>OX123189.2:75034351-75682351 GCA_944739405.2 Euclidia mi
ATTGTTACCAATTAGTAGTTAACTTCGAGTTTCAAATGTGCTTTCAATTCAATGCCATTTTTTTTCTTGTTTTGCAGTCAATCCGGTATCTACACTTTCCTTACAAACTTCACACCTCCTTTTGCCAGGGGCTAAAGACCTTTTAACAATCTAATAAAATACTTTAAACAATTTAATTTTATAGTTTTATTTCTTCATTGCTGCTATCTAACATGACAGTTTTATGAATTTATATATTTCATTAAGCACAGTTTAACATGACGGAAGCCACCGAATACATGCTACTCAGAGAGCTAAGGAAAAATCAATAGGCATCTTGCATGGACAAAGTTCAGAACGAGATTATCTGGCAGAAGACCAAAGTAACTGACAAAGTTCGGAGATACAGCACACTGCAGTCGCAGTGGAATAGCCATATCTGTCGCAGAATCGGTCGGCTGAGTAAGCAGGTTTTCGAATGCAGGTCGCATCTCGGCAAGCGTAGTATTAGACGCCCTTCAGCTAAATGAACCGATGAGGAGGATGGCTCGTACATCGAAACGGGCGAACGGATCCTGTGGCGTTCTCTGGGGAGGCTTACCACCAGCTGTTGACTACAATAGGCTAATAGATGAGATAAATTACTACATCTTTAAGTGCGTATTAAATTATTAAATATCGCTTGCTTAGCGGTGAAGAAAAACATTGTGAGGAAACCTGCAAGTCTGTAAGTTTTCAATAATGTTCGCGAAAGTCATATGAAGTCTGCCAACCCGCATTTGGTCAGGGCGGTGGTCTATGACCTTAGAATTCTCATAGTGAGAAGAAACTCGATGCCAGCAGTGGGACAGTATATATTCAGGGCTAATAATGACGTATTTCAGTGGTATTTTCAGACTAGAAATTATAGACTGAGTTTTAGTGAAATTTTTGAAGACTATAGCTGCTGAATCAAACTGTAGTTCCGGTCCTCTTAGCGTTAGCCCAGTTTCAATCTGGGGTCCGCTTCCTAAATTAACCGGATTTAATAATAAATAAATTTATTTGGAACAATTTGGATTTTACATATCGCTCCTTAAATACAAAAGGGCAACAAGTCAAAGGTTGCATTTTTTACAGTATGAGCAAAACAAAATTTTGAAAATGTTTTTTTGATTTTTTGTGATTTATTTTTTTCATTACTATTATGTTTATACATCATTCGATTCGTTGTAATGTACTGTATCAATCAATCCTATAAGTTTTGAGATAACTATTACCTATACCGAGAAAATCCCACAGAAGCCCCTTTTGCATATATTTTTTAAACGGTTTTATTTAGCTTGACCTGTTTATTTTTGTTTGTTTGGGTCAAATTTAGTAATTGGAATTTGACCCCCCTTCCTGATGACAGATTGATCTAATATTTGGCACACACTCTTAATCTTGATAAAAATACAACATAATATATTCCTTATGATTGTAAATCCAAGATGGCCGCCGATACAAAATGGGGGATCACATATTACTTCACAACAACCTCGATATGGGTATCAAATTAAAGGACTTGATTGGTAGAATACAGCTCACTATGAAAAATCTAAGATGGCCGCCGATACAAAATAGCGGATCACATATTTCTTCACAACAACCTCAATATGGGTATCAAATGAAAGGGCTTGATTGGTAGAATAGAGCTCACTATGAAAAATCCAAGATGGCCGCCGCCACAAAATGGCGGATTACATATTTTTCACAAATACCTCAATATGGGTATCAAATGAAAGGGCTTGATTGGTAGAATAGAGCTCACTATGTACTAACAACAAAACTAAAAACTTGAAAATAAAATAAAAAACATTTTTATGTTAAACGGTTTTATTACAATAAGAAAATATGTAGTTAGGTTATGTACTAAAAGCTTAAAAAATAATTCGGCAAGTCCTAGCTACCAGATCGCATCAATCTTCTCATCAATCTGGGGTATTGATCAGATAAGTATAAAACAGTTGGGCGTAGCGTATCCAGAGTAAACATTTTGATAGAAATTTCCCAGCACCGACGTGATCATGGCTGTGGGAAATAATACTGTATATGTACCCCAGGAGGGTACCGGCGGAGCCGGAGAATCCCCTCCTCGCCTTGTATCTACAGGACGAGGCTGCTCCTCGTATTCTGGGGGGAGCAACCTTACAGCTGCAGGCGGCGACGATATTCGCCATCGAAATCACCACCATAAGCGAAATTGTTCACGTCGGGGCGGAAAGTGGACATCGGAATGTCGATTTGCGACGTTGAATGTAAGAGAGGGAATAGATGAGAAACTGGATGATGTCTACGAGTTAATGAGTGACAGAAATTTGGATGTATTGTGTGCGAATGAGACTAAACGAAAGGGGAAAGAAAAGCTGACGCGCGGCCCGTTCACTGAAATATGGTCAGGGGTTACCAATGAAGAACATGGTAGTAAAGGCGTCGGTATAATTCTTTCAGAGCGAATGGCAGAATGCATGCGAGGGTATGAGTGTGTAAGTCCGCGCCTTATGTGGGTCCGGATGAAAGTAGGTCTGACGCCTCTATTTTTGATAGGGGTATACGCACCGAACTCTTCCCACAATAAGGCGGTAAGAGAGGAATTTTGGGAACAAATGAGAGAGCTTGTGTTATTGCGTAAGTGGAACGAACGTATTGTCATGCTTGGAGATTTTAATGCAAAGGTTGGAGTGAAGCGCGATGGATATGAAAATGTACTTGGGACGTTTGGAGATAAGAGCGTGAATGACAACGGCGTATACTTGTTAGATGTATGTGTGGAGATGGGTCTGTCTGTGATGAATACGTGGTTTCAGCACAAGCTGATACATATGTATACATGGCGAAAGAAAGAAGGACATGGTATGTTAAGGAGCATGATAGTCGATGAAAGAATGAGAAAGAAAGTAATAGACACTAGGGCATATCGTGGACCAGATATTGGCACAGATCACTATTTGGTAATAACAAGAGTTGGTGGTATGTTTAATCGCTGGCGGCACAGACCTAAAGAGCCTGCTACCGAATTAGAACGTATAAAAGTGGAAAGATTGAAAGATCAGCGCGTGAATGAGATGTACAAAAAGCAATTGAGTGAATGGCTAGATAAAATCTGGAGTGATGTAAACGAGGAAAGTGTGAGTAATGTATGGTCGGTATTTAAAACCAACGTAGTGAAATGTGCTGAAGAGGTATGCGGTTTGAGTAAAAGAAGAAGTAAGAAATGTGAGAAAGCTGACTGGTGGGATGATGAAACTCGAAGTATGGTTGAGAAAAAGAGAAAGGCATGGCTGGATATCCTAGCAATAGAAGCAACCAATAGAGCTAGTGATGGTATGAATGAATATAGTGTTAAAGAAATGAAGGACAAATATAGGTGTGTGAAAGCTAAGGTTAAGGCATGTATAGAGAGGAAGAAGAACGAGAAAAAGAAGAAATGTGAGGAACAATTCGGCTTTAGTTTCCGAGACAATATAAAATTGTTTTGGAATATAAAATTGTTCTCGTGAAAGAAGCGCGAGGCAAAACCATGAATGCATCAATGAAAGTAATTAGGAACGAAAGAGGTGAAGTCATGAATGAAGAAAGAATGATACTAAAGTGCTGGAAGCATTATTTTGAGAGCTTATTCGAGAAAGATGTGAGTGAAATAGAGCCAGAAGAGACGATTGATATGCCTGTAGGTCCAAGTGATGAAATTGGAGTGGATGAAATAATGAAAACACTAAAAGGTAAGTATGAGGTTAGGAAAGTCTGCTGGATGTGATAAGGTGACGGCTGAAATGTTGAAGGCTGGCGATGGACTAATAGTAAACCTACTGCATCGCCTTTTTAATCTATGTTATATACAGGGCCAGGTGCCAGATGACTGGACGAAGGCAGTGCTCGTCCCAATTTATAAAGGCAAAGGTTCGCGGCAGGAATGTCATAATTATCGCGGGATCAGCCTTCTTAGTGTGGTAGGAAAAATGTATGCCAGAATATTGATTTACAGAGTAATAAATGTGACTAATGACAAGATATGGGATGTGCAAGCGGGATTTCGGAAGGGAATGGGATGTACGGAACAAGTCTTTTGCGCTGCGTAACCAAAAAATTTCAGGCAAAAAACCAGAAGGTATACTGCGCGTTCATAGACTTGGAAAAGGCTTATGATAGAGTGGATAGAAAGGAATTATGGAAGGTGCTATCTATGTATGGGGTGGACAATTTTATAATAAGAGCTCTGAAATCTCTGTATAGGGGTTCTAGAGCCTGTGTAAGGATTAACGGTGCCTATACAGAATGGTTTGATATCTCCAAAGGTGTCAGACAGGGTTGTGCAGCCTCGCCCTGGTTGTTCAATCTATTCATGGATAGCTGCATGAATAATATAAGAGAAAGTGAATGCGGGATCGATATGGTAGGATTGCGTGCTAAGTGCCTCTTGTACGCCGATGATCAAGTCATTCTTGCGTCCTCGGCGAATGAGTTGCAGCAAATGATGGACTGCATGAACGAGAGCTTTAAAGCGAAGGGTATGAAATTAAATGCAAGAAAGACGAAAGTGATGGTGTTTGAGAAGGATGAAAGTGTGACTGAGTGTAATATTGCGATGGAAGATGAGCATGTTGAACAAGTTGAAGAATTTGTATATTTGGGTAGTATGTTTACAAGAGATGGAAGATGTGAAGGAGATATTGAAAGGAGAGTGACTGCGGGAAACTGTGTGAATGGAGCGCTGCACGCCTTTATGAACGGTCAGACTGTGCCGAAAGAGGCGCGACTGGCGGTTCATAATGGTGTACTTGTGCCCACGCTGATGTATGGTAGTGAGTGTTGGGTATGGCAGAAAAAGCATAAAAGCAGAATTAACGCAGTTGAGATGCTATCACTGCGTGAGACTGATTGGTAGAATTCCGAATGCAGTAATACGAGAGCGATGTGGCCTGAAAGAAGATGTTGTGACAAGAATTGAGAAAGGAATGCTGAGATGGTTTGGACACGTGGAGCGAATGAGTGACGAAAGAATGACGCACCAAATATATGAGGCAAACGTGTATGGGCAAGCCGGTTGCGGCCGACCTCGTAGGACATTCGTCGACCAAATTGGTGACGTTCTGAAAAACGGCAAGGTCCGAAGTACCCGGAACCGGCGAGCATGTATGAAAAGAGTAATGAATGTAGAGGAAGCGCGTGAGGTTTGTAAGGATAGAAGCAAGTGGCGTTCCGTTGTCTCTGCCTACCCCGATGGGAAAAGGCGTGAGTATATGTATGTATGTATGTTCACGCGCCCAACGATTTTATATTTATCTGATCAATACCCCAGATTGATGAGAAGATTGGTGCGATCTGGTAGCTAGGACTTGCCGAATTATTTTTTAGCTTTTAGTACATAACCTAACTACATATTTTTTATTGTAATAAAACCGTTTTACATAAAAATGTTTTTTATTTTATTTTATTTGTTCATTGTCACAGGTTATATATCAAAATGAAACACGAAATTATACAAAAATAATATTTATAGAATCGTTTTACAAAAAAATCATATAAGTATTAATGATTGAAAAAAATACCTCTTAATTATGGCAATCATAAAAACTAACCTAATATTCCCTTCCTAGGGTAAACATAACAATTAAATTTTATGAATATACAACAATATCACTGAAAACAGTTCAAAAGTTCACATTACTATCAAACAGAAAAATGAGATCAGTTTTAATCGTACGTACACTATCTTTATATTATATTTAAATAATAATTGTATGTTTTTATGAATATATCAAAGAAAAAACACAATTTAGTTTAAGAAAATAAACTAGGGTTAAAACATCAAATTCTATAAGTTTTTGTAATTGGGTATTAAAAATCTGAGAAAATCTACATGAGTATCGCAAAATGAATTAAATCCCAGATCAATAAAATAGTTAAACACTATAGTTATCAAAATAAAATGCTCCGTAACCTGAAATATGTTTAAAATACAAATTATGAGATCAATATTAGTCTCTAGTTAGTCTATAACATTAGCACTATATTGTAAAATATAAGTTATTAGGTACTTAGTCTTATTTAAATCAATGTTAGGTAAGGCAAAAAGTGCCTTACCTAACAGTGATAACTTTCAATAAAAAATTAGAAATTAACGTAGAAACTTTCATAGTATTTAGAAATAATATTATTTTCAATAAGTTTAAGTTTATGGTTGTACAATCTTCTGGGCATTATGAACTTAGTAGCGTGGATACCAAGCTGAACTCCTCGCTGTCGTAAAACTTATTTTCATGGTCTCGATGAAGTTTAATAATTTTAACGCCAGCCCACTTTACTTTTTGTCCATCTTCCATAGTGGTATAATTGCCAACAGCCAGAAATTTCAGATCCAAAAAATTTAATGTCAAAGTTCAGTGAAAGTTGGGCATGGCAGAAATGACTTGAAAGTAGAATAAATGCTGTAGAAATGCACTGCAAGCACTGAAAATAAAATTTTGTGGTGTATGTATCTTTGACCGACAGAGTAAAGAATTGAAACTTTTAAACACTCGCGTTGCATGTTTAAGAATATTATATATATATATATATATTTATATATATATATATATATATATATATATATACGAGAATTAACGCGAACATGCATTAGGTAAGAAGATATGTAAGGCAAGTGTGAATGGGACAGGACGAAGGGGAAGGCCTAGGCGCACGTTCTCTGAACCGATTGGAAACATCCTAAAAAAAGACAGGTCAGAAGAGCATGCATGATAAACTTGATGGGAGTGAATGAAGCAAGATAGGTATGTTAGGATCGTTGCAAATGGCGTTCCGTAGTCTCTGCCTACCCCTCCGCGAAACAGGCGTGAATCTATGTATGAAATGGAATGAAATGAAATGCTCTTCGGGAGCGTATTGGTACTTTTTTTTTTATTTGCCACTACGGCAATGATGTACTTTTTAATGTTGATGAAATTCTGGAGTCACTACTTGAAGCGCTGATCGAGTCACTTTGTTTAACGGTAATTTGAATCATTTCGTTATTTGGGCTCCTTATTACTGACTGAAAACATTCGTCTTCATCTTCAATTAATGACAGGCAAGGATTATACTATCTGGTATAGAGTTATTACTACTAAATGAACACGTAGATAGTGTATTTTTAATTTCGCTATGGTAGGAAAACAATTTCTCTTCATTTATATCTATAACTGCCATGTTCACTATCCTTATTACTCTGTTATTCATTCTGTAAGTAAACAATACTCAATATTAATAAAATTCTTTAAAATATATCTATATAGTTTAAGTTGAAAAATATCTGAAAACATGCATTAGACCGGGGCTAGTTGACTAATTTTTCACTTTTTATAATACTGTTAATTTCTTTTAATACATTTAGTTCTATGAGTTTTAATATTTAATCAATAGCAGTTCAAACTACGTATGTGTGTGAAGAAAGTTGAGGATACTATAATCTACATGATTTTATCAATAGTTTTACAACACCTCCGCCTTATGGTCAACCTACCCCTTATTCGGGGTAAATTGACTATAGCCTAGGGGCTAGTTGACCTATTTAATTATTGACAAGATAATGTATTAATTGTTCAATTCATGTAAATAAAATGTAGATAAATAAATACAAGATGGTTTAATTAAAATATTTATTGTGCTATGAAGCAAAATCTCTAACTAAAGCACCTTCTTTGGTCCAACTTAAGCTATTAAACTATCAGTAAAAGTAACAATTAGTTTTAGAATATTAGAACATCTCAATAAGTCTTCAAAATCAACATTTTAATCAGTCTTCAATATCATAATTTTAAGAAGTCTTCAAAATAAACATAGCGGTGGAATATATTATATGGTATCACATATTGTTGAGCTAAAGAATTTATACGTTTCTCATCGAAAATTACTTAATGACAGACTCTTTCTATGATGTCCTTTGGTGTTTTGGCACGCTCCGTCTTCCTTATATGTATGTCCTCATGGCTCTGTAATGAAAAAAACCATAACAAGAATCAGCAACACTTGCTTTTACTTGCAACTAAAATGAACGGGGTTGGTTGACCAACTAGTCAACTAACCCCACAGCCAAGAAGTCAACCAACCCCTCACGCCATTTTGATTTTCAAACTTACACCCACAAAAAAGGAATAGTTATTTTATACAAACAGAAGCATAACAGAATTTGTAACACTCGAATTAAATGTTGTGTTAACACGACACACGGTGTAGGAATGGAAAATATGTGTAATGGAATATTTACTTACGTGGTATGATTTTCGAAAATTCAGCACAGCTCCCGCTTTAAGTACAGCCGCGACGCCGCGTCACGGGACACTGACGGGCCCGCGTGAGGACTGTTGCCTATACGATTGGATGACGTAATAGTCGTACACAGTTAGAATTATTATTCGTTAGTCTACCTGCCCCTATAGGCAACCAACCCCGGTCTGCCCTATGGCTTCTAAAATTCGTCATTATAACTTTTACCTTGTTAATTTGTACGCACGCAATAGGTACTTAAAAACGAATCTAAGGACTATTCATTCATGAAAATCAGTCAGTATTTACGCGCCAATATAAAATAGAAACATGAAATAAGTGTAAAAGCCACGAAATAATGTGTATTTTGGACGTGCATGTTATATGCAATAAGATCACATTGCAAAAGATAGCAATTTAACTTATAATAAATAATAATTTACTCGTGTGTAAATCTATACAAAACAGACAGATCTTCAAAACAGCACTTTAGTATAAAATATAAAAGAACTTATGTGTATTTAATTATGTACAAAAAGGACATATCACAAAAACAGCACTTTAATACATAACAAAGAATGATTTAAGTGTGTAAAAATATGTACAAAACGGACAGATTTAGAAATATGGCACTGTTGTGTAACACAATAATTATGTAATATACTTACATGATTTTTAAACAAAACAGAAGTTTTTCAAAATGTGGCACTTTTGCTTAAAACTATTTATACAAACACAGTATTTATTTCGTATTGTGACCGTATTGCGCAAAACAAACTTGCGTTCGCGCTGACTCGCGGAGCGCAACTAACAAAATGGCAGTTTTGCACTAAAGTTAACTAGATAGTAAACCGCGTAAATACAAAAAAGGCGGTTGCACGGTTTGGTATTAATTTAAGCGATAATGATGGATGTCTTTTTTTACCATAAAATATCATCGATATTAATCATATTTTTGAAATAAAACGATTTTGAGATTTTTTTTATTTGTGGCGCTTTTGTATTTAAGGAGCGATATTGTTACATGAGAAAACGTTGATAGCTACAAAAGTTATACTTGTGTAACTGTAGCGCAGCTTCCAGCACCCAAGATTTGGCTGAATATTAGCTTTTCCACAGAGCGACTGCCTGTCTAACCTCTGCAACCTGAAGGGATGGCTATATTCCATGGTTTAGTCTAGTGTCGGTTTATTTAGAAGGTACTGATGCCCTGTAACGACTGTCAAAGATCTTTATGACAATCGGGACCGACGGCTTAACGTGCTCTCCGAGGCACGGGTCAAGCGATAATTAACAATTCAATACGCACATAACTCCGCAAAGACACTGGTGTGCGCCGTGGATTTGAACCCGATACCCTCTGCATGGCAGTTTATTGGTATCTCTACTAAACTATTACTATAAACTGTTGTTGTATATTAATGAATCGACGAGTACGTTCTACCGGTTATGACTTACGGTGCCAAGACGTGGACACTGACGGTGCGACTAGTTCACCAATTTAAGGTCGCTCAGCGAGCTATGGAGAGCGCTATGCTCGGAGTTTCTCTGAACGATCGAATTCGTAATGAAGTGATCCGACAGAGAACCAAGGTAATCGACATAGCTCAGAGAATGCTCCGGCCCTAGCCGGAGGGCGTCCTACACTACGTTTGCCAAGGCGCGGTCTCCACTCTAGAACACGACTACTCTAACGGTCATCGGTTCTGCGACAAATGTGACCAGCCCATTGCCACTTCAGCTTGCTAATTCTCCGTGCTTTGTGGTGGAGTGACAATATACGTAAAGTGGCTGGCAGCGGATGGACACGAAGAGCCGAAAATCGGGCGCAGTGGCGTGCCATTGGGGAGGCATATATCTAGCAGTGGACTACGGCAGGATGATGATGATGATGATGATATTAATGAATGGGCTGGCTTCACCGGATTAGTCCCTTTTATTCTCTCTAGTCCTTTTACCATATTTTCTCTTTTGCCAAAAGCTAGGAAGAAAGAAAATACGAAGAGAAAGAGTGCATGGCAGAAGAGGTCAGGCATAGCTTAACTTTATTCTGCGGTCCACTAAGGTTGGCAATACACGTGTATCGCCAAGTTGGCATGATTTTAATTAGTCTTTTAATCGATTTTCTATTTCGTACTTGAGCAGGCTCTTTGATGTAATAATGCAAAGAACTAAATATATAACTGTCATGGGCGTCTGCACTTAGTGATAATCACCCGAAGAAAACCGATAAAGTACCAAGGCTATATAGCCAAGCGTGAGCCGGATTCAGGATCTGATCACTGATGCTTTATTTTTCCAAATTACACAGAACCGCTCTCTCGCTACTTACGGACAATAAAAAAATAAGTATTAGGTAATAATATTGTAAAGTTTTACATACGACCCACACAAATTATGACACGTGCTCAAAGCTCATAATTCTTGGGACAGAGTGGAAGTATATTAACCTTCCCGACACTGTGTCCGTGTAGTGTAAACCATGCTGACAAGTAACGGCAAATAGAAAATAATCACGCAAATATGATCTGTTTCATAAATAAATATAAAGGAAACTTTGGTGACGTGCAGATCTGGAAGACTTCTGGACTGGGATGGAATCGATACTAGCATCAACGGCTATTACATCACTGACCTGTGGTTTGCAAACAATATAGTAAGTCATGGCTGAGATCATGGAAGACCTCGTCACAGTGCTCGATGAGAGTGAATTCCTTATAAGTAATTTATGACCTCTATATTACCTCTATATTATGGTGACGGAGACTCTACCCGAAATGAAATTGGACAAGACGAAATCATCAGGCTAAGGGCCATGTCTTACGCCCTAGCGCCACGCCTTACCCAAGTTGGGATAAATGATCCAATTAGGTGAGTTTAACTTCGAGAACCCTTTCTCTTTCGTCAATCATCATCATCTCCTTGACAGGATTGGCAGAGTTCTGGAAGCTCGTTTAAGTTCAATATCACGCACTTTTAAGACGAGCTTCTTTTAGCAGTGTGTAGACAGTGACGTTTTACGGATTAGAGACGTGGTCGCTAACTGTGGACCTTTTCAGGAAACTCATATTAATTCAGAGAACGATGCTCGGCATTTCTCTGCAAGACCTAATCAGAAATCAGAAGATATGTAGTTGAAACAAACCCTATGGCTACCCATAGGTTCTCTGTGAGTAGTATATGCAGCAGAGGTAGGCTCCTTCAAGGTAAATCAATGACCTGGTTAGAAAATTGGATATGGGCGGCTCCAGATCGGTTTATTTGTCTGTGTTCGGCTGAGATACAACTTCAAGCAAGGGCAAATTCTGTCTACCGCATGTAGTAGTTGTCACTGTGATAAATGTGCTTTTGAGTAAACTGTGTAAAAGAGATCAAGCTCATAACTTTCTTATGTCTACACTTTGTCTATGCGCCACCTCTGCCATTTATTTTCGTAATTTTGCCGTTCTTTAGACACAGAGAGATTAATAATATTTTACGGTAAAAACCTTAGAACCGCGAAAATCAAAAGATTTTGTACAAGAACGTAATAATTAAAAAATATGCCTTATCTAAAAATCAGATTTAACGACTTCTTCTGCCACCATCGCGGCATCGTAGAAAACTGAGCGCCTGATTAAATAATGACAAGAAGAATGTATACTCTAACAAGATGATACCTGAAGTTTAACTTGTATATTTGTTTAATTTAACAAGGCACATAGTTAAATGCCACATATTAGTGAACTTTTCGATTTTCTTGCGGCCAAAAGTAATTATGGCTGTGCTTTTCTGTCAGTTAGTTAGTAACGCAATAATTTTATATTGACAAGATAATAAAAAACCACTTAACATTAAATACTTGATCATAATTCTTTTAGCGTGAAAAAGCTTTTTTTTTGTATCGGGTTGGAAAATCCTCACGGAGTCCCTCCGCCCTGGGGGAAGAGCGAAGGGGACTGCCAGACTCTTACTGACTAAAAACCAACCCGTGTTCCTCATGTACCCGTGTGTCGGAGGGTCTTGTATCACCGAAGCATTCCTCGCTACCCCCTGACGGGTAATTGGCCCGCCAGATGGTCAGGCGTGTCCCGAACAAAACCCCTTTGGCGGCGGATGAAGGTGTTGGGCTCTGCCGCCAAAAACACCCAGCGGCCGCAGAGGATAGGGAGGACAGCCGTCCTGCGTAGCCACGCAACACCGCATCTCCTCTGCGCCTCCCATTTGGTCGCGGGAGATAGGGCGCGCGGCAACACAGTGTGAAAAAGCCTGTATTAATAGTATTTTTAAAGTAGTAGAGCCTTGCTGATTTCAGCATGAATGGGCCGGCTCGACCGGGGAAGTACTACCCTCTCACAGAAAATCGATGTAAAGTAACAGTACCTAAACTGTTGCGTTTCGTTCGGTGAGTGAGAGTACCGGAGGCCCTATCCCCTATTCCTTCTCCCTCCTCCCACTCCTCATCCTATCCCTTTTCCCAACCCCAAGGGGTGGCAACGCACTTGTAACTCCTGTGCTGTTGCTTGTGTCCATGGGCGGCGGTAATTGCTTACCACCAGGCGATCCGTCTGCTCGTTTGCCGCCTATTACCATAAAAAAAAAACATTTTATCATCGACACAATCGTAAGAATGAATATAGAAACAGAATATTTAGTACTTTAGCTTATTCGCGTAGTATTTATTGTGTTGGCTTCGGTATCTGGGTTTATCACCGATGCGATGTCCCCGATGTCTGGATCTACGGTTGGGTAGAGTGTGGTGAAAAATTTATATCGCTCGGCCGTCCCCAGATAGACTAAACCAGGGTGGGACGTGGTCGTCGACCTGGTGAAATCCAGTGTCCGTAGCAGTATTTTCAAGAATTTATATTTATTGCGTATTTGCGTAAAAAAGTGTAGTATCTAGCTTATACCATATTTTATAAGGCCTAAAGCATTCCGTGCCATGTAATACTGAAGATCATACTTATCACACAATACTGCACTTTCTGTAATCAGCCCGACGAGAAATAAAAACTAATTATCGCCTAGAAAGTTGATGTGACACCTGTGAGTTAAACCAGCACTCTTGGAAAAAGCTACAGCAAGGGATATCTAAAGCTATAGTAACTCAGTCGTTGCCCATCGGTCCTGAGTATGCCTCGTGGAGAGGCGAAACACGTGTCGAAGCATAGTCGGCGCATAGAGCGGGATACTGCACGTCAGGTATTTTCCTGGAACCCATTTCATATATCCCTTTTATCCTTTGTCTTTAGAGGAGTTCGGTATTGTCAACCTTTTTCTGTTGCAATAGTTGGGGTGAGCAATCCGAGGGTGCGTGGTGGGTTCCTCTTTCCTTCCATCAGGTTACAATGGAGTTCCGCCAAGTAACGCCTGATTCAATCAACTATATCTAAAGATGTTTAGGCTTAAATTTTTGTCATAAGGTGATCATTTCTGCAGGCGTTTTTGAACTGCTTACACAAAAAAATATAATTACTTACATACTGTGCTATTTGCTCAAACCGTCGACGCCAGAGTACTTGAATCTCAGTGTTCACCTAATGATCAAATACACTCTCTTAGTAGAACATATGTAGATGAAATCAATGACGCACATACTCGAAACAACATTTTATGAATCACACAATATTGAAATGAAAAGAAATGGAAACGTCGCACATATTTTTGGTTTGTATATTTACAGATTGATGTTTCCCAAAAAAGAGTGTTACTCAGTTTTTACGAATTCACAGTAACAGCACGGAGTCTGGCAATGTGCTGGGTTACGGCGAAAGGGGATCCGAAAATTCATAAGGCGAAATGTGGGTGTAATAATACATCTTTGCCTACCCCTTCGGGAAATACGCGTGACGCTATAAAAAGAAATCCCAAATATAGCAAAAACTGAGTTATAAATTCCTTGCGTTACTGACTGACTAACAGATAATCTACTGCCAAAACTATTTGGCGCAGGATGCTATAATTTGGCATGTATGTTCCTTAAAGACCGTAGAGGTGCACTAAGAAGGGAATTCCTGAAATGCCCACGGTATCGGGCAAAAACTAAAAATAAATGTGCGGGCGTAGCTGCGGGCATCCTCTATTTGAAATAAAAGATTAAGATAAATATTATAAACTAGCTGACCCGGCAAACTTCGTACCGCCTAACAGTCGATACTTTTTTTTCTCCGTTAGAACCATTCTCGTACTTCAAGGAAAATTATAAAAACAAAATTGTGAAATCGGTTCAGCTGCTCTCGAGATCTGCGCTTAGCAACACATTCAGCGATTCATTTTTATAAGATTTTATGCTAGTTGCCGCGAGCGCCTGCATACGGAAAAACGCAAATAGCGTTAAGGCAACTAATTCAATATATTATATTATAGAATCACAGTGTATTTCTGAATCTGCATACTAGTTAGTAAGGTATAAAGCTATTAAGCTACTAATATAAAGATCTGGTTAATGATCACTACTAAACAGAATTTTGATAGTCTTAAAAATATCTAAAATGCCCTTGATGAACTGACTATTTAACTTCAAGATACGATTGTGCGAAGTGACTTAGGTAAAAACTGGGAATAGTTTTCTTTAATTTTCTATGAGAACTGTTCGCCTTAATTTTTAATTTTCATTATTTTTATTTTTGTATAAAATCGTGAAGCATTTCACAGAATAGATATACCTACCTATTTTCAAATCAGTCGTCTCAATAGTTTCGGAATAGAGTCGCTGTGACTGACTTGACTGAGCTCAGTCGTTGCCCATCGCTCCTGATGATGCCTCGTGCAGAGGCGAATCACGTGTCGAAGAATAGTCGGCGCATACAACGGGATACTGCGAGTCAGATATCTTCCTGGAACCCATCCATTCCTATATCCCTTATCCTTTTAGAGGAGTTCGGTATTGTCAACCTTTTTCTATTGCAATAGTTGGGGTGGTCAATCCGAGGGTGCGTGGAGGGTTCCTCTTTCCTTCCATTAGGTTACAATGGAGTTCCGCCAAGTAACGCCTGATTCAATCAACTATATCAAAGGATTTTGACTTTGACTTCATGGCAGTCAATGGCAAAATAGCAATTGGTATGCCGTCTCTTTGCCATCGTCGCGTGCCCACCCCTGAGGTTCATGTTCAGCTGGGCGACCAGCGGTGACAAGAGCCCGACTAACTATGTCATTGAGGTTGCCGTGTCGTGAATTACGAGCTGCTCTCCTGCTACATGATAGACTATGGCGAGTAAGGTTGTCTTCAGCCTCCCCCCGGTGACAGCGATGTGGAGAAATACATGGCGTACCTAAACCATCAACCTGTTAGAAGTGACAGTAATTTTTTAATTAATTCCTGTGGGTACGAGCTAACTCCTTACCTGAATACTGAATAATTACTTCTTGGCTGTGTATTATTGATAGATAAGTAATTAGTGGGGTGCATAGGGTTCCCACCAAGAACTTAGGGTCCCAAGCCAACCTGCAAGTGGTGCACCTGCCGATCAACGGACGAGGCTCTGGCAAACAAAATATCCTGATAAGCGGCAATAGGCTCGCCATCTATTACGTGGGATCAAAACACTGGCGAAAAGTGGGAGTTTAATATGCCTCTGCCTACCCCTTCGGGAAAGCGGGCGTGAGTCTATGAATGTATGTATGTAAGTAATTAGTATAGATAATCGAAATTAATGTTCATTATCTATTTAAGCCACTGCTAACATATTATAAAATAAATATCTTGACGCAGATGATAATATTTGTTATTCAATGCTTCTTTTAAATTTTTAGGTTGTTTGCGTGATTTGTTATTATCACAAAAACGATGGCAAAAATGTGGGCATGTCTTAATTGCTGATAGATAAATAAATTCGTGCACGAAAAACATTAGTGATTATCTACTTCTATCAGATGTAAAAAGATTAACCGAAATGATATTAAGTATTGTGTAATAGTAGACAAAGTTTTGTAATGAAAACCTCAGATTCCGTTGATAACAGCTTTAATCTTGCTTTTTTGTCATTAAGTATTACAATGATTCGCAGTTTTTACGTATTGATGCCAGCGTAACAAAATTAGAAATCGAATAACAAAAATATGTGCGGGTGTAAGTAAAATAAATTTAGGAGTCAGGTACAGTATTACTTAAACGAGTAACTTGATGCCATTTAAAATGATCAGGCGTTTATGCAGCGCAGACATCTTCCCCCCCGTTGAAAGACTCCTTTCAACTGCGTTAGTCGTCATCCGGTAAAGATGTAGGCAAGGGGCAGATCCGTGTGAGAGGCCTCCTGAAGCAGCCTCTGGTAGTCTCCACGTCTGCGACTCGTGTGACGCCGTCGGTTCCAGGGAACAGGCGGCTGACTCGTCCCATTCGCCAGCTCAGTGGTGGGACGTTATCCTCCTGGAGAAGAACTAAATCTCCAACTTGCAGGGATGCTGAATTAGTACGCCATTTGGAGCGCTGTTGTAGTTCAGCTATATATTCCTTTTCCCAGCGCTGCCAAAAATGCCGATGAATCTGTTCAAGCTTCAAGTAACGTTGAAGGTGGTTCTGGTTCTCGTGCTCGAGCGATGGACCAGGCAATGCATTTAGGGCACGCCCTATCAGAAAGTGACCGGGAGATAGGAAATGGTAATCGTTAGGGGAAGGGGAGAGTGGGCACAAAGGTCGACTATTAAGCACAGCTTCCACTTGTGTGAAGAGAGTACATATCTCCTCAAACGTTAAATGATGGTTCCCCATAACGCGTTTTAAATGGTATTTCGCGGATTTAACGCCGGCTTCCCAGATGCCGCCGAAATGTGGAGCATACGTGGGAGAAAACACAAACTTTATGCCTTCATTGGTAGCAAAATTAACTACAGGTTCATGATTAGTTTTAAGAAAATTGCCAATCTCTTTAGCTGCCGCAACAAAGTTGCGACCGTTATCGCAAAATATCTCCGCTGGCTTACCTCGACGCGATATAAATCTGCGTAACGTCATGATAAACGCGTCCTTGGACAAATCACTGACGGCTTCCAGGTGCACACACTTATAGCGAAAACATACAAACAAACATAAATAGGTTTTAATTAGTCGTGCACCTCGACCCTTTCTATTTAGTGTTAGGAACGGACCAGCGAAGTCAACTCCCACAGTACGGAATGGAAAATCAGGTATGATGCGCTGTGCAGGTAAATTTCCCATCATGGGAGTTAATGTTTTACCTTGTATACGTCTACATCGAACACAAACATGTACTGTGCGGCGGGCCAAATGCCTACCATTTATAGGCCACACAGTCTCTCTTACACAGGCCAGCAACAGCTGAGGCCCAGCATGCATATTGTGTAAGTGTTCATATTTAAAATACAATTTAGTGAGTGGATGAGAAGCGTGTAAAAGTATAGGATGTTTTTTAGTATAATTGTAATTAGATAATTCTATCCTACCACCGACCCTCATCACCTTGTCATCATCCAAAAAGGGTGAAAGTGACAAAAGTGTTGACTTGCTACTTAAAGTTTTATTTTTTAACAAAAGATTGTACTCTAGAGTAAATGAAGTTTGCTGAGCAATTTTACATAAGCTAATAAAAGATAATTCTAATTCGCTAACATTTAATTTACCAAATAATTTATCTTTAGGACATTTATATCTTATGTTATGTATGAATCTATTGACATACGCAAATACACGTCTCAGTTTTTAAAACGATGAAAACTTATCTATTTTTAGAATTTCTGTTGCTGGTTCCAGGACAACAGCGGTAGTGGACTTCATCTCAGGTAAGTCTGATTCATTTATTAATTTCTTTAAATAGGGCCAATCGGATTCAGGCTGTATTAGAAAGCTTGGACCTGACCACCAGAAATTAGAATTGATGATTTGATCTGGGCTCACGCCCCTTGAGATCAGGTCAGCTGGATTCTGATCAGTCGGCACATAGCGCCACGACGAACTATCGGTAAGTTCATTAATTTCGGCTACCCTATTAGCTACAAACGTTTTTAACTTTGCAGAATTACCATTTAACCAGCTGAGGACAACGCTGGAATCGCACCAGTAAATGATGCGATTGACATCACATCGCAGAGAGCTGGTAACTGTCTTACACAATTTTGCAGCTAATAGCGCAGCGCAAAGCTCCAGACGCGGTATTGTTATCGGTTTCAACGGCGCCACCTTAGACTTAGCACACAGTAAATTTACCTTTACCTCGCCAGCTAAGTTGTGTGACCGTAGGTACGCACAGGCACCGTAAGCGACTTGAGAAGCATCACTAAAGGTATGTATTTCTATATAATTAGGAGCTTCGCATAGTGTTAAGCGCGGGATCTGTAAATCTGATAAAAAATGTAAATTGCCAATGAACTTGTTCCAGGATTCCAGGATATCGGAACTAACTGGTTCATCCCAACCCTTCTTGTTCAGCCATAAGGACTGAAGTAACATTTTAGGTATAATTACACATGGACTGAGAATTCCAAGAGGATCAAAAATCTTGAATGATGCAGACAGTATCGATCGCTTGGTAACCACATCATTTTTATTGGGAATCTCAATCGATATTTGAAGGGTATCGGTTTTAGGATTCCAATTTAATCCTAAAGTATTATTAGATTCACTTAAACTAACCTTATCATTCTGATCAATGACTGATGATGATAAAATGCTTGGTAAATTCGATCTGAATTTACGTAGTTTAAACCCACCTGACTTTAAAGTGTCCGACACCTTGCGTTGAATGTATAATAGCTTGGACTCGTCGTTTGATCCGGTGACCAGATCGTCGACGTAATGGTCGTGTTTAATAATGTTACCTAAAAGCTGGTCATCGCAATTCTCTGCCAATACTGACAAACACTTGGTGCTCAAATATGTAGCACTTGCAAGACCATAAGTTACGGTTTTCAAACGTAAAGTTTTGATAGGATTGGACTCATCACTTCTCCAAAGTATTAATTGTAAATTACGATCCTTTTCATTTAATTCAACCATTCTAAAGAATTTTTCAATATCAGCTGTCAAAATATATTTGTACTGACGAGCTCGAATCAAAATAGAAAAGATTGAGTCTTGAACATTGGGACCGACCATCTGCAGATCGTTCAGAGAGAAACCTGAGGAAGTTCGTGCCGATCCATCAAAGACAACACGAGTCTTTGTCGTTTCACTGTTTTGCTTATATACTGCATGATGGCAAAGATAATAGGATGGAACGGGATTAGTAGTCGGACATTCCTCTAAATGACCTAACTCTAAATATTCTTGAATGAAATTGCAATATTTCAACTTTAATTCTGGATTCTTACGGAAACGTCTTTCTAAATACAACAATCGTTTTTTAGCCATAGCGTAAGAATCTCCTAAACAATCTGGATTATCAATTAGGGGCAGCCTCACACAAAATCTACCCGATTCTAAACGATAAGTATTACGATAAAAATGGTCTTCACATGCCTGCTCAATTTTGCTAAAATATTGCTTATCTGGAACCTGCTCAAGTTCCCAAAACCTTTTCAAATGAGAATCAATATTGGAATTATTGCATTCGTCACTATCACTAATTGAAACATGACACGGAATATTTTTAGGTGACGAACAATTCCTTACATTTGGAGAAATTGGGCCGGCAACGAGCCAACCTAGCTTTGAGCTGCGAAGCTGGGGCATATTAGTACCTAATGCAAGCTGATCACATCCGAGTAGGTCCCAAAACAGGTCTGCACCTATCAAGACGTCTATGGCTGAAGGCCGATTAAAGCTAGGATCAGCTAGCTGTAGGTTGGTTGGAATATTTAATTGACTAATGTCTATAGATTGTTTTGGAATAACACTTGTTAATTGGTTTAATACATAAAATGACTGTACAACACTATAGTCATCATTAAGAGAATTTAATCGGGCAATACAACTTTTGTTTACGTATTCCGCTAAGTTGTTGCCTATACCGATAACGTTTATAGTATTAATAGCACATACCTGTAATGATAACTTGTTCATAAGTGACTGGCTAATAAATGAAGACTGACTGCCACAGTCTAACAAAGCACGCACTCGAAATTGTTTGTTTGTTTGTGGATTGATAACATTAACCATAGCTGTTGATAAAAGAATGTGATTTTCTATAAAATTATCACTAATAGAATTATTTACTGATATTTCAGTTGAACCACGATCTGTGTTGGTATTATTGCTGCTGACTGTACTAGCATTACTTGCACTAGTATTGTTTAAATTAGGGGAACGCAAGAGTGAATTGTGCCTACGCTTGCACTCACGACAGGGACCCAACTTGCAGTCACGTGCACGATGCCCAGTTCGTAAACAATTGGAGCATAAGTGCAACTTAAATGCTTCATCTCGTCGTTCCTGAACGCTCTTCGCAAGGAATGTAGGGCAGTCGTATATCCAGTGGTCACCCTTACAGACAACGCACTGCTTAGCGACAGAGCCGGTGTTCTGAACTGTAGATGAAAAGGATTTAGTACTACGAGAATTGTTATTATTGTTTTGACGTGATTGTGTGACCTTGGGTATATCAGACTTGTTTTGATTCATAGTTTCTAACACATCAGCGCGATCAGTTAGGAATTTTTTGAAATCCTTTAAAGCAGGGAGATTGGACAAATTATTACGATGTTCTTCCCACTTCATGGCAGTACGATTATCTAATTTTGGTATAAGAATTTTAATAATTATCATTTCAAGCAGTTCATCTTTCGTTGCTAAACTTGACAATGCTCGCAAGTTTTTAGTTACGTGGTCAACTAGAAACCTCAGTGATTTGTCCGATTCACGTTTGTGTTGTTGTTGTGTTGATTCGAAATATATCAATGAATTAAGGTGTTGATTTATAAGTTGGCGCTTGTTATCGTAACGATCGCACAAAAGCTGCCATGCAGTTTTATAATTATTTTCAGAAATCTCTAAATTGGAAATAATTCGCGCGGCTTCCTTTTCAAGATACGATACCAAATAATGGAACTTGTGAATAGGTTTAATGCGTTCATTGTTATGAATAAGCGATAAATAGGTATCTCGGAACTCAAGCCAGCGGAAATAAGCGCCATCAAACTTTGCGATTTGTATTTGTGGTAATTTAAAATCAACATGATGACATTGAGATGACAGATCGTTATGACATTGTGATGAATTGTGCAAATCAGATTCGTTTGAAGTATTTTTGTACTTATCAAGTTGCTCTTCAGCAATTGCAAGATGTGAAGTGAAGATCTGCTCAATTTCATCACGTTCGTCGATCTCGGAGTCCATATTATCGCAATTAATGACCTCAATCTGAGCCTGTAGTTCATCAAATTTGCTAGACATAGCTCGTATTTTACCAATACTAATTTCTAACTCTTTAATTTGGGTTTTATTCAATTTTGAAGAGCATACTCCATCTAAATATTTTTTAAACTTTGTTAAACGACCTTTGACCGAGCTACGCTTAGCAAACAGTTCCTTCAATTGTTTTGCATTACAGTCTTTATCTTCGCTTAAAGACATTTTGTTAAATAATAATAGCAACAACAAACGATAAACTAGCACTGAGAACTTTACGAAAAATGCTTATTGTTAATTGAGTTCTAAACAGTAACGCAAAATGAAGGAATAAAGTTATATGTTTAGAATCTTATCTGATACTCCTTCGGCGGCACCTGGCGCAGCAGCGCGGCTGCAGCTCGGCAGCACGACGATGCACCGACGTCACCCAAACGCGGCTAGCGGTAGCTGGCAGCGTCAGGCAGCGATGGAGTTTCTGGAATAGTCGGCCCAAAATATTTGAAATAATGTTAACTACAATAATGGCACGAACTATTGGGAGGGTGTCTATGAGAAAAATTGGCAATATTACTAATTGGTGTTTAGATACTCAAGTATTGTTCATTTATGAACTTATTTTAAGGAATGTACTGGTATTTTAAGAATTTATAATTTTACAAATGATGACGTAGGTAGTTGTCACACTGAACAATGAATTTTAATTACACTATTTTTCTATATTTACTGGTTGTTTACTTGAAATAAGCTTTAAATTAGCTAGATACTTTGTTGAACTAATGAAATACACAAGTGGAATGTACCAAACAGCGACCCTTTTGATAGGAAAAATAGGTTTAGGTGTTAGGGTAAACTATGGGAATGGCACTTAACTGATAGGCGAGACGGCTGCTTCCGGCTGCATTGGTCCTCGCTGATGGCTGTTGGCACTGATAGAAACACGAGCTGTTCTACAAATGTTGACGGAATCCTCGAACTGGCGTGGCAGGCTGACGGTGAACCCCGACGTGGCGTCGTCGTAGAAGCTAAGGCTGGGCGCGGCGCTTTCTGCTGACCGACCTGGCTGGCTTAGTTGTCTTCTTTGATAGTGTTCCTGCGTCTGTAGTCCTCCACAATCAATCTTTGGTAGATTTCCTTTTGACGAGAATTCTTTGTTTTCGTACTTCGATCCGAATTTTGCAAATCCGTGATGTCGCGGTCGCCAATTTTAATGTGTAATAGTAGACAAAGTTTTGTAATGAAAACCTCAGATTCCGTTGATAACAGCTTTAATCTTGCTTTTTTGTCATTAAGTATTACAATGATTCGCAGTTTTTACGTATTGATGCCAGCGTAACAAAATTAGAAATCGAATAACAAAAATATGTGCGGGTGTAAGTAAAATAAATTTAGGAGTCAGGTACAGTATTACTTAAACGAGTAACTTGATGCCATTTAAAATGATCAGGCGTTTATGCAGCGCAGACAAGTATATTTTTGCGTGGATAATTATGAACAGATTATATTCATTTTCTTTTATTTATTTACGAGCTCAGCCCGCGGTTACCTTCGTGTTATATAGGGCTACTGCCCCGTGCATGGCTCATATCGCGATGTTATATAGCTAATGGCCTTCCTTGATAAATCACGCAAATATAATTAATCTAAACGAACCAGTAGTTCCTGAGAATAGCGCGTTCAACCAAACAAACAAGCAAACTCTTCATATTTATAATATTAGTACAGATTTTTTTTTTACTAAAGCTCACGGCAAAATATAGAGACCGTCTTGTGTAACAAGACGGTCTCAATGCCAAAACCAAAGGCATTTTCTCCCAATTAACCTTTAGAAGTTTAGAGGATACAGAGATGATATATATTGTCAGGTGTGTTCTGAATATACATACAATTTGTTATAAAATAAAACTAACTTATTTGGCAAAATATTTGAAAATAATAAATATAGATACAATTCGTTATAAAATAAAACTAACTTATTTGGCAAAATATTTGAAAATAAGAAAGAAAATCATATCTCGGTGAATCAACATGGTTTTTGTATCAACCGAAAGACGTCCACTGCTGGACCTAGGCCTCCTCCAAGGCTCTCCACAAGGGCCGATTCTGGGCCACCCGCATCCATCCGCTACCCGCGATCCCAACAAGATTGTCAGTCCATCTTGCGGGAGGCCTACCTTTGCTACGACGTCCGGTGCGTAGCCACCACTCCAGGACCATTCTGCTCCAACGGCCATCGGTTCTTCTGGTTATGTGCTATGCCCACTGCCACTTCAGCTTTACTATACGGAGAGCTGTGTCTGTGACTTTGGTTTGCCTGCGGATCTCCTCATTTCTAACTCGATCTCGCAGGGAAACACTGAGCATCGCTCTCTCTACAGCCCTCTGAGTGACCCTGAGCCTCCGAAAAAGGCCCATAGTTAGTAGCCACGTCTCGGCTCCGTTGATCTTCACTGGCAACACACACTGGTCAAAGACTTACGTCTTGAGACACTGCGGGGATGTCGGACGTGAAAATATGCGGAAGTTTCCCGAACGCTGCCCAACCGAGTTGGATTCGGCAATTGACCTTTTCTCGAACCTTATTATTGGACCCACCTAACTGAAACATTTTTCCTACTAATATATACTTGTAAACAATTTTGATTGTTGTATTCCCAACTTGGATAGGAGCAGGTACGACATGGACGTTAGACATGATCTTCGTCTTGTCTATGTTCATCTTAAGATCTATTTGTTGGCAGATACTACAGAGGCCCCCGAGCATTGTGCCGAGGTCTTCCATGGTCTTAGCTATGACTATGATATTGTAAGCGAATCGAAGGTGAGCGATGTACCTACGCGCCGTTAATGTTGTTGCCGAGTCCTTCCCAATCCAGAAGCTTGAAAACGACTTCCAGGGCAGCGGTGAACAGTTTCGGAGATATTACATCTCCTGGCCTCGCTGTAGTCGAATAGGTTTCGAGCTCTGGTCCTAAAGGCGGACTGACGTGGTGGCGTTTATATATGTATAAACAAAATAGCACTTTGACGTATCGATAGTCGATCTGGCATCGTTGGAGAGATTGCAGCACTGCCTGGGTTTTGATCAAATCGAAGGCTTTCTCATAATCCAGAAACGCCAAGCATATAGGCTGGTTATACTCCTCGGACTTCTGTATAACCTGCCGCAGCGTATGTTTGTGGTCTATGGTACTATAGCCTTTACCGAAACCGGTTTGTTCGGGAGGCTGGAAGTCGTTTAGCTTGCACGCAAGACGATTTGTGATGACCCTTGAAAACAACTTATAGACATGGCTCAGAAGTGAGATGGGTCTGTAGTTCTTCAAAAGGGTTTTGTCACCCTTCTTGAAGAAAAGCACCACCACACTTCTGTGCCACGCCTGTGGTGTTTTACCCTCGAGTATGACAGAATTAAAAAGCTTACAAAGCATTTCCAAAACGGGTAAGCCGCCAGCTTTCAAAAGCTCTGTCGTAATTCCGTCATCACCCGGTGGCTTGTTCTTTTTATGCTGTTTTATGGCCAAACTAATCTCGTGTACGCTGACGTCCGGGATATCTTCGGTATAGTGTCGGGTCAATCCAGCTCTAGGGTCTGTCGCTGGGTTAGTTGCGGGTGGTCGTGTATAACTGTCCATAGAACTTTTCGATCTCCTCCAAGAGCTGAGATCTGGATGACCCAATCCTGCCATTCTCCGTCTTTATCTTTGTCAGCTGACTTTACCCGATAAACAGATCTCTCTGGAATATTTTAGTGCCTTTGTTCCGCTCGATCGCTTCAACACATTTAGTGTTGTATCGGCGGAGATTGCAAGTCAGAGACTTAGATATCTGTCTATTGAGACACCGATGTTTTGTCATGTCGACGGAAGAAAGCAAACGCATCCTACCTTTAAGAGTTTTAGGGTCGGATCAGAGATTTTACCAGTTATCTTGGTTTTTTGAGCTTTAAGTACTTAGACCCTGTTTTAAGAACAGTATCTACAAACCCGCCACTAAAATCGTCCACATCTACGCACGCGCCCTGGCATTCGAAGCGATTGTGTAGTAAAAGAGTTCAAGTTGAAAGCTCCCGGGGGTTTTGGAAATGAACTGGTGCTGGTCGGAGCGTCTTCTTCATCAATTTCCAGGCTTGTACTAATATTCAATGTGCCTCTTACCATTCCCATGCTACCCTGCTCGACACACTCGCGATATTTACCACGCTGTTCACGAGAGTTTTGTGGACGATGATCACGACACCTTGGGACTGTTAATCGCTCTCCTGGTAGAAGAGCAAGTTACCGGAATCTCAGTCTCATCGAAGACTATTGAGTCCTCACCCTGTCTTTGGACTTCAGATAGGTCTATGATATCCCATCGTAACTGGCTCAACTCTTCTTCGAGCTCGTAGTGTGCGCTTGTTAAAAGTTGCCAGGGCCAGTTGTCGTCGGTGGCGGTAGCCGGATCTCTGCCAGTGATTCTTAGCACCCCAGAATACACGGCGATCTACTAAGTTGGAATAAGTCATACATTAAGAATCGCTCTCAGGCTGTTCCTACTAATGGATACTTTTCAAGATTCCTTAATATTCCCTCGGGCATTCCACAGGGATCACATTTTGGGCCCCTGTTATTTATCATTTATATTAACGACATAGGGCAATGCTTAAATTATTCCATTTTTTACTGTATGCAGACGATGCAAGTTTCTTAAAGTTGTTACCAATGTCGTGGACTGTTTACAATTACAATCTGACCTGATACAATATCTCGAGCTTAAGCTGAGGTCGAGATACGACGGTAAAATGAAATCTCTTTTACATTTGTAACGAATAAACCGTATTAAAAATATGGTATTTTAAATTCCGTCCGTGTGGTGACGGATTAAGAATATGGAATGTCACCATCCCATATTATCCCATGGGTGTCGTAAGAGCCGACAGAGGGAGCATATTATGCAGAGAACACCACTGTAAGAGAAGGAAAACTTGATACCTATACCAACCTGTTTGGCCAGCGTGGTATAGTAGGCCAATTCCTCCTTTCAAAGAAGAGGTCTAGTCCAGCAGTGGACTGTTAAAGGCTGATGATGATGATTTTAAATTAGGAGTAATATCTTAATGCCAACTTACCCCTGCGATTTAATTGGCGTGAACTACACTATAGGACTAAGAAAAACATATTTATAATACTTCATGCGCGGGTGCAACTTAAAAACCGTATTATCGGGGATCCAGAGGCCACTAAGACTCTTGAGTCACTGCAATTACGCAGACCGTACTACCGTATCTATCACGGTGAGTGCTCCGAAGAGCTCTTTCAACTAATCCCACCCTCTCCTTTCCTATCCCGAACGACACGTGCTGGGTTGAGGTGCCACTCTTACACGGTAGAACAGATACCATCACGCACCAAACGGTTCGGCGCCTCTTATCTCTGCCGTACCATTAAGATGTGGAACTCTTTACCAGTCCACGTGTTTCCCTCCACTTATGATCCCGGGTCCTTTAAGCGGGGCGTGAAAAAGCTTTACTCAAGGCCGTCAAGGTGAGGGCCATCATGCCATAATGCCATGCTGGCTGCTGGGATGATGGCCATCACTATGAGACTTCACTGACTGCTTAACATCAGGCAGCATGGAGTCAATTTGTTCGACAGAAAAAAAGCCTGAAAACTTACGTAAATGTCATATTTCTGGACCAAGCAGTTTGCCCTTGAACTTTTATATATCTGAATTATTGATAATAAACACATTTATTGCCTACAGGTTACATAATCGGCTGCTATTACAATATTGATTAATACTTCAAGATCTCATCAGTAGATCACCTGATACTTAGGTCGTGTTGGAAAGATAATCTACACAATGCAAACTAAAATCTATATTATATTATCTAAAGATTACTTACTTACTGACTAGACCCAAGATGCCGAAAACGATTTGGTTTCTGAAGCTTAATTTGGCATCGGTACCTATTTAGATAGTAGTCGTCAGTTAAAAAAATACTTTTTATTATTCCTACAGGCGCAGGGTGCAGATGAAAGCAGTTTAATGCAAATAAAACCGCTAACTTGGCTTGCTTTTATAAAAAGTAAGATTTATGAGTTTTAAGAAACTGTTGCAAAGCAGAACCAGATCTACAAAACCAACCAACATAGTCAAAACTGCTCATCATAATTGTTTTTTTATTAATGCATATACAAACCGTGAAACACTATAAAATTAATTTAGAATTAAAAGCAAATTGATAAAAATGTTCCGCACAATATATCAGCGAACCCACGTCACGTAATTCGATAATAAATATATCAAAAATCAATACTAATTACAATCTAAATCCAATGGCGACTCTTCCAAGTCATGCACTTCTAGTGCTCTAGAGTTCCTTAAATTGTAAACAAAAGCCAATAATAAAAAAATACTTTCTTTGCATGCGTTGACGCATTGTCTAAATTTATTACTAAAACGAAGGGCAGTACAGGTAAGTAAAATAACACTGGCATGTACGAGACAACAAAGCTTATAAAATTGGCAATACCTTAGAAAATCAAGAGACTTGGTCAAGACAAGACAAAGCTATACTGTGGCTATACTAGCAATCTACTCCGCGTGGTGATGGATCCAAAATACAAAGAGTAACTCCTCGTGTCAGAGACGTCTTTTGATCGATCAATGATATTAAAGTATTTGTTTGTATTTTCTATTTAACGTGTGGTAATATGGCTTCAATAATATGTAATGATCTTCAGCATTTCTTATTATCCGACCAACTGCTAGTCACAAGCCTCTTTCGATTATAAGAAGGGTTAGGGTATAGTCTACCACGCTAACCATATACGGGTCGGCAGACACATGTCTTTCAAAAACATTTAGAAAAATTCTCAGATATGCAGGTCTTCTCACAACGTTTGCTTTCACCGTTTAGCAAGCATTATATACCTAACTTCAAAAAGTCGTTGGAGCACGCCGTGTTTTCGAACTCAAGACACTCTTCGTAGCAGCTAGGTGGTTGGTTCCGCCAATAGGCTATCGCTGTTTCTGGCTCCAACGATAAGATCTATTAAAACTAAAATAAAAGTTCCTTGACGTTTCAGTTTACCTGCACAGGTTTAAGAATTACGTTTGTACCTCCACTAAATAAATTATTTTTCTTATTGCAATCTTTGTACGGAACTTACTGTACTTTTAAAGTGTCCTTGTGATAAAAAATATTAATTACAATGATTGATTGCTTTAATCTCATTAGGACTATCCTAATGAGATTAAAGCAATAATAAATACCACCCATTCTATTGGATGACTTAATTATAACAAGAAAGGTCATGAAGCTCCTCGTTGTTTTGGCCACCGTCACCGCATGTAATTTACTCAGATATTGTAATATCCGAGAAAATTCTAACGCTTTATGTTTTTCTAATAAACTATATAATTTTCAGTGTGTGCGGGTAGTGCGATTCCGGTTGTTCCTGGAGACAACAGTCACTATGTAGAGGGTGAGAGCCGCTACATTTGGATGCCTGACGGTGATGGTGTACCACATCTAGTAGACTTGCATGAGCCTGCAGACGAAGAATCATTGCAGACAAGGAATGGTGCCAATAACCAATATTGGCTCTTTACCAGGTACTTATTTTGGATTTAAGTTAAAAATATTATTGCATGGAATTCTTTACAAAAATATTATTATTTTGTTTTTAGGCGCAATCCGACCAGTCGACAAATCATCACACACAATAACGTAAACAGTATTCGGAATTCCAACTACGCTGGCAACCGTCCTTTGAAACTGGTCGTTCACGGATGGAACAGCAATGGAAATTCAGGAATGAACCCCCAAATTACTGCAGCTTTCCTTCAAGTTCAAGATTGTAACGTAATTGTTGTTGACTGGAATCGTGTGGCTAATGGAGCATACACAACCGCTGTGAGAGGTGTTCCAGACGTAGGACGACACCTTGGAAATTTCGTCACATGGCTGATCAATAATGGTGGTGGCAATTTGAACCAAGTGCACTTGGTTGGCTTCAGTTTGGGCGCTCACGTTGTTGGTAATGCTGGTCGTACCATTGGAAATAATCGCGCCGCACGGGTTACAGGTACCTACTTGCTACGCTATGTTAAATATTTATAGACTATGTTTTTATATATTCTATTATAATGATACAAAATAACTCATTACTATAATAAATATTATATTAATAAGAACAAAATTTTGTCCTTAGGCTTAGATCCTGCAGGTCCTCAATGGGGAGGAAACTCAAATGCTCTCAGAGGTACCGACGGTCAACACGTTGAGACTATCCACACCGATGGTGGTCTCCTAGGCATCTTTGACCGGATTGCCAATGCTGACTTCTACCCCAATGGAGGCAGAAACCCACAGCCTGGATGTCTGGCCAGCACTTGTTCTCACGGCCGCGCTCCAGAGTTATTCGCATCCAGTGTTCGTTACAACCGCTTCACCGGCAGACAGTGTTCTAACCTTAACCAAGTTTCCAACCCAAATTCGTGCACTGGTAGTACTTTTATGATGGGCAATGGCATCATCGGCAAGAGAGGGTAAGTAACAATAACATTTAGCTTTGTCTGCAATTAAATCAAACAAATTTTACTGGCGAAGATATATTGCTTTTCAATTGACGCCTGGTGATAATTGATAACTAAACATATAAACGCTTAAATGAATTATGATTCATTTAGGCAACATTATTTTTTAAAGACTGGGGTCTGATAAAGAAATTTTTTACAAGTCCAATGAAAGGAGAGGGGCTGTTAAACAAAACCTGGAGTCTGTGTTTGGCCTAGAATCACAATTGACAGTTATTAAGATGGATCATTTGTAGAGTAAACAGACAGTGCCAACTGAATTATTTCCATTTTTGCTGTTCCGTTTAAACCTAAAGTAAAAATCTTTAAAGCAATTCATAATTATTAGTTTCAACCATCAGTTTTTCTCACTGCTACACTGTTTTATAGAATCACCTCTTATGGGGTTTTTGGATTGTACATATTATTATCATTATCATAATCAGCCATATATACTGTCCCACTGCTGGGCACGGGCCTCTTCTCACTGTGAGGAGGGTAAGGCGATATGCCACCGGGCTGGCCAAGTGCGGGTTGGCAGACTCTTCACATGTCTTTCGAGAACATTGTGGAGAACTCTCACACATGCAGTTTTCCTTCACCGATAAGCAAGCGTTAATTAACATTTTAATACATATTATGATAACATTTTCTTTTGTTCTAGGAGTGGTATTTTCGCGCTTACTACAACCCGTGCGTGGCCTTTCTTCTAATTAACAACCTGGGAACTAAAGACTGATCAAGGCATATTGATAAACCATTTGTATTATCGAGGACGTTATGTTTCTTAATAAAAGCATATGGATGTAAAAACTTGTCTTATATTTTTACCTGACCTACCAGTAGGCATCTTAAAAATAACTATTTGCTCGAAATACTCAAGGAAAGTGCTTTTCATAGTATATATTTTGAAATATATTAATCTTAATATATAAAATCCTTGTGTTACTGACTGACTGACACGCTACAGCCGAAACTATTGGGCGCAGGAAGCTAAAATTTGGCATGTATGTTCCTTGGGTACCGTAGGGGTGCACTAAGAAGGGATTTCCCGAAATTTCCACGGGATCGGCCAAAACGGGTAAATTTAAAAAATGCAGGCGTAGCTGCTCGCGTCCTCTAGTATAATATATAAATCTTGCATCAAAGATAACATCTAATGACGATTCACTTATACTATGGGTATTATAAGCTGTTGATATAACTGACAAAATTACCTAAAGAATATAGTCATGGAGAACTTTACATCACACAAAAGTATTACGCAATATAAAATACAAGCTAATCACAGTGATATGGATATATGAACAGTATGAACTACTAATACATTGCTACTTTAAGCAAAGTCGAAATGTCCTGACCTATGCAGTTATGAACTGTTTTTAATACAGTGGTATAGTCGATAATACCAAGAACCTTAATAGGGAATACTAGCGTGTAACTTTACTGTATCTACATGTAGACAACGTTAGGTTTTTATATGTGAGAAAATATTCATTAGGAGGCATTGTCAAAATATTTTTTCAAATGTCATAAATAGCTAGTTGTTTTTTGTAAGCCACTTTTAAGAATTAAAAAGATGGGGAATTCTTTCTTTCTTTACTCGTGCTCTAAATATGCCACCTAAATAATCTCCAATGCAATAGGTACGTGTAACAAGCATCAAGGGTAAATAAAATGATTTAATGATTGCATTATAATTCAGCTTTGACATTATAGGTTTTAAATGTCAATGAAAATAGCGCCCATAGTATGATATGGCTTGCCGTTTGTAAGAGGTCGGCGAAGTTAAACAACGCTTGCGCAGGACACGTCTGGGATGGGTGACCGCGTAAAACATTTACATCAGAGCGCTACGTGCGTCGAAGAGCACTTAAAGTTGTCTCAGTATAAGGTTGTTGTTGTTTTAGTAAAAGGATTGTTAGGCCGGTCGGAGGCCATCGGGAGTTTTGAAAACTCCGACACCAGAGGCACAGTACACAACTTCACACCCACACAAAGAAAATTGTCTATGATTAACATCTTTCAATGTGAATCCTGGATGATTGAATTCATCGTGGTTTCTGGCCTAAGTATCCAAAGTTCTCTTGCCATAGATACAGATACATTAATGTTCTGAAATTGCATATGTGCTGGTTTCTCTTCTGCATAACACAAACAAAAATGGACATGCCAAAAAATAGTACATACCTGTTGTAATTAAAAATTACAACTATGTTTCTTTAGTGCACAATTTAGCAACTTCTGAAACGCGTCTTTAGATAGTTGGTACGGTAACGATCCTTTTCCGTGTCGATTCATGTGTGCTATTGTGACCTACGATACCGTGGCGTGGACGCTCACACAAGAGGCAGTATACAGATTAAGAGTTGTACAAAAAACCATGGAGCGCTCCATGCTTGGAATGCTTTACCCAACATATAAACCAAGATTCCAACGTTGAAATTGGGAAACGCAAAAAGGTGCTCGACGAGGGATCTCGAATAATAACATCAAAATGGGCTTGGCCAGGACATTTGGTTAGACGTGGTGACAACAGGTGGAGTAGAGCCGTAACGGAGTGGTGGCCACGGATGGAGAAAAGAAGTGTCGGCTGTCCCTTAGCAAGATGGGCCGACGATATTACTGCTATCGCGGGCCGCACTTGGGCTAGATTAGCACAAGATCGAGGGAAATGGCAAGAACAAAGAGAGGCCTATGTTCGACAGTGGACATAGTCGGGCTGTGGAGGATGATGTCGATGATGATTGTGTCATCCCTTAGTCGACACAGCTCAACGTCACTTAAAACTGTAACAGAAATAACTGAAATAAAGTATGAAAATCTTTTGTTTCTAACTCTTTGTTGATTTATGAGATAATTAGATAAATAGACTAAAATTATTTTAATAGTCCACTACTTAATCAATGGCAATAGCTTTTCACGTTCATGCTAGAGTCAAATATATTTATTAACATCCTCTTTTTTCCTTGAAATTCCCCACGACTGGCAAGAGTTTGTCATTACTGGTATCTAATTAGCCTCCATCTAACAGGCTGGTTGTAATCATTTATGGTATATTAATGATTTGGTGCGATCTGATATACATTTGATGGTGTAGGTATTTTTTATAATAGTTCATGTAGTTATAGTGAATCAAGACGAATAAAATACTAACAAGGCAATTTTTTATAATGTGAATATTGAACTTTATTAAAATATTTATTGATTCACAAGCATTTGCAAAGATAGCGATAGCCTAATGGATACCAACAGACTGCCATGCAGAGGGTATCGGGTTCGAAACCACGGCGTGCACCAATGACTTTTCGGAGTTATGTGCGTACCTATTGAATTGTTAATTATCGCTTGTCACGTGCCTCGGAGAGCACGTTAGGCCGTCGGTCCCGCCTGTCATGAAGATCTTTGACAGTCGTTACAAGGCATCAGTACCTTGTTAATAAACTGACACTGGTCTAAACCATGGAATATCACTATCCCTTCGGGTTGCGGAGGTCTGACAGGTAGTCGCTCTTTGGAAAAGCTCCTTAATATTCATCCAAATCCGTTTAGAATAGTAAGCGGACCGCAGATTGAAAGTGGGATAACGCTAAGAAGATGATTATGCAGCATTCACAATAGAATGTTTAATTTATAATTCACATAGTAACAAAATTACTTAGTCTCTTGCCAATTGCAAAGCTGGTTGCAGGTGAAAATAACATGCAAATGTTTTAATTTCAGTACATGTAAACAATATCTATGAGTACCTAAGTATTCCAATGCCACATGTCACATTTAATTGAAAAAAATCTGTCAAAAAATAATAGCGAAATTACTGCTAATTCAATCGCAAGGGCACGTAAATGTCATTATTACAAATGTTAAGAATATTTTATTTTTAAACTTTAAGCTTTTTCGTGATAATTGCGCATAAGAACAAACGCTGGCTTAAGAGCACCTTTGCGACGACTTGTACATAATTATAATACATATTTTGACAGCACAGATAATTATATTCATGTATTCTGCTAATAAATATCGAAAGTGTTTACTGGCTATTTTAAGTAATGTAACAACTTCCATGTAATACATTTATATAAACAACGTTACTTTAACCTGTTTTAATTGTAAAAGTGTAATTATTATTTTTTAATTTTATTTAATCAAATGTATCTAATAATCTATTATTAATAGGTATATGCAATTGTAATTCTAATTTTATATGTTACGTAGCATGCCCCATTTTACTATAATTATTGTTGTATAGTATCATCATCCTCTTAGCGTTATCCCAGTTTCAATTTAGGGTCCGCCTACTGGTCTAACCGGATTTGGCTGAATATTAGCTTTGCCACAGAGCGACTGCCTGTCTGACCTCCGCAACCCGAAGGGATAGCGATATTCCATGGTTTAGACTAGTGTCAGTTTATTTAGAAGGTACTGACGCCCTGTAACGACTGTCAAAGATCTTCATGACAACCGGGACCGATGGCTTAATGTGCTCTCCGGGGCACGGAACAAGCGATAATTAATAATTCAATACGCACATAACGCCGAAAAGTCATTGGTGCGCGCCGTGGATTCGAACCCGATACCCTCTGCATGGCAGTCTGTTGGTATCTCCACTCGGCTATCGCTGCCTTGTTGTATAGTAATAAGTGGATAATGTTATTTGCAGTATAATCAGTACATTGTGAATAGTTAATTGTAAATGATGTTAATATTTATTGTACTGTTGTTTTTTATCCCAAATAAATAAATACGAACTGCCTAAGTCAGGTAAAAAAGTCAGTTATATTACATTTTGCAAGGCTGTAAAAGCGTTGCAATCAACGGACACAAAGTACTTGAAACTATAATTTGTCGATCACTCATGTGTTATCTTGTGTGGGTCTACTTGAAACACGTGGCTAATGCGCAGGTGATGCCTGTTAACAAACGCCTATGAATGGAATGAGTAGGTTTTTAAATTGTGCATTGTCCAGAAATTGAAATTATTTACGCAGAAATTGGAATGTTGTACATTCTAATTTCTGCGTAAATAATTTCAATTTCTTTATTTGTAATATAAAGTTATCAAACCAATTCTCTCTTTAAAACCAATTTTGTAAAAGCTAAATTTGGGCATTAAAAGCGTGATCAGCAAATGCGAACACTTTAAGTGATAAATCTAATTCATAAGTTGTAAAAAAAACTCATACCTACACTATTTGACGAGGAATTTCAAATCGCTAGAATGTAATAACTTATCTATATAAGTCTTTGATAATTAGTTCACTCTGACGATCGCGCGATCGTCCGATGCCAGGTGATGATCTATGCTTTCAAAATAATAAATAAAAAAAAAACAAAATTATCAGCAAAGAATATCAACATTAATCACTTTCATAATTGTAATCCCTCATAATAAAATTAAATACTCGATTTAAATCACGATAATATTTTATCACATTCACAGCTCCGACATAATAGCTTAAAAATAAAAGAATCTTTAAATGTCAATACATAAATATACTCACGCCTTTTTTCCGTCGGGGTAGGCAGAGTCAACGGAACGCCACTTTCTTCTATCCTTATAAACCTCACGCGCTTCCTCTACATTCCTTACTCTTTTCATACATGCCTGCCGGTTCCGGGTGTTAAGGCCCTTTCCGTTTTTCAGAACGTCACAAATTTGGTCGACGAATGTCCTACGAGATCGGCCGCGACCGGCTTGCCTATACACGTTTGCCTCATATATTTGGTGTGTCATTCTTTCTTCTATTTAGACAAATATTTTCGACGATTGCTCTTTGACTGCTTATTATCTTACAAAAGCTTTTAGTGCCTTTATTTATCATCATTCATTAATGTTGAAAGTATGATCTGATAAGTCTTTGAAGACTATCTAATTTAATAATAATACTAACAATAAACCATCCTTACCTAGGCAAAAAGCCTTCTGACGTGTCGTCGAGGTGGCGGAGACGTTATCGGACCGCAGATACATTAGGTTCGACGTCTCTGAAACCACAATACCCGACGCGCTGGTAAAGCGGGCCCTGATTGGGGACGGGCCGCGCTAGGTATTGAAGAGCATAAATCGGGAGGCCCTCTTGGAGGCCGCCATCGTCCAGATCTGGACACAGACACCGTCCGGGTCTCAGGACGTCGAGATGGAGGCCGAATGGTTCCAGAGGGCCATGACCAACATCTGTGATGCGGCGATGCCAAGAGCTTAACCACTCACCGAGGCGTCGGGTGTACTGATGGTCAGACAACATCGCGCGATTGCACCACCTCTGTGTGGTTGCGCGTAATTTAACCATCTTCCAAGGGTCGTAGCGTAATGAAAATTGACAGCTGTATGTAGTTCTGATGACAATACAATAATATGGTACTGTCGAACTAATCTGATGATGGAGCCGGAAGATATGAACTGGAACTTCATGATGAAAAATCGTATCATAGCTGTTTTGGATTTCTTAGAAAAGTCTTGTAATGAACTTTGAATACGATTAGGTTTCAAGGTCTGATGATGAAGCCGGAAGATAGGCACTGGCACACTGGCATCATATGATGGATCCCAAATATTGTGGGAAATATAATAATAGTTATTCAAATTGCTTATAAAATAATACAAACGATTAAATTAAATGCCTTTATTGATTTTGATTGAACAAGTCGTTTGAATCATTTTCGTTTTCACAGTGCCTTAAAACGGCCAAGACCTGCCAGTGCGTAGTCCGTAGATACCGTTACTGAAACAAAAAACTTTACTTCAAAATAATGACAGATTAATAAAAAAGTAGCTATAGTAAAAATAAGTACCGCAAGGATGAGGTTACGTTACTAAAAAAAAAAAATCATGGTGGGAAAAATATCCCCAATGCCTTAAAAAGGGTTAAAACGGCCAAGACCTGCCAGTGCGTAGACCGTAGATACCGCTACTGAAACAAAAAACATCACTATTAATAAAGGTGCACATTAGTTTGATTGGTTATCGAGTTGCTGATACAAAATACCTAACAATACAAATATAAAGTAAATGTAAGTAGCAATAAAAATAGAAAATTGACCACAAATAGATCGTTCGATTAGAAATTACACAAATAATGAATAATTATTTTGTTCAATTGCTGAGCTATTAAAGTCTCTAAAAGCATGAATAATACTTTGACTGTAAAATATTTACACAAAATAACATTTACCTTTTGAAATGAAAAAGTGAATAAGTTCAACAGCCAAAGTAGACAAGGGTATAAATCTGATATCAGTTATAGAAACCTATTTTCTTTCTAAGGCTGATTTTTAGGGTTCCGTAGCCAAAAATGGCAAAAACACTAAGCTGACGGAGCCCTGCTCCGCAGGACTTCTATTTTTGGGTTAGGGGTCACAAGAGAACCTAACATAACCAAACAGCGTATTTGGCAATTGGTCGTTTTTTATGCACAATGTGTCAAATATTAGAAATATATCGTTTAGATATTATGTTACTGTAAAAGCCCGAAAGGTTAGGTGAGACTGTAACTCAAGTAACTAGGTTATGTTAGGTTCTCTTGTAACCTTTAACCCAAAAATAGGCGCCCTGCGGAGCAGGGCTCCGTTGACTTAGTGTTTTTTTATTAAAAAATTCCGACATTTACCAACTCATGCTGTATCTTAGGATTTACTGAGAAAAATTAAGATTTACCGTACTTCGAGCTTTTACAATACCATATATAGAAAAAAAAGGCGGTTCTCCATACACGGAACTGACTAGAAATTATTTTTCTCATCATTAATATACATACGGAATACCTATAAATAGGTCTTTAAGAATTACATTGAGGTTCCTAAAACCGTTGTTTCTCAACGTTTACCGAAGGAGGAAGAGAATGTTGACGGGGTCTCGGAGATGGTTGAAATTGAGTTATCGGATGATGAATCCGAGGCGGTTTCGTTCAGTAATGCCATCACGTCGACGCCGATTACGCCGCCCGCGTCGCAGTAATATTTGTTATTGGCCTAAGTTACGCCCAATATTAAAGTATACTACAAAGAAGTCGTTTAATGTTTCTAATGGATGGGAATTTGGGGTGGGACATTTTGATGACATTTACGTTTGGAAATAAGAAAATGTTTCCTGAAGATTCATTGTCTCCTTATTTTCAGTTTGCTTATGGGCATTTTATTTTAAATAAGATTAAGTTTGTGTTTACTAATTTTGAGTAACTGGTACTATTAAGGTGGTAGATCAGAATCCTTTAGGTCTGGTACCTGACCCTTTGTTTGCAGCCGATTCATGTAATATTTTGTTTATGTGTCAGAGTAATCATGCTAATTTTGGAATACCGTTGTTGACTGATACGTATGAATTTTGTAAGAGGAAGCGATTGCGAAGTGGTATGAGTCATACTTGGACATATTATCCTAGATGTAAAGAGTGAGTTATTACCTCTCGTGATTTTGTGTCTGGTACTTTAGATGAGCAATTACATGCTATGAAGTCTCCTGATGAGGCTGCTCAACGCATTTGTGTTGGTTTTGATGTGCCATTGACGTCGCTTACTTTAAATAATGATATTACCTTTTTATTTAAAAAACATCTGTGATGTCGTACTTTTTGCAGATGATACGTCACTTATTTTTAAAGTAGATAGGAATAGAAATCAATTTGATGATGTAAATAATGCACTATTACAAGTTACACAATGGTTTACAGCAAACAACCTAGTACTTAATTCTAGGAAAACTAAATGCGTTAAATTTGTTTTACCTAACGTTTGACAACTGGGACCTAATATTATGCTAGATAGGGAGGAACTTGACACAGTCGACTCTACAGTATTCCTAGGTATTACATTAGATAATAAGTTACAGTGGGGTGCACATATAGCATGTCTTGCAGGAAAGCTCAGCTCTGCTGCGTATGCCGTCAGAAAAGTTAGGCAACTTACTGACATCGACAAGGCTCGTTTAGTATATTTTAGCTATTTTCACAGTGTTATGTCCTACGGCATTTTGTTATGGGGCAAAGCAGCGGATATTCAGAATATCTTCGTTCTACAGAAACGAGCGGTACGAGCAATTTACATGTTAGGTGCAAAAGATACTCTTAGGGAACGCTTTAAGTCTATAGGAATTCTTACAGTAGCCTCGCAATTTTTATTTGCTAATATTTTGTACATTAGGCAAAATATAGATAGATAGATAGATAATTCTTTATTGTACACCACAAGTCACATTACAGAGTTAAAAGAGAACAAGAAGAAGTTATAGATAATATAGGTTAATTTACCACAAAAAGCGATATACATAATATAAATACTCGAGACAAGCATAGGTTATATGCCCCTTATCATCGTTTACATAAAGTTAATAATTCTTTTGTAGGGCTAGGTATTCGTATATACAATAAAATACCAATAAGTCTTTTAGAATTACCATTTAGTACATTTAAAACTAAAATAAAAGACTGCCTTATTAAGAAAGGTTATTATACTATTAATGATTATTTCAGTGACAAGGATAGTTGGTCACTTACGCTAGACAACTCATGATCTTTATACCTAATTAGAATTATACATATAGATACTTTACATTTTTAGTTAATCTTAATATATAAAATCCTTGCGTTACTGACTGACTGACAGACACGCTAGAGCCGAAACTATTAAGCGCAGGAAGCTGAAATTTGGCATGTATGTTTCTTGGGGACCGTAGGGGTGCACTAAGAAGGGATTTCCCGAAATTCCCACGGGATCAGCCAAATCGAGAAAATTAAAAAAAAATGCAGGCGTGGCTGCTGGCGTCCTCTAGTCTTTATATAATATTTCTAGTTCTTTTAAATTACTGTTCATGCATTAGGTCATTCAACTTACTACATTTACATTTGCATTGTTGTTCCACTAATTTTATTAAAGTTTTACTGCACTGTAAGATGAAATAACTCGTGATCATGGGCTATAAACTAATGTTTTTGTAATTTTGTGTATTCATATACAGTCACTTCTGTAACATTCATTTCCACCATAGTTCTGAACATGGTCGCGAGTTGCCTACATTATAAGACGTAAGTGGATGCTCCTGTTACACAATATTCACATTGGCAGGCTAACTAAGGCAGACTCAGCCGTAATTAATCTGGCTAATCGTTGACGAGCCGCAACACAAATGTTCTTGGAAACGGCTAGCCGTAATATAATACGGCGATTTATACAAACTGACTGTACACCTAATACAAATATCTATATCCCTTTAAGAAGGGAAGGTCATTTGGTACACGTTCTGTAGAAAAAATTTATAGTATAATAATTATTTGGACAAACTAGAAAGCTAAGCGTGGGCTGAATAGCAAAATCCGTGGATGCAACCGGGGCTATGCTAAATAGTACTAAAGTATAAGCTCACCCTCTTTTGCCGATATTAGCGTTGCCCATATGTAGTTGAGCGTACATATTTTAGAGTAACAACGCTGACTTGACAAGATTTCATGTAATTTATGTTTTGCCACAGAGCGATCCTATCTGACATCCGGATATTTTATAATTTAATTAAGTGTCACCGCTTTTTTCTTTCAATTATTTATTTATTTGAGGGTTTTAACTCCCCTAAAAGAGTTTCCAAGATAAACATTACGTCTCGTAATAACGGGCTGAACAAGCTCTTTGAGTCACGGTTCAAGTGAGAATTAAAACCTTAATATGCATTTAACGTACAAAAGACAGTTGTTTACGCAAATGCCCAAGACCCGATGCATTTTGGTAGGTTGGTTGTCTTACTAATAAGTCACTGCTGATTGCAAAGCTTAAGAATAAATACAGGAAAACAATGTTCTGCCATACGAGTCATCCAGTAGCACTTTCTTGAACAAAAGCGGCTATTACTCCAAATTTAAACCAACTGGCCACAGATGAGAGAATTAGTCTCAGATAGAGCGCATTCGTCCAACTAAGTGTGGCACGTTGACAGCTATGTGTGCGTGACCTTTGGCGACTGGCACTGTACGGACACGCGCGTCTATGTGTGTTTAAAGTTGCCAGATTATGAATAATCTCCCAGTATTTTGCATATAGTTATGTAATATTCTTATATTCATTTGCGGTTTTGAAGAATTTACCATGGATTTAATTAATGCTTTTATAAATACATTTCTTAAATGTAGGTACCGAGTTAAGTTTTAACTACTTCGTAAATCTTAAATCTGTATATATAAAATCCTTGCGTTACTGACTGACTGACAGATAAGCTACAGCCGAAACTACTCGGCGCATGAAGCTGAAATTTAGCATGTATGTTTCTTAGGAACCGTAGGGGTGCACTAAGACGGGATTTCTCGAAATTCCCACGGGATCGGGCAAAACGAGAAATACGAAAATATGTGCGTGCGAAGCCGCTGGCGTCGATTAGTTGAGAAATAAATAGTATGTATGTACACACGGCACCAAGTCAAGCTAAACAGTTGTTGTACGATTTTGATACTTATTCCCTACGCCATAAGTATGTATGTACACACGGCGCCAAGTCAAGCTAAACAGTTGCTGTACGCTTTTGATACTTATTCCCTACGCCATAAGTATGTATGTACACACGGCGCCAAGTCAAGCTAAACAGTTGCTGTACGATTTTGATACTTATTCCCTACGCCATAAGTATGTATGTACACACGGCGCCAAGTCAAGCTACACAGTTGCTGTACGATTTTGATACTTATTCCCTAAGCCATAAGTATGTATGTACACACGGCACCAAGTCAAGCTAAACAGTTGCTGTACGATTTTGATACTTATTCCCTACGCCATTAGTATGTATGTATACAGGGCGCCAAGTCAAGCTAAACAGTTGCTGTACGATTTTGATACTTATTCCCTACGCCATAAGTATGTATGTACACACGGCGCCAAGTCAAGCTAAACATTTGCTGTACGATTTTGATACTTATTCTTTACGCCATAAGAACGGTGCAAAGGTCAAAGTGTATAAGCTTGACGAGTAGCAGGGTGTACACGAATATTTGGATCGTTTGGGGATCGAACTCAAAACAATATTATGTAAGGTATATACTAATGGAAATTGAAATTCTATTACTATATTTATGAGAAAGAAGATATATCTACAATATACTTTTATAATACGGTAATGTATTTTTCATTAACATGACAATCATTATCACATAATCAATTGACAAGTGCATTTTCCCTAATTCAGGCAGAACGGCGTCGACAAAAACTGGCAACACTTACATATTTCTTGCACAAATACGAATTTTATCGAAATTAAATTAGGAAACAGTCAAATTATCAATAGTTACCTGTGAAAAGATATTCCATTTTCCTGTTTTTGTTTTTAGGAACAACTTTTACAGTGTTTAAGAACGCAAGACGGCATTTTGAGAATTCAAAAGTTGAAGTGATCGTGACGCGTGAACTGTACGATGCGTCGTAGCGTAGCGCACTGAGACGAGTTTGTATTCGCTTTTCAATTTTGTATTTGCTTTAGTGGCCGCACGCAACTGTGCCGTGCGTTCCATCTGATACTAATTCTCTCATCTATGCAACTAGCAAACTAGCAGGTAATGCACATTGTCACATATTATTTTTTCCAAATAATTGCATTTTTGTGGCGTCATTTTACTTTATTTGGATTTGGTTTTGTGTTTATTGGCTCCATTTTCAAATTCCACCTTAGGTTAATAGCTTTATTTTATTTTAAAAGATGGGCCATTTAATTGCCCATTAAATAAGGCCCAAATTTGCTACCAGTAATTGCCAATATATATTTTTAGAGTAATGCTAAAATAATCTTAAAAACCGTTTTATTCCAAAATGATGTATTTTGAACCCTTATATGTAGGGGGTGAAAATACTTCATTATGGTCCTAGGATCACCTGGAGTAAGGGAATACGAGGAATTACAAATCACCCTGTATACATTATCATACCTGATACCTACTTATGTTGGATACTAAGCACAACATGATCAAGCTGCTGTTATCTTACTTTAAATTTGTCTACATTTAATTATTTCCATTATAAATTGGCAATAATACATTGCCGACATTTTCTAACAGCGATAGACCAGTGATCCCGACGCACGCGACGCGCACGTGACCGCGCACGAGCTTTGTGAAGTTATGTGTGTATTCAATTGTCAATTATCGCTAGCCCCGTGCCTCGGCAAGCACGTTAACCTGTTGGTCTCGGCTGTCATGATATCTTAGACAGTCGTTGAGGGGAATCTGGACCCTCCAAAACACTGATTCTTTTCTAAAAAGTTGTCTTTAAATAAATCTATGGAATATCGCTATCCCTACGGATAGCCATATTCCAAGCCCAGATAGCAGCCGCTCCGCCAAAAAGCTAATATTCAGTTAAATGTCGTTAGACCAGAATATGGATCCTGGTATCAAAGATATAAAATGAGTCTTGGATTCAACCGGGATAGCGGTAGAAAGATGATGATAATGACGATAATTTTCTGCCAGTTTAGATCTAGTAGCAAAATCGTCGGCCTGTCGCATATTGACGAAAAATAGTGTGTATCCAATACTAGCTGTTCCCCGCGGTTTCGCCCGCGTTCTATTCGGTATCGCGACAACAGTGGTACCTACTGGGTCAAATTTTAACTTATATGTAGCCCTACAAAGTGTTTTGTCTATCAGTGATAGTCCCATTAAAATAATTTGAGCCATTCCAGAGATAACCCCAGACAAACAGAAAAACAGACGAACAGACAACATTTAAACAAAGGATTGTTAACTACTTGGTATCGTCTAACTAAGTATAAAATACGCACTTGAAAAACATCGGATTTTTTTTTAATCACAGACAGACACTTCAATTCTATTCATATATTTTATAGATCTAAAGATATTAGTGATCGTGGGATGACTGCATACAAGCAGATCCGATTTATACGGATTTCAGCAGTGCTTTCGTCAAGGCCAACTATAACGTACTTACGCTTTAGCTGCAAAACTTTTCAATTTTTGGAAAACTTCTACGATGGTAATGAGGGATATAGGGGTGACAAACTAAGAGTACCTACTGTTCAGAGGGTTTGAAACATCCATGTACACTTCTGCTTCTAGGATCCCACAGGGCACACATTTGGAACCTATTCTCTTCTTGATCATTGTAATATATTTAGATACTAGCTTTTGCCCGCGGCTTCGCACGCGTTAATTTCGGGGTAAGTAACACAAATCTACTTTCAGTCTCAATTTGTGTGAAGACACTCCAAATTACTCTAAAGACTTCAGAAACAGTATAGGGTACAAAATAACTCGGTCAGTATCCATGACAATATCTACCGAAAGGTACATAATAACTCCCAGTCAATTTTTATGCAACTTATGGTAGCCTATGTCCGTCTCCATGGTCCTACCTAACTTTATATAAAATTTCAACAAAATCGGTTCCGCCGTTTTAGCGTGAAAACGGAACATACATACACATTTTCGAATTTATAATATTCGTAGGGATAGGGATTGATTTTCTTAATTATATCGCTTACAAAATAACATAGTAAAGTTGCAAGTTTCGCTGTTGTCTGGATACAGAAAATAACGCGAGTGAAACAGCGGGTTACAGCTAATTATCAAAATGATGCTTTTACTCGTAGTTGCAAGCGTCGAACTGAACGCTAAAACCGTGTTGTTACGGGGCCACTTTATTGTGTTTTAATGTGTGATCGTAATAGACAGGTATGTGTGGTTAAGAGATAGAGAGAAGGAGATTAAGGCCCAGTTTGACAACCTCAGATAAATTTCACACCTGAGATAAATTTAATATCAGAACGAGATCTGTATGAGTTATCTGACATATAAATTTAACAGAAACTTATCACAGAGCTGTGAAAACGGGCTTAAGAGTACAAAGTGTCAACACAGTGAACACACCCTTTTATTCCAAGAGTTTTGGGAATCACATGAAGCATAGAGTATCTTTGGCAAGAGTAAACCTTTTTACATCTAACCCTATCCCCCATCTAGCCAGCCTGCTTTAGAAGTTCAAATCCTCCTAATGACTCACAAAGATATTGTGACGCATGTCAGGAAAGTAGACTGCGAAAGGTTGCATGAAGAATATCGGACAAACCAGAGACTCTTTTTTAATGTCACAAAACAAAACTACATTGTAGCCAAGTATTTTGTTATTCTAATTGATTACTCTATAGACTATAAGCCTGAATTTGAAATCTTATTTGGATTTATGCAATACTTATTTTGAAAAACTAAACTGCTCAGCGAGATTGCCCACCAGCTAGTTGATTTTGCCTTACGGTAGTTCTTGCTAAAGTATTTTATCACAGCAGTATACTCATAGTTCAAAGCTTCTACCAGTACAACTTACATAGAGGGCTGTCTTAGAGACGATATAACGAAACAAACATCAGTGTGACGTGCACGGAGTTATTCCAAATCCGATTATATGTTCTTTGATGCTTGTTAAGATCGTGGTCATGCAGATATGCGGAGTTTTTTATACCTATTAGGTGTGTAAATTATCGAAGATGTCTCAAAATATAATCATTGTATTTTCTCTCGAATTTTATAAATAAATAAAGATGTTTAGTCCTTAACACATCATCTTTGTCTATATTATAATATATTAGTAGGTTGTCCTTAATATAAAAGTAGGTTAATAAATAATCACTTCATTAAAGTCATTTATTTAATTTGTCAATTTTCGTGGTGTCTTAAAAAGGCCAACTATTGCCAGTGCGTAGTCCGTAGATACCATTTCTGAAACAAAGAATATCTTAATTACTAATCTTTTTTATATTCTTTTACTTTTTTATTTATTTATTTTTCATATAATAAATATACAGATTTGATTTGTTGTCGTTTTACTGATACCAGAACCTTTAGAATGAAAACTTTAACTAAATGTAAGTGAAATAGAAACACAATATTGATACCATTGCACGCTAAAAATACATTAAAAAGGTGATTTTAAAAATAAAATATATCTTTACATATAGATTATCTCAAAATAAGCTCAAGATTTGATACAACATTGTTCTCATTTTGAAATCGACCAAAATTATTTTAATGTGAATTGAGGACCCATTTACTATGTTTTGTGCCTAAAGAGTACAATAAAACATCTATTCCGTTTGAAAAACAATTTAAAAATATAACGGCTGATAGAAATTGACGATACCCTAACTTAGTCATATTTAATTACTTGTCGAAATTGGAAGGCAAATATTCTATCAAATCGGATTAAACTAGAGAACGGACCCCTGGATTTTAGGATATTTTATCTCACTTGCAAGTGAAATAAGCCTAAGCAATGATGAATAACTTTCTGAAGTCATAATCTGAATTCAGAACAAACAGCAATTTATCTTAATAATTGTTAATTATAATTATGTGATAATTTGACAGCTGCAGAGAACCAGCATCATATTAGACAGCAGCGTACATTAAACTACAGACAGTACTGACCAAAATATAAAGCAGGTATTTGGCATTCATAATCTAGGACCGTTAACTCTCTTACTTTTGTTTAATTTTACCTTTTACGCAGAGCATAAATATGTACCTACTATACTATAAATACATTGAAATAAATATAAACTTACCCTCTTTTGCCGATGTTCGCATTGCCCATATGTAGTTGAGCGCCATGGCAGTTGCTAAGTTCAGCTTCCCAAATGTTAGGACATAATCTGCCTATCAGTCGGTTGAAGCGAACAGTAGATTCGAAGAATTCAGGTGCGCGACCGTGAGAGCATGCACTGTTCAATGCAGGACATCCTGGCTGCGGGTGCTTTCCTCCATTGGGGTAGAAGTCACCATTGGCAATGCGATTGTGGATACCAAGAATACCACCGTCAGTGTGGATGGCCTCGACGTACTGACCGTCACTAGCTCTCAAGGCATTAGCGTTGTTGCCCCATTGAGGGCCAGCAGGGTCAAGACCTTATAGCAAAATTCAAATGATTACAAAGTAGTTTTCACAAAATTTCATTTAAAATAAAATATGGTTGTTTTACTAACTACAATATGGTGACCTCTATTTGCATTCTTACTTTGTAATGTGCTATTGAAAGTTTTAGGAGGATACGCATTTATATTTACATGTTCAGAAGCTTTTTGTAGATTCAAGAGCTCTGGGAGCTTACGCTGTATTTTCATGAACTAATTAACTCATCTGTGTATACGCTTTATTAGAGTTTTCGCTAAGCTGTAGATTTCAGCCAGCACACTTTAATTGGCTTTGTTGGGTTATGACGATGTATTTTAATTCCTCTCTTTATAGTCCCACATCAGTGGAAACTGACGCCAAACACCACGAACACAATAAATAAATCATGGCATATGTTACCTGTGACACGAGCAGCGCGACTACCGGCGGTACGACCGGCATTACCAACGACGTGAGCGCCCAAACTGAAGCCGACCAAGTGAACTTGGTTCCAATTGCCGCCACCATTGTTGATAAGCCACACGAGGAAATTGCCGAGGTGACGTCCGACGTCAGGAACACCTCTCACAGCTGTCGAATATGCACTGTTAGCCAACCGATTCCAGTCCACGACAATAACATTACAATCTTGTACGGCAAGGAAAGCAGCAGTGATCCGAGGATTCAATTGCGTATTTCCATTGTTGTTCCATCCGTGAACGATGACTTTCAAAGGACGGTTGCCAGCGTAGTTTGAGTTCCTGATACTGTTTACGTTATTGTGTGTGATGATTTGTCGACTGGTTGGATTGCGCCTAAAAACAAAATAATATTATTTTTGTAAAGAATTCCATGCAATAATATTTTTAACTTAAATCCAAAATAAGTACCTGGTAAAGAGCCAATACTGGTTATCGGCACCATTCCTTGTCTGCAGTATTTCTTCGTCTGCAGGCTCATGCAAGTCTACTAGATGCGGTACTCCTTCACCGTCAGGCATCCAAATGTAGCGGCTCTCACCCTCTATATAGTGACTGTTGTCTCCGGGAATCAACGGTATTGCGCTACCAGCACATACTGTGATAAATAAAAATATACGTCAATCTTAAAGAAAATATTTCATTTAAAGCAAAATTAATAAAATAAATAATATAATAATAAAATATATTATGAATAAAAATAGAGTGCTTAAAAGAAATAGAGTAACCTAAAATGTGAATAAACTTTAATTAACGTACACGCAGTCACGGCAGCAAGTACCACTAGCAGTTTCATTGCGGACACTTTCAGGTTTAAAGCTCGTTGTTATTTCGACCGGTATTTATTGTATTGTCCACACGTGAAGACAAGATAATAGTCAATTTTGAAAGATAAAATGTCACCAGCTAATCGTGACGTGCCTCCAGTATCGGTTTTCATGCAACAGCTATCATAATTGTTTACAATGAGCATTATAAGCAAGACTATTACTGACACTGCAATTACAAAGATAAATAGAGAAAATATTGTGTATAATGGCGCTGATACATTTAAGCATTCACTTGTAATGAGAATTCTTGTGAATGTTACATTACAGAAAAACAAACTTTGTTTTAGCGAGCATTCTATTGAGCGTTCTGGCAAGCATTCTAGCGAATTCATGGTAAATTAGCGTCGACCTTTATGCTGACTAGAGCCTTAACTAGAAAGATCATAAAAATGTCTGTAGCGATGTTTGCCTCCGTTCTTTGTTCAGTTCGACAGATTTAAAAACTGTAAAAGCTCAATGTTCTGTTACAAAATGAATGCTCACAATACTTAACACCAATTGCAGTCAATTTTCATTCATCAAATCTTTATTTCAGTAGTAATAATGTAATTATTCTTCACGCTTCTTTATGCTGAATTCGGTATTAGGATTTGTTATAAAATGATTAGAAATTATTTAAAGGCAAGATCATGATAACGTACCAGGTTTTGAAGTCTGAAACCAGAATTTTCATGTAGATATAAGCTAAGGCATCGTCAACTTATACTACGTCTGAAGTCCCATCATCTCTTACAGCTCTGTCTCTATCTCTGAACGCAAATATCATTTAAGACACAATAGCATAGGTTCCCTTTACTAGTAAAATTTACAATCATATCAAGTTCTGTAATCATTTGAAGAAAACTTTTGTGCAATGGCATGGAGTGCTTGTAACACATACTTAAAAAAGATGATGATTTCGAAGTAGGAAACAAGTAGATTGGGAAAACGCCAAAAACATTCGCAGACACACAATTGCAAGGATAATCACACTCAAAAAATGAAAATCAGCGTGACCCAGCAAGTGGTCTTAATTTGTTTGAAAGACATGAAAATATCTGCACGTGTGAAAGCAATTCTCATATTATGCACTGAATGTATGCATTTACAAAAAAAAAGTAAAAATGTATGTTTATCCATTATCTAGTACCCATAACACAAGCTCTGCTTATCTTGGGACTAGATGGTGATGTGTGTATGTGGTAGAATATTATTATTATTTACATGCATCTTTAAAATAATCTCATAATAAATAAGTACATTTTTAAATATATCAATTATAAAAATACATTTAAAAATATAAAAATCATTATGGGGACCCACCAGTATCAGGAACAGGGTCCAAGCTACTGGTGGTTAGGGCTCCAGAGACAGGAACCGCCTCACTATGCGCCTTATTATTATTATTTGTTTCTCTGTCGCGCGTACTGCTCTAACATATAGTGTTAAAAAAGTACACGACCCATTGGCAGGCGTACACGGAGACATAGGTCCAACGCGCAGAGGCCCTTTGAGAGTTTTGATCTATGATGTGATGGGACACCTACTGTGGAGCCTCCATAACTGCACTATGAAGTACAGCCACGGATTAGCCGCAGCAGGTGTAGGACTATTGCTACTTGTATGGAAACGAATTACTCTGGGCTATTGTGATGGGTGTCATTTGATAAGTGAATATGGAAACTATGGATGAAAACCGGCGCCTGCCCTAAGTATTCTTATAGTACGTCGAAAAGGGGCAGACGGTGACTCGCCAACTCACTAGATGGGCCCTCTCTAAATAGCTACCATGGTAAACGAAGTCTGCCATAAAGGCAGCCAGAGGGCAACACCGATGCGAGTGGCTAGGGGTGTAGAGTGGTGCGGCACCGGTTTCGCTATCGCGGGTCGTGACCCGGAGCGGGTTTCCACGTAATTACGCCCTTGAAAATGACACTTCCACCCCCGAGCTACTAGCTCTTGCGACTTCCTTCTGGCCGGCCGACTAAGGCAAGCCAAAGTCGAGAGTCCTGCGGGCGCTCTTGGAAATCCACTCCGACCAGCCAACAAAGGCAAGCCGGAGACGAGGCCCTGACCGACTCTCTGAAGCATTCGGGACTGCAGTGTCCACACACATTCAGCTCGCCACAAAGCTGCCCTCCGGTTTGTGAACTTTCTTTTCATCTTGTAATACATTTTTTGTTCATATTACAAGATGAAGGTGATGTTTGAAAGCCGTTGATCTGCCCTCTGAGCTTGCGTTAGTCTCATGTTGAAATAACGACTTCCCCAGAGGGGTTTTATTATTATTCACTCCATTTATTACCTCACATAGTTTCTTTTATATTAATAAAGTACATTTCATTAGTAAAAAATACGTTTAGAATATAAAAGGGACCACGGAGACCCACCAGTGTCGGGTACACAGACCAAGCCACCGGTGGTTAGGGCCTCAGAGACAAGAACCTCCTCACGATGCGCGCCGTATCAAGAAGAACTGCCTTCTGAATCAAAGACTTAATCCAGCTGCCAAGTGTGAGCCTCTGTAGGTGTTGGTCGAGGCTCTTGGCGATTAATCCATTCCGACACAACTATCGGCACAATGATCGCCGAATCTACATCCCACATGTCAACAATCTCGTGAGTTAGGTCCAAATATTTAATCTCTTTCTATTTTTCTGCTTGCACGAGATTGCCGTCATGCGGTATGGTGATATCGATTATTATTGCGAGTCGCTCTGCTCGGTCTATCACTACAATATCAAGCTTATTGGCTACAATAGTCCTGTCTGTAATGATAGACCGATCCCAGTACAACAAGGCACGACCATTTTCGAGAACTGGGTCGGGCACATATCTGTAGTACGGTAGCTCAGAACCAATGAGATCATATTTAAGGGCTAGTTGCTGATGCATTATCCTGGCCACTTGGTTGTGTCTGTGCAAATACTGACCATTGGCAAGACTTGAAGAACCAGATACTATATGCCTGAGAGATTCCCCTGGCCGGTGACACGCCCGACATATGTCAACCGTACCATCCCTCAGTATATACTTTCGGTAGTTGTTTGTCATGACAACTTCGTCCATAATTGCAAAGACAAAACCTTCGGTTTCTCCGAAGAGATTACCGAAACGTAACCAGGCTATAGAAGCTTTAAAATTGACGTCTGGGTCATGTAGAGTTTTATAGAACCGTCCATGCAGCTCCTTGCCCTTCCATACTTCTCTTCGGTCATCAGTACTAAGTACTGCAGGTTTGTGCCAGTTCTCTTTTGCCAGAGCGAGCGGGGTATGTCCGGTATCAACAGCGACTACATCACGATGCACATCCACACTCGTCTGCAGAAAATGTTCTCTGAGGTTGCTCACCTCGCAGTTGTGGAGGGTCTTAGCACATAATAAGCCTCGACCCCCACATTTCCGCGGGATGTACAGCCTCATTACCGATGAGCGTGGATGATGCATGACAGATGCAGTCAGCATTGACCGGACCTTTCTACCCAGGGCATCTAGTTCAGTCTGAGTCCACCTGAGTATGCCGAAGGAATACATTAGGACTGGCATGGCCCACTCGTTGCAGGCCCGCACCTTGTTGCCACCTGATAATAGACTGTTAAGTACTTTTTTCAGGCGGCCAAAGAAACGAGCCTGCAACGTCTGTTTCATGTCAGTCTCAGCAATATTCAAAGACTGCGACATACCCAGGTATTTGTAGGTCTCGGTTAGGGAGAGGGATATAGGTTGTATGGAATCTGAGAGTTGTATCCCTGCAGATTCCATAATCCTGCCTCTCTTCACATGCATGACCGCACATTTATCCACACCAAATTCCATCCTGATAGAATTACTAAAGGTTTTGGTTACCTTAAGTAATGCTGTCAGTTGGAGATTGTTGGGGGCAAATCAATTCAGGTCATCCATGAAAAGGAGGTGAGATGTAACATGACCTCCTCTCCTTAACCGATAGCCTAGTCCTGAAGCCTCTAACAAGGTACTTAGGAGGTTCAGGGCCAGACAAAGCCACAAAGGACTCAAACTATCGCCCCGGAATATACCTCGCTCGATCCTTATTGGAGCACAGCAACCCAAACTCGATCGACACCCTGGATAGCACAGTACGGTCCTCCATTGCCCCAAACATGACCCTAAAAAGGTGCATAGAGTTGCATCTACTTAATACAACTCCAGCACCCTCAAAAGCCATGTATGTGGCACGGAGTCGTAAGCCTTCTTGTAATCTATCCAGCATGTCGATAGATTCTTTCGGTTGCGGCGCACCTGCTGGCTAATGGCCATGTCTATCAGCAGGAGTTCTTTAGTGCCACGGGCCCCACTCCTTCATCCATTTTGAGAAACAGATAAAATAGAATGATCAGCTACATATTTCGACAATTTCGTTCGCAAAATATTAATATTATTATTATTAATGAAAGACATCAAAGAATTCGAAATGGATTTAAAGTGAACTTAAAGGACCCATCAACATCCACTGCAAGACCGTATTACTTTGGAAATGTGTAATGCTCCGTATTTAAAGGGATTTCACAGTTATAATTTAATTAGAGGTCCTAAAATCAACGGAAACCGTTAACGCTATCAAAATTTTCAATTAACAAAAAAAAACTAATTTATACAATAATTGAAATGGTTTCATAATATTAATCAACAAACAAGCCATTAAAGCAGATGTTTATCACTATCGCAGCTTAAGATAACAAAGCATTCTTCTAATGACATGATTTTAAAAATTATCTACCAATTGAATTAAAAAAAATAGTTAAGACAGTCAATTAATTCGTTATGCTATCAATCGGCGTTTGTAAGTTTTACCAGGTTTTCCCTGGCCTCGTTCTCCGGAATATCAGGTTCGGTGAAGGAAGACTGAAAGATTAACATAGCATTCGGTTCTACTCTTTATTTGATAAAATTCTTCCGTTAATAACTGACTGACAGACAATGTACAGCCGAAACTACCGAGCGTAAGATGTTAATTATGTTCTTTGGTGATTGTAGGGGAGTGCACACACTACACACAGAGGATTTTTGGAAAACCAAAAAAATAAAAAACGGGGTCAAAGTTGGCATGCTTTGCTTTTTTTTTAATTTATTCGTGCCTCTAACCCCGAAGGGGTGGGCAGAGGTGTAATATTACACACACATTTCGCCATGAATTTTTAAGTCCCACGTAATAGGGGCGAGCCTATTGCCGTTGCTGGGCACATCACCAGACTCCGTGCTGCTACTGAGAATTCGGATAAACCCAGTAACACTTTTGCCCGACCCGGTAATTGAACCCGGGATCTCCGATCAGTCGCAGTCGCTATCTATTGGACCACGGAGGCAGTCATCATGCTTTTACCTAGGTAAAATTCACACGAAATTATAATTTTATCAAATTATTTCGATGATCTCGTGTTTAATTTAATTTTGTATATAAAGCCTGTGGCTTACCCTCCATTCTGGAATGATAATAGTCTGACTATGGACTGTACTTACTTTGGGGTGCTAGATCGTGCCTGCCTTTAAGAAGTTCAAAAAAAAATTGCATTTTTTTTTCACATTGGTACTTTTATTTTCCAAATAAAAGTTTTAAATATATATTTTTTTAATTCTACCTTTCTTCAGCATATCTCAACTGAGCGAGTTCAGCATATTGACACTAGTCAAAACCATGGAAAATCCTTATCACTTTGAGTTGCGGAGGTCAGACGGCAGTCGTCGTGATAATTTTTTTTTATGGTAATAGGCGGCAAACGAGCAGATGGATCGCCTGATGGTAAGCAATTACCGCCGCCCATGGACACAAGCAACACCACAGGAGTCACAAGTGCGTTGCCGCCCCTTAGGGGTGGGAAAAGGGATAGGATGAGGAGTGGAATAAGGGAGAAGGAATAGGGGATAGGGCCTCCGGCACTCTCACTCTGGGTTTAGATACTGTTTCTTTACGTCGATTTTCTTTGAGAGGGTAGTACTTCCCCGGTTGAGCCGGCCCATTCATGCTGAAATCAGCAAGGCTCTACTACCTACCAAAGCAAAGCTCTACTACCTGCCAATTATAATATTACTAGCTGACCCGGCGAACTCCGTACCGCCTTTTTAAGAACAAAGTTACCAAAGACATCAGTGCTAAATCTCAGATCTTCAGAGCCTATAAGGAACAGATAAACAATCATAAATTTTTAAGTATGGAGAAAGGTGATCGACCCAGCAAGAGTTCATTAATTCCATATTAATTATTTTAGGGTATTTCTAGGGTAGATAATAATCATAAGGAGAGTTTCCACTGTAGTCAACAAAAAAAGGCCTAGAAAAAATTAAATGTCTGCCTTCGTGGTCCAGTGGGATAACGTATGCGTCTGCTCATCGGGAGGTCCCGGATCGGGCAAAAGTTACAGAATTTTTCCGAATTCGCAGTAGTAGCTCGTAGTCCGGCATTGCCCGATAACGGCAATAGGCTCGCCCTTTTCACGTGGAAACAAACATTCATAAGGCGAAATGTGGGTGTAATATTACACCTTTGCCAACTTCTTCAATACAGGCACTATGAAAAAAAACTTACTGTAAGAGTCATCTAGAGATAATTATGTATGACTAAATTACTTATATGGCTATTGAAAAAAGCGGTTGACAATAGAAGGGTGAACATTTTGGGTTGTTTGTATTTGTTAATGCTAACGTCATACAAAACTAATAATATTTACGTAATAAAAATAAAATGTTCTGTCCAAAAATTAAAAATAACATATTTTTGGGTTGGACCTCCCTTATTACTAAGGGGTTTAAAAATAGATTACGATTTACAGACCTGCCGAATATAGGTTCAGCCGTTTTAGAGGAGTATTGTGACTAACACTGAAATTATTTTCTCTGACTCTTGTATACGCCTGGCGTGGATAAATGATCTAATGATATAATTAAATTACTAATAGAGCCATTAAAAAGGGGCTTGGTAATAAAAGGCTGAAAATTAACGATTGTATGTATTTTTTAAATCCACATCTTACAAAAGTTAAAATTTAAAAAAAACAAAAAAATATTTGGTTGATCCCCTTATAACCTTTAGACCCTTATAACTTGGGTTTAAAAAAAAACACTGAAATGATTTTTGACACCTATATACGCCTGGCGTGGATAACTGATCTGGTACTATGATAAAATTACTAACATGGGCATTAAAAAATAGAGGTTGGTTATAAAAGCTTGAAAATAAGGCGCTGTGTGTATTTTTTATGCCACATCAAAAAATAAATTGACCAAAAAATTGTTAGGTTTGGACCACCCTTATGACTTGTGGTCTGAAAAATTAATTACGACTGATTCTCAGACCCACCTTAAAACCCATCGATAAAATTTTATACAAATCAGTCCAGCCTTTTCGGAGGAGTATCGTGACTAACACAACGAATTTTTCGACACCGGTATGCGCCTGGCGCTGATTACTGATCTAGCGATACGATTCAATTACTAATATGGCTATAAAAATAAAGAAGTTGGTGATTGAAGAGTGAAAATTAAGAGTTATAATACGTATTTTTGATGCCACATTATAAAAAAAAAAAAAAAACGAAATGTCCAAAAACTGCCTCGTTGGTCTCGCGGCATAAATGTGCGCGTGGGATCGGGAGGTCCCGGGTTCGATTCCTGGGTCGGGCAGAGTTATTGGGTTTTTTTTCTGTCACGAAATTCTCAGTAGCAGCACGGAGTCTGGAAATGTGCCCGGTACGGCAATAGGCTCGCCCCTTATTACGTGGGACTAAAGTATATCTGGCGAAAAGTGGGTTTAGAAATACACCTCTGCCTACCCCTTCGGGGATAAAAGGCGTGACGATATGTATGTATGTATGTCCAAAAAATTAAATTTTGGCCTGGCCTGGCTGGTGAGCCTAACGATTTAGGGATTCGAAAAATAGATTACGACCGATTCTCAGGCCTACCAAATATACATACAAAATTTCATGCAAATCGGTCCAGCCATTTCGGAAGAGTATTTTAACTAAGAGAATTTTATATCTATAGATTACAAACTAGTTATAAAGCGGACCACAGGCTGCATGGTGGAATTCTTGGATGCAACCGGGATAATGTCAGAATGATGCCATCATCACGGTTAGAATCTAAAATATGATAATGGTATGTACATACCAGAGGCCCAATTCTCGTATTTTTATATGACATTGATATTATATTTTGAATTGACTCAGAAGTGGTATTCTGATAACCTAACGTCGTTATCGTATAATTTGAAATAAACAATTCGTCGTTGACACATATTTTGACACTTGTTTTAATTTACGATCTCGTTACGATTTCATTCAACCATAGAAGAAAACGATTTTTATGACGTAAGTATGACACTGACTTCATATCGAAATTATATTTATTTAGGAGAATTGGGCCCCAGATTGTTGTTTGTTACTATTCCCGTACGTACTCTATTGCACACGTTCCGTTTTTCGGATTCCATTTGTGAGTAATTCTGCAACAGTGATGGATTATACTTAATAATCTCGAATTTATCTCTAAATTAGCTTTCATAAAAAGAGCGCCGATTTATATTTTATCTGTGGAGATATGAGTAAAATAATAATTAAGACCTCTAAGCATGCATGGCTAATCACTTATTTATCATTGCAAATATCTATATAAATAAAGTAAATTGCCGAATCTATATACAGGGTGTCACAAGATCCATCACCAAGCCGAAGTCTACTCGTTGTGGACATCATGCCGAGTCATACTAACCAAAAATAATACCTGGGTAACGTTTTTCTTTTTAAGTTTTCTCATTTTCTAAACCGCAATTAAAAGCGCGCGCGTGCAATGTTCGAAATACCTACTTATCCATGGGGTCATAGGGCATCTAAAGAATATATTGGCGAGGTAAATGCATCGATTTTGTACCTAATTAGAAAAATGCCATACTAACTTTGAGCCTCAATATCTCCTGAACCAGTAATTTCCCAGATATGGTGCCGAAGTAAAAAATGTTCGTAGTGACTGGTACAACATGTGATTTCAGTTTTCGTTAAAGGTATTTTTGCACCCTGTATATAAACATACGTAACAGGCTAAAGGAAGCGATACTCGGATGATTTTATTTCAGTCCAGTAAACATCGTTTTTTTTTTTCATATTACCTGATTACCATCACATAGGACAGATAAGTAAAATACTTTTAGACAAAGAACAATACTATTAGGTAATAAGGATCCCATAAAAAACAATGCTTGTCAAAAAAAACAAGTCTCACAATCAATTCTTCTATCGTAAAAAGTGGTGAGATCCATGTGATACCAAGTCGGTTATTAATACGTTTTAAATAAATAGATTGACTCGGCCATTTATTTTTGTAGCTAGTCCTACTTTTTACCGTTCCTTTACCGTCTACTTCTTGTATACCAACAACGAATTTTCTTAAAACACTAACTGCAAATGTAATTTTGTAATCTTATATATTTGACAAAATTAAGAAACTGACTCATTATAAGTCATCTTTTGTTTCTGTTCTATTATCGCGGTGGTAACTCCTTTAGGTGCCTATTTTCACTCTAAGGGCCGACTTTGGAAGGCTGAAGAGGTCTGTGAATCTCCCCATAAAGACGTTAGTGGCGTCAGGACAGCATACTTTACCACGAACCCGACTCGTCAGTACACCATTTGGTGAAATAAATCAAGTCAAAACCTATAGGTACTATTGAAGCTGTAGGTTAATATGACATTGAACAGTGGGTTCTATGACGTTAATAAATACACAGTGTAATTCATAACCCCCTGTCCGACCCCACAAGGATATATTACTGACTTGCCAGGCATACTAGGAAAAATAATAAAAAAAAAAAACAGAATTAATTTCCCTAGTACAGTACTAGCAGGCCGGGCGCACTTCGCATTTTAGGTACAAACTTACAAGTACCTCGGCCGACCATGTCGACATGGTTGGATAAGTTGGATTTAGTAGGTTGCCGCGCGCCGCTCACATTACACGTCACGCAACGAGTGCGACCGCTCCGTATTCTCACGCGCTGTGTTCATACACTGTTCAAATTATATACTTAAACGCCTTTAACACAAAAATGTATCATCACAAGGCTAATATGCAAAGTATTGCTTAATTAACTGTGTGTCGAAAGCGACTTGAAAATTTGATTTTATTTATATTACGAGAGCAACATGACAATTTGATATTTTGTTTGTTGAGATATCTCAACGATTATGGTGTCAAATTAAAGATCTAGTTCAAAAACCATTTTATCTGTTTGAATCATGTAAATCGGTCCACGCGTTTAGGAAATAACTAAGAATTTGTATACTAAAAATGTAAAAGACCAGAATTTTTGTGCTTTTGTTCTACTAGCTCAAATAGTGGGATAGGATACTTAAAGGATAATTATTTATTATTAGGTACGTGGTCAGGTAGGTAGATAGACGATGAATAAATATAGTGGCAGCGCCAAGTCGACAACCCTAGCGCGCCACTCCGCGCCAGACAGCGACAGCGTTATGTGTTAGAAAAGAACGGGAACTGTTAGGTTGATATCGCATTAGGCACTGACTGCTTATTTAACTTTATTGTTTAGTACCAAGAGTCGCAATTTCAATAAATTGGCTTGAAAAGTGAAGCTTCTGTACGTTAGTACTATTAATTATTCTGTGGTACTAGCGAGAAACATTACCCCGAAATTGGGGACTCTAAACTAACAACACTCCCCTCGACAGTGGTATCCTTTATGATTCTATTAATTCTATTAAAATATTGTCGGCTTTCGCCACATTCCGTGTCAAAGGGCATGCCGCCTTTTTAAAATAGTGCAATTTTACTGCTAAGCGAGCCACCGCCGTACACAAAGGGTCTAGTGATGTTTACGATCAACAGAAAATATCGATTTACTTAATTTGAACATGATAATTATGTTACAAACTAATAGGCAACGATAGTCTAGTGGAGATACCAATGGACTGCCATGCAGCGGATATCGGGTTCGAATCCACGGCGCGCATTAATTATAATAATATATAATAAGATAATAAGACTTCTCGAAGTTACGTGCTTACACCGGGCAAGCGGCTATTAACAATTTAATTGTTAATATTGTTGTTTTATTGTTGTGGATATTAACAATTTAATTGTTAATATCCGCTTGCCCCGTGTCTCGGAAGAGCATGTTAAACCGTCGGACAGACAGTCATGAAGATCTTTGACAGTTGTTATGAGGAGAGAGTACCCCCAAATAAGCTGATACTAGTCTAAACCATGGAATGTTTTTTTAATTTAATAATAATAAATAAAAACATACAATTACGCAAAGCTAACATTTTAGGGGTTTACCTACCGATATTCTGTTAGGTAAAGGGGAATTATAAAACGAGCGAATAAAAAAAATAAGCGACTGATGATGAGATACTGTTTTAATAACTTGAGCGGCATGAATTTCAGTAAGCGAAATATTAACTAAACTAACGACGAATATTGATTAATAATAAAATCTAGAACGAGCTTACTAAAAGCGGGTTGTGATTAATCCATTTCAGATATTTAAATTTCAGCCGTGCTACTAAATTACTAGGTGAGCGACTAGAAATACAGAGAAGGTGACTTCAATATTAAGATAGAGACGATTTTTCCAATTGAGGTTTTACATAACGAATACAAAACGTTTTACAAAACTGCTAAAAATTTCAATTCGACTTCGAATGGGGGCGGGGCGACAAATCGATGCAGTCAGATCAGCAGAGTCAGAGATGCCTTCATTTCGAAAATCACGATCTATTTATTTATGAAAATAAGATCGTTCACTCGGGAAATTTAATAGATTATGTTAGGTTTTCTTGTGACCCTATACCCAAAAATAGGAGCCCTGTGAAGCAGGACTCCGTCAACTTCGCTTAAAAGACTGAAGCATCTTATTTTATTTTGTTTTTTGTTACTTTGAAGTAAATGTATATATTGCTTTATTTTCTCGGAAAACATTGTTTCATTTAATTATTGTATTTTAGGTAATTACCTACCCATAAATAATATTTTTTTGGCTAATAGTGTATCTTCAAATAGTTATTTTATAAGAACATTTTCATAAGAATGTGGGCTCATAGTATTTTTCAAAGTGGATTTTCTATTCGAAACACTTCAAATAAGATAAAATGCCGCTCAGTATAAATAAATCACTAGCTAAATTTACGTTGACACTCAAACAGATATAAGGTAGATCAAATATTATGAATCTCTTCATTTTGTATTTTAAATAACTCAAATTAATATTTGTAGGTTGCTGTTCTGTTGATTTCTCATCACTCGCAGTCAGTCGCTCACTTAGTAATTATGTAAATTAATTATGTTTGTCACTTAAAACTTTAATTTACAGTCACTCGTTTAAATACTACCCTTAGGTAAAAAATACCTAACACAAAATATCGATAAAAACAGTACTCCAGTAAATACTATTGGTACCATCCCTAATTATTTATTTAATTTACGAATAACAATTTGCCTACTTAAACACTCACTCATGGCCGGTTTCTGAATTGAGAATTTCGCGTTGAGAACAATTTAAACACTAATCATCTCATAATTAATAAATTTTCTGTTTCACAAAAAGTAGTTGACCACATTTTGAATATTTGTGCTCGAGAAATTTCAAATTTGACATAATATTATGATCAACTCATGGTCAACTCCATCTCAATATTCGCGTTTAACTTCTGAAAACAGTTGACATTTGTCGAACTTTACTTAACACTGATAAATTGAGAAAAACTTATGTATACGCATCTGGCCTTTTAAATCGTGATCACGAGTAATATGACGGCCATTATGTCAAACTGTCCACACTACGGTTGTCAAGCAGTGGGTACGTCATACTGACGTCTACACAACAAGTAGGTCGTCAAAAATAATTTATAGAAAAAAGGTTCGAAGACTATTGAATATTTGGAACTACAATTAAAATTCAAATCACTTCAGTTCAGGAACAAATAAAAGGGATAGAAAATTAATCAAATTTTGCCCTTAGGTCAGCAATTGTAGAAAACTATTTTTAATTTTATTTTTAATAAAATAAAAAAAGTTGTTCCTGTGTGGAAAACAATCATTTTATCAATGGATGGGAAGAGTGATATTAGATGAATAATAAACAATACATTTAGTGACGATAAGCTCATTTTCATCACTACTATCTCTATGAGAAAAAGCAGGATAGGCAATTCAACAGTACTGCAGTAGGTACAAATATAAAAACTATATAATACAATTGTATTCATATATTTCACTTTCAATAATTATAAACAAAAAAGTCACCGACATAGCTCTCCGAATAGTGAAGCTGCAGTGGCATTGGGCAGGATACATAGCGAGTAGAACCGATGGCCGTTGAAGCAGAAAGGTTCTGGACTGGCGGCCACGCACCGGACGTCGTATCAGAGGTAGGCCGGTAGGTCGTGGAGAGCCTTGTGGGAGGCCTATGTCAAGCAGTGGACGTCTTCCGGCTGATATGATGAAACATATATCTCTTTGCTTAACATATCTATACTCCGCCAAACGACTTCCTTTTACTTTCTCGGCTATGGGCGCCACTTTCAAACTACCTGTAATTTACTTAATTCTGTCCATTCTCATAGTCCACACCTCCATCGTATCATCTCTGCCACAAGCAATACTTTCTCATCTATCTTCTAAGTTGCCCAACACTAAACGCCATACGGTACGACAGGTCTTATACGCGACCCTTTTGTTTCAAAGGCATTTTCTATCATATAATAATTGTCCCCAGACCAACAGACAGAAAATAAATGATGTCGGACTGCACACGGTTCATTACACTTTTTTTTTTCTAACTCTAATAGCGAAGCGCTAACATTATTTTGTGTAAGAAACGCCTGTCAAATCTTTAAGTTTAATAAATTCTAAAATACCAATCAACATTATTTTCATACCGAATTCGAACAGGGGCTATCGTAATTTTGGTTCAATAACATTTCCTATATTTTTCTGAGGCTTTTTTATTTTATGAAATATTAAAGAAATTGCATAGATAAGTTTTTTGAATGCAATAGTGATTGTGGCAACCGGTTGGCGCAGCGGGAGTGTAAGCGACTGCAACGCCGATGGTCGCGGGTTCGATTCCCGCTCATGTCAAACATTTGTGTGCATGAACATAGATGTTTGTCTTTGTCTGGGTATTTCTATGTATAATATATATGTATTTACAAAAAAAAGTATATATGTATGTTTATCCATTGTCTAGTATCCATAGTACAAGCTCTGCTTAGTTTGGGACTAGATGGTGATGTGTGTATGTGGTAGAAAATTATGTTATTATTATTATTAATTAATATTGTAGAGTTACCTTACCCTGTAATTTTAAACCCACATTTAATTTAATTATATATATTTTACACGATCTGGTCATATTACACAGCTGGAGGTATCTCAGTTGGTCGAAGAGACCGCGAATTGCAGCCATGATGCTGAGGACAACCTAGTAGTTCAAGTAGATAATCGGTAAAGTTAAGCAACGCTTGCATAGGCCACAACTTGGATGTATGACCGTGTGTAGCATTTACATCAGAGCGCTTTCATACTTTGGAGGGCACATTAGGTTTCCGGTTCCGTCTCTACTCTCAGGAACCGCGTACATACATACATACATAGACTCACGCCTTTTTCCCGGAGGGGTAGGCAGAGACAACGGAACGCCTTTTGCGACGATCCTCACATATCTCTCTTGCTTCATTCACTCCCATCAAATTTCTCGTGCATGCTCTTCGGTTAAGGGTACTTCTAACCTGTCCTTTTTTTAGGATATCTCCAATGTCTCCAATGTCCGTGTGGTGACGGATTAAGAATACGGAATGTCACCACCCATTTCATCCCGTGGGTGTCGTAAGAGCCGACAGAGGGAGCATATTATACAGAGAACAGCACTGTAAGAGAAGGAAAACTTGATACAAACTCTTTACCAACCCGTTTGGCCAGCGTGGTATAGTAGGCCAATTCCTCCTTTCAAAGGAGAGGCCTAGTCCAGCAGTGGACTGTTATAGGCTGATGATGATGAATGTCATCAGGAACCGCGTGCGGCCTGAAAACTGCGACACTGGAATAGGCAACACATGCTCCCAGCTGTTTTTATGCTAAAACTAGTATGTATAACGTCACGAGACAAAATTGCCCATATCTAACAGAGCGCACTGAGAGGGTTATAACCCATAATCCAACAAGCAGGATAACGACAACATCTTAACTTGCCGACGATGTAAAATTAATCACTAAACACCGGCTGTAGCCTTTAGTCCGAATAGGACCTATTATTGCAAGTCCAGAGATCTTTCGCTTGGAAAGATTGATTTTCGTTTAAAATAACTCATTTTAACGAAATAAAACGATAGAAGGGCCGCTAAACAATATTGAGCTTTCACTAGCATAATCGAATTCAATAATGTTTTGAACATATCAAATTTGCGACCAAGTAAAAGGTATCCTGATTACCTACTGTTTTCATCTTTGTATGCTCAAGTACAATCAGACTTAACTGAAGTTTAACATGTATATTATTATGTATGTATATTCCTTGGGGAGCCGTAGGGGAACACTAAGAAGCGAGTTCCCGAAATTCCCATGGTATCGGGCAGAAATGGTTAAATTTGAAATAAATTAATAGTTTCAAAAACACTAGGAAAACATGATCTTATAAATGCACGTAAAAACAAAAAATAAATATGGATCGTTCAAGTTGTCACTAGTTATGGACTGAATTATGCTTTTAATAGCCGTGTGGTTGACGGCATAGAATACAAGTGTCACCACCCCCTATCTTCCCGTGGGTGTCGTAAGAGGCGACTAAGGGATAACACGATGCAAATACCATCTTTGCGTAGAGACGGAAAACTCGACATCAAACCCTATACGACTGTCTCGTTGGTCTCGCGGCATAAATGTGCGCGTGGGACCCGGTCCCGGGTTCGATTCCTGGGTCGGGCAGTGTTATTGGGTTTTTCTGTCACGAAATTCTCAGTAGCAGCACGGAGTCTGGAAATGTGCCCGGTACGGCAATAGGCTCGCCCCTTATTACGTGGGACTAAAGTATATCTGGCGAAAAGTGGGTGTAGAAATACACCTCTGTCTACCTCTTCGGGGTTATAGGCGTGAGACTATGTATGTATGTATGTATTTTAATTACACTATTTGATTGTAAAAGCGTGGGGCACTGCGTGGTCTACAATATATAATTGGTTTATTATAACCTTGAAACCTGATCGTGTTCAAAGTGACGTTTCTCACAATTGCAAACACGACTATGATACGATATTCCATCAAGGAATGCCAGTGCCTATCTTTCGGCTTCATCATCAGACCTTGAAACCTAATCGTGGTCAAAGTTCATTACAGTCTTGTTTTCTAAGAAATCAGAAACAGCTATGATACGATTTTTCATCATGAAGTTCCAGTTCATATCTTCCGGCTCCATCATCAGATCAGTTCGACAGTACCATATTACTGTATTGTCATCAGAACTACATACAGCTGCTAATTTTCACTACGCTACGACCCTTGAAAGATGGTTAAATTAGCTACCTTAAATTCCATTACATAGTTAGTTACGACACATGTCGACCTAATAAAAGCGTATTAAAAAAGTGCGGCATTCTCTAGTAAATTAATAAAGTATGGATGATGGATGATTTTGCTAGGTGATGTTGTAACAAGGTTTAGAAAAAATGGTGTTGACAAACTGAATTATTTATGTTTTTCATGAGCAAAGAGATTAAAAGTATGACATGTAAGAAAAAACGTATAAGTTTTAAATAAATTTTAATAATTTAGACTTAATCTTATTTCCTTGACTTAATATTCTCGAGTGTGGAAGGGAATGATTAGAAGGGCCATGACGAGCCAGTGGTCAATGCGTAGATTCCAGATCTGCAACAAAACAACAAAAGATAATAAATAAGAGAAACATAGAAATTCTGATTAAAATGCCGTAGATTTTGACCAGTAAAGACTTGGAAGTAAACATTTATCATTATTATCCCATGTAGGTACATACACGATGCCAAAAGACCAATCACCAAGCCGATGTCCACTCGTTTTTCGCATCATACTAAGCAAAAATAATACCAAGGAAAAATAAATAATTATAATTGGCCTTAAAAGGGTACACTCATTTTATAAGCCGCAATGTAAAGCGCGCGTGCAATGCTCGAGATACCTACCTATTCACGAGTGCATAGGAAATGTATTGCATCAATTGGCGCATCGATTTATGATTAGAAAAAAAAATTGTGACTTTGTGCCTAAGCATCTCCTGAAGCAGTAATTTGCCAGGTATGGTGCCGAGCTAAAATATGTTCGTAGTGATTGGCAGAATATGGGATTTGAATTATCGTTGAGGTTCTTTTACACCGTACATATTAATAGCGGGTCAATTTATACCAAATATTGGGCCAATTTCATTGATATATATGTACCTACTAAAGTACGCCTGTATAGCATTCAAAGAGAACGACCGTGTTAAGAATTTGTTTAAACTACTATAAATAGTTACGAATGCGATAATGAGCACGCTTATGATAGTGACGAACATAACATTTCCGTATTCGGTATTAGATTGAAAGATATTGTAAATTTTATTTTCTTTGTACTTGCTCCTTAAATAACATTTTGCTGACTGCGTTGTTTAATTTTCTCGTTCAAATATAATCCGTGTGAATGAACAGGTTACTTCTAAGATGAGCAATGTTTTTAATATAGATGTAAATATAAAATTGCATCTTGAGAAGAATAATTCTAAGATGCTTAGATTAGCTTTAGTATAAAATAATGTCTTACCCTCGTTTGCTTATGATACCGTTACCCATCATCAAAACGCTGCCAGTACATGAGTTTGGATTGGACACTTGGTTCATATTTGTGCACTGTCTGCCGGTGAAGTGGTTGGTACGGACACTAGCAGCGAATAGTTCAGGTGCACGGCTGTGAGAGCAAGTGCTGGTCCAGCAACCAGGCTGTGGGTTCCTTCCTCCGTTTGGGTAGAAGTCAGCATTAGCGATCCTGTCGAAGATACCGAGAAGGCCACCATCAGTGTGGATGGTCTCGACGTATTGACCGTCGTTACCGTTCAGTGCACGAGAGTTTCCTCCCCATTGAGGTCCAGCGGGGTCCAAACCTAAAAGGAATAAATTAAATAAATAAACAATTTCATGAGGATAGTTTTAACATAGTTAAAAATATTCTCGAATCGGATTTGACTGAATATTAAGTGCACAGACTGCCTGTCTGACCTCTGCAACCCAAAGGGATAGCGATATTCAATGGTTTATACTAGTGTCAGTTTATTCAAAGGTACTGGTTCTCTATAACGATTGTCAAAGAGCTTCATGCCAGCCAGGACCGAGGGTTTAACGTGCTCTCCGAGGCACAGGGTAAGCGATAATATACAATTTCGAAAAGTCAGTAGTGCGCGCCATGGATTCGAATCCGACATTATCTGCATGGCAGTCTATTGGTATCTCCACTAGGCTATTGCTGCCATTGTCATAATATAAAATTGCCAATCAATAAATAAAATATCATAAAACGCGTACCTGTGATGCGGGCGACGCGGTTAGTACCAATGGTACGACCAGCATTACCAACTACGTGAGCACCTAAACTGAAGCCGATCAAGTGAACATTGTTCAAATTGCCACCACCATTGTTGATCAGCCACGTGACGAAATTGCCCAGGAACTGTCCAACACTGGGAACACCGTTGACAGCTACTGTATATAAGCTATTAGCCACTCGGTTCCAGTCCAGAACAATGACGTTGCAGTCTTGTACGGCGAGGAATGCACTGGTGATGAGAGGATTCATGCCCGAATTTCCATTGCTGTTCCATCCGTGAACGATGACTTTCAAAGGACGGTTGCCATTGTAATTGGAGTTCCTGATACTGTTCACGTTACCGTTGACAATGATTTGAGCATTATTAGGATTTGATCTGAAGAACAAAGATTGTGATATAAATAAAAGTAGGTAACTCTAAAGTAGATTTTTTTAAGTAATTCCGAGTATAAAAATAAATAGGTACCTAGTAAAAAGCCAGTATGCATTATTGGCGCCATTTCTAGTCTCCACAAGTTCGCGCTCATCGGTCTCGAACAAGTCTACCAAATGAGGCACTCCCTGGCCGTCTGGCATCCAAATATAGCGACTCTCTCCCTCCACATAGTGGCTGTTGTCGCCTGGAATAAGAGGAATTGCGCTACCAGCGCACACTGAAAAAAAAAAACATGCAACATAAGAATACTTTTAAATTCACTAAGCTCATTTTAATATGGAGCCAATAAATATTTGCAAGATATAAAGTGAAACTCACGCGCTGTTACAGCGGCCACAACAATTAGAAGCTTCATAGCTACCAGGTTATTTTCACTTAAACATTGAATTCATCCGCCAGTATATATTGTTGTCCTTATCTCCATGTATTTTTATATAACATGAATTAAGGTTTTCCCAATTCGCGATAACTATTAAATTAATCAAAGATTAGAGCATTTCATTTGCGTGCTAAAAGAACATGGCGGTCGGTCATTATTATATCAGTTGCATTATATGAAGTAAAATAAGCATGTTATCTATTGATTCTGAACTAACCAATCGGTGTCCCAGTTCATAATCATTTTAATCAGACGATGGTGACGATGATATGTTTGTTAAAATTTCACAAGTGGCTCAGATGATGACGAAAATCTATTTTTGCCTCGCAAGTGTAAAACTTTTGAGGCCCTAAGCTGATCAGCCTCCTCGTCCATGATACCTGTAAATCAATCAAACAGTTGAATCAATCAATGTCTCTATACTGATAGTTTTTGAGGAGCTGTATAAGATCCATGCCATGATTGATTAAAGAATAGCTGGTCCATGACACGTACCTGCTTTGCAGCGCGGTACCAGAAAATGTCCCAAATACACCGTTAGCATCTGCAGAGAGTTTGCTGTGGAAAAATAATTAGTGAGATTTCTACCGACCAGGCCGCGCCGGAGCGTGCTGAAGTGCATTATGCAAAGGAATATAAGGCTTTTAAACAATATGAAGTTCAGTTTGATGGGTAAAAAGCACGGGACAAAATATTTTTATTATATCAAAATTCCTGACCTGACCTGATTGAAATTTTGTTTTTGTTTTTCGTGTGAGTGTGTGGCCAACTCTGGTTAGTCTTTGTATTATAATTTCAGTTAGCAAGAAAAGGCAAGTCGAAGTGACACTGGGCAGATCACATTGAACGCAGAATGGACAACCATTGAATTAGACCTATTCGTAGCGTAGGTGGCTTTCGTGCTACGTTGAATGTATGTAGGTACGCAAAATTTGACTGCATGGAACCGGTCGCCTCGGCGTTTGGTTTGGCACTGCGCCGCGCGTTCGTGGCTTCTTTCGTGGCGATTTTTACACGTGATAACACTTTGTGCTTTATTTTATCTTAATATATAAAATCCTTGCGTTACTGACTGACTGACAGACACGCTACAGCCGAAACTATTGGGCGCAGGAAGCTGAAATTTGGCACGTGTGTTCCTTGGGGACCGTAGGGGTGCACTAAGAAGGGATTTCCCGAAATTCCCACGGGATCGGCCAAAATGGGTAAATTTAAAAAAAATTGCAGGCGTAGCTGCTGGCGTCCTCTAGTTTATTTATAAATTGATCAAAGGGCACATAGCTTGAAAAACCGATGGCCGTTGGGGCAGGCGGGTAATGAAGTGGCGACCACGGACTGGACGACGCAGCAGGGGTAGGCCTCCCGCAAGATGGACCAACGATCTGGTTAAGATCGCGGGAAGAGGTTGGATACGGGCGACTCAAAATCGGTCTGTGTGGAGAACCTTATGGTGGCCTATGTCCAGCAGTGGACGTCTCTAGGCTGACATGATGAGATTGATCATATTGTTTTTTTTGTATGTGTACTTTACCACGCATGCTTTACAGGTTGCTATAGGCATGTTCATGGCAAGTTTTTCTACTCTTCGCAAATATATCCTTGGTCAGCTCTTACGACCGCCACGGAATGATATGGGGTAGTGACACATTGTATTGTTAAGCTGTCTACACGAATTGATTAGATATTAATTAAATATTTCCATTTAAAAACATAATAAATTAAATTTATCTGAATATCGTAAAAATTGCACAACAGGCTCATTAATTTGCAATCAGTGCCAGATTAAATATAACTAAACTTCCCACAGATTGGAAAAGTACCTTATCTGTGCACGTGTAATAAGATAAAGTATTGGCTGTTACTTGATAAATCAGACCGACCTCAACAACAGTAAGTACAAATAAAAAAAAAACTTTATTTTTAAAATCCATTTTAGAAGAGTAACCGTTTGTATAGTAAATTGGTTACCTACGCTTGAACCTCCTATATCCAATAGCGAACTACATGCGACATGCTAAATAAATAGACATTTGATCTGACCATGCACCTGTCCAGTGCGGAGGTAATCCACCATGTTAATGGTCACTTGAAAAGGAAAGCCATCAAAATCTTGCAACATGCGCTTTATTGACCAAAACAACGCGTAAAGCGACAGACTTTTGATCGCCACGTTGACAACTATCCCTGTATTCGCTGCCGTCTTAACGAACAACGTTCTATATAAACGTATTCGAGGATAAACTGGTTATTTTTGGTAAATTATGCCGATTACTAAGTAAATGGTCTCGACACTCATGACACCGTTAAAGGCATTACAGTAGTCAGAAGTCGAACTATTGTTACTCTAAGGCAAGTAAGGCAAGTGGAATATAGACTGGCCTGGACGCATCTCGTCGCCTCGTGCACCTGGGCTTACCAGAGCAAGCACGAGTTTTAGCCAGGAAGAACACATCGAAGAAGCATTCTGGTTAATATTATAGCAATATATCCTCAATTAATTCAATTATGTTATAAATTGTACTTAATGCTCATTAGGATATTACAGAATTTATTTACGGCCATTTTCAATATTCGATCCATACATGGATTTTGAGATTCGAGATTCGTGTTTGACATATTTTGTATACAGGTCTATCTATAGTTCGAATATTGAATTCTGTTGTTAGTGTTTTTTAACTAGAAAATCAAATAAAAATTATTGATATGAATTTCAATTAGGTTTTTTTTAGTATATGTATATTCTTACTATTATTAGCATCAAAAACAAATTTTATATTATTACTCATAAATTGTATCATATCACAAATAATAATAACATCAATAATATGCTGATAGAACTTTATACTCGTTGTTAACTATATAGGGTAAGTTCGCCCTTTCTCGTCCATCGCCCGATTCGCGTACATTTTACGGACCTCCCTTTAAAAATGCTCGAAAATAAGTATACTAACACACTAATAAATAAAAAGTAATTACCGCCAATACCTCAACGTATAAGAGACACGCACTAATAGACAAAAGTTCCGTGCGCCCAGCTAAGCCCGCTTAAAAAAAATTGTTAATCTCGGTTGTTCAACAAAAGAGTGCGGAATCGCGGGATGTAGATAAAAAAATAGTGTGCAGCGGCGTGTTTGATGGTAAGCATTTTATTGTTTTATGTGAATTTTAGGATACATAGCTGTTTCTAGACATTAATAATGAAAACACGAATAATATGATTTATAAATTTGCTTGTTTTTTTATATTTAACAATTAAAATAAGGTGGACGCGAATTACAACACAGAATTTATAAAATTTCCATTTTGCGTCCGCAATGGACGCGAACTCGTCTTTTTACTTTTTCTTACTTGTTTATTTTTATGTGATTAAAATATGAGAGAGAAATTGGGTTTTTGTTTATTTTAACATTAATAGTATGCAATTATAATGACCAATTTGCGTCCACATTATTACGATTGTAGTACAAGATACATATATCGATCACACGTGGACGCAAACTATACCTACAGGTAATAATATTATAGCAAATTGCTTCCATTGAGACAAGAAAGAAAAGAAAAAAATACAGAAGACGATTTAATAAAGAAAGCGTTTAGTGACATTCGTGAGAAGAAGACATCGATAAGACAAATATGTAAAGATTATGCTATTCCCAGGAGCACAATATTGGACAACATGTATCGTAATTTTTTAACTTTAATTTTAGGTTCCATCGATGTTGAGAACAATAAATATGTATTTTTAGTTTCTTTAAAGTGATCTATTAATGATAAGTTGATAATAGATAGTCTTAATAATTATAGATGACTTCATTCGTATGGAATATGAATCTATAGTAATCTATATATTCCATGGTTTAGACTAGTGTCAGTTTATTCAGAGATAGGTACTGACTCCCTATAACGACTGTCAAAGATCTTCATGACAATCGGGACCGACGGCTTAACGTGCTCTCCGAAGCACGGGACAAGCGATAATTAGTGATGGAATACGCACATAGCTCCGAAAAACCTAATTAATCAATATCAAAAACATACCTACAATATGAATATTTATTTAAATTGCTGATTGACATGGCCTACCTCATAACAGATAATGTCGACTCTATATGTTATATCATATACAAACATTCAATACATTAACGAACGTTCAAGTCATAATTATGAGTTACTTCACTACATAGTAAAAAACAAAGTCTGTCTTCTGTCTGTCTGTCCCAATGTATGCTTATATCTTAAAAATTACGCAATGGATTTTAATGCGTTTTTTTATAGATAGAATGATTCAAGAGGAATGTTTATACTTATGTATAATTGACTCGGGCGAAGCCGCTGGCGACGTCTAGTATTAAAAAAAATAATGTTGACATCAGTACCATCAGTATGATATCAACGCCATTTTTTAAACTTTTTGTCAACTTGTAATGCTTGATGAGCAAATATTCCATCCGTCCATGCGAGTAAAGGATTAATAAAATGTAAGAGCGCTTGTACACGCTAAGAAAAATCGTCGTGCCTACACAAGAATTCATGTCGTCTCTATACAACATGTAACAAGTTTAATGCACATCTTGAAAGTACTTTGTTCAGAATCAGCTACTGAATCCATTTCTGACATTTTTAATATAATTTTTTCTTAATCCTAAAATAATTAAAATTACGTAAATTATAGTCACTCATTGCTTTGAAAAGGCGAAATATACGAAAATAAACCTTAAGTCAACGTAGAACGGCTCTTTTTTAAATGCATTTGTTTAGTGGTTCCACATACAGGAACGCACACATTAATACAACATAACAGCCGGTACAAGACAATAACACACAATTGACCACCAAAATTGAGGCATATAGATTCAAAAGCAGCTAAGTGACTTCATATCGAAATAGCAGGAAATGAAAAAAACGTTTTAGTAGGTATTTTTACATTTGTAATGACTTTGGATGTAGGGCTTGTGATGTATAATAATAATAGGTTTTGGTTGTCTTTTTCTATGGTTGCTATCTAATAAGCTTAAAAATATCAAAAAATCGTATCACTTAGCTGTTTTTTAATATAATAAATTGCACTTAGCTGTATTTGATCCTAAATTCAATTTTTGAATGTAATTTTAAGGGCCTTAGCCGGGTTTGTTTCTTGTTATAAATTTATGAAGAGATGATACTAAAAGAACACTAGATGGCTCCATACTTAGTTAATTTTTTGAAAATGTGGCACTTAGCTGCTTTTGATTCTATATGCCTTATATCTATCATCTTTCTTTCGCTTACGTATTAACAGCGGGTAAGAGCGAGACGTAATGTGTCTCACTTGTCACCGTCGCGTCGGTGGCCCGCGCTGGTAGGTACAGCGTTTAATTTCTCTTAAACTATAGAAGTTGGAGCCGGCGGTGTTTTAATAGGGTCTTAGTTTGATTGTTAGCTTTCCAAAAAACACATAAAACGAGCATGTCCGCAACTAAGGCAAAATAATACACTGTGCAGCGCAGGCAGTTGTTGCGCTTAGATAAATAATATTAGTCATCTACCTGGATTCTCTGTGAGTATAGTGAAAAAAAATGTTTAACAAGTTTACTTGTTTATTTACAAAATGTGTATTATCAACATGATGGTGCCCCCGCGCGTTTTACGTAGAACGTTCGAGATCATCGTGAAGTCGAATACAAGGAGCGCTGGATCGATCGCGGCGGTCCTGTCCAGTAGCCTCCTAGGTCGCCTGACTTGACGCCCCTGGACTTTTGCTTTATGGGGACATACCTATTAAACAACTAGTTGATTGTGTCGAGACAACAAGTGCCGGGGAGTTAAAATAAGATATCAGCTACTTTTGAAACAGTAAAAAGAAATATTGTGTGTGTGAACTAAAGGAATATTTAAGCCGGGTGGTGGACACCTGATGTCAGCATTTTAAAAAGAGGACGCCGAACAAGTGACAATAAGCCTGTGAGTCATTTGGTTATTCTTTTATTGTAAAAAATTATGATTCACAACTTTAAACACGCCGTTCTTCTTTAATTGTCTCATTGATACCCTTTTACTTTAATGTCTAATGTATCAATAATGCTAACTAGGTATGATTATTATGATTAAATTAAGATAGTCACAATAGCCACTAACGATGTTAAAAAATGATAGACCGTATCGTATTTCGCTGTCGTTTGTTTACCACAGCAAACGTTTCGTGTGATTGTGTGCGTGCGCAGGTTTGTAGTGACCACGCATTTTACTTATAATGAAGTTAATACTTTCGATCAAAAACAATGTTTAGGCTAATAAACAAAATATTTCAATGCATGCATTATGATAATAACAAGGTTTTCTAATTGGGGTGTCTGAGGATGTGCGTTGTTTCCGTTACACGTTGTATACAATACATCATGACTGAATAAGAAAAATATTTTTTTATGAGCTAGACAAGACTCGTGAACATTGGAAAATGTTAATACCTAGATCCGAAATAATTCTTATCGTCTACCGAATCGAACCGATAAGACCGAATCATTATGTTTCGGTCTTATCCGAAGCACGGTGGATTTTCTTAGCGTGTACCTAAAGTAAGGATCACATATACGCATCGGACACATCGAACTAAATGAAATTTTCTTTATAAAGTTGATAGCCGTCCACAATATCAGCTTTTCTTCGAAAGAAGACACAAATGAAAAAAGGCAGCTGTTACACGAAACATAGATGTTCTTTTATAATGAAAGTTTTATTTACAAAACGAAGTTATCATTCAACGAATTTTAAAAGATTAGTTCGTCAACAGTAGGTCTATTTCAGTAGGGCCATGAGTCCCCGGTTAGCAGTGCGTATAGACCCGATCTGTAAAAAAATAGAAAGAACATTAAGATACAAAAGTAATATATGTGCTCTTTTCGGTATTCTACCATTTACCATATCTTTTTATTTCGAAGGTCATCGCAGTATACTGAACTGGATGTCCCAAAATTAACGTAAGATTTGAATTAAATGGAAAACATAGTTTTACTCTCTTGAATGACATTTTTATTGAATCAGAAAGTACATAAGACAGGGTTATTTATGGAGTAACACATCGGCCAAATGGCCTTCACGGTTTTGCATGCACATACGCACTAGGTTTTGAAATTTTCCATGACAATTTTGCATAAATGTGACTGAATTTCGTTGATGTAGTGTTGAATCTCGTCAGTTAATGCATGGTTGGTTTGTTGACATAGACTTGCGGTTTCAATTAACCCCATAAAAATCATGTAATGGTGTAAAATTATAGAGAACTTCTTAAAATTTGCTATTCTTATTCACAACGCCGAACTGAGCTTCCTGGATTGTCACCGACATTCTCACGCACTCCTCGATAATGCAATTTGAACGGCTTGTTTTTGAAAGAGGTTTGATGAGATTGTTTGACGCCTCCATCGGATCCAGTGTCCCTGAATTTCTCAATTAATCTCTTCACAGTTCTTCTTTCTCTTAGCGTTATCCCAGTTTCAATCTGGAGTCCGCTTACTAGTCTAACCGGATTTGGCTGAATATTAGCTTTTCTGACCTCCACACGCAATATTCCATGGTTTAGTCTAGTGTCAATTTATTTAGAAGGTACTGACGCCCTGTAATGACTGCCAAAGATCTTCATGACAACCGGGACCGACGGCTTAACGTGCTCTCCGAGGCACGGGACAAACGATAATTAACAATTCAATACGCACATAACTCCGAAAAGTCATTGGTGCGCGCCGTGGATTCGAACCCGATACCCTCTGCATGGCAGTCTGTTGGTATATCCACTCGGCTATCGCTAATCTCTTCACAGTTGATGAAATTAAACACTATTCCGACCATATTTTGTGTGAAACTGCGACTGCCAAGATATTTTAATATCGAAGCCACGTTGTTCTATCGTGTAACGTTCCATTTTTACTACCCTAAACTAACCCTAAACTGTCTACTGTCGACTTCCTTTTTTTTCAGGGTTTCCAACATTTTACTGCGCAAATGACGACAAATTCAAATCTTGCGTTTTTGGGACACCCAGTATTTATTTAAAAGTTTATTTCTAAACTTAGGCAGAAATAAAATTAAAAGAAGATTACTACTTGCTAGCAGAAAAATATGAAGATTGGTGCACAGCGACACACCATATTAAACATGACAGTAGTAGCCTTGTCTCTTGTCGTCTTTAAAAGCAGAAATTTAAATCGTTAGATGTTAGCACCGTATAAACCTGCATATTTAAACTTCTCTTTAAAATTGTCTCGTCGAAAGGTAGAGCATTTCAAACTGTTTGGCAATGGCAATGCACGAATAAAAAAAGTAGTTCTGTGCCTTACCCTCTCTTATTAATAATAGAGTTTCCCATATTGAAAGAAGTGCCATTGCAGGTACCAAGCTGTGCTTCCCCAATATTTGGACATTCTCTTCCAACCAAATGGTTGAAATAAATCGTCGATGCGAATAGCTCATGCGCTCGTCCATGAGAACAGATGTTCGTCCAACATCCTGGTTGTGGGTATCTTCCACCATTGGGGTAGAAGTTAGCATGGGCAATGGGGTCAAAAATGCCCAAAGTGCCTCCGTCAGTGTGGATGGCCTCGACATATTGTGCATCGTTGGCGTTTAGAGCTTGGGAGTTGCCTCCGAACAGAGGACCGGCGGGGTCTAATCCTAAAACGAAGAAATAACTATTTTAACTTTGCAACATAATAGTAATACTGCTTTGACATATATGATCATAATGTAAAGTGCTTTATAGCCTATGGATGTTAAAAGTCAAATATCTACACTAAAAAATACGTTGTCATTCAATCCATGCATTGGCAATTTTTATTTTTATTATACAGGCGACGAGTACTCCTTAGGGTGTTAATTTGCTACATTTTCAGAGTTATATTGTGGTTTGCCTGATCAATCGTCCACATATGTATTTACAATTCTTGCGTTACTGACTGACTGACTGCCAGACAACGCACAGCTAAAACGACTGGCAAGAAGCTAAAATTTTGCTAGACAGCGTAGAATTACATCACGAAAAATATAGCGTAGTGACTCAGAATAAATAATTATACATATGTATAAAATAGTATAAATACCTGTGACGCGGGAGACTGTATTAGTACCGATAGTACGACCAGCATTACCAACAACGTGAGCGCCCAAACTGAAGCCAACCAAGTGCACATTGTCCCAATTACCACCGGCTGTGCTTAAGAGCCAGATGAGGAAATTGCCGAGGAACTGACCAACACTAGGAACGCCAGCAGCAGACACATTGTATAAAATATTATTGGCTAGTTCATGCCAGTCCACGACAATAACGTTACAATCTTGTACAGCGAGAAAAGCTGCCGTTATAAGAGGATTCATATCCGAATTGCCATTGCTGTTCCATCCGTGAACGATGACATTCAAAGGTTTGTTGCCATTGTAGTTAGAGTTCGAAACACTATTTTCATCACCGTGAACGAGGAGTTGATAGTTGCTTGGATTTTGCCTGGTGACAAATAAAACATGTTTTTAGGTGTCTTAAATATACATATACATTTATATATATTTGCCACGTATATATCTATAAAATGGCCTTCTTGGAAAACCTCATCGATTTGTTTTTATGAGATCGCACTATCCACACACAATTGCAAAACGGTATGCACAATTGAAAATAACAATTTATAGAAAACTAATTACTGAGTATAGAGCCAATATTGGTTATCGGCTCCATTCCCGGCAGTAATTGATCGCTCGTCTACAGTAGCCTGCAAGTCTACCAGATGTGGTACTCCTTTGCCGTCTGGCATCCAAATATAGCGGCTCTCGCCTTCTACATAGTTTCTGTTGTCTCCGGGAATCACAGGCACCGCACTTCCAGCGCACACTACAAAAATTGGTGAGGCTTAGAGATATTTTTGAAAATTGCAATACAATATGACGATCGCGAATTTACGTATACATACACGCAGTCACAGCGGCCAAAACAACTAGAAGCTTCATGACGGACACTAATAAATTAAACTAAACATGCGCATCGATTTTATATTTATTGTCACTTTTATCTATCCTTCTAAGAACCCACCCAAATTTTAATCATAATCTAGATTATATTTTTCGGACATTACACTTCAAATGGTTTCATTGGTTAAGATGTTTCTGGATAATAGCAATGTAATTAATATTATCATTATTTTATAAATAATCTAACTTGTAAAGTGACTTAAGCCAAATAGCTAAATTATTCCTTAAACATATTTATAACCAGTTAGTCCATTGAAAAGTTACATTTGGGGCATTCTTCAGAGGACCCAATTTTATTTTTAGATGTCTAGAGAGGGCTCATGTTAAGCTCAATACAAATTAGTGGGAAGTACTTCTTGTCCCTCCATCTTGGAGAGCGTGCAAGTGCGGATGGTTTTCCATATTTATCTGGAAAACTTTTAATCACACAGAGATCTTGTAGAAGCATTTTTCGTTGCGAATCTAATTCCCTGCAATCTTGGTTCATATACTTTTTGTAAAACCAAAAATAAAACTTTTTTTATTGCCGATTATTTTGTAACAGATCTCCCCAGAGCATTGAGTCACTATAGAATAGCAGTTTAATTTGTATGTGCATAATATTAACTTCACAAGCCCATCATAGGTACTATGGAGTTAGAGTTATGTTAGTATTTTGCCAAACCCTACTTTCAGGGTCGTTGTAATAAGGGACCATTGGACCTCATAGTTGTCTTGGAGGCTGCGGAGTTTGATGTTGGAAGACTGGCTCTCGTAAGAGAATAAGTGAAGACAAATTAAATGTATTTTACTACTATAATACTATACTTTAACTTATAACACTTTTTTCAAAGAAAATTAGTTGCACATTCGGTTTTCGTTTGTAAATTTGTTATTTTTGGTTCTATAACTAAAGTTGTACATCATCATCATCATCAGCCTTTAACAGTCCACTGCTGGACTAGGCCTCTTCTTTGAAAGGAGAAATTGGCCTACTATACCACGCTGGCCAAACGGGTTGGTATAGGGTTTGTATCAAGTTTTCCTTCCCTTACAGTGCTGTTCTCTGCATAATATGCTCCCTCTGTAGGCTCTTACGACACCCATGTGATGATATGGGTGGTGACATTCCGTATTCTTAATCCGTCACCACACGGACAAAAGTTGTACATTTAAATTAAAACTTAAATTGTTCTGTAAAGGAGATCACCTCCATAAAAATTTGGGCTAATTCTAAAAGTGCCGGCCAGCTAAAATAAACTTAAAATTATTATAGAATAATACGAAATAAACACTTTTTATTACTACACTAAAATTCTAAGTGCAGTCTGTGAGATAATATGCGAACTCAAAGTATTTGTTCTGTTAGTGAAATAAATCCTAATGATGGTTATTTTTGCCTGAAATAATGTGCAAAATGCAAATTAAATGGAATCAGGTAATGGCAGGTTGTAAGCCAAGAGCGAGATTACATTAGACACAGCGTCTGTCACGCTGTCTCGCTCTAATTCGCACTGCGCTCACCGCGTGCGCTGCTTGCTTTCTGTTATTCCATCGGTATGCCTTAATGGCAGAAGAACTATCGGCTGCTTGTCCCATGTAATGGGCATTGTGTGGTACATTAGATATGCAAGCCACCTTTTTTTTTAAGCGTGGCTGGGTCTTCTCACTATTACCACCACGGTGTTCCTTGAATTGCGGTTAGCATCGCGTCGTACACCGTGACCTTGTCAGGGTTCGGCTCACCATTGGATGCTGGCGGCCCACGCCATATTTGCTAATCAACATTTCTGGAGGCGCACGTGGTCACAGCACCGCCGCCTCAGCCTACTGATGGACGAAGAGCAGCCCCCAGGGCTGCCATGATCTACCTCTCTCGCTTCGTCATCTCAAAGATAAGTGGCTCCGAAAAGAAAGTCGAGTATCAGATGTTGTCAAAAGAGAAGCGAGGCTAAAATGGCAGCGGCCGGACATGTTGCCGGAAAACCAGAAACAAGGTGTAAGGAAATATTTAAATGGAGACCGTGGGATTGTAAATGCTGGAAGACCGCAAATGAGATGAAAAGATGACATCATAAAGTTAGTGGGCAGTAATTGGTTGAAGACTGCCCAAAACAGAACGGAATGGAAGTTGTGAACCTGTTGAGGAGGTCTACACCAAAATGATCGAGAATAGCTGAAGATGGTGATGAGTTCACGGCGCTAGGATGCCTAAGCGGGGCATTCCGCCAACTTTTGCAGCGCCGTTTCTCCGACAGGGTTGCGACTGCTGTCACAATTGTGATATCCAGGCGTTTCCTCCTGGCCTTTCCTCCACAAGTACCGGCTGAAACAACCATGGAAAATGAGAACGCCGCGACGCAACATCTCTACAACCACATGTCGGCAACAGGAATTATCGCCGCTATGATGGCATATACAAGACATCTGCATGTCATAGACATTCCTACTAAAGGTTTAGACGATATTTCTATATTAATTTGGTCCGGAGCATTTAAAAAAAACTTATTTTATGAATCCACTGCATTTTAAGGCTGACGTATTTCACGTGAAGCTGAAATCGTATAGTTGTCCACCTTTACACCTCTTTCACTTATCACTTTTGACAAAACAAAACTGCTTTACGGTACTTTGAGACATACATTCACTAAATATTTTCTCAGAGAATTGACTTAGAAGTTTGGTGTAATAGTAAAAATTGTTTAAAATAGTGTATCCTATTAAAATAATACAATTATATTTAGCCGGCAAAATAAAATTAGCCCACATTGGGTGATATCCTTTTCTGTGCAGCTAATTGTTTATCAGATAAACCATAAAAACTACTCCATTAGAACCACTGTTTTCAAGATGGCGGCCGCGGGACAAAGGTCGCAACCCATGAACTTGGATTTAACTTTACAATCGTCCTCTGGCAAATTTATATATTTAATGCGCCGCTCAAACGGTCCACCGGTTGTCATTTGGTACCGCGCAAACGAATGTAATTGGTGGCCGCCACTAGTGGTCGGTGGCCGCTGTATCCTGGAGTACAGTCCTCACAATTTTTGATCACATAAGTTTTGATCATATTCCTAAGTAATCAATAAAGAAAAATGATGAAGGCCATTTTTGAAGTTATACTTCTTTAGGCGCGTTATGAAAAAAAAATGAGAGCGAAATTTTACGATGTTCTCTACATTCACAACACGTGTTTTAGTTTCGCACAAGTGCGAATTATATCCTCCTCCTTGAGTCGTTCTCCTGATGACTAAGGGTCGTGATTCCCCTGCTGGGATGAAACTATTTGCTGCACGATGTTTCGCCATTTGTGTCTGTCCTTGGCGTCATGGAGAGCGTCGTGCAGTTTGGTGTTCAACGCTGTGCGGACCTGGTCAAACCATCTTAAAGGACTACGGCCTCTTGGGCGTTTGCCGGGCGAATTATATATGTACTAAAAAATATATTCCGTTGTGATTTAAACTAAATCGACTGCAGCAATTAACAATGTCGGAATTGAAATCGTATACTTTTTCAGTACGGCCAAATGAAGTTTTTAAGATGTATTAAATCCACATAAAACCGGGGATTGATACAATGTTTGATGTGATGAAATAGTTTAAGTTACTTTAAAAGATAATTAAGTGAAAACTGCAATTATATTCAGAAAAGCTGAAAAAAGGCACATGTTACATTATTAACCGTTTGAACACCTTACTAAAGTGTCGGAAATGGTACATCCTACAATATTCATTGGGGTTGTATTAATTGATTTTGTCGGATGTGGTATATCCTACAATAATTATCGGAATTTTAAGTATTGACTATGTTGGAAGTGGGATAACCTACATTGTTAACTGCACCCTGTCAACTCACTATCACGTAGATACTACATCAAGATACTATTTTTAATTAAACATCTGCTGTAAGTCCGGTTCTAAATTTTCAAAATATTTCATATCTTGTTCGTCACAACTACGTCTGCTGTATGAAGTACACACAGCAACCCTTAAGCCACATATACCTTGTTAATTTCTAACTGGCCGGGCTGATATTGCCAACAGAACTTGAGTGTACCTACCCAGGGTATTATTATTCCATAAATACCTAGGATTGTGATGTAGGAATGAAAACAAATTTATTTTTCAATAATATTTCAGTTTACTTGACAATTAAGTACTTCTAAGTCTGAATTAGGTACGGAAATATAGAAAAGGAACTATCAAAACGCATATTGAAGGACTTTTCGTGAATCTCACTTATAAAAAACAAACACAACTAAATAAGCAATTATCAAACCTAACTTAAACAGGGAACTTCTAAAGTCTTTAATAAAAAAAATTAATAATCAACGATAAAATCTAAAAATGTAGATAATTATGACATAGTTAGGTAATTTTACTAAAGAAAATAAAAATACTAAATTAAAACAGTATAATGAATGAATATAATTAATAAATTCTTCGAAATACATCATCTTCTATCTCAGTTGAATCTCAGTCAAAGTTGAGTCACAGTACTAAATCACTCCAAATCATCATCATCATCTTGAGTATTAACCCAATAGCCAGCATCAGTTTTAGGTAAGTTAAAATAAAATGTCTGAAAGCGATCGGGTATAATTCTCGTTCTGCAGAGATCGGTCAAATCTTTGCCATAAGTGTTTTGTGTAAATGTCCGTCATAGGCTCGTTTCAAATCAAATTCGTTTGCCAAACGTTGTTGGTTTCGCTAACACTCTACAATCGAGCGAGCTTGTCGCCATAAGTCAATTTGATTGCCCGAACAATGGTACTACTAAGCTTGATGGGCTACATCCGAAGGCAGCCCTTACGTAGTAAAGGAGATAAAACAAGAGGAGGTCTTCAATTTAAAAATCCTGCTTGCCAAAAAAAAACTGGACCAAAAATACGGCGAATCAAAAGGTTATATGTAGACCACTGTACCTACTGTAAGAGAGATCAAAGTTAATGCAGAACAGTTTGATCGTATAGAGTACAAGTACGATTTTGATGAGGAGCCAAAGACCATCATCGTAATAAGGGCGGGTCGTTTCGTTCCCTTATCAGTTTTAAAAGGTTTTGTTCTGAAACTGGCTGCAGAAGATGGTGTAGGTACATCTATGGAAACATCTGAATAACCCGATGGTGTTCCTATGTTCCCATAATCAACCTGGGCTAATATGCAATCGACACAATAAATGCAAAACTGATTTTCACAATTTTGGCTGTGTGGTGAAATAAGTGATGTCATAATATGTTACATTCTAAAACATCGTGAATACCGCGTACGCCATCTATCTTATGATAAGGATCGGTTTCTGAGATGTTTGATGCCTCTGCTGGAGACGTACTAAGTCAAAGTCAAAATCCTTTATTTATTTGGGTCACAGTGTGACGCTTATGAACGTCAAAATAATAAATTTATAAAATAATTACTAAAAGACTCTGCATTTAGGTACATTTACTGCCACGTTCGCAAAGCAAGGGCGTAGAACCATGAGAAAGAATGAGCAATAAAACTCACGGTCACTCTTTTTCATCGCCAGATTTGGCATAATACGCATAATTTACGTTGTGCATGGTGCTGCAACTGTTACCCCTTCTATATCATTTGTATATATTTACTGTACATAATAATACACAAGCATAATACTTCATTTAAATTTTACTGTTCAATTAGTCAGCTTCCCCAGAATAGACATAGTGAAACTATAGGAGACAATAGGTGCAGGAATGTTTGGAAGATCTAAGGTTACATTAGACGTCAAAGTCAATATTGCCGGAGTGGTTGATCCTGATGTTTCTTGATCTATACCATGAGGAATATCTTCTGTTCGGTTCAAGGAGCTATCGGTAAACACATATCCTAGTAGGTCTTGCAATTGTATAAGATCTTCTTAAATTCTTCAGGAAGTGGGGATTCTTCTCCTACAAATACCAAAAAATATTTCATTAGACAGTTAAGAGTGTAGAATGCACATCGTCTTCATCTCTCCTAATAATATTAGAAATCCGAAAGTTCATAAAAATTGCATGCTTGGATGTTTGTGTATTAATTACGCTCAAACAGCTACATCAGAACCTCGAATAGGTTATAAACATAGGTAGGTACTTGTGTACAACATATTATATAATATAACGCAAAAAGAAGCATTAAACAGCTAGAAAGTCAAAGTATAATACACGAAAAATCTTTAAAACATATTGGAAAATATTATAGGTATGACATATACGACTCAAACATTACGCCGTATATTCGTATAATAAAGTCGGTTTTACCACATCCAATTTATAAATTATATGATTTACAATAAACAATGTCTGTAGTACCATATCCGATATTAATTTATACAAATAAACAACGAACAAAGTCGGTATTACCACATATGACAAACGCTATTTATAAACCAACCAGTAATATTGTAGGATATGGTACATACTACATTATTAACGGCAAATTTTTTTTTTTTTAATTTTGTTAGAAAAGTATGATTAAAAATAATGAAAGTACAAATATAACTCATTATCTATTATAGATTTAGGCAAAATGTAAAAAAATATTTTAAACTTACTGTTTCTCTTCTGGCCGAACCGTTTTTGAACTCCGGTGTCGTTTAAATTTGTTTTGAATATAATTTCTTTAGCCGGATCATGTCGTTAAACTTAGTCTATCGTACGTCTAGATCGAGACATCAATAAAATTAACAAAACTGCATTAATTCCATTAAAACGGTCGAGTTGATCGGGGAAATGACTAGAGTGCGCTTTTCCCGCTAACTATGTGGGAACTGGCAGATCCGCGCGGCGCACGAGTCGCCTTAACCTCTGCGCGCCCCGGTAAGAGCGTCGTAACATAACTACCTACATTGTTAGTCGAGCGTCACAAAAACATCCGACTTGTTTCAAGATGAAAACATCGTTTTTAAAGTTTTATACTTCGTGAGGTTCAAGATATAGGCATTCTAAGACTTCTAATGCAATAAAACAAAACTGGCCAAAAAGTAGTACCGACTATGTTAATTGCTGCAGTCGAAATATTTTAATTAATATTATTTACTATTCGTAAACATTAAAGAAATACCTAGAAAGAACGGGAGAGGATCGCAGCGTAAAGAGAGCATATCTCGGCCGACCAACTGGACGTCGCCCGGTTGGTCGACCCAGATATCGCTGGAGTGATGTAGTTAAGCAGGACCTTCGGCAGCTTCAAGCCATTAACTGGCAAGAAACTGCGAAGGATCGGGTGAAGTGGTGAGCTCTCATATCGGAGGCCATGACACACTTTGGGTCGCTGAGCCATCGGAGTAAGTAAGTAAACATAAAAGAAAAAAATGTGCTTATATACTTTTCAAGTGCTCCAATATAATTGAGGTTAACTATTCGTATGTATTATTTGTAATATGCTACTCCTTCGGGGAAACAGGCGTGAGTCTATGTATGTATGTATTATTTATTAACATAAATTAAAATAATATTATTAATATCTACAACCCAAAAAAATAAAATTACTAAAACATTAAATAAAAAAATGTGATAAAAATTACAATTCAACATCAAATTGAATGAATCAATAATAAATATATATAAAAATAAATGAACAAAATGTAATGACATTTTTTCGATAAAAATAAAAAGTGAATATTAAATTGAAAAAATAATAAATATAAAAAAATAGTAAACTTAAATTCAATTCTTGAATTTATTATTAAATTTATTGATTTACTTTTAAAATATTAAATAATAAATATTAAAAATTAAGAATCTTATAACATTCAGTATTTTTATCTTTTTATTATGAATTATTGAATGATACCAAAGACGTGTAACTTCTCACGCACGTACATAAGTACACGCACCCATTTTTTTTCTATCCTCACGCCTGTATCCCTGGAGGAGTAGGCTGAGGTGTATTATAACACCCACATTTTGTTTTATGAATTATAGGTCCCACATAATAGGGCCGCGAGCCTATTGTCGTTACCGGGCACATTGCCAAACTCCGTCTTGCTACTGAGAATTCGGAAAGTCTCAGTAACACTTTTGACCGACCCGGGGATTGAACCCGGGACCCTCCGATCAGCAGACGCATCCGCGATCCACTGGACCACAGCAACAGTCGATATACTTCATTATTATATAAGTAATATCTTGGACAAAGCTAAATTTAGCTTCCTTAAAACATCAACAATTTGTCTAGACATAATATAGATAAGTTTATAATCATTTTCGATTAAGTATGATTAGAATTACAAGATTCATTTATGTAGCGCACTCGTGCAGCACATGAATGTCGAGTGATCGCCCACCTTGTCGTGTGGCGAACAGATATAACAGTATACTCATAACAGAAAATTTAGAAGAAGAACGAATATCTATATGTAATAGATATTACTAATATCTGTATGTAAACAAATATTACAATCTATTAATCCAGTCATCCTTACTGGTGCAAATTCGTCATTCATTTAAATATTTAAAACATAATGTTAACATTGGTACGATATCAATGCAATATTTCAAAATTTTAGTAGCCTTGTAATTGTAATGTTTTTGGAGACTGCCTCGTTGGTCCCGCAGCATAAATGTGCGTGTGGGGTCGGGAGGTCTCGGGATTGATTCCCGGGTCGGGCAAAAGTGTTACTGAGACTTTCCGAATCCAAAAAGTTATTGGGTTTTTAGGAAATTCTCAGTTACAGCACGGAGTCTGGTCTGGTGCCTGACACGGCAATAGGCTCGCTCCCTATTACGTGGGATCTAAAAAATCATGGCGAAATGTGGGTGTAATATTAGACCTCTGCCTACCCCTTCGGGGATACAGGCGCATCTATTAAATAATAATAAAAAATTTAATGTTTGATGGGCAAATATTCCAGCCGTCAATGCGACGAAAGGATTAATAAAGACTAAGAGCGCTTGTACACGCTAAGTAAAATCGCCGTGCCTACACAAGAATTCGTGTCGTCTCTACATAAGATACTCGTACATCGGTGCTGAATAACAAAAAAAATATATGAGCTTGACACGACGCGTAAACGTTGGAAAATGTTGCTGCCCAGATCCAAAATTATTCTTATCGTCTACATGATGATTCGGTCTTATCTGAAGAAAACACGGTGGATTTTTTAGCATGTGCACACGCCCTAAGCCAAGTTGCAAGCTCGAACCTTATTGCCACCTGACAGAAGACTTTTCTGCATTTTTGTCAGGCGGCCAAAGAAACGTTCTTGCAACAATTGCTTCATGTCTGTCTCGTTAATACATAAGGCCTGCGACATACCCAAGTATTTATAGGTATTGGTTAGCAGAAGTGATCTCAGGTTAATGGAATCTGAGAGTTGAATCCCTTCAGATTCCACCATCCTTCCTTGTTTCACATGTATGGCTGCACATTTATCCACACCAAATTCCATTTTGATAGAATTACTAAAACTTTCAGTAATTTTTAGTAAATCCATCAACTGTGAATTGTTGTGAGCAAACAGCTTTAAGTCATCCATGAACAACAAGTGGGATATGACCTGACCATCTGCGTAGCCTATAACCTAACCCTGAACCCCCTAGTAATGTACTAAGAGGGTTCAGCGCTAAGCAAAACCACAATGGACTCAGACTGTCGCCCTGGAAGATACCCCACTCAATTTTAACAAGTTCCCCATTTCCCTGGATCCGACGGCATCCTGGATAGCCAAGAACCGTTTTCCATTGGGGATGCATGGGAGCGCAACAACAACTTAGAGCTCCCAGCCAACCTCACCTGCCCGTTGTGCATCCTGCCGACCAGCGAACGAGGCTCTGGTGACCGACTAACGGCGGTATAACCGTTGCAAATAGGCGTAGCTAATTATAATAGATCGGTGACGGGCAGCAGCGTCACCGGTGCGAGAAGCTACGCCCTGCGATCACCAACACGCATGCCCAGCGTGGTGATTACGGGCAAAACCTCAATGGCACACACGCTTACGCAACGGCCCCCAGTTCCCGGTCGCCCGGCTATTCCTGGCCAAGGCGGCGGACATGGTAACGGCGTGGCAGGGGGTGCGAAGAATCCCCGGGTTACGGTAGGCCGCCAACACCAACTGACCATGGCTACGTATAATGGACGCACGCTACGGCTCGACGAACATCTGGCACAACTCGAAGAGGAACTGAAGTACATAAGGTGGCATGTTTTGGGATTATGCGAGGTCCGGAGAGAGGGAGAGGATACCGTTACCCTAGATTCAGGCCATCTTATGTACTTCAGGGGGGGAGACCAGCCATCCCAAGGCGGGGTTGGGTTCCTGGTCCATAAGGTCCTCTCTGACAACATTTTAGAAATCTCCAGTGTGTCGACAAGGGCATAGCATACCTTGTGATCAGACTCACCAAGAGATATACTCTCAAGGTTATCCAAGTGTATGCACCGACTTCGGCATACTCGGATGATGAAGTAGACGAAATGTACGAAGACATTTCCAGGGCCTTACACAACACCCAAAAGGCCCACTTTAATGTTGTCATGGGGGACTTCAACGCCAAAGTGGGAGTACATACTTGCGGCAAATTGGTAGTAGGACCACACGGATTTGGTAGGAGAAATCATAGGGGGCAGATGCTCGTCAACTTCTTAGAGAAAGAGGGGCTGTTCTTAATGAACTCATTCTTTAAGAAGCAGCCTCAAAGATAGTTGACGTGGCGAAGCCCCGACACTATGACAAAAAATGAGATTGACTTCATTATGGCGGACAAAAGGCGAATATTTAGGGATGTCTCCGTGATCACTAGGTTCAACACCGGAAGTGATCACCGACTTGTACGAGGCACTCTGAATATCGATTATAAGCTTGAACGCGTTCGCCTTATGAAGTCTACGCTCCGGCCAAATTTCCTCCAATCCGTGGTTGGATCTGACACATACCAGCTAAAACTGGAAAACCGGTTCGCTGCCTTGGAAACCGCAATAGACGCAGATATGGACCAGGAACTCGATAAAGTGGTGGAAATCCTTCGGGATGAGGGGACGAAACTCTTTAAGACGCAGCACACCGGCAGGAGATCTCAACTTTCGCGAGAATCTCTGCAGCTCATAGAGATGCAACGAGATAACTCGGCGGGCACTTCGTCAGATCTAAATAAAAAGATCTTTAAGCTGGTAAGACGCGACCTCCGTAGCTCCAATACACGCTCTATACAAGATGCGATCGAGCGAAATCGGGGTTCGAAAGTTTTTACTCAGCATTTAGGTCGAAGTCTTCTGACGAAGCTGATCACGTCAGACGGGAAAGTCGCCACTTCTAGACCGGAGATTCTTGCGGAGGTTCATAGCTTCTACGGCAACCTCTACACCTCGAAAGCGTCCCGTCCCCAACCCAACTCCGAGGATCCAAGAGCCACTTGAAACCACCACTTCACGGAAGAGTTGCCAGACGTCAGCCAAGACGAAATCGTGGTGGCTCTGAGGCAGCTTAAAAATGGAAAAGCCCCCGGGGAAGATGGAATTACGACGGAGCTGCTAAAGGCAGGTGGCAAACCTATACTGGTGCAGCTCCAACGCATATTTAATTCTGTCCTGTTCTAGGGGAGAACTCCAAGTGCGTGGAGCAAGAGCATAGTCGTTTTGTTCTTCAAAAAGGGAGACAAAACTCTGTTCAAGAACTATCGACCGATCTCGCTCTTGAGCCACGTCTATAAGCTGTTTTCCAGGGTCATCACGAACCGTCTCGCGCGTAGACTCGACGAGTTTCAGCCGCCCGAACAGGCCGGTTTTCGAGGAGGGTATGGCACCATAGACCACATCCACACAGTGCGGCAGATTATACAGAAGACAGAGGAGTATAATCAGCCCCTGTGCTTAGCGTTTGTGGACTATGAGAAGGCCTTTGACTCCATCGAAACCTGGTCTATTCTAGAGTCTTTGCAACGGTGCCAAATCGATTGGCGGTACGTCCAAGTGCTGAGAGGTCTGTATGACGCCGCGACTATGACCGTCCAAGTACAGAACCAGCAGTCTGAACCTATCCACCTGCATCGAGGTCTGAGACAAGGGGATGTTATCTCACCCAAATTGTTCACAAATGCAATGGAGGATATGTTCAAGACGCTGCACTGGAAAGGACGCGGTATTAACATAAACGGCGAGTACCTCTCACACTTAAGATTTGCAGACGATATCGTTATCGTGGCTGAAACCGTGCAAGACTTGCAGTATATGCTGATCTGCCTAGCTGATTCATCTGCTCGCATCGGTCTCCGGATGAACTTGGATAAAACCAAAATAATGTTCAATGAACATGTCTCTCCGGAACCGATTATCCTAAACGGGGTCCCTCTCGAAGTTGTTCAGGAGTACGTCTACCTTGGGCAAACCTTGCAGTTGGGTAGAAATAACTTCGAGAGGAAGGCTTGCAGAAGAATACAGCTTGGCTGGGCGGCATATAGGAAACTCTGTCGAGTCTTTTCGTCATCCCTACCGCAAAGCCTTAACACAAAAGTCTTCAATGAGTGCGTCCTACCAGTTATGACTTACGGTGCCGAGACGTGGAAACTGACGGTGCGACTAGTCCACCAATTTAAGGTCGCTCAGCGAGCTATGAAGAGGGCTATGCTCGGAGTTTCTCTGAAGGATCGAATTCGTAATGAAGTGATCCGACAGAGAACCAAGGTGAACCAAGGACGTAGCTCAGAGAATTAGCACGTTGAAGTGGCAGTGGGCTGGTCACATCTGTCGCAGAACCGATAACCGATGGAGTAGCCGTGTTCTAGAGTGGAGATTGCGCCTTGGCTAACGTAGTGTTGGACGCCCTCCGGCTAGGTGGAGTGACGATATACGCAAAGTGGCTGGCAGCGGCTGGACACGAAGAGCCGAAAATCGGGCTCAGTGGCGGGCCATTGGAAAGGCCTATATCCAGCAGTGAACTACGGCAGGCTGATGATGATGATGATGATGTTTTCCATTGCGCCATACATGACCTCAAGAAGGTGCGTATTTATTTTATACAACTCCAACACCCTCATAAGCCATGTATGTGGCACAGAATCATACGCTTTCTTGTAATCTATCCAACATGCCGCCAGATCCTTTCGGTAACGACGAACCTGTTGGCTAATGGTCATATCAATAAGGAGGAGCTCCTTAGTACCACGAGCCCCCTTCTTACATCCATTCTGAGTGTACGACATAATGGAATTTAACTCTATGTGTTTGAATATTTAAGCCCTCAGAATAGACGTAACACGTTTATAGATCGATGGCAAACATTTAATCGGCCTATAATTACCGGGCTCTGTGGTACTATCTGTCTTATGGAGCAAGTGGTTTACTCCAGTTGTCATGTCAGTTGTTATTATTATTATATTGATAGCACACTAGCAGCTTTAAGCTGATGCGTGTGTGTCTTTGTCGTGTTGTTCTCGATTTTAAAGGAGTTCAGTGACTTTGCCTTTATAACACTGTCTGGTCGTTTATTCCATGCCGTGACAATTTTTTTTTCTGCCAAACAAATTGACTCCATGCTGCCTGATTGTTGAAGTCTCATAGTGATGGCCATCATCCCAGCAGCCAGCATGGCATTATGGCATGATGGCCCTCACCTTCACGGCCTTGAGAAAAGCTTTTTCACGCCCCGCTTAAAGGACCCAGGATCATAAGTGGAGGGAAACACGTGGGCTGGTAAAGAGTTCCACATCTTAATGGTACGGCAGAGATAAGAGGCGCCGAACCGTTCTGTGCGTGACGGTATCTGTTCTACCGTGTAAGAGCGGCATCTCAGCCCAGCACGTGTCGTTCGGTATAGGAAAGGAGAGGGTGGGATTAGTTGAAAGAGCTCTTTGGAGCACTCACTACTATGCGGTTTGGCAAAAAGTGTGTCAATGAGTTTCCTTTAGAGGATGATATTATAATGATTAATATTTTTATTGAATCACAAAGTACATAAGATAGGGTTATTTCTGGAGTGATCATCGGCCCTGTGTATTAACTGTCCCATTGCTGGGCACGGGCCTCTTCTCTCTATGAGAAGGATAAGGCCGTGGCCAAGTGAAAGAAAGAAAGAAAGAAAATGGTTTATTTGGTCAAATAAGAAATTCACACAGATTAAATAGGTATGAAAATAAACAAATGTATCATGCACAAATAAAAAAAAACCGATTAGTATATAAACATAAAATAATGCAACATATTATTCAAAGTGTGAAATTCTTAGCCAAATGGGACCCTAGCATAATGCCATACTTTTTATAAAGCGTGGCGCTGATTTTCAACTGGTTCCCTAGTGACTACACGGACGGTAACATACAATACATAATGTGAAATTATTTGCAGTCAAATTACTTAGCGTTATAATAATACACAATATTATATAGATAAAAATAACTTTAATACAACTATGTGCTGTTAACAAAAAAAAAGATAGATATTTAAAAAACAGAAATGTACCATAAATTAAATGCTAGTTTAGAGAAATATGTCAGATAAAATAGATGAAAATAGATAACATTAATGTCAGAATAGAGATATGATAACATAGCTTAACTTAGAATATAATTATAATTGCATATTTCAATATATGAAGCATAATTCGAATCAATTTATAAAATCACATTGAATTAATAATTAAAATAAAATAATTACAATAATAATATTACAATAATTTGTGTGCTATATGAAGGAGGCATTCAAATTTGTCATATCCAACTTTCGCTGCGCCTCCAGAAGGTACAGTTTCAAGCGCCTTCGTAATGTGTTGACTGACGTGAGGTTGCGCAAGGGCGGCGGTATGTTGTTCCAGCATTTGGAAGCCGCGTACCGAAAACTCCCTCTGAATGCCTCCGATCTATGCAATTCAATCGCAAGTTGCTTTGAGCATTGTCGGCTTGGGCGGTCACTACCACCTGCCAACCACGTCAATTTGTCATGTAAATATCCCGGCTGCTTAAATTTAATTACACCAAATAAGAAACAAGCTAAATGCAGTTTTCGTCGGGATTTCATGTTCAGAATAAAATTATTATTTACAAAATGGAGTAACGTGGCACCTAAATGGAACAGAGAAACAAAATCAAACACAAGCGTTCTGCACTCTCTGAATTTGGCGGTCAGTCCGCCCAAACAACCGAGGACCATACACAGAATCGGCATAATTAAGTTTGCTGAGCACCAGTGCCTCCACCAGTTGGACGCGCAATTCCTCAGAAATCAAGGGACGCAATTTATATAAAAGTTTTAATCTATACAAGGAATTCCTTACAGCATCACCTACAAACTTTTCAAACCGGAGAGCGGTATCCATGGTTAGTCCAAGATTACGGGCTTCGTGCACTCGTTCCAAAGGTGTCCCCTGTAGTGTGACATTAATTGATGTCGAGTTTAGGAAGTTTAAATTCCTTGTACTACCTAATATCATAAACTTCGGCTTTAACGGATGTGCGGATTGGTAGACTTCACATGTCTTTCGAGAACATTATGGAGAACTCTCAGACATGTAGGTTTCCTAACGATGTTTTCCTTCACCGTTTAGCAAGCGATAATTAACAATTTAATACTCACATAACTTCGAAAAGTCATTGGTGCGCGCCGTGGATTCAAACCCGAGAAGTCTCTCCACTCAGCTATCACTGCTTTTATTTTGCATAAATGTGACTGAATTTCGTTGATGCAGCGTTGAATCTCCTGCCTTAATTCATGGTTGGTTATGTCTTTGCATGTTATATACTTGTCTCGTGTCATCTTTAAAACGTGAAGTTTTAATCGTTAGATGTTAGCCCCGTACCAAACTGGATATTTAAACTTCCCTTTAAAATTGTCTTGTCGAATGGTAGGGCACTTCAAAGTGGTTTTGCAAAGGCAATATACGAATAAAAAAGTAGTTATGTGTCTTACCCTCTCTTATTGATAAGTGAGTTGCCCATATTGAACGAAGCGCCATTGAGTTGTGCTTTCCAAATATTTGGACATTGTTTTCCAACCAAATGGTTGAAGTAAGTCATCGATGCGAATAGCTCAGGCGCTTGTCCATGAGAACAGATGTTCGTCCAACATCCTGGTTGTGGGAGTCTTCCTCCATTGGGGTAGAAGTTAGCATTGGCTATGGGGTCAAAAATACCCAAAGAGCCGCCGTCAGTGTGGATGGCCTCGACATACTGTGCATCGTTGGCGCTTGGAGCTTGGGAGTTACCTCCCCACAGAGGACCGGCGGGGTCTAATCCTAAAACGAAGAAATAACTATTTTAACTTTGCAACATAATAGTAATACTGTATGTTGGCTTTGACATATATGATCATAATGTATAGTGCTTCATAGCCTATGGATGATAAAAGTCAAATATCTACACTAAAAATACGACGTCATTCAATCCATGCATTGACAATTTTATTTTTATTATACAGGCGACGAGTATTCCTTAGGGTAATAATTTGCTACATTTTCAGAGTTATAATTATTCTGGTTTGCCTGATCAATCTTCAACATATATATATGTATAGATAGTTCAAATCAGTTGTGCGCGCGGCCCTATTTGTGGGTAAACCTTGTACCATAGATAAATATAATACTTTACAGTACAGATGCCGCAAGTCGTCCATAAAAATTGGCCACGTTAGATCCTTAATATTAGACCTTTATTTTTATAAGTACTTGTTAATACCGTAAATAATACAACAGATGGCGCTAGCGACGAAAAAATGGGAGTCGATGGTAGCGACATCTTACGTCTCATTTTGTAAGCAATGTTATTTTAAATTAAAAAGAAGAGATGGCGCTATAATAAAAAAGCATTCTGTCTAAAATGTAGAAATATTATGATATTTCACCTTGTCACCCAAGTGTGCCTCATTTCAAGGTTATAACACAATCAACCGATCTAGTAGGTACCTATTTTACGTATGTACCGGTGGCGTTAAAACATCTAGCGATATTTTTATGAATTCGTGTCTTTCCGTTCAAAATTTGGAATGCTCTTTGTACACTGTTCCATAAAGCTGATATTTGACATACTTACGTAAGTTTGGTGGCTATGTTACGGCACGGTAATATAATCTAACAGTATTGTAACTCGGCCGTCTTCGTGAGTTATATACCTACCAGACGCGCCGCATGCGAGCTGCGGCACGATAGCGGCTGCAGGTACTGTAGGTACAGTCCGCCCAGTCTAATGGGTACTCTGCTCGCGGCGCGTAGGTATAACTCGAGTTTCGTGCGTTTGTATGGAGTTACAATACTGTTAGATATTATTAGCGTGGTTACGGTAACATTGAAATGGTGCAGTGATGAATGACCTTGTGAATGCACCTTGGTCTGATGATGAAGCCGGGAAGATGGTTACAGGAACTTCTAAACTACATATTATGATAAACTACTCGTGTTTGGGCTCGTTTGAATTGACTTGACAAAACCTATGACCTTGTGAGGTTGCCTTGGTCTGATGATGAAACCGGAAGATGGTCACAGGAACTCCTAAACTACACGTGATAAACTAGTAGTGTTTGGGCTCGTTTGAATAGACTTGACAAAACCTATGACCTTGTGAGGTTGCCTTGGTCTGATGATGAAACCGGAAGGTAGTCACAGGAACTCCTAAACTACACATGATAAACTAGTAGTGTTTGGGCTCGTTTGAATATACTTGACAAAACCTATGACCTTGTGAGGTTGCCTTGGTCTGATGATGAAGCCGGAAGGTGGTCACAGGAACTCCTAAACTACACATGATAAACTAGTCGTGTTTGGGCTCGTTTGACAAGACTTGACAAAACCTATGAACTTGTGAGGTTGCCTTGGTCTGATGATGAAGCCGGAAGGTGGTCACAGGAACTCCTAAACTACACATGATAAACTAGTCGTGTTTGGGCTCGTTTGACAAGACTTGATAAAACCAACAAAACCTATGACCTTGTGAGGTTGCCTTGGTCTGATGATGAAGCCGGAAGGTGGTCACAGAAACTCCTAAACTACACATGATAAACTATTAGTGTTTCGGCTCGTTTGAATAGATTTGACAAAATCTATGGACCTTGTGAGGTTGCCTTGGTCTGATGATGAAGCCGGCAGGTGGTCACTGAAACTCCTAAACTACACATGAGAAACTAGTAGTGTTTGGGCTAGTTTGAATAGACTTGACAAAACCTATGACCTTGTGAGGTTGCCTTGGTCTAATGGTCGGTGGTCCCAGGGTCTGTGGTGCATGCTACAGATAATATAATAGGACTATACTAGGTGGTGCTTTCCTTTGAGTTCTGCTTCGTGAAAATTGTTATTCTTTATTTGAATTATTATTTATATTGTTTATAATAAAATACCCAATAGAATTAAAAATCATCCTTTGCATATTTTTAAAAAAGAATTAGTAAAACTTTTATTGGATAAGTGTTATTATTCTGTAAACAATTTTTTAACTGATAAATATATCTAAAGATAAATGTATGTGTAATATCCTTAAGTTAAATTAATTAAAATTAATTTGTAATACTTTAAAAATTTGCATGCTTTACAGGCAGAATGTACAAGGATTCTCTATAAATAATATTGTAACATCATACCTATTGTTATACCTACATTCTTAGCAAATAAAGATATCTATTCTATCTATTCTATTCTATTATATTCTTAATTAAATTGGTATTCAGGCGAAATTAATGTAACCTAAATGGCGAACCCCTGGCGAAGCGTACGTCGAGATTGCAAAAGGGGAATAGGTTGGTAACTATTAAAATGTAGAAATGAAACAACAGTTAATTTTTTTTTTTTGAAACCATGATACCTCGTCAACTAACAAAACATCTTGCAAAAACGTTGGATTTTTTTCTCTTCAACTTTCACGGGAACGAAGTCGCGCGCAAAAGCTAGTCATTACAATTGGTTTATTAATTCGGCCTTACAAGCAAGTTATGCAAACGTTCAAGTTAGTTATTTAGATAATTAACTCAAATCCAGATGTTGGCAAATTAATATTTTTAAATTGATAAATTAGGTCGTTTTTATTCCTCCATTAAAGTGGATAAACAGAATAAGATAAAAAACTAAATTTAACTATTATAAAATGATTTATTTTGTAGGATTCGTAATTTTGAAGCTGATTGTAACGATTTTTTTTAAATACTTGCAACACTTTCAAAGTATTTCTTACTTTAATTAAACGTACGCGATCGCGACTCGCGTCTCGCGTTTTGCCGATCCACGATCGTAACGGAGTACTTTTACTTTCATGGGATATTATTCCTTACCGCCATACATTTACGGAACTTTGTCGCGCAAAACACTAAAATATTTGCAACACTTTCAAAGTATTTTTTACTTGAACGTACGCGAACACGTTTCGCGTATTACCGACTCCCGACCGTAACGTAGTAGGGTAAATACGCTAAATGTCGGCATCCTTACGGTTTTTCTGTTTTGGAATCAGTCTGGCACCATCAATTTGCAACGAAAGGATAGCTTCCGATGCGGTTTTGGATAGTTTGATAAATCTATTTCATGTTTATGGGCATAAGGTTGACATTTCTACTACAAGGAAAAAGTACTAAGGTTTATATGCGTCGAGAACGAAAAATCCCTAAAGTCGGCCATTCACGGGCCATGGTCGGTCGCGTTTTTCCCAAATATCGGCCGGGTATAGGATGTTTTAAATTAAGACGGATAAATATTATTAATATGATTTATTTTGGCAGGAGTCTCACTAAGTATACGTTATTAATCGTATTTGTTTAATAGTAGGTAAAGTATTTTTTTATTTGCACTTAAATAACGTTAGGTAAGTATTACAATTTATAACAAAGTAAACATCAAAATCGGCGTCGGGACGTGACGACCCCACCGCCCACTGGGGGAGTTAATCTGACGAGTAGATACTCGTTATACTATCTCCCCCAGCGCAAGCAGTCAACCGAAATATGGCGGTCAAACCATCCGAACCTGGCGGAAGAAAATCCCAAGATGCTAGATGGGCAGCAGCGTCCAGCACTAAAGACTTCCGCCACTACGATCGCCAATACGCCTGCCAAGCGTGGCGATTATGCCATATGAACCACACCTATAAAAACCGGTCCCTAGTCCCCGGCGGCCCCGCTAGTCCTGGTTATGGTAGCGGCCATGGTAACGGCGGGGCAAGGGGTGCGAAGAATCTCCGGAAGTGATCGGGCTACCACCACCAACGACAATTGGCCCTGGCAACACTGAACACGCGCACACTGCGGACCGACGAGAAGATTGTCGAGCTGGAAGAAGAATTGAGCAAGTTGCGATGGGATATCATAGGCCTATCTGAAGTCCGAAGACAGGGGGAGGACTCGATAGTTCTCAATTCCGGCAACTTGCTCTTCTACCGGGAGGGCGACCAACAGTCCCAAGGTGGTGTCGGGTTCATCGTCCACAAATCTCTCGTGACCAACGTGGTAAATATTGGGAGTGTGTCGAGCAGGGTAGCGTACCTTATACTCAGAATATCCAAGCGGTATTCGCTGAAGGTCATACAGGTATACGCTCCGACCTCGACGCACCCCGATAAGGAGGTGGAAGCCATATACGAGGACATATCTCGGGCTATACATGGCTTCAAAATCCATTACACCGTGGTCATGGGAGATTTTAACGCGAAACTGGGCAAACGCGACGGTGATGAGCTGAGAGTGGGGCAATTTGGTTATGGGCATCGGAATTCCCGGGGTCACTTGCTGGCTAGCTTTATGGAGAAGGAAGGGCTCTATATGATGAACTCCTTCTTTAAGAAACGAGAATGCCGCAAGTGGACCTGGGTAAATCCAGACGGTGCAACCAAAAATGAGATCGACTTTATCATGTCGACGAAGAGGCAGATATTCAATGATGTCTCCGTGATCAATTCACTTAAAGTGGGGAGCGATCACCGAATGGTAAGAGGCACATTGAATATCTGTACAAGCCTCGAACGGTCGAGGTTGATAAAGTCCACGCTCCGACCGGCACCGGTTCATATCCAAAACCCCGAGAGCTTTCAGCTCGAACTCAAGAACCGTTTCGAATGCCTGGGCGAATGCGTAGATGTGGACGAGTACAGTAACGGGTTCGTGGATGCTGTCCATACAACAGGGGCTAAATTCTTTAAGCCCCAGAAAAGCAAGAGAACCACCAAGATCTCGGATCCGACCCTCGAGCTGTTAGAGGAAAGGCGCAAGATGGTTCTGCTATCCTCCGACGACATGCCGAAATATCGGCACCTCAACAAACAGATCTCTAAGTCTCTGACTCGCGATCTCCGCCAACACAACACAAAATGTGTTCGTGAGGCGATCGAGCAGAATAAGGGTTCCAAAGTGTTCCAGAGGGATCTGTCTGTTGGGCAGAGTCAGCTGACAAAGCTGAAGACGGAAGATGGCAGAATCGTATCGTCCAAGCCTGAGCTCTTGGAGGAGATCGAAAGGTTCTATGGACAGCTATACACGACAACGCAACAACCCGCAAGCACTCCAGCGTCAGACCCTAGAGCTGGATTGACCCGACACTATACCGAAGATATCCCGGACGTCAGCATGCACGAGATTAGTGTGGCTCTCAAACAGCTCAAAAACAACAAGGCGCCGGGTGATGACGGAATTACGAGCGAGCTTCTGAAGGCCGGCGGTGCACCCGCTAGAGAAGCCCTCCGGAAGCTATTTAATTCCGTCATTCTCGAGGGTAAAACGCCACAGGCGTGGCACAGAGGGGTGGTGGTGCTTTTCTTTAAGAAAGGGGATAAAACCCTCTTAAAGGACTACAGACCCATCACACTTCTGAGCCACGTCTACAAGCTGTTTTCGAGGGTCATCACGAATCGTCTCGAGAGCAAGCTAGACGACTTCCAGCCTCCCGAACAAGCCGGTTTCCGTAAAGGCTATAGTACCATAGACCACATACATACGCTGCGGCAGGTTATACAGAAGTCCGAGGAGTATAACCAGTCCCTATGCTTGGCGTTTGTGGACTATGAGAAAGCCTTCGATTCGATCGAAACCTGGGCGGTGCTACAGTCTCTCCAACGGTGCCGGATTGACTACCGATATATCGAAGTGCTGAAGTGTTTGTATGAAAACGCCACTATGTCAGTCCGCCTCCAGGACCAGAGTTCGAAACCTATTCAACTCCAGCGAGGGGTGAGACAGGGGGTGGTCATATCCCCGAAACTGTTTACCACTGCGCTGGAGGATGTTTTCAAGCTTCTGGACTGGAATGGACTCGGCATCAACATCAACGGCGAGTACATCACTCACCTTCGATTCACAGACGATATCGTAGTCATGGCTGAGACCATGGAAGACCTAGGCACAATGCTCGATGGCCTCTGTAGAGTCGCCCAACAAGTAGGTCTTAAGATGAACATGGACAAGACGAAAATCATGTCGAACGTCCATGTTGTACCTGCTCCTATTCAGGTTGGGAACTCTACGCTCGAAGTTGTCGACAAGGAAATACCTACCTGGGACAAGTAGTCCAATTAGGTAGGTCCAACTTCGAGAAGGAGGTCAATCGTCGAATCCAACTCGGTTGGGCAGCGTTCGGGAAGCTACGATATATCTTCTCGTCCGATATCCCGCAGTGTCTCAAGACGAAAGTCTTTGACCAGTGTGTGTTGCCAGTGATGACTTACGGATCAGAGACGTGGTCGCTCACTATGGGCCTTATCAGAAGGCTCAAGGTCACTCAGAGGGCGATGGAGAGAGCTATGCTTGGAGTTTCCCTGCGAGATCGAATCAGAACTGAGGAGATCCGCAGTAGAACCAAAGTCGCCGACATAGCTCTCCGGATAGCCAAGCTGAAGTGGCAGTGGGCAGGGCACATAGCTCGAAGAACCGATGGCCGTTGGGGCAGAAAGGTTCTGGAGTGGCGGCCACGTACCGGACGACGCAGCAGAGGTAGGCCCCCCGCAAGGTGGACCGACGACCTCGTCAAGATCGCGGGAGGCGGTTGGATGCGGGCGGCTCAAGACCGGTCTGTGTGGAGAACCTTGGGGGAGGCCTATGTCCAGCAGTGGACGTCGTTTGGCTGATATGATGAAACATCAAAATAATTATAATTAGTTCTGGATATCTTTTCAAAAATAATTCATTCCATTTTTGGCCCAGAGTATCATTATTGAATATATTTATATTTTTAAGCTACGTAATTAACATGGGTTAAGGTAGCAAGTTCCAAAGAGCAATTTATATCTTATATTTCCATACCATAATAAGCTAATATAAATGTTTTCAATAATATCAACTCCTACATTTAAACTTAACTCTTTATATTATAAATAAATAAACGTATAATAAATATTTAATTTTGAGAAAATAAGAAAAGTAATCAGCCTGTATAGTTGGGCTCGAATTCGAGGCTGGTCGACATTACGATCTTTAATGTTTCTAAAGCCAGCCTCTATTTTGTGTACATTATTTCTCGAGATTCAACTAATATCACCCCGGCCGGTATTTGGCGATTAAACGTAAAATAGATTTATTTGCCTATATGCGTTGCAAATTCTCTTATTAAGGCAATGGAATTAGTACAATTGGAAATTATAAAACAGACTGCATTTACTTTTAGTCGGCCACGGCCGAGAATCCGGTTTTAATTCAAAATTGGTATTCTATTGGCGGCCTCCTCTTTTCCCTTAAAACAATACGTTAAACATTGGAAAATCTATCTCAAAATATAGTAAAAATCACTAATTACTAATAATAATGCTTAAAACAATAAAAAAGGAATGTCTGACCGTTCTAATATCAATCCCCGAAGTGTGGGTATTCACAGCAAGTAAGGTACTTTAAATATGAAATTGACGCTTCGACGGCGCAATCGCTACTGACGCTCAGTGTGCGAAGAGTGTGTAACGTAATCGGAAAGTAACGGTTGTACATATAGATTATGAACTAAGATTGTAATTCGAGTGGCAAATTTGTAACTTCAATACGTTTTAAATGAACGCAAGTCGAAAGTGTGCAGACGGCCGAAGTTTGGGGAGGGGCCGACGTATGGCGTATTTACCCTACAGATACTTTTATGAAATAATATTCCTTACTGCCATACATTTACGGAACTTTATCGCACAAAACACTAAAATACTTGAAAGTATTTTGAGTACTCAGGAATATAAAAATTGCAAGGTTTTGCGCGACAAAGTTCCTTAAATATATGGTAGTAAGGAATAAATTTCCATGAAAGTATTTAGAAAAGTCCATTACCAAATTTTGCGATAAACATCCTTACTCATATTAAGGATAAGGTTTATTTTTCAATACAAACTTGCATTACCAGGGCGTCACACGAAGTTTTCTATACTCGAGTGCCCAAAAACTTGCAAGTATATTGATACCTGGTTTTCGACCCTGGTATTTTTATAGAAACGCACTTGGTGTACTTGGTACGCGATTTTGCAATTGTGCGACTCATGAAGTCATGACTATCGGCATAGATAAATTTAATACTATACCTATCGGGAACCAAGCGAATGAGTTCTAGACTTCTAGAGAAGTCGGCTATCAAAGTTTAAAAATGCGTTTTGTTTTTTTCATTAGCTTGATTTACAACATACTCAACATCAACTGTTTATTAGTTGCTATTGTCTGTTCAAGATACCTACGAAAAAAATAAAAGGTAAAAAATATACAGTATCATTTATGAATTGAAGGGACAGGCGTATTTTTGTAAAACTAACTGCATCTTTCGCTTGGAGTATTTAACTTAAATCTACTTTTGTTGCGAAGGCGACATTAAAAGAACCATTTTATGGTTTGTTTACATTTTATTTTTTCGTATCTTGAACAGACTATAGGTAGGTACCTATAAATGTAAGACGCATATTGATTAACATAATTTATGAAAATTTATTATATAATACTACTACAAACACAGTAAGTTTTTATTATGTATAAAATTTAAATTACACCACTTTTACGTACTTAAATGTAAAAACAAAACGCAATCGCTCGACTAGGTACCTATACAGGTACTTTTTAAAATAAATGCTCATGGCCGTTCATTGGTTAACATAATATCTTACTTTTTCAAATATTTGATGTTTATTTAATAAATATTTATTTATTTTACCATCTACGGATTAATACCAAATTAAAGAAAAATAAATATATACATACGTAAAAGCGCCATCTATGAATCCCGAGTGAAAGTTAACTCATTGTAACGTTTTACTACAAGCTAGTACGTATTTTGGGCACCAGAGCAACGAAGTGCACATCATATTTTTCAAAAATATTCATATTCAATTAAATGTTTCATTTTTTTATTTAATCGTAATAAAGGGATTTTTTAATTAATAAATATCATATTTTAGAACTTTATTTTCTTATTTATCATTTATGCATAAAAGTCATCAATAACAATCGATACTAGTAAAGCCATCTGTTGAGAGAGTTAAGAATGACGGAAAACGTTCTAAGGAATGAGACCCCATGCCTTGTACATATACAGTGACTTTGTGTGCGTGACAAGAGGTACAGTCGGGTACAAATACAAATATAGTTATTTACGGGTTATATACGGGTTTAAAAAAAAACAGTTATTTCGTAATTTAATGTTTATTTATTGAACATTATTCTGAATCGCTACTTGAAAAATCAAATGATGAATTTTCGGATTCGCTGCTCTCACCAAGGTTAATTATGATTTCTGACTCCATGTCAAAATGTCTATAGTATTCTTTTTCTTTCTTTTGTACATGTCGACAAGTATTACCCCACATCCCTTCATCAATTTGACTTAAACGTTCATTTATGAGTTTCATTATTTCCGTCACATTTTGGTCGACATTATGTGAAGCAATATATTTTTTTTAAATTCCCCACACATTTTCTATGGGGTTTAGTTCAGGATGATATGGTGGCAATCGAAGAACTTTTATGCCATATGGCTGAAGTATGTCGTCAATCTTGTAACAGATATATTTTTCTTTATTTTTTTAATCAAATCATACAGTTCAATTTTTTTCATATATTGATTAAAAGCTATATTTTTTTTGTCAGCCATCTCTGCATTTCTATTTTTTGGAATTAGAATTTGGGGCTCTGTCATTTTCAACGTTATGGTATGAGGCATTATCAAGCACAACCACAGAGTTAGATGAAACTAAACGTACTTTTAGCCACTTTTCATAGTTTTCTGCGTTCATGTTAGAGTGGTAATCACCAGAAACACTATTTGCTTTGTATGTCAATAGTGCGTTAGGTACGAAACCTTGTTCTGAACCAGCATGCACAATGATAATTATTTGTCCTTTCGACAGGTTTCTCTTTAAAGGTGGTCCATCTTTATTACCCCATCCTTTGTTTTGCACATGATTAGTTAAGATGTAGCTCTCATCTGTATATACGATACACCGATTTTCTTGACGGTATCTGAGTAAATTTTTTAGGTAAGAATATTAGTTTTTGGATGTCATGCCACTCTATCATAACACGTCTGTTATCCACAGTTTTTCGCCATTTGTATCCCAACTTTAACAGAGCTGTACGCAGAGTCGAAATACTTCAATCATAGTTAAGTTTATCTTGAAATATTCTTTTCAACTTTAGCAAGGTAGATCACTCGCGATGTTCTAAATGGTAATTTTGAATAGTGGAACGTATAACATCAACGTTAAAGTTGTCTAATTCTAACTTCTTTAAACGTTTTTTACGTTCTTTATACGGAGATTTAAAGGAGAATGACCAAAACTGGGCTATTTTATGGCACGTTTGCTTCTAAACCATTCATGTCTGGAAAATATTCTTTTATTTTATAATTTTATGTATATTAATTTTAATTTAAAGCGAAACGGGGATCTTTAGTTCAAAATTAAAAGTATCTGCGTTGTTCCGGTGGTGACATCGCCATTTCATATTCAAAACTCATATGGCATATTTCGGCAAATGTTTAAAGTTTCTTGCAAACTCCTTCTAATAGGAAAAAATGACATTCATAGTGAAAATAGGGTGACATAATAAAAGTTCTAATAAGCAAAATAACACCAAAATCTTATGATATTTTGAAAAATGTATTGTGGTGAAATATTTTCTATATCTTTTTTGTAACATATTACATACGAAATAATGTTTTATACTTATTGAAAATATGGGAACATATTTTTATTACACTGGCATCTATTATGTCTTACGTCAGTTATTTTGACATGAAAGCAGTCAAATTCATAGACTAATATGTCAAATGGCTTTTTCACCTATGATAATATCGGGTGCGATACGTGAAACCGAAAATGTAACTCCGTATACCACGTCGCCGTAATCTCACTACCACGAAGTACTTGACAACGAATGCACCTTACATCGAATTACGTAGCAACGAATGCTCGTTACTTCGAATTACGTAGCAACGAATGCATGTTACAGTGAATATCGTGATGCCATAGACATGCCATCTCGAATAACCAAAACTCGAATTCACCAATTCGAATTACTTAACACCGAATGCTCGATACTAAGAAAAATTTATGACCGAAGCCACGCGACCACGGATAACCAAATCTCTAAAGAAACACAGATCAATCAATAATTTTAGAGGCCGCTTAGTAATGAAAATCCGTTTTTCAACAAAAAGTCTTTATTCATTTTATAATCCGAACGTAATATATATATATATATATATATATATATATATATATATATATATATCCTGTCTCGCAGTAAAACTTAGTTCTGCAGCGTTTGCAGTTTGTTAGGGAATTCACAGATATAGATACTGCTAGACTAGTTTACTTTAGTTATTTTCACAGCGTAATGTCTTACGGAATAATGTTATGGGGTACAGCTGCTGATATACAGACTATTTTTGTCATTCAAAAGAGGGCCATACGTGCAATTTATAAGTTAGGTGCTAGAGATTCTTTACGTGATAAATTTAAAGAAGTAGATATATTGACAGTTGCATCGCAATATATATGCTAACTTAATGTACATTAAGAAAAATTTAATTCTATACCGCAAAAATTGTGATTTGCACAAAGTGAACACAAGGAATAAGCATAAACTGGTGGGAACTAACTACCGTCTACATAAAGTTCACAACTCATTTGCGGGGATTGGTATACGATTTTTCAACAAATTGCCTCTTGAAATAATGAATTTACCCATGCACAAATACAAACGGACAATTAGGAACTTTCTTTTACAAAGGGGTTATTACACTATTAAGGAATTTTTAAATGATTAGACACCGTGGGGATAGGCTTAGGCTTGTTTAACTCACAATTATTTTATTTACATGTTAAGTGGAGGTGCTTCGTGAACACATGATTTTTGCAGGATTTGGATATTTTTATGATTTGTTGAATGTAGTTTAACACGTTTCGGGTCGGTACTAACTTATAAAAAATATATGATATGACAGTAAAATTCTCCATACAAAATATTCACACGGCAATACCCGTAGCGTCATCTAGCAACACCAAAGTACGATGAAGGATGACAGTACTGTTAGATCCGTAAATAGGCTATAGCCGTAGGTTGTACTAATTCGGTGAAATCAGGTTGTGCCATATCTGTAGGTTGAGAGGCTAGTTGTTCTTTAGCGTAATTTGGGGTAATACAGACGTATTGTTCACAGATGAATTGTCATTATTACTGTCAGACGAAAAATTATAACGGTTTCATGGGGAAGAAGAAAAATCCAAAAAAGATGGACAATAGTCAACGTCTGACCCGTACTCTTTTCCATCATCGTGGTAAGGATCCTCATCACTCGTTTCTGCTGTTGAGACTTCTTCTAGAAGCCGTGTGATGCGGTTTTCATCATCCATCTAAAACAAAATAGAACGATTTGTTTACACGTAATTTATACCTAAAACGGCAATTTTCTAATCATTTTTTCAGACTAACATCAGTAAAACTATATAATTAGTCAATATAATTAATAAAATAATGTAACACTCACCTTTTTGAATTAATTTCGGCACCTTCTTACCCTCAGCGACATTACTTCTTTCAAACGCACGGGGCGCGACACTACTCACCGCGTCGCGAATGATTGCACGCAATAATACACGGTCATGACCGTAGCGTGTGTACAGACACTGCCTAGATGTTGCTCACACAGAAACATTTTCAGTGTATGTTTGTGTGCATTCTAATGCTTCTACGAACAAGAAAAAATGATGTGATATGACGGTAGTCCTATTTTGTATGTACATTCTTTAGAAATTTATCTGCAGAGGCCGTACTGTTTGGTAAAGTCTAAAAATAAGTAACTGCGTCAGCCGTAGTGTCGTATTATGCAGTCTAATTTTTTACGGTCTATACCGTCCGTCCCGCAACGTGTTAACATTATTTATCCCTGATGATATCATTGTTCACTTGTCACCTTCACAAAATTCTTTCTACATTTGCATTCCTTCACGCGTTTCACTAATTTATGTTAATAATAACGATCTGGAAAATGGAGGTAATTGGCGGTCATGGTCAGTATACCAATAGATTGTTTCTTACTGCTGGCTCGTATACCGTTGTCGTCATGCTCACTAAAATGTCATTTCTTGTGGTGGAGTCGTGTGTGCGAGAGGGATGATGGCTGGTACATGCGTCATACTCGTGAACGTGTGCTACTTGCGATGACTGGTCGATGACGGTCTTGCGGGCTGGTATTAGATTTTAATATTTAACTGCATCATTTCCATCATGGTTCTGATCACTTTCGCGGATTGCCTGCATTATTGGGTATATATAATGTAAGTGGATGCTCCTGTTTCACCATGTCTATTCTGAGGAGGCTAACCAAATGAACATCAAAAGTATTATGCTTGAGTAATATTATGTACAGTAAATATATACAAGTGATATAGAAGGTGTAACAGTTGCAGCACCTTACAAAATGTAAATTATGTGTATTATGCAAATCCTGGCGATGAAAAAGAGTGACCGTGAGTTTTATTGCCCGTTCTTTCTCATGGTTCTACCTATTGCTTTGCGAACGTGGCAGTAAATGTAAATGTAGTCTATAAGTAATTATTTTATAAATTTATTATTTTGACGTTCATAAGCGTCACATTGTGACCCAAATGAATAAAGGATTTTGAATTTGAATTGAATATAAAACGGCCTTCTTGGAAAAAAACATCATTGATTTGTTTTTATGAGATCGCACTATCCACACACAATTGCAAGAAGGTATGCACAATTGAAAATAAAAAACAATTTGTAGAAAACAAATTATCGAGTCAAGAGCCAATATTGGTTATCGGCTCCATTCCTGGTGGTAATTGATCGCTCGTCCACAGTAGCATGCAAGTCTACCAGATGTGGCACTCCTTTGCCGTCTGGCATCCAAATGTAGCGGCTCTCGCCTTCTTCATAGTGACTGTTGTCTCCAGGAATCACAGGAACCGCACGTCCAGCGCACACTCCAAAAAATTGGTTGGCCTTAGAGATGTTTTTGAAAATTGCAAAACAGTTTGATGATCGCAAATATACTTATACATACACGCAGTCACAGCGGCCAAAACAACTAGAAGCTACATGACGGACACTAATTAATTAAACTAAACATGCGCATCGATTTTATATTTATTGTCACTTTTATCTATCCTTCTAAAAACGCAGCCAAAATTTTAATCATAATCTAGATTTATATACATAGTATAACAGACGCGAATAACGAAGCGCATCCCTCATCGCATCTTCCCGCTCTCGCCGACTCGTCTTCGCGCGAAATTTGAATTTGAATTTGAATCGTAGCGCAGATCGAGCCGCTACGCGATCGCGACGCGCGCGCCCCGCGCGTGCCACGATGATTCCCGTTCATTTTCTCTGAACAACATGTCTGCGTTCGCGTCCGCCCTTAAGGCGAGGATTTCCCAAAATACAGTGTTATCTAGCGTGGTCAAACGCGTTTTATTTGTAAATAACAGAGATTTAAATTCGGAAAAAAATATATGTTATACTACAGCATTAGATCTTTATATTTCGGCCATTCGAAACACGATTACTGTCATTTGATACGAAAGAAAATAATCGCGAATATAGGTCTGTTTAAACAACTTTTCCCGTTTCAGTTGTGTTGTATTGGGATTAGAATTTTCAAAAGTATACCAAAAGAAAGGTCATGTAAAAGCGGATGGTTCTCGGCAATCACATTATGAATTTTAATATATACAAAAATATAATACCGAAAATACGTAATTTCCTACTGCCGACGCGCTCTCTCCGGCGTCGTTCAGTCCCGAGCGGGATGTAATGGAGACAGGACGTATCGCTAGTTTGCAGAGCGCACCGCAGGATTACGAATTATTTTATCGTCAGTTACGAATGCCATCATCACTTATTGATAAATATATTACATCTAGGTTTAATTTGTAAATAGGTATTGTAAATTTTTAGTAAGTAATAATAGTGTATATAAGTAAGAAGTATAGTTTTAAAAATATCGTTTTGATTATTGGACAAGATAACGACTTGATAACAACAGCATACCTAGTTAGGTAACAGTACTTTAGAAAAATATTGATTTGTTGTATATTGTGGATGATTTATAGTATTATTGTTGTATTGGGTACCTACCTAATACAATAATTCATACTTTTATTCTGTGTACCTATATACGGAAATAAAATGTGAAATGTACCTAAAAGCTATACAAGCGAATTTTATAGGTACCTACCTACCTAAACAAATACAAATATCCGCAGTTACCTACTTAGTGGTATTTATGGTTACTGCCCCACCCTCGTGGGTAGTAGCGTGATGTTATTTGGTATAACCTTCCTCAACAAATGGGCTAGAGAAGAAAATAAATCTTAGAAATTGGCCTGCTAGTTCCTAAAGACTAGCGCGATCAAAAACAAAAAAAAATGAATTTCCGTCTATTCAATAATTCTATTGACTATTTCCACCAATAATATCATTGATTTCCACACTATTACCAAACACGGAACAATGGACACCTAATAATATTATAGTAATTATTTATCACGCCGAGGCAGAATGCACTGGTGTCACAGCTTAGAAAGGTAGGTAAGGTGTTCGGTAGGTAAGTATATCAATTTGACCGACAAACTAGAGTTTATTATTGGTTGGCGGAAAATAAGCGTTGTGGGTGTAGGAGTATCATTTCGTACGTATGTATGGATGTAAAATTTTAACTTTTTTCACTACTACTTGCCGATGGCAGCGCCTAAAAGAGATCACCCAAATTGGGCAAATTTTTATTTTGCCGGCCAATCAATAAACTGTGTTATTTTAATCACCAAACTTCTAAGTCAATAGGCTTGTGTCCACTAAGAATAAATCGGTTTGATTGTAGTATCTATAGATCCATTATGATTTTAAGATGTCAATAAAGTTTATTATTTATTATAAAATGGTAAGATTAATGTAATTTTTAGGATTCTAAAACTAAAAAATAATGTTTTTACTTATTCTTGTGACAGTGAACACCAATCAGAGAGCATTACGTCAATCAGTACGTCCACCATTCATGTTGTTGACGTTTTAGTAGTAAATACAACTAAAAAGTAAAAGTTTCTACCTGTCAAATCGAATATAACAAAATAAAAGTGGGTGCATCAGACCAGACTTCATTCACGGATTGTTTTGTTTTGTACTTTGTGATATCACTCAACCGCTATGATGGTTTACAGCGTTTTCGTGTCAAATCCAAAAAAAATTAGTAATATTGCTGATTGTTTTTTTAAGAAAAATCTGGTATTTCAGTTTAACATCTAATAAAGGAACAAATCAATCGCTAATTACATTTTAGGATACAAGCGTATTCTCTGAGACAATATTTAGGTTTGAATGTATGTCTCAAAGTACCGTAGAGCAGTTTTGTTTTGACAAAAGTGGTAAATCAAAGAGGTGTAACGGTAGTCAACTATACGTTTTCAGCCTAACGTGAAATACATGAGCCTTAAAATGCAGTGGACTCATTAAAAAAGTAAAAAACATATTTTTAAATACTCCTGACCAAATATAAAAATATCGTCTAAACCTTTAGTAGGAATGTCTATGACCGGTCAGGTACAGATGTCTTGCATGATGTACAGGCATAGCACCATGTGGTTGAAGAGATGTTGCGTCGCGACGTTCTCACTTTCCAATGTTTCGGCCGGTTCTTGTAGAGAAAAGGCCAGTCGGAAACACCTGGATATCACTATAGTGACAGCAGCCGCAACCCTGTCCAAGAAACGGCGCTACAAATGTTGGCGGAATGCCCCGCTTATGCGTCCCAGCGCCGTGAACATCACCATCTTAAGCCTTTGCCGACCATTTTGGTGTAGACCTCTACAACAAATTCCTTTCTGTTCTGTTTTGGGCAGTCTTCAACCAATTACTGCCTGCTATCTTTATGATGTCTTCTTTCCATCTCATTTGCCGTTCCAGCTAGTCATTTACAATCCCATGGTTGCCATTTTAATATTTGCTTGCACCATGTTTCGGGATTTCTGGCTACATGTCCGGCCGCTACTCTTTTGGCAACATCTGGTACTAGACTTTCTTTTCGGAGCTATTTATTCTTCTTTCTGTCTCTGAGTGTCACTCCTGCCAGTTTTCTCTCCATTGTTCTTTGAACAACTTCAAGTTTTTGTAGCGCTGGCTCTGTAGTAACCCAAGTTTCGGCTCCGTAGGTGAGCACTGGCAAGACGCACTGATTGAATATTCTAGCTTTTTGTTGCTTCGTAAAAGCAAATGCCAGTTTATCGAAAGCAGCCCAACCCAAATGGATACGTGTATCAATCCTGTTCACTTGGTTTGCTTTGCCCATCTTTATTTCTTGCCCTAGGTATAATATACTATTTATTAAAGAATTCTAATCGGGTACATCCTACTGCAATTGTTATTCCGCTGGAGTTTTCACTGGTCATGTTTCGAATTGACCGTAAACTGATCGCGGCAATTGTTACATAGACTACAGGCCCATGTCCAAAATGGATGGGTCATATGAACCAGGTGACGTATATAAGACGATATAAGAGCATCAAATAATAAGATTCAGCACTATGCCGTCACTTGTAGAATTTGATTTTCTGACAATTTCCAAAAAATTACCGACTTTGTAGCGCACCATTTTTTTACGGCATTGCGCGCTTTCTTATTATTTATCATGGATCTATCGAAGGTCATAATGCCGTACAAAAATATATGACCGAAATGCGTACTCACTCTAAATGCACTTTTGAATTCTCATCAGCATACTCAGTTGGACAGCTTACAAGTGACGGCATAGTGCTGCATCTTATTATTTTATGCTCTTATATCGTCCTATATACGTCACCTGGTGGTTCATATGACCCATCCATTTTGGACATGGGCCTGTAGTCTAACAGTCGTACCCTCGCTACCTGCCCTGCCCATAGTCTGGTGCGTGATGGCTTGGAACGTCAGCGTCTCTTTCTGTGAGGCAGTAATGCTTATCAATCAGATATTTCGCTCTTGGGTTACTAGGTACCTGTCATTACCTGATGCCATTTAAATTGAAACATGCACGTTATTTTAGGCAAAAAAATAACAGTAATTACTTAGGATTTATTTTGGGAACAGAATAGATTCTTTGAGCTGGAATATGATCTCACAGACTGCACTTAGAACCTAAGTGTAGTAATAAATAATGTTTATTTCGTAATATTCTATAAGTTTATTTTAGTTGGCCGGCACCATTGACATATATTTAGTACATATATATCGATGGCCAGCACTTTAAGAATAGCCTAAATTTGTATGGAGCTGGGTGATCTCCTTTATTATGCATGTACGTGTGTTTGCATGAGTATATATTGCTATAACTATTGCCCTGTTATAAAAATCTTGTGTATTATTGATCTTTTTCCGGTACTTTTTTGACAGAGTAGTATCTTAGAGATTGCATAGTTAAAATAAATATAACAAAATGTAATTATTGGTGATTAAAAGTAGCTATGAGTATCTTACCCTTTATGTGTATTATTGGTTCTATGCCGTTGTTTTGCTGACAGTAGCAACGAATTAATTAATTTATATTAATCTAATCCTTTTCCCTAAGATTGATATCGAACAAGCGATACTTTCGCATTGCGAGCGATCATACGTTTTTTTTATAATTAACAACAAACATAATGTTCATAAATTATCTACTGATTACTATTGTCACTATAAACAAAAGCAATTTTGTAAAATTACTTTCGAATTTCATAAAGGTTTATTCAAAACAAAAACTTTGCAAATTACTTATACTCGATAAGTAAGTTTATATTTCAATTGATATACTGCTTCAATTTTCTATACTGTGGCGCGAAAGTGTTATACCTACATAATATGGCGGCAGGTGCATCGCGTCTCGCGTCGCGATTGATCGTAATTATACTCGCGAACTGAGGAAGAGGGGAGCCTCAAAAGCTTTGAGCGCTCGGAAATCCTCGCCTTAATTGTGATGTTAACTGCAATACTTCTGTGTAATTGTATAATGTTATGTTTGTGGACAGTTATTATAAGGTTTTATTCAGTGAGCATTTGTTTCAACACACACGACTCCAGTAGTTCTACGATACGAATCCCTCATACCTACAAAAAGCTAGCCGCCATTATTACACAAAAAGGCCCACCATAAAGAACTCCCGCTAAATTTTGGCTGCCCAACGAGTGGGCTAATAGAACTACAAACTGTGTTGTGTTCGTGTGTTCGCGAATGTGCAAGATGCCGCGTACTAGAAGGCAAAGTCGCCGTCAGACGGAATTCTTCGATATGAATTCAGAAGGTGAAGAAATGACGCCAACGCAAAGGCCTGCGGGACGTAACACGTCCGCGGCCGAGCAGTCGCCGCCGCCGCCGGCGTTCATCACAGCGAGTGACCTAGCCTCGATGATGACATCCATGCAGCAAGCACAAGCCGACAATTTCGAGCGTCTGCTGACCAGAGTACTCGAAGTCCGGTCGCCATGTTCTACGCCCGCGCCGGCTACGGCCGCGCCGGTCTCACCTACACCGCCCCCCATGTCAGGAAACTTCGCCAGGTGCCATTCTCGATTCAGCGGATTGGCCGGTGAATCTCTGGACGGGTTCATTGACGCGATAGAAGCCTACAAAGACTGCGCGAACATTAGTGAGGAAAACGCTATTCGCGGCCTATCGATGCTTCTCACCAACGACGCAGCCACCTGGTGGCAGGGAATGAAAACCAGCGTGTCCACTTGGGGCGAAGCCCTACAGCATCTGCGCAGCGCCTTTGGTGACAGCCGACCTCCTCACAGGATCTATCTAGAGTTGTTCTCGAAGCCGCAAGGAGCAGAGTCGACGGAGCTGTTCGTAGCTAAGGCTCGCGCACAGTTGGCGCGAATCCCGAGTGGCGACCTTAGTGAAAAGGTCAAGCGTGACATGATCTATGGATTACTACATGTGAGAATCCGAAAACGATTACGACGAGAAGAGTTTTCTGATTTTAGTACTCTACTCCAAATGGCTCGGAGTATCGAGGAATCTACTAAGGAAACTTCGCGCACCGGCACTTCAAAGAGCGCCGCCGCCGTAGCTGGAGCAGTTCACCGCGTGCCGCAGGAGTCGCCAGCGCCGGCAACGGCCGCCCCAGCGACGATAGCGCGGCCCTCATCGCAGCGACAGAGACAGCGACCCTCGGGTTTTCGCCGTTCTGCAGCTGATAAGCCTACGGAGGCTGCCCCGCGCGAAGATAAAAGTGAAAGTGATCAGTGTCAACCGATAAACAATATTGAACCACGTTCGAGTAATATTTCGTATTACGGGTGCGGCGAGAGCGGGGTAATGCGACGCAATTGCGCGAAATGTAATTCCCGGCAAACGTTTAGCGCTCTCGAGCTCGTGCGGTCGGTGACCCCTGCAGGCCCAACAGCGGCAGCAGCAGATGACGCCGGTAAGCCATCCAAGAGGGGTAAGACGAAGTACATTACTCAAACACTTTGTGAATTCAAATCAGTGATTCCTATGGTTCATACTTGTAGTAGTAATAGTAATGAGTATGCTATTAATTCCCCTAGCGATCGCGATTTATGTGTTAATAATCCTAATGTTAAATGTAAAAACGTCTCTTGCCAATGTCCATCACAAAGTAGGGTGACCATGAATTTTCCGGGACAAACCCCGGAAATTTCCAGTTCCAGTAGGGTGACTAGGAATTTTTCGGGAAAAACCCGGCAAAGTTGTGAATCCGGTAGGGTAACGGGAAATGACCAATATGAGAGGTCATTGACCTGTTTGTCGATAGGTTCCCTGCATAATGGCGTACTGCGTCGGCCCATTTTGGGTATCGAGATTTTGGGTATCCAGGGAAGGGGCCTACTTGATACCGCGGCCAAGGGTACTATTGCCGGTTCTTCACTCTACGCGTTGCTGCAACAGCTTAATCAGCCTTTCACGTCGTGCTCGATGCGTGTTAAGCTCGCCGACGGTTCAGCACCAACGCGCCGAATGTTATCAACTACCCTGGAGGTGAAGATTAAAGGTAAGAGTATTAATGTTGATTTTTATGTGTTCCCGGATGCCACCAACGCTGATACTTTGTTGGGCATTGATTTTATAAAAGCAGCTGGGTTGGAAATTAACTTTGGTTCTTCCACATGGCGCTTTAACGGTTGTAAGCAGGTTTACCCCTTGGAATACGAATATCCGACTGGTCTTCAGAATTGTTGTGCTACTGAGATCCTGAGAGAGGATGAGGGAATGATGCTGAGCTCTCCCGAGCGTGAGGAGTTAGCTTCCTTTTTACAGCACAACGATGATATCTTCAGATCAGGGGGAGAACCAACGCCGTACGCGGAACACCGTATAGACACTGGAGACCATCCACCTATCTCTGCCCCGCCTTATCGCCTCACACCTGCGAAGAAACAGCTGATGAAGACTGAACTGGACAACATGCTCAAGGACGATATTATCGAGGAGTGCGAGTCTGCTTGGACGTGTCCAGCTGTGTTAGTCCCTAAGAAGGACAATAGCATCCGATTTTGCGTAGATTACCGCAAGTTAATTGCGATCACCAAAACGGATAGTTATCCTCTTCCGCTCATAGATGAGCTTCTCCAGTTGACGAAACGTCATTGTTTTATGTCCTCTATCGATTTAAAATCAGGCTACTGGCAGGTACAGGTCCTTCCAGCTGATCGTGACAAAACCGCCTTCGTGACACCGTTTGGGACATATCGCTTTAAGCGTATGGCGTTTGGTTTGAAGAACGCGCCATCTACCTTCCAACGATGATCGATCGGTTCCGATCTGGCGCTAGTTTGCAAGGTGTTGTCCTTCTAGCATATTTGGATGATCTTCTGGTAATTTCAGAGGATTTCAATAGCCATCTAGAAGACCTGCAGAAGGTATTCGACAGGTCGCGTATGTTCGGGTTACGGGCTAACCGAGCGAAATGTTTCTTCGCTCGCCCCGAGATAAATTACCTGGGACACGTTATTACTCCTGACGGTATCAAACCCGATCCCACTAAGGTGGACGCAGTCCTTCATATGCCCAGTCCCAGGGATTTAAGGCATTTAAAGTCTTTCTTGCAGACCTGTTCGTGGTTCCGGAAGTTTATTCCCAATTTTTCCCAGGTGGCCCAGCCTTTGACGGTTTTAACGCGGAAGAATGAGCCCTGGAGGTGGGAATCAGAACAGCAAAAAGCTTTCCAGGTTTTGAAAGACAAGTTAACCTCGGCACCTATACTAGTCCAAGCCGACTACACTAAAGAGTTTGTTTTGAGAACAGATGCTAGTAACCATGCTTTAGGAGCTGTTCTCTTACAGGGAGATGGTCCTGAGGAGAGACCTATAGAATATGCAAGTCGTTTGCTGACCCCTCCCGAGAGGAATTATACCACCACTGAGAGGGAGGCCTTAGCGGTTGTTTGGGCAACCGATAAGTTCCGTGGCTATTTGGATGGGCACCCTATCGTTGTAAAGAGTGACCATCAGCTCCTCAAGTGGCTCTTAACTTTAAAAACGCCTAACGGACGTCTCATTAGGTGGGCAATGAAATTACAGGCCCTCGAAATCCGTTATAAGTACACTCCAGGGAAAGCTAATGTTGTGGCTGACGCCCTGAGTCGACCTCAGTGCCCTCAGTGTGACGACGCCGCCGATGTAGAAAGCTGTGACGTCTGTAGTGTCATCGTGGACTTACCCAGGGCTAGTTCCGCAGAACTCCGCAAGGAACAGCTCGATGATCCCGAGGATGCGAAGATCATAAATAGCCTTGAGGGTAAGGAACCTGACGACACTCAGTGGTTAGGTAGAGGGTACATCCTGAACCAGGGTGTTCTATATCGGTACCTCCCTGACACTGACACTGAACAGCCACAGCTCGTCGTGCCGCTTACCATGCGTGAGAAGATCCTAAAGGAATTCCACGACGCATCCACAGCTGGTCACCAAGGGGTTGAGCGAACCTACAATCGGATCAGCCGAAATTATTATTTCGTTGGGATGCGTAAGTACATTTCAGATTACTTGAAGACCTGTGAAGAGTGTCAGCGCTATAAGGCATCCAACCAGAAGCCCGCTGGACTCCTGCAGACACCTGTTCTCAATCAGCGTGGAGAAGTACTTGCCATTGACTTGTTCGGGCCCTTACCAGAAGGCGAACATGGTGAGAAATGGGTACTCTTAGTAGAAGATACAGCCACGAGGTGGGTAGAGTTGTTTGCTCTGACAGAAGCCACCGCTGGGATATGTGCGCCTGTACTCATCAACGAGTACTTCCTCAGGTATGGTTTCCCACGCCGTATCATATCAGACAACGGTGTCCAATTTGTTTCCGCCACCATGCAACAGTGCATGTTTATCCTTGGTATCCACCAAAACCTGATACCGCTGTATCATCCCGAGGCGAATCCTGCAGAACGGAAGAACCGGGACTTACGTACTCAGCTGTCGATTTTAGTTAAAAACAACCACCGTATGTGGCCCAAATTTTTATCGTCAGTACGGTTCTCGATGAACAGCGCCACCTGTTCCTCTACAGGAGCTAGTCCCGCCCAGCTGACGTTTGCTAGGGAGATGCGTACGCCATTCGATGCGCAGCATGATTTGCGGGCTATATTGGATAAAGAGAATTTCCTTCCCCAAATCACTCCGTATCTCCGTAGATTTTTAGATAATTGGGATGTTATCCGGGATAGTGTAGAACGACAACAGGATGATCGAAAAACTCAAGCTGACAAGACCCGACAGACTGTAGGTTACCAGGTGGGTGACTTAGTTTTTATTACCACTCATCTGCTTAGTGACGCTTCTAAGGGTAGGACCCGTAAGTTCATGCCGAAACGTGATGGACCCTATCGCATTAGTAAAATAGTTAGTCCTACTACTTACGAAGTCACTGATTTGGATTCGAAGCTGTTAGGAAAGTTTCATGCTTCTGACTTGAAGCCTTACCGTAACACGTCAGGTCAGATCTCAGCTCCAGTGCAGCCTCGGCGCCTTCGTGGACGGCCCCGTCGTTCTCGTAGTGTTTGTGCCGAGCCACCTACGGGACGTTTAAGTGACTCGGAGGGGGAGGGTATAACAGACGCGAATAACGAAATGCATCCCTCATCGCATATTCCCGCTCTCGCCGACTCGTCTTCGCGCGAAAACCGCGAAGTCTCGACCAATCCTAGCGCAGATCGAGGCGCTACGCAATCGCGACGCGCGCGCCCCGCGCGTGCCACGAGGATTCCCGTTCGTTTTCTCTGAACAACATGTCTGCGTTCGCGTCCGCCCTTAATTGTGATGTTAACTGCAATACTTCTGTGTAATTGTGTAATGTTATGTTTGTGGACAGTTATTATAAGGTTTTATTCAGTGAGCAGTTGTTTCAACACACACGACTCCAGTAGTTCTACGATACGAATCCCTCATACCTACAAAAAGCTAGCCGCCATTATTACACAAAAAGGCCCACCATTAAGAACTCCCGCAAAAATAGATATTCTTGTAACGGGTAATTATTTGAAAATTCGGTCGCGTAATTGTTTATAGGTAAAATACCTTATAATTCCCGCGACGTTTCGGCATGGATTAAACCAGCCTTGGTCACGAAATTACCATAGTATCGCTTAGTAGTATGTGGAGATGACTGATGTCCTGCAACGCCTTCTTCGTGAAGTCGGCGGGTCTCGGCAAGTGAGGGTAGGTGCCAAATTGTCTCTCTGTATGGTTTTATTAATGATAATCGCTTGTGATTATACATAGGCCAAGTAATAATAATAATAATAATAAATTTATTCATTTCAATTCTGACATTTACACTTAGTAGTTACACAACTTACAAAGCACAATACATGTACATTACATTGTCAAAAACAGGAGTCTAAGTTAAATGATCACATATGCGGGTCAGTTACATTGAACTCCTAAACTAGGTTAAAGTACCTGTATCTTAGGAGCCATGTGACTTTAAAATGTTGAGTTGTTACAACTTATTAGACTCAGAGGAATATGCACAGTACCCGTGGCTATTAAAAGTTTGATGTAATGTATGTAAAAATTACGAAAGAACTATAATTAAATCTTCTGTGTTATTGTATGTCAACTTCTGCAAATAATTTGTTAGCGTATGCTTCACATTGTATCGCGTCAATGAGTAAATGTGAAGGATGCGATTAATTTTATTATAAAGACGTGCACTTTGAACTTTATAATGACGACGTGCAAATGTAGTGCGACATGGGACGGGGGCACATACAGCGGAGCTTTTGCGCCTATCTAAAACTCTGTTGTCAAAAGGAAGAGAGGAGTGAAGGCGTAGTATAGCACGTAGAATGTAAAGTTGACGTACAGTAAGGACATTACACTCTGAGTAGAGCAGAGTGGTGGGATAGTCTCTACGTTTAAAGTGCATCACTTTTAATACTGCTCTTTGAGCTCGCTCAGCTTGTAGCAGTACGGTCTTGCAAGCACCGCCCCAGGCGGGAATACAGTATGTGAGCACAGAGACACAAAGGCTTTGATAGACGAGGTCTAATGTTTGAGCGTCAGCGGAATGTCGCAACTCCTTAAATAAATATATAAGTTTTCTTGTATGTGCGCACAAAATCTCTATGTGTGGCCGCCAGCAAAGATGTTCATCAATATACACCCCAAGGTACTTGATGCTAGAAACCGAGGGAAGGTCCGAGCACGTGCACGAATTGCTATACGGATTCAAGCAAGTGTGGGCTTTCACAGTTGCAGAATGTGCAGGAGGAGGTTTTGTTTGTGGGAGACAGAATCGGACAAGTTTGGTTTTGTCAATATTTACGGTCAGTAAATTTGCAGATAGCCACTCCATCACCTGACGCAGCGAGCTCTCAGTTTTGAGTCGAACGGTGTCCCAGTTGTCGTCATATATGACCAGTGCAGTGTCATCTGCATACGTAAATATTTCGCAGTTTTGTATAGACAAGCGGCAGAGGGCATCTATGTAGACAAGGAAGAGTGTAGGACCGAGAATACTGCCCTGTGGGACGCCAAAACTGGTGTTAGCGGCTATGTCGTCACTGATAAATGATTCTATTTTTACACATTGCGAGCGGTTTGATAGATAATCGGTGAGAAGTTTAAGAGTAACGCCACGAATGCTAATATTTTCCATCTTGGTTAACAGGGCAGAAATAGAGACTGAGTCAAAAGCTTTTGTGATATCTATAAATACGCCAAGGCATTTAAGCTTTTTGTCTAGCTTGGTGACAACTGTTTTTGTTAGATCTAGAACCGCGTCCTCAGAGGAGAATCCTTTTTTAAAACCATACTGATTTGGGGCAATCATATTGTGTTTAGTGAGGTACGCGGTAAGAGAGTTATTTATTATTTTCTCCAATATTTTAGATAGAGCGCTCAGTACTGAAATGGGTCTATAATTGGTGACGTTTGTCTTATCCCCACTTTTATAGATAGGATGGATTATCGCTTTTTTAAATGCCTTAGGGAAGACTCCGGTTTCGATTGCGAGATTACAGATGTGCGTAATAGGTGTTGCTAATGTTAAGTTACACTGCTTGAGAATATTCACCGGAATATTATCATAGCCAGTAGCCGAATTATTTCGAAGACCGCAAATTACAGCCCTCACGTAATCTTCATCAACCGGCATAATAACAAAGGAACTACATGGCGGTGGATAAGACAATTCACTCCCATTAAATCCAGACAGTGAGGATATTTTGGAGGCTAGACATTCTCCTACGTCAGCAAAGAACCTATTAATATTATTAAGTGAGGTTTTCATGTCGGCCGAACCTGCGAGAAGCGCATTCGATGATTGACGAACGGGGCTCGTGTTGGTTATTGTTTTTATAGCCTTCCACGTCGCTTTGATATCATTTTTTGATTTAAATAATTCGTTTTTCTCATATGATCTCTTAACTTTTTTAAGAAGCGCATTGAGAAAATTACGGTACCTATAATAGGAGATTCTAATAATATGGTTATCTGGAGCCGCTTTTGATTTCACATGTAGCCTGTCTCGGTTTCGAATGCAACGTAGTAAGCCTATTGTCATCCAGGGTTTGATGATTCTGTTCTTTCTTGTGACCTGAATAGTGCGGGTGTGGGTTGAGATTATATTTTGGATGTTTGTGATCAGCATGTTGGCAGCAAGGTTACAGTCTAATTCTTGTAGAATCGGTCTGAAATCCATTTCGTCTATGTCTTTATAAATACCTGCGTAATTATACCGTGTCACAGTAGTTTGGTGTATAATTTTAGACTTTGTACCTATTCCTAAGCTAAGTAAGACAGGCAAATGGTCAGTTATAAAACTTTCAAGAATTAATACAGTGGCAGGGCATTTGGTTCTTAAAAAGACATGATCCAGGCAGTTGCTAGATCTAGTAGGCAATACATGTGCGGGTAAAAGTCCTAAGGAAGAACAAAGTGTGAGGTAGCTACCTGAATTACGATCATTGTTACCAGATTTAATATCTATATTAACATCACCGATCAGAGCTATATTGGCAAAACCATTTAACGTTCGAACTAGGTTATCTAGGCCACAAAAGAAATTTTCTGGATCTGTATACGAAGGCGATCGATATACACATATGACAGCGGTTTGGCCAAATTTGCATACAAGGCAATTAGAATCAGCCAAGTTTGGTTCAAAGTATGAGCACTGAAGTGAGGTTTTTGTATATATAACCACACCATCATTTTGCGAATTATTATTATTGCTTGCCATTAAACTGTAGCCATGTATGTTAGGCAGAGATCCGGCTACCCTTAACCAGCACTCTGTTAGTAAAATAATGTCGAAATCAATATTAGTAGTTGATAGCATTATAAGAAATTGATCTAGATTCTTTTTTAAGCTTCTGATATTAATGTGAATTATATTTAGATTTAATTTAGTTTGTTTGATTAAGGCTGAGCACTGCTCTGGCGTACATGAATGAGATTGCGCTATGTGGAGGCCATCAATTTCGTTATATATAGTATTATTGAAAGCAAGCATTTATTTATTAGATAAAGTTATAATTAAGCAATGTCTTAAGCAATTCAAATTTGAAAATAAGCAACATGAAAGCGCGGCCATATAGTATGAGATTATAATAAATTGAATATATAAAGTGCAGTCTAGTACTAGAAATGAGTTACTATTGAATGTCGTATTATAATTACAAGGCACTATTTGTGTGGGATAACTAACAAAAAAGTAAATTATACGCTTACTATTCGCAGAAGTTTCACCAATTGAAATAAAATAAAATAATACATGCCAAATATAGTTAGGAAAAAAAGGCAGAATTAAATTAGCAGAATTAATAATACAAAAAAGGGAACAAACATGCAATATAAAATTAATTATTTTTTCAACCCCGATTAGTCAAATCTTTTTTATAAACGAGGATAGACAACGTTCAGATTTAATTTGTGTTGGTTTGTCATCCGGGTCTTTTTTCATATATATTTTACCATTTAAGCACCAACAGGACAACTTGTGTGTATGAGCCAACTGGCGAGCATCGTAGAAGAGCTTTCGCATTGAAGGAGTAAGGTGTTCTGCAGCATAAATGGGTTTCTTTTCTCCAGGAAGACCGATGGTGTGTGTATTAAGTTTTTCGTTCAAGTGGAAAGAGGTCGATGAAAACTAATTAAATATGCATCATTATTGAAACTAAACTACAGTTTACGAATTACATTATATAGGGTTATATTGGTTTCACTTACTTATTACAGTTAAACTGAATAGAAACTACATTTTTAATTTATTACTAGCAGTCTGCCGTGACCATAAATCCTGTTAAGAATTCGGTTTAAATGTAATAACTAAGTGAAACCAATATAACGCGATAAAATTCGTAAACGTATACGTAGTATTTTATTTTGAATGTTTAACATTCGCGTAAACCCAATAAGATATTATGTGTATCATTATCTTTTTCGGCTACGCTACATTTTTTTTTATGTTAATAGGCGGCAAACGAGCACACGGATTGCCTGATGGTAAGCAAATACCGCCGCCCATGGACACAAGCAACACCACAGGAGTCACAAGTGCGTTTCCGCCCCTTGGGGTTGGGAATGGGGATAAGATGAGGAGTGGGATGAGGGAGAAGGAATAGGGGATAGGGCCTCCAGCACTCTCACTCACCGAACGAAACGCAACAGTTTAGGTACCGTTACTTGACGTCGATTTTCTGTGAGAGGGTAGTACTTCACCGGTCGAGCCGGCCCATTCATGCTGAAATCAGCAAGGCTCTACCTATAAAAATGCTGCTCGTGGTGCTGCCATACTCTTCTATAAAGATGTCGACTTTTGCTTAAGTCTCAGCGAAAATAAAAGATTTTCGATGAAAATCATTTGGCGACTTACCTGACAACTTCTACAGTTTAAATTAAAGAATTTATTAGGGGCCATCAATAGAAATATTTTTTTTGTTTTCTCAACACAAAACTACACGGTTTAAGAATACAAAGCGTCCCATACGTACTCCATTGCAATCCGTGGGTGTTATAAAAGGCGACAAAAGGTATACGTATGTATAAGGGTCGGTATGTACCGACATATACGATACGCTCGACGCATTTTCCGTCAGATATGTATCTGACGGAAAATGCGTCGTATCATCGGTCGCGTCTGTTCCGTCAAATCGGTACATATCTGACGACTGAAATGTGCCGAGCGTATCTGCATCGGTCGCGTCTATTCTGTCAAATTAGACCTGCCACGTGCGTGGCACGCGCGCCGTTGACCGACAATCCGTTGACGGAAACGGAACAGACGCGAAGCGTACACGCTCGACGCACTGACGCATCCTCGGTTAGGTGTGAAAGTTTGCAAGGTTTAATATATATTTGTCTGCTTTGTCGTTACGCGATGAATAATACGCGACGCATCTTCCGGTCAAATATGTACCGAACCTAAGAATACACCCGTCTGGCCCACGTAGTAGACCAAATCTTCGTTGTGACTCACAGTATTTATACAAAGTTAGCATATACACACATCAACAAAGTCTAGGGATATTTTATATTTCATCAAATATCTAAAAATCTATGAAGAATTTTCTGATACAGTAAATAGAAGAATCATAGATTATTTTAAGGTCTTTAATAAAAATAAAAAACATTTCATGTTTTTTTTTGTTTTAAATAAAAAAATTAATTTTTTTAATCATCATGGAAAATTAGTATGATAACAACAAACATTTCTTCTTAAAAAACTATTAATTTTAATAAAAATGGAAAAAATCTTGTAAAATCTAATCATTAATAATCAGTGTTGCCACCTCTTACATTGATTACACATCGACATCGATTGTTAATACTTAAAATTAAATTGTCAATGTCTTGCTGCGGTATGAGGTCCCATGTCCTTTGCAAGTGTTCGTAAAGTTGTTGTTCAGTCGTCAAATTTGGTGGAAAATCTCTCAAAGCTTTTCGTTGTAACATGTCCCAGGCATGCTCGATAGGATTTAAGTCGGGCGACTGTGCAGGCCAATCCAAAACTTGAATATCGTGCTCTCGGAGAGCGGTCGATACCAGCCGCGCCGTATGGCAAGGAGCATTATCGTGCATGAGTAGAAATTCATGGCCTATTTGAGTTCTGTGTGGGACAATAACGGGCTCTACTACCTCCTCGTGGTATTTTTGTGCAGTCATGCTGCCTTGGATCCAAACGAGTTGGGTTCGTCCGCCAAGACGAATTCCTGCCCACACCATGATTGTCCCGCCTTGGTATGGGTGGACCTCCTGAGGGTGCCGTAGACGGCTAACTCTCCCTGGAGCTCTCCAAACGCGTGTTCTTCGTGAATCCGGGTGAAACCCAAACCGGGACTCATCGGTGAACAGCACCAAAGACCATTGTTCGTCACTCCATGGTAAATGCTCCCGAGCCCACGAAAGCCGCCGACCGCGATTGCCACGTCGCAATGCTGGAACACGCAATGGTCTTCAAGCATGAAGATCAACTTCATGTAACCTTCTTCGCACGGTTTGGTCGCTTACCAGCAGCTGGTGGTCCTCCTGGAGCCTTTGCACTAGTTGCAGCGCTGTGATATTGGGTTGTCTTCTGGCGGTCATTTGGAGAAATCGATCCTGTCTCTGCGTAGTAACACGATATCTACCTGTGTGCTGTTCGGCCACATCTCCAGTACTGCGATAACGTGACCACAACCTTGATATCACATTTTGACTGGTATGTAGGGCCTCAGCAACGACGCGTTGAATTGCACCATTTTCTAACATGCCCACGGCTCGTAACATTTCATCTCGACTCAAATGACGACGTGACATGACTTTTAAAGTTCGTACGTCACGTTAAATTAAAAAAGAAAAACAATTAAAAACCCTTTTCATTAATAATTATAATAAAACAGTTTTAACTTTCTTTAATGTAACGAATTACTAGCAAATTTGCCGCCATATTTTGTTTATTATTTTGTTTTTTTTCTTTCCATGTTCAAATTTTGAAAATAGAATAAAAGAGGTTTTAATCTGTATATAAACTTTTTGTGGAAACTAACAAGGTTCTAAACTATAAACTCGTAAATAATTTAGGATTAAGATATCCCTAGACTTTGTTGATGTGTGTACATTCACATTTAAAACAGAATTATGGATGAACCGATAACATGTAAGGGGAACTATAAATGAAGCTGGCAACATTCCGCATTAAAATTCTAAAGGAGCGCTAATGAGTCAAAATACTCGGCGTAAAAAATTTAATATTGAAATCACAGTAGCAATGAAGAAAGAAACTAACTAAAATTATATATAAATAATTATTTTTAGGTTTTGCTGAAAAGTTTCGATATATAGAATTCAATTTGCAACTCAAGTTGCTACGAATTCTGTGTGCACCCAAACGTTTTCTTCCTTTTTCCAAGATAAGTAAGAGGTACAAATTTGGATTAAAATTAAATTGCGTCTTCTGACAAATGTAACTTTGCAGTGGACTTTATTTTCCATGTACCCGTGTGTCGGAGGGTAGGGTATCGCCGAAGCATTCGTCGCTACCCCCGACGGGTATTGGCCCGCCAGATGGTCAGGCGGGCCCCGAACAAAACCTCCTTGGCGGCGGATGAAGGTATTGGGCTCCGCCGCCAACCTTGCTTCAAAATACTTTCTTTCATAAGGATTCTTTCATATAATATACAGGGATATTTTTGATCTTTTCGTCTCTTATAATTATGACTGATGACTTCATTTCAATGTCCAACAAAAATCTTCAAGCATTTACAGCGTCTATTTTCCTTGCTACCGTTTTGTCAATACACTTGATGAAATCTTTCCTCGTGCTCGTAGAACTTAAGTTTTCGGGAAAATGTAGGTGAAAATTAAGGAAATTAATATTCAGAGATATCATAATTTTTATGGCTTTATAATTTTGTGTTATCTTAGAAACATATTATACTCGTAGTTTGCAGCCTTAACCCTGCAGTAGTCGCGCATCTAGAAGTAACGTAAGTGGTCGCGCGGATTACATACGTAGTCCATTATAAAATTGATCTTAAAATAATATTTGCAGAAAACTCTTTATTATTATTATAAAAATACTATCAGTAGTGGTTATTTTTAAACATTTTATTAGCAAAACCTAATCACAACCCCTAAATTACAAATTAAGTAACCAAAACAAAAATCGTCTCTAAATAAGCATAAATATGACATTGTTTACTCAAATTGAGATCACTTACTATTTTTGTGTGAAAAACTAACTACTAAATTCGATTTTCTGCACAGGATAGAGCCATTTTCTTGAAATGATGCCCACATGTAAACTTGATGCACGCGGTACACATTTTTCTGGTCCTTATACAGCGGGTTCTTCACAGTCATGGAAATGACGCACTACCTTGCTCGATATCGAGGTAGTTGCTTGAGTTTCATGATACACAATGCCAAAAAAAGTATTTTATCTTGATTGTTAGGATGTTTGGTAATGATTTTCTTCGATTCTCCTATGAGCCAGTGGCTTCATCCGAGTTAAATCGATCCATTTTTCGTTTGCGCTACAAAAATCATCAATCCAGGCTTCTATCCGTACCATAGAGATTACAGCTCGGCGATTATACTCCAAATTGATACTAAAATATGAGTAAACTTATGTTATAACAACAAATGTAAATAAATACAGTCTAATTACACCAATTTACTCAATTATAGATAAAAATATACAAAATATTATAACAGTAAAGAAGGAAAAAATACTTACGTAATGAGTCGCGTGGATTACAATTGTAGTTCACGCCCTTTTCTGAGCTCCTATGAAGGACCACAGGGCGCGAATTGCGCTGGCATTGCACTGAGCGAGTTGCCCAAATATTCATTTGAAAGTGTCTAGCGGCTTATTTAGTTGGCACTAACCGATTTTGAGAAATTATCGATTCTATATAGGTGGATTACATATGTAATCCACGCGACTACTCCAGGGTTAATTTGGGGAACAGCCGTAGGCTAACTTATCCATAAGGCCCTTCAAATTATTCTTTGAAAACGGCTGCAAGAGCAGCTTCGAGTCTTCTTTACTCTGTAACTTACTGTTGAAGTCTGAACCCTGACTATTCAGCGACGATAAATTAATTCCCGCTACAGGCTGCAGCCAATTATAATAAATATTTTACAAATAAATACAATAATTTGTAAAATTCCAATATCAGATATTTTATCCTTATCTTATATGATCTGTGATTATATTTTCGTTATTGTTTTATCTAACTTAATTACATAAATTAAGCAATTAACCTTGATAACTGATAAACTTGGTGACGTAGAAATTAAATGCAATAAAGTCGTGCAAATTTTCGTATTTAGGAAAAATAATAAAAGATGGTAATTCCACATTCTACTCAGCTTACTGATCGTATTGATCTTTTACGTGGTTATCATAGCTAAATACAATAAAAAGACATCCATCGGTATTTACGCACTAACGATAACGTAGGCAAATAACCATATATTAATCTCAAATGCCAATATTATTCACATTGAAAAAATTACCTGCGGAATCTTTGGGACTATATGGGCATCGATTCTATTAAAACAACATATTTCTCTGCAATTTCAGAGTATTTATTTTATTTATTTACTTATAGTCTCACGCCTGTATCCCCGAAGGGGTAGGCAGAGGTGTAAATATTGCACCCACATTTCGCCAGATTTATTTTAGTCCCACGTAATAGAGGGCGAGCCTATTGCCGTTACCGGGCACATCACCAGACTCCGGGCTGCTACCGAGTATTCGGAAAAACCCAGTATCACTTTTGCCCGACCCGGGAATCGAACCCGAGACCTCCCAATCCCACGCGCACATTTATGCCGCGAGAACAACGAGGCAGTCCTAAAAAGACAGAGTGTTAGAGTACTAAAAATTTATTTACATTCGGCTGTCACCATTATTAGCTTTTGTCGTTTGTTCCCAGATCTAGACACGCTCTTTGATCTTCACCATTTTTGAAAAACTTATGTGTTCCATAAGTTTTTCAAAAATGGTTTATGGAAGGTGCCCTAAATTAAAGTAAAAATATTTTACTTTAGATGTTGTTCCGAACGACCCAGTTTAGCCCCGGACGTGCCTGACTGTACACTTGTTTGCATGGCGTTCGCAAAATGTCTATCCACAGCACTGCCGAATTGACCATGAAGAACTCAGCAACCACACTGATCGATTCTGAGGTGCCGCGTAGTCTCAATGTCTTGAATGTAAGGATCGATGAAAAGTATGAAGTAACGTCCTTAGTACGTCTTCACACGCTTCAGAGTGGGCTCACTCGTTGGCTGTGGAAGATTAGGAGCCGGGTTTCTGTGTTCAAACACCGCCATACATAATATATACAACATAGGTACCATGTTAACAACATTATCTAGGTAAAAAACAATCTTAGCCAACGTCCTTATTACTATTCAATTTTGTAATAAGAAAACTCCTTCCTCGTTCTCTCTCATCAAGTACTAATCGGTTGGTTTTAAACATCGTTTCACAAATACGCTCACTGCCAACACCTTTGTAAAGCTCACTTAATAAAGCATATTTCTTTTCAGCTCCAATGGTAATCAGCCGCACTGAGTTTCTTATGTACCTATACACCGGCTTGCTCGACGAAAAACCCCCATGATAGAGGTGTATAGTGGTATATTATAAGTATATTAACACAAAGAAACTGGTTTTATAGCAGTGCAAATGCGTGCAAATATGTTATTGTTTAAAGCATGGCAAAGATTATCGTTACTAATTAATCTTATCCAAAACGATTTTCAAAATTAGTTAAAATCAGTAGCAGTGTTCCGAAGCGATAAAACTTACTGCTACACAAGAACGTAATCAAAGCACACGTTTTAAGGATTATAAACCAATAACATAATTAAGATAATATGGCGGCTTGAAACACCCGCCGATGCCCGGTGCAATTTGTTCCAAACACTAGACAAAAATGTAGACAATACCTATTACTTTTACATTTTTCATAGATACAAAATATGGGCCATCGGCAAAGCGAAGACTCTCTGGAAGAAAACAATCCAAGTCACATATAAATAACGGAAACAAACGTCAAATGCGAAATAGACTCGACCTCAATCGTGATTGTTAGTCCATGCCCGGAATACGCTTAGATACTTACCTAAGCATACCAATTGTAAATAGCAATATTTTCTAAGACTCGTAGGACCAAATTCAAAACATAATAGCGAATGAATATCGCAAATGTATTTTTATCAATTCCATTATCAGATACATCGAAAAAAATACTAATTTGAGTTGAAACTTATTAGATATACATATTATTTTTTAACTGAGTTATATATTAATATGTTTTGCTAGACTAGTCTATACTAGTTACTACTACTACTATTATACTACACTATTGTAGTATAGTGTCGTAGCTAACTGGATAAACCTCATGAGTTCGCTTTGTTTATCCTTCGGCAATCAAATCATAAATATGTACTAAAGATCTGAGATGCTTTAATTTTTTTTTTGAATAGGGGGCAAACGAGCAGACAGGTCGCCTGATGTTAAGCGATTACCGCCGCCCATGGACACCCGCAACACCAGAGGAGTCACAAGTGCGTTGCCGGGCTTTTAAAAAGGAATACGCTCTTTTCTTGAAGGTTTGAAGGTCGTATTGGCTCGGAAAAACCGCAGGTGACAGATCATTCCACAGTTTAGAGGTACGAGGCAGAAAGTTTCTAGAGAAACGCACTGTTGTGGATTGCCAACCATCTAAATGATGGGGATGGAAATGCTGTCGCGTAGAACGATGGCGGAAAGAGGCGGCAGGGATTAATCCGAACAATTCCTCGGAGAACTCCCCATAGTAGAAGCGATAAAAGATGCATAACGAGGCTACATCTCTACGCAGCGCCAAGGGGTCTAACCGATTGCAAATATCTTGGCAGTCGACAATTCAAGCGGCTCTCCGTTGGATGCGGTCCGGAGGGAGAAGCTGGTACTTGGGAGCCCCTGCCCAAAGATGAGAACAGTATTCCATATGCGGCCGGACCTGCGCCTTATAAAGGAGCAAGCAGTGGGCCGTAGTGAAATACCGTCTCGATCTATTTAGCACGCCAAGCTTCTTCGAGGCTAACTTAGCCTTAACCTCTAAGTGACCGCGGAACTGGACTTCGCTCGATATGTCGACACCAAGTATTCCAATACTAGGAGGCAGTTAAGAGGGTGCTCTCAAAACGAGGACATACGACCATCGGCAGTTTTTTTGCGGTGAAAACGCAGACTTGTGTCTTTGTGGGGTTAAATTGGACCAAATTAAGTCTTCCCCAATCTGAGACCATCTCCAAGGAGGTCTCAATTTCAGACACAAGTTTATGTCGGCTCTCGATGACTTTTGCCCGAGAAATGTTGGCGTGGCCGGTATATAAAGCATCGCCTGTACTGTCATCTGCATAACAATGAATGCCGCTATCTAGCAACATATCATTGATGTGCAGGAGGAACAGAGTAGGCCATAGCACGCAGCCTTGAGGAACACCAGCATTTACAGACAAGGCGTCAGAGCATTCACCGTCAACTACGACCTTTATGCTTCTGTCTGTAAGAAAGCTGGTGACCCATTCGCATAATTTCTCGGGCAGCCTATAGGAAGGGAGCTTCGAAAGAAGCGCTTTGTGCCAGACCCGATCGAAGTCCTTCGCTATGTCCAAACGGACCGCCAAAGCCTCCCCCTTTGTCTCGATCGCCTGTGCCCAACGAAGTGTCAGGTATACTAGAAGATCACCAGCCGACAGACCCTTACGAAAGCCGTATTGCTGGTCACTAAGCAGCTGATTATCCTCTAGAAACCGAAGGAGCTGGCAGTTAATAATGAACTCCATTATCTTCGAGAAGAGGGAGGTTATGATGTTTCTTTGAAGCGAGCATTACGTTCATTTGTACTTAGCCTTTTTGGCCTGAAATAATTATTTACCTGTTTACGTTGCTGTTGTGGAAAGTTTTTTCAAACATTAATCCCTTGTAGAATAAAATGGATGATGAAACTTGTTTGAAACGCTGCTGGTTGTAAACTAGCACTATACCCAATTGGCTTTTAGGATAGAAAAATACAAAACGGGGATACAATATACGTTAAAAGTTTGTTTATAAAATCGCTGATTTTCAAGCTAGTTATATACTTATCAGTGTTACTGTACGGTTAGTAAAGACAAACATAATTGGTTGCCTCAACAGGATGCACGAGACAGCTTTTTGTGAGATCAGCAAATAGTTGTTTCCAGTCTGGCAAAGCTTTTATTCCGTTAAAAGTTTATAAAGTCCCTGGTGGCACAGAATATATTTGACATTCGGAAATTTATAAAATAAGTTATTGTGCTTTAAGCTATTTTATAATTCACTTATCATTTTGAAATTAAACTAACGTTTACGGCTTTTATCGCGTTGCGCGATAAAATCCGTAAACTGTAGTTTAATTTCAATGTGTAACATTCGCGTAAACCCAAGAAAATATTCACTTATCATTTTCTCTAAATTGATAAAGACCAATCAGTATTTCCTTTTCAATCAATGTCAATATTGATTATAGATAGCAGTAACATCGAGATTTTAAAATTTCCATTTCAGTAGGCTATAGACATTCTGATCGTATCATATAAAAAGCAATCAACAATTGTTTATCAATTAAATCAATCACTGCTTGTCGCTTGTAAGGTAGTTAATCAAATTAATAATTATTCGTCTTATCAAGAAATACCAAAACAAACACCAGGGTTTTTAGGGTCCTGAAGTAAACTATAAGGAAAACTTATAATTTCGCCATGCTCACTCATCCATAAGTCAGCTAGCAGTTTTCTCGGAGACTATTTAATAGGTGCTGTAATTTAGCAAGGCTGTGCTTTCTAACACATCTGCAAATTTTTATTGATTTTGATTTTCGTTATAATGTTTTCGAAAGACATGTGAAGTCCAACCCGCACTTGGTTAAGCGTAGTGGACTATGATCTAACGCTTCTTATGCGAGCTTCTTATGAGAATAGTCCCGTGCTCAGCAGTGGTATAGTCTATATGCAGGGTTTATGATTTATCAGTTAGGACGTGTATTTTAATTTTTGTAGCTTTGCCGTGACCTAGGACAAGAGGTCAATGAACGGGCAGAAAACTGAAAGGAATGGCAATTGCTCCATCGACAAGAATAAATAAAAATAATAATAAGGTCCTCCCGACTGATTCCGGCCATGGTGGCTTGTCTTTATATGAGGCTCTGCTCTCTGGAACTGCGCGGGACATATTATAGAGCACAAGTGAGTGCGCATACAAAAAGGCACTCTCTATTACCTCACTCTCATAGTCCGATGGGACGCCACAAGCGACACGACCGGAGAGGGATTGGGCGCAGGACCATCGTGCTTTCTGAGGCACGGGGGTGTGATACCGCCAAATCCCTGATTCTGAACTTCTATTGTATGATTCCTAACAGAAAAACCCAATATCATTTTTGTTCGACCCGGGAATCGAACCCGAGACCTCATGATCGGCAGTCACTAACACTACCGCAGGACCACAGAGGCACCAACGAGAGCTAGGCTCTTAAATGAAAGAAGAAGAAGAGCCGTGACCTGCGGTTTCATCCGTCTCCGGCGGATAGGAACTAGTCCATTGAGTTGTCATATCTCGTTGCTCGCCATTGCTATTACATCCTTCAAAAGTTCTTTCCCTTCTTGTCACTCTCCTAAGAGTCGTTGCACGCTGAATTTTCGAAAGTCATCAGCTCTTAAAATTACAACCCTTGAGATCTGAAGATCGCATGAACTTGGAAATCATAAATAAAGAGATTTTTCAAAGGCAAAAGGTAACAAACTCTTCAGATTACATACATTAGTATAGATTACAACAAAGCATTTGAGTCAGTATAACTTATTGAAAATAGTGACAGATGTATGTGCATAATGAAGTTGCATGGAAAATAACCATATCTAATTTGACTTCACTAATAACCAAGTACCCGAAAGTAACGGAATTAATAGTTTTATTTTAATAATATTTTTGTAAGTGATAAGATGAGGTTGGGATCGTTGTACGGAACTCGACTTGTGCGAAGTCCAGCTGGCTCTTGACTAGATTTTTATCATATCGTACGATTGGTTAGTTGTGACTGGGCGCTTATCTCAGTACTAATCTGAAGCAATGGTGTTTTTAAGGGTTTTCCTATATTATGTTCAGCGTGAACATAAAACGCACAGCACCCTAGAGAAGGGTTATCATCTTAACGATATTAACAGTTTAGGACTGGGCGACAGCATGATTGAGTTATTTGCCAGATCGTCTTACTAAAGTGTTCTAATCCATCAAAGCGTGTTCATGCAAAATGTCTGTGATTGCCATCGTTATTTTTTCTTTTTTTTTAGAGACAACTCCCGCGCTAGGTATAAATTCCGAGATACACTCGGGGGACTATACAAACATTCAATCAACGGACAAAAATCTGTGTTCTGTAATTGCTTTTGAAATTTTTTTATGATATCATCATTTGCCAGATCCCCTCATTAAAGCTTCCTGGTCCATCAAAGCCTGCTCATGCAAATATTCTACAACTGGCATCATTGTAAAATTTATTTTCACAATTTTAGATGATATCATCATTTGCCAAATTACCTCAATAAAGCTTCCTGGTCCATCAAAGCCTACTCTTGCAAATATTCTGCAACTGGCTTGGTTGTAAAATTTCTTTGGACAATTTTAGATGATATCATCATTTGCTAATTCACCTCAATAACGCGTTCTGGTCCATCAGAGCCTGCTCTTATCAATATTCTATGAGTGACATCGTTGTAAAAGTCTTTTGTCAATTTTAAATTATATCATAATTTTTAAGACCAGCTGATTAAAACTTCGTGGTCCATCAGAGCCTACATTTGTACATGATCTTTGATTTTAGATTAAGTCCATTCATGAAATCAACAAGACTCTACAGCATAAAAACAACGAGAGTCTACGTACGTACGTAAAGGTAACTACGGCACCATTCAATATGCGTTCAAGGAAAATTCTGGTCATGTGCATATCGGGCACATGCACTCCACGTAACCTGCTTACGTTGTATATCAATTTCTATAAATTTATAGTATTTTTACGTCAAAGGTACAATTTATGGTACCCATTTCTACAGTAAAATAGAGTAAATAAAAATATTAATTACGTAATTATGTTAATTAAATAGGCATATGAAATCAATTGTATGAAAAATATATTAAAACAAAAACAGCCCCTTTCAGGATGACATCATCCAGAACACTAGAAAATGGTCCTATATCCTTAACATTAACACATTTTGTTGTAATTATTAAGTTAAAAGCACATTTGCCTTTTGTGAGAAAGACAAATATGAAAATATAACACGTTAGTCATTTGGTATGTAAAGTGACTCGCTTATAAAAATATTTACTTATCTCACATAACTATTTACTTACTACATTATAATACTTAATAACATGATAACAAGCGATAAAAATAAGATTAAAATCTGTACTAATGACACCTGTGAAATTAAATCTGGTATTATCCCGTTCTTAAACTGTTTTTTGAATTATTTATCGTAAATCAAGCTTGTAATTAACGCAAACACAATTTATGGTAATTCCCTAAAACAGCTTAAGAAAGAGAACTGAAGTATGAAAATTCTTGGCAATAATATGGAATCCCGAAAGAATAAACTTACGCAAGTCTTCGGTACACGATGTCACTTGGTCTTCGAAAGCTTTCAATAATCTTTTTATATCTCTATGGACTTGTGGGGCATTCGGTAAAATCATTGAGCTATATTTTATACTATTTTTATATTATAACTTATCCCTTATTCCTACAAAGATAAAAATAGACATATGGGCATTATCCCTAATCTTACGAAAAATAATGAAGTTATTCCAGTTTTAAAGCAGTTTGCAGCAGAATGCCTGCAATTGAAAACCCGTTTCGGTTCTACAATTTCCAATAAAGTTTTCAAAAACATCCTTGGTCATCAAACTATGTCTGAAAAACGGGGTCTTTTACCAGTTGCAAAAAGGATTTATATCGAAGCTTTTGATTGTTTGAATCATAAAACAGTTATTTGAGACCTTATAATCACAATAATGGACTTCAACAACATTCTTTCGAACTGGTCAATTCGTTTCTTAAACATACAGCCTATGGAGGAAGAAAGGTGTGGTGTTCCTCCAACTAGAGAGAGGATCCTCTGACCAGGCTAGGTGACCGTGTCTGATCCGTGTAATGAACATAATCAGAACAGTATATATCAGAACTTGTATATCTTCTGTTCGAGTGCAAAGCTCCGCTTGCGTGATTCAGGGCTTCGGCTTCGTCGTGTCGTGTCCGATAGATGTCGCCGTGTTGTTACTCTTCGTCGTTCGTACGATAGATAGCCTCAGTGGTGTCACAAGCTAAATTAAGTATCAATTAGAAAACATCTTCAGGGTTTAATTTATAACAAATGTAAATGTAAAAATATCCGGATATTTCGACCGCTAAGTGCTTCAGTATCATGTACTGAATCACTAGTATCAGTTTTCGGTATGCACATCCATACACCCAGTATTGAGAAGCTACACTAAGAATACCTTTTATTTTCAATTTTCTTTGAGTGTGATTCTTATCCCTAACGGATAAATGGCCCGAACTGCCCGTTTTTGCAATATAAAAATATCTTCGATATCAGCAAGTCTACCCCATTATAAAATGCCAGGTTAAATAACACTATCCAAATAGTTAAAATAAATCAATCTACCGTATGGACATCACTCAACCTATGAATCTTCTGTTACTTCAAATTAAGTGTTATTCCTAGAAATAATGTAGATTCAGTTGTTACTAGTTCATCATCATTAAAAACTATGTAAGGACCAAGGTGTCTCAGATAAGGCAGAGCAAACAAAAACCTTTCTTTTTTTGTTTTTCAGTATTAGTCACTTGAATGAGCGCACTGTTCATTTCCTTCGGTGTTCCTTATTACTATCTACTTAAATATCAAAGAAATATCCTCAGCAAACAGTTAAATAACATCAACAGCAATGTTAATTTTTTTCTAAAATAAATAGGTATATCGTTTATGTAAACAAAAAACGTCCTAGGATGATGCCCTGCAGCACTCCTTAATCAACCAGTAATCCATTGGATTTTGAGTCGTTTATTTCAACACATTGGATTCTGTTACTTAAGTACGATTTAGTGACATCCATTGCTTTAGTCTGGACGCCGTTGCTGTCTTTGGACAACTGAGCTATACCTAAGCTCGATTACTTCAAATAAGATTTCATTAAAAACTCTTGTCTTTTATCAGCCAGAAATATTAATTCCCATACAATAAACGTGTTCTAAGTACTAAAAATAAATAAAAAATATTAAGGGAGGGTCCCATACAATAAACGTAATTTTTAAGCAATTTGGTACTCGATCTTAATAAACTGGTAGAAACTTAAAAAATATTTAAGTATACATACAACAATCGTGATTTTCTTTTATAGATGATGGTACGGAACCCTTCGTGTGCGAGTCCGACTCGCACATGCCTAATTTTTTTTCTTAATGGATAGGTTTAACATTTTATTTGTAATAAAATGCCAAAGTGGGTTGTTTCACAATTCAATAACATGCTTAGGGAAAAGAAAGACGAAGAAGCCTGTGTTACTAGTATTAAAAATACTTAAGTAGGACTTAGGGATTTTACGAATCGGGGCACCCACTTGTATCGATAAATGACGGCACATAATACAGCTACTGGAGATTTTACTACATATTTAGAAGTTATATCCAAGAGGGAACTGGCTAATTACTTCAAAAGCGTATGTTGATCTCAAACCCAATCAGTAATTATGATTTCACAGGCCTGCCGCAATAATAAAGTGTAGATTTAAAACATGAAGTTATTTTTGTAGGCGTTTTGGTTTCATTGCCCAGAGAGCAAAACTTTTGATCACCGTTTATTTAGACTGGACATGTACTTATACCACTAATTGACATAAATATCAAAATTTATGTCAATTAGTAAACTATCAACTACTAATTTAGGTGGTCATGTTGTGAGTAATAACAATTTTATTATACTCTGAGACTGCAATCATATAAAAGCAATAAAGACCAGTACAGCTTTGTTGTATTAAAGTATTAGGCGTTATATGTTTCTTTATGAATAATGAATTTAAACTTCATTATTATTCAGCTATTAAACATCATTGATCTTAACATTTGTAATTAAGATCAATAGCATAGGCCTAGTAATAAAAACCCCAAAATCAGATACCTACAATAAATTCTTGAATGGGCAGACTATCGATCATAAGAAATGCCTATCATTATACAGCAACACGTTATTCTTTTTCAAATGTCACCCTCCTTATCCATCCTTTCGACGGCCGATTGGCGTGGCGGGAGTGTGAGTTTTAGTTTTTTTTTGGTGTCGGGTCGGAAAATCCTTATGGAGTCCTTCCGCCCTGGGGGAAGGGCTAAGGGGACTGTCAGACTCTTACTGACTAAAAACCAATCCGTGTTCCTCATGTACCAATGTATCGGAGGGTAGGGTATCACCGAAGCATACCTCGCTACCCCCCTACGGGTATTGGCCAAATGGTCAGGCGGGCCCCGAACAAAACGCCGGATGATGATGGCGGATGAAGGTGTTTGGCTCCGCCGCCAAAACACCCAGCAACCGCAGAGGATAGGGAGGATGGCAACGCAACACCGCATCTCCTCTTCCTCTGCGGCCCACCGCGACGCAACGATGGTAGTCGCGGGAGATAGGGCGCGCGGCAACGCAACACCGACACGCCTCTCCTCTCGCGACCGCGCCCGACTGCGAGGGACAGATAGAACTGTCCCCCGCACCCGCACCTATGGACGCATTCTACGCAGGCTTCACCCAAGCCCACGTGGAGCGTCCACTCCAGGGATCCCTCTCAGCTTCACCGCGGTGTTCCAAGCCACCATTACTGAGCCCCCCCACCACGACATCCCGGTGGAGATCCCACGGGAGGGATGGAATTGGTACCTGAATCTTTACATTCTATTAATATTTACCTTGGCCACTGTCTTAGACAATAGCTAGTGATTATAGCAACATGCCACAAATTATATAAATCTTAGTAGATAATACCTCCCAAGTTATCGTCTCCTTCATACCACTTTTCGTTAATTTTGCATATGTTTATTGATCTCCATATTTTACTGAAATTTCAAAGTAAACAATCAAGAACTAAATAACTTTTATAGTCCTAAAAAGGTAGCAGTACAAGCGTGTACAATTTTTTGCAGCAGCAAATCACTATTCAGCATCATCGCTTGTATAAGTCCACTGCTGTATGTAGGCCTCTCCAATGGTACGCCAAACGAGATGCTCGGCCTTCAGGGTATCAGGTCCCTCGGGTCTTCTTTTCTTGCCCAGTCCCTATTAGTTTTGGACCATCGAAATATCTTTTTTGAGAAAAACATAATATGACGATACAAAATCAAACAAAGCAAAAACTGTACATCACAACAAAGAAAATATGTGACCTAAAAAGGAGAATGGTATAATTACAACTAATGAAGTGGCTATTGGCAATGAAGATAACCTCTACAAGGTAAGAAACACTAACATAATAGTATTTCTTATCGTTGAGATATGATTAAACTGTTTGAATTTAATTGTACTTACGTCTAAATTGATTTACACACAATATTTTATCATAAAATCGGTATTTTTTATGAATCACAATATCAGACCACTTATTATTATTCCAACTACAATGGATACTCTCCTAATCATAAACTTGAAATAAACATAAACAGTTTAACAAATCCTATAAATAACTTGATGATTAACCAATCATAGGAAAATACGAAACCTCGTAGTTTGAGTAATAAGGTAGCGGCAGTGATCCTTAGGTACAAAATAAATCTCAAACGCACCCATTTATGTTAGATACGACAACAAGAACTAAATAAAAGTATTCAAGTAGATTTAAATCTCATTTCAAACTTAAACTAGGTATATAATATTAAGCAAAAGATGATGTACACATACATATAAAATCTACTACTAAGTATTATAAAAGCAAACGTTTGTTATGATGGATGATCGATACTATATCACCCAAAATCTACTAAACTGTTTTAAATTAAACTTTTGAGTAATGTAGTTAATACATTAAAATAACATATAACCTTTTGCCGTGATAATTGACCTCGAAGCTTAAATGAAGTTATTATAAAAAGGCATTAACAGACAAAAATAGCTATGCACACAAATGAGAATAAGACCCAGAACAGAACCTTTTAGAACATTAAGTGAGATCCATTTCATATATAATTAGTACTAAAGCGTATTTTCATATAGGAACCTATATGTCTTCCTCTCGGTATTTATTTAAACTTCAAACGATGACTAAAGCTTCTGTTATTAACTAAAAATATAAAGATAAGATAAAAACCAGGTGTATCATCATAATCAAAAATTCTGTCAAAGTAAACGGTTTTTACGTATTATAATATGTTTACAGCAGATATCAACTTGATCAAAAGATTGTATCTGACAATAATTGATAAGATATAGTCTCATCAGTTCATTAAACATGGATTACTACTCACACTCATGTTTATGCGTACGTATAGAAACTAGAAAAATATTATGAATAGTGGTAAATAGACAGCCAAGTGCATCACAAACATTTTCTGGCTTATAGTTGAAATATACCCAAAGTTTTCATCATCATTGTCCAAGCGATGACCCAGTTCCAACTAATACTTTTTGCCTTAGAGCCCAGGTAGTGCTTACTAACATAGCCATATTTAACAGAATATTAGCTTCATAATTTATAAAAAAAAATATCTATATAAAACCATAGCAATCGACCGATTCGGTTTCCCAATCAATAAATGCACTTGGAACGCTGACAACTAATTCGCCTACAATATGGTTTCTTAATATGGAAGAAAAGAAGATTGGATTTCTTTACATCGCTAAAGCGTTCTGCTTAGTATTACAGCTACTGCAATAGTATTGTAACTTTTAATTACATACCGTTTGTGATGATTTATCTTGCTTTTAAATATGGTAATAACTTTACTATGTATTTCTATAGGTGTGCCTCAAGGCAGCATTCTAGATCCTTTATTAATCCTAACTTGGTTAATTAAACTTTACTAGTAACAATTTCGTCAGTAATACACATTTTTGTGTATTATGTCATTTTTCATGCCAATTTATTCTTATCTACACAGGAATAAAATATCTAACTCTAAAAGGTTCTATAATGGCGCTGATACACCTGTGCATTCACATGTAACAGAACAGCGAACATTGGCCGTTTTTTGATTTGTCGAACCGAACATTTTCAGGATCATTCTAGCGAACACTCTAAATTGAAATAGTCCGTAGAATATATATAAAAAATATAGAAATCACACTACAACAGCAGTTTTACCCAATATATTTCCTTCAGTTTCACTTACGTATTATTTCTAGAGTAAGACATAAAAAAATAACGTTTTTAAATTATAAAATGCAGATTTTAATTTGAACAGGTTTAATAAATCACACAAGTGTCTGTTCCTATTCCTACGCTCAAATTAATTTATCGATATCGAGAGTTTATCAACATTCTATTGAAATTAATTCTAAGTAAAACAAATCTAAGGATCTATTGTAAACATTATTGATATTTTATCGATATTTATTCTGAGTAAGCCCATCACTAGTCAAGTTAATTAATGACAAACTACGAAGATTCTTCTCTAGATTAAAATCATAAGTCAAACTGAATTCAATATATTGGGTTTAACCGCCATTGTAGCGCGAATTGTATGTATTGTCTATATTCTAAGGCTCGCCCAAATGTTCGTGAGAATGCACACTAAAACACACTCATTTGTTTTGTAACATTCGCGAGAATGTTCATTACAGGTGAATGCTCAAGTGTATCAGCGCCTGAATATTAACTTACATCTTCTTATATTTACTTTAAAGAATATGGTACAATGTCTTATTTGGTGCAATCAAACTTTTTTATTCAAAACGACCGGATCACTTTTTGCGTGGAAAGGCTACTTTTTTTAAAACGAGCAGATACATTTCAAACAGGGTTGTTGCGAGTATTCGCATCCGCATCCGCAATTGCGGAACATCTGCTTCAATTCAGACATCTGCATTCGCATTCGCATCCGCATAAATCGATGCGGAGCATCAGCGAATGCGGATGTCAGTCGCGGTGCAAGAGTCCTGCTTACAGAGTGATCTTGCCATGATGCTCGATTCATCAAGTGAAGATGAGACACAAGCAACATCAGAAATTGTCAGCCCTGGCGCAATTCTAAGGAGTTACTTGCTTTCCGCAATAAAAAGCGAGTCGGTTTAAATGAGAATCCACTTAAGTGGTGGAGTAAATCGAAGCGAGTTCAAGCTTTTATCTAAAATAGCATGCAAATTTTTGTCAGCCCCACGAGCTAGTGTTCTAAGTGAACAGTTATTTAGTAGCGTAGGATTAATATACGAACCGTCGTGGAGTAACCCTACTCTACTAAGGAGTACTACCCTCTCACAGAAAATCGATGTAAAGTAACAGTACCTAAACTGTTGCGTTTCGTTCGGTTAGTGAGAGTGTTGGAGGCTCTATCCCCTATTCCTTCTCCCTCATCCCACTCCTCATCCTATCCCTTTTCCCAACCCCAAGGGGCGGCAACGGGCTAGTGAATCTTGTGATGTTGTTTGTGTCCACGAGCGGCGATAATTGCTTACCATCAGGCGATCCGTCTACTCGTTTGCCGCCTATTACTATAAAAAAGCTAACTTTGCATTGGTATTTTGTTCACATCCGCATCCGCATCCGCATCCGCGGATGTGGGTCTGCAAAAATCCGCATCCGCATCCGCATCCGCGGATGTGAAAAAATCTACATCCGCAACATCCCTGATTTCAACCACTTCACCACATGTTGTTTCTTATTTTACACGCACTAAAAGTGAAACAAGTGAAAAAAAAAACTGAGTCAGCCCGTGACCATGGCTGGTGAAACGTAGAAGAAAATATAAGGTATTTCATATTTTTTTTCAAATAATTACGCGATAAAGACCCATTACATTCATATTAGTATAGAAGTCAAAGTGTACAAAGGTCAAATATTTTACATTAAGGTAAGAGATATCTCCAGTTTCTTGGCACGGTAATAGACCGTGCCAACAAACTGGAGTTAACGGGAGCTCTCAGCCTAGACCTTGTGGACGACTTTATTTACCTGGGGGCCAACATCAGTAAAAATGGGTCATGCGAAAAGGAAATAAGAAGGCGAATAGGCATGGCCAAAAATGCCATGGCTCAACTGACGAAAATATGGAGAGACCGGAACATCTCGCGGAACACAAAAAATAAACTTGTCCAGACGTTGGTGTTCTCCATATTCAGCTATGGCTCTAAAACATGGGTTCTGAAAAAAGCTGATAGAGACCGCATCGACGCTTTTGAAATGTGGTGTTGGCGAAAAATGCTACAGATCCCTTGGACTGCCTTCCGCACCAATGCGTCTAGTCTGCGAGATCTTAACATAAAAACAAGACTATCGACCATCTGTCTTCGCCGAATACTGGAATTTTTCGGACATATTGCCCGCAAAGACGGTCATAACATCGAACAGCTAATGGTGACAGGCAAGGTTAACGGCAAAAGACCTAGAGGCCGCAGTCCAATAAGATGGTCGGACCAAATTCGATCGTCACTGAACACCGAACTCCACAAAGCCCTCCACGAAGCAAAAGACCGGAACAGATGGAGGGAGATAGTCACTGAAAAATTGATTCAGCGGGGGAGTCATGAGCCTAAGGAGGAATACGACGAGAGGAGGAGGAAGAGATATCTACAGTCTTAATACAAGGAATAAGAAAATCATGGTAGTGCTAAAAACGGGGCATGACTTGCCTGGGCCACTTCCATGCTCCCAGATAGAAAAAACATAGATTTTGTTTGATAATATAACAATATCAAGACGTATTTGGAAAAAGATATCTTTATGTAGGCACGTCGTATCATTGGTATAAATACAATTAAATGGCTGGTTAACTCATATAGTTACTACATTCCTTGATTATGAAGTGCTTGTTGCTTTTGTCAATCGCTATAGCAGGTGAGCAGCTAATAAAATTAAATATTAAAATGCTTTAAATTAAACTCTCAAAACTATGGTTCAATTTGATATAGCTATTCAAAATATAAGCATAACAATATTAGAAAAATATTTATATTTCGTTTCACAATTTTCAATATATCTTATATAAAATTGTGAGCATGTAAAATAAATACTTTATTGTTCATCAAAATAAATATACATTGCCATCAGCCTGTTTTAATTTTGAAGACATTGACCACAATTCTATTCTAAGAACTGTTTAACAACAAAGAAAGACGGGATGTCTTTCCCTGTTAAATATAAACAACACGGTAATTTAATTTCAAAATGAATTGAAAAAGTAAACATATACTTAACAATTTGCTAAAACACAGTGTGTTTGCAAAAAGAGTGCTTAGTAAGATAATCAAGATCAAGGAGTTAACAAGGTATATCATTATAGGAATTAAATAATGCAGTGTGGTTTTGTAACTACTGATTCAAGAAACTACCTGTATTAACTTATTCAAGAAAAGTATTGTATTCTTTTCCTTCGGTAGCGTGTGCTGCAAGCGTAATCATAGACCCAAACCTGGGTTACACCGAAGGCGACAGATACTTCTATTTCGCGGGAGATGATGGGGTCCTGCATCTCGTAGATGCTGAGGAGCCAGTTGACCAACCTTTCATCGAGGCCCTAACAAGAAATCCAAGTGATAATGCCTACTGGCTATATACTAGGTAACAAAGCTACTAATATATAGTAAACATTCAATAATGATTAAAAAAGAACTCTACTAGACTTTAACTCTCTCATGCCTTTACCTGTAGCCTTATAGTTATTTATCTTAAGAACCTGTAAGGATTGCTTGTAGTTCACAACAAAAACCCAAAAATAAACTAACCAAGTCGTCATGGCGCAGATGGCTCAATCATCTTAATATATAAAATCCTTGCGTTACTGACTGACTGACAAACAAGCTACAGCCAAAACTATTTGGCGCAGGAAGCTGAAATTTGGCATGTATGTGCCTTGGGGACCGTAGGGGTGCACTAAGAAGGGATTTCCCGAAATTCCCACGGGATCGGCCAAAACGGGTAAATTTAAAAAAAATTGCAGGCGTAGCTGCTGGCGTCCTCTAGTTTTAGTATAAAATCAAACCAGCATAAATGTTGCAATTTTAATTGTTTATTTATTCAATATGTATGCATTTCTTTTAAATAGCAATCCTTTTAACTTACCAAATGACACCTATAGCTATATTTTTCTTCTCTCACTTTCCGAAAATATGTCTTATTAAAAGAGTACGAGAAGTCGCCTAAAATTACGATTATACTTCATCGAACGCTATGATGCACAGGTTCAAAATACTTAACAAAGCTCAGTACCGTTTGTAACCAGTAGTAGCCTTTCCCTTATTTTGCAATTAATGTCGACAAATATTTCTATTATCGTTTTTCAGGGCTAACCCCTCATCAGCTCACGTCCTGGTACATGGCAACATTCACTCTGTTATGAGCTCACACCATGATCGTTCCAAAGTTACCGTATTCTTAGCACACGGGTGGAATGGCGATGGTAATAACCATATGAACAAATTATTGACAGCCGGTAAGCATATTAATTTGTTTCTTTTTTAATACAGCTTGTTCAGAGTTTGCCGTAGGCAGGTAGGAAATTGTTGCAGATGGTAGTGGAAGTTTGTATTACATCCACGTGACTCTGGCAAGCAAGGAGTCTAACATATATCTACTGTGTTTCACAGCGATGAAATTAAACAAATCAATTACCTGGTATTTCACTGATGTCAGGCTTGGAGCTAAATTAGACAAATCATACAACTATATTGGCCAAAATAGACTGAATTAAGTATCCACTTAGCTGTTCCTCCAAACTGATGTAGTCAGGACACGATGCACGAGGTGCGGATTTACACAATTTTTGCAAATGTTCAATAATATGTTACAAATTATATCACTATTAAACCGATGCCGGTTGTAGGTCAAAAGCGGCATTCATAAGGGTTCCAAATTTACTTCAATTCTATTACACAATACTATCCGCGAAGCTTCAACCATGTGCTTTTCAAAGGGCGATATTTCACGAGACCAAACGTGTTAACTTTTCAAAGCAAGAACAAAAGAGACGTTCAATATATATCACTAACTTTATCAATCGCTCACAACTTTTGCCGGGCAATTCCTATAGCGACAATTGCAAGGTTATTAACCAATTTAATTCAATTCTACAAATCACACACAAGACAAAACATGTCGTCAAAGCGAATTTTCCAGAAGCAAGAAATTAGAATGATTTGACAGTTCATAGTGTGACCATAGTTAAAAATTACAATAGACAAAATAAAACGTTACTAAACCGATATAATCGATTTGCAAAGAGGTTGGACGTTTAGACTAGAGAGAACATGCCCTATAAATTTCCTTATACCGAACGTGCAACATGTAATGTCAGTTGGTCTTAGTTGGTTAATCATAACGTCAAATTACGCGTCTCATTTAAAGAGGCATAGACTCTTTACATACTCATATCTTTGACTACATTCTCTAAATAGCCGTGCTGTGATCTGTCATCAGTGTAAAATTTGTTGGGCGTTTGTGTTTACATTTTTAATAACTTTTTTGCATTAAAATAGTAAGTAAGCTTATAATAATTAAATAGTGTACTCATTAATTAATACACATCGAGTATGTGATATCGGGATGTGGATGAAGCTATTCTCGGAACGAAAATAACAGGGGAAACTTTATCTTCTAGCAGTGAGTCGGAATTTTCCAACAAATTTATTTACTTTTCTCGTATTAATGCTATAATGAGTGTTAAGTTTACACAATATCATTGTGTTGCAAATCAAAGGAACAGCTTGCATACGTGTGTGTTATGAATTTAACTCACAAATTGTTATTTTGTACATTTATTGATTTAATAGCCTTAGTGATGGGATTTGACAGTGAAAGGCGATATCGATGTTTTTTCATTGAGGGATAAATACGGAAACTAACTATCGGACATGAATGTAAAACTGTCGCTGGAAGCGACAGCGGGTAGCCGCGGTTGCTAAGTTGGCAATAAACAAAGACGTCCAGCGGTCTAATTTTCTATCGCGCGTTTGATAGTAAGCGCAGTTTAATGTACATAATTTACTTAGATACCTACCTTAAAAGTAGCGTCTATTAACCTAAAGCCAAGTGTTCCAGTGTACGCGCGTGTGTAGGCTTACATTTTTGCATCTATAAAATAGTAGATGGATTAGGGATGTGAGTAGCATTTTTTACTATTAAGAAGGTGTTTTGACGTGACAACGTCTTATAAATTGGTTTGCCGGGTGACACTTCAAGAAACTGCGTTACGCTCCGCTCACGTTATGCGCTCACAATGAGAGCGAGTGAGAGGCACGCGTCCCGCCTAAGAGCGAGAGAGACAGACATAAAAAGTGAAAGGCACGCGTCTTTCATCCTTCTTCCTACTATACGAATGAATATTCACATTAAAATTATTTTACCACCCAAAGTCGTTGTCACGTAAAACTTTCGCCCGTATACCGACTTTACAGGCAACCAATTTTTATATTACAGGTTGCCTATTAATGACGTCACAAGAAAACGTTGGATAAATGCCGTTGGACGGCCTAGTTTGATTTAGCAGAAGTACCACCGTATTTGTTCACGTCATTTTGAGAAATACTGTTTTTAAAGACAGAAAGCACCTGGCGTCGTTTAAAACCGAAAGCTCTGCCTACATTACATTTATGCCCGGACATTGCACACCCGGTAGAATTATTTATCCAAAGCTAAACAAAAAGTGTGTAATTTTAGTTTGAACATATTAATAAAATATAATAATTACAACGATTTTAATTAATCTACCTACTTCTATATTATTTATCATATTAGTGCTATCCTGACTGATCAAAGACGTTTTGCCTTGTAGTCCGCTACATAATATTCTACAATAAAATATAATATTCTTTCACATTAACACAACATTATCTGGTCCCAAACTAAGCATATCTTGTACTGCGAGTACTAGACAATCGATAAACATGCATATATACTTTTCTGTAAATATATTACATATTATACATAGTACCATCCAGATCAAGACAAACATCCATATTCATGCACACAAATGTTTGACTTGAGCGGGAATCAAACCCGCAAGCTTCGGCGTGGCAGTCGGATTACCTACAACTCTAAAAAAATCGAGCAGTGTCCAACGTTAGCGATAGCAAGCAACGTGATATGATGCGACGCAAACAAATTGCCAAAGCCTGCCGTGCCGCATTAGCCAATCTGGTATAATTCGTACAATACATAATCTAAGTGACAGTTTCTTAGCATCTCATCGCCACGCATCGCTCATTAGTTTATGAATACATTTTGTCAATAGATTTTATGGCTAAAACGAACAATTAAACACGTGAATTATTTTAGTACTGTCTGTCTGGCAAGTCTTTGCAAAGCACTGTCCTGCGTCGACAGCAAAAACTACAATTTCAATATTTTAGTTGTTTACTTATACGGCTTAAATATATCGACACATACTAAAGTTAGACATTTGACCAAAAATATTTATCGATAAATCATCACTGTTACGAACAACACTCGGTTTCCTAACTCTATGTTTTGTCTACTGTTTGCCTACCACGCGACTGCTATAAGAGCGTGCTGCTAAACCTATCGACAGCTCTTTCTATCATACTGCATGTGCCATTAGAAAGAAGATATCAATCATAGCAACCGCTGTTGTTATTTAGTGTTACTTCTATGCCTTAGGTTATATTTCTTTGTCGATTTGACTTATCATAGACAACATTTCTATTTCAAACACAGCTCTTGAACAGGAATTGAATCCTGTGTTGCGGGAGCCTTTACAAACATTCAATCAACGGACGCAAAGTACATCCAAACTAGAAACAACATCACACAAACTGTTATCTCTAATGGGGACCCACGGTTCAGCAGTTATAAACAGTTAGGCGAGCGCTTAAACCACTACTCAATACGTAAAGTCAAAATACAACGTTTGAAAATATAATTCAGCAACAGTGAATGATTACAGGATCAAATTTATTTTCGTTATTCCATAATTTTATGATTATCTTCTAATCTTTTAAAGCTTTAAATACGATAAGTCAACAGTAGCTCTATTTAGACTAATTAGTTCGATGCTTTGACTGGGAATCTGTATTCTATACTTGACCAATTGTATTTGAATTCGACGTGCTGCTGACACGAATCCATTTTAATATTTAAGCTGCGCGTCCACCGGATCGGAATCGGAGCGTACGGAGCGGACGGAGCGTCGTCATTTACAAAATGCCGATGGGGTGCGTCCACTGCATTCGGATTCAGCATCGGCAATTTAGGTATTTATATAGCAGGAGGATAGTGACGAGGATATTGTTGTAGATTAATTTTCGGAGAATATTATACATTTGATGAATGTCATAAATAATGAATATCATAGATTTTTGGGTACATTCATATGACTCTACTAAAGTAATTAAAACATCTTCGTTCATCGTGAATAAGTATTTTTGCCTACAGTTTAATGCCGCAAACACGTCAGAACTTGAAACGCTCGGAATCCGAATGATGCGTTCACTGCGGATGACGTCATCAGCACAAATACCGGTCTCTGGCGCAGAAATGCCGATCCAGTGCACGCAGTTTCATAGAAATTAATACAAAGCAACAAATCCTTCCGCTCCGTACGCTCCGATTCCGATCCGGTGGACGCACAGCTTTAATCCGTCCAGTAAGAAACCTAAACGAATTTCTGGCGTCGGCGCAAAGTGGATTCTAACATAGTGCGGCAAGTTGTAAAAAAGTCGGGTATGAATTCAAAATCTAGCTCCAATTTCTAAGAGAATCTGTGATATAAATATTGACAAAACAAAAAATATGCTGAATAATATATTAATCAGACAGAATAATTGAATCCATGTATTTCAATTTGATCACCGCTTTTTACAGCTTTTCTCGAAAAAGGTGACGTGAACGTTATCGTTCTCGACTGGAGCAGACTAGCTAACAGAGGTTACACCACGGCTAAGGGCGGCACGGCCACTGTCGGCAGAGGGTTGGGCCAGTTTATCAACTGGTTCGTCGCGAATGGCTTTTCCTCATACAATTTGATTCACTTGGTCGGCTTCAGTCTTGGTGGTCATTTGGTTGCCAATGCTGGCAGAGAAACAGGAGCAGCTGTTGCTAGAGTTACAGGTACTTTCAATAAAAATCAATTTGTAGATAAATATATTATGTAAACACATTCTCTTGCTCTAAACTTTGCTTTTAGTCCCACATAAAAACAGTACAATTACAATGTCTGTGATACCCAAATGTACCTAATTTCTGATATTGGTAAAAGCGAAAGAGCTTTGTTTAATCTTGTTTATAATTTTAACTTTATAATCATCACTAGGATGATTAAGATTAACTAACAAATCAATAAGTCCATCAATCTTCAGTAGTGATATAGGGGCAAAAAATTACAACTCATAATATCGTTTTCAGCTTTGGACCCCGCTGGTCCTTTGTGGACCCGGGACAACAACCGCGTCATGCCCAACGACGCCGTATACGTAGAGGTTATCCACACCAACACTGGTTTCCTCGGTTTCACCGACCCTTGTGGTGATGCCGACTTCTACCCGAACGGAGGCTCAAGCATGCCTGGATGTTTCTTGAACTCCTGCTCTCATTCTCGCGCCTACGAATACATGGCCAGCTCCGTGAAACACAATCATTTCTTGGCAAATGAATGCGCCATATACAGAGATGCTACTCGTGACAGGTGTACCGGAGCTGCAAACCCTATGGGTAACAGTGACCTCTACAAACCCAGGTAAGAATATCTCATAACTAATATCGACAATAATTTTAATATAAATGTGTAAACTCGTAACGTTATCTAAAAAAAAATTCGACGACGTTTTATGTAAAAAAAAAGTATGCAATTCACAGGCAGCCCAGCTCCATAACATAATGCCGTGTCAGCACTATCATTTCATAACGCATTCCAAATACAAGCAATCGAAGCCAAACCGTCGATGAAATGCGTTCTAGGATCAGGTGATAAAACCTGTTTGATGTGTTATGTTTAGTCATTATAGATTATTTGCATAGTATCCAATTTATTGTGTTTAATGGAATCTTTTCTTATTTTACAGGCGTGGTATATTCCGCGTCAACACCGCAAGGAACTATCCGTATTAGAAGATTATTCTACGAAATCTCCCGACTTGCAGTCCATACAACTAAAGACGAATTTAACCACCAGCATAAGACTAAATGAAAAATAAAATAAAATATTAATTGTAACTTTCTTGTTTTGTTAATTTTACCACATAGAATTCTTACTTGAAATCCCTGCCAAAGCACGGCAACTTCTACTCACTCAATACTTTGCGAATTAATTTCGTTTGTCTGTTTGTGACGTTCATGGTTAACTCACTAAAGAACTGAGGCGGCTAAATTAAAACCTCACTCAAGGAATCGATACAATTTTCAGTCACACTGCACTTATACAGAATGTAACAGATGCGAAGGATCAAAGGCGTCCCAGGAATACATACATACATACATAAACTCACGCCTGTTTCCCCGAAGGGGTAGGCAGAGGCATATTAAACACCCACTTTTCGCCAGTGTTTTGATCCCGCGTAATAGGTGGCGAGCCTATTGCCGCTTATCGGGATATTTTGTTTGCCAGAGCCTCGTCCGTTGATCGGCAGGTGCACCACTTGCAGGTGAGGTTGGCTTGGGACCCTAAGTTCTTGGTGGGAACCCTATGCACCCAGGAATACGTTTTACCTATAATAATAATAGGCGTGTGTCCCAAAATGTAATTAGCGATTGATTCGTTCCTTCCTTTATTTGATGTTATACTGAAATACCTGACTTTTTCTTCAAAAATCGATCAGCAACATTACCAATTACGGCTTTTTAAAAACCTTTTTGAATTTGACACGAAAACACTGTAAACCATCATGGCGGTTGAGTGATATCACAAAGTCCAAAACAGAACAAACCGTGAATGAAGTCTGGTCTGATGTACCCACTTTTATTTTGTTATATTCGATTTGACAGGTAGAAAGTTTGACTTTTACTACTAAAACGTCAACAACATGAATGGCGGACGTACTGTTTGACGTAATGCTCTCTGATTAGTGTTCACTGTCACAAGAATAAATACATTATTTGTAGTATTAGAATCCTAAAAATTACATTAATCTTAACTTTTTATAATAAATAATAAACTTTATTGTCATCTTAAAATCATAATGAATCTATAGATACTACAATCAAACCGATTTATTCTTAGTGGACACAAGCCTATTTGGCCACTATTTTATACTACATTACTGACAGCCTATCGCAGTCAACTGCTGGACTTAAGCCTCTCCTAATTTGCGTCACAATACCATTAAGTCAACAGGATGATTTGACCCACTATATCACGCTAGCCATACGGATTAATACAGGATTTGATAAGAAATTTTGAAATGGTGTTAGTAAGAAAACAAGGATATTTTTACAACTTATATTAAAATCTACTAGTATTCGTGTAGCAATGTCAAAAAAATATACCTAGTCTTGCCATAAATATTGTAACAAAGTAAAAAAATATTTTTTAATTGCAAATAACATTTATTATTTTTACAGTGTGTTAGTTTAATACATAAATATAAAACAATTTAAAATATAAAAACCTTATTCGAAGTGGTCTCCATTGGTACTTTGGGGCCAGTTATCAATAGAAGCACGCACTCTTTCCATAGGAAAATTCTTCACTGCCAATCGTATGAAGTGTTTTAGGGACTCCAAATTATCATGGTGCTTAGATTAGTGATGTTCCGGATATCCGTATCCGCGGATATCCGAGGAAAAACAAAGATCCGTATTCGTATCCGTATCTGTTACTTTTCTCGCGGATCTTTTACGGATCTTTCACCTTAATAATTTTCAATTGATTGGATGGAATGCTATAGGTGGTTAGGTAGAATTAAAAAAAATATTAAATTCCATTCAGAGTATTTTTAATATAATTTCAATACAAGTCCAAACATGATTTGTCTATCGTTCCACCGGGCGTGCGTGACATCAACTATCATTTCAAGGTCGCGCGCACCGACATCGATTCAGTAAGAAAATAAAGATCCGTATCCGCGGATCTTGACACCGAATATCCGTATTCCGATCCGTATCCGCGGATATACATTTTTAACGATCCAGCACATCACTAGTTTGGAGCAAGCCGTACTCTCTAAAACTGACCATAAATCATAATCCAGCGGATTAAGATCGGGACTAGACGACGGCCAGTCTTCAGCTCTGATGAAGTCCGAAACGTTTGCTTCCAACCAAGACTGCGTGGACTGAGCTTTATGACCCGGTGCCGAGTCTTGCTGGAAGGACCATACTTGGTTATTGAACATGGTGTTGTTAAGGGGCTTAACTACCTTCTCAAGAATGGTATGTTGATACACTTGTGCCGATGCTTGATACCTTTTTCACAAAACTATGGTTCAGTCACTCCTTCATAGCTAACACCCCACCAAACCATCACTGAAGTCGGATAATGCGCACGTTGCACTCTGTCGACTAATTGCGAAGCTTTCTTAGAGCTTTGAGCATAAATACGGTCATTTTTTTTGTTAAAATGTTAAACATTTTTCATCCGTAAACAAAATTTTTCTGTGACCTCCCTCTGCTAACCGCTTCAGTAGTTGTTTCGATTTTACCACCCAATTCTTTTTTAAATTATCAGTTAAGAAATGACCAGTGCGTCTCTTATAGGCTGCAAGTCCTAAGTCATCTTTTAAAATACGCGACATGGTTCTACGTGCTATCTTCATCTCCCGAGATAAAATCTTTTGCTTTCGGACAGGATTTCTTCGAATCCCTTACTGCTTTGACGACCTTTTTCATACGAACCCTACGTGAATGGCCAGATATTTTTCTGTCACATACAGAGGAGGTCTCTGGAAGTTGGACCACCAAACAGTGACCATCACTTTTCTAGGGGTAAGTTTTCGTTTAGGGCATTGTTTGGGTGCTGAACCAGGGTCCAACCAACTTGCTGAGCGCTTACGAATGTCGAACAGGATCCATTTCTCGTCACAAGTAACAATGCGGTTCAAAATTCCTTCATTTGTATGCCTGTTGAGCAATGCAAAGCACGTCTCGACGCGTACTTTGCGCTGGCGATCATTGAGTTCGTGGCGTACCTATTTGTCAAGCTTTTTTACCTTGCCCATTTGACGCAAATGGACCAATATTGTTTTGACACGACGGTACTCATACTCCATAATTATTCGAATTATTAACGTATCCATGATGACGAAAAATGTTCGAATGCGATGAAAACTTAACACTAACTAATAATAATTTTAGAAAAAAGAATTCCATGTCTATAAATTAAATTAATTTGAAATTAGAAATATTAGCCAAAAAAAACTTTTGATTTGAAAGGGCCAGTACGGCAGAACGGCAATTTCAAATTCACCTATTATATTGGTTGACAGACCGCGTGCGAAGAATACCCGCGCGCTGCATATCCACAGAATGCGCGATATTTTGTTAATGCATGCCAAAGGTACCGCATGCGGAAACCATTTTTAGGGTTTCGTAGTCCACAAGGAACCCTTATAGTTTCGTCATGTCCGTCCGTCTGTCCGTCCGCAGCCTAGCTCAAAGACGCCTGGTGATAGAAAGCTGATATTTGACATGAATATAGACATAAGATATTGCAACAAAACTGTAGAATAAAATTTAGGAAAATATTTATTTTAAGGGTATCTCCCCTATATATATAGTGGGGTTGATTTTTTTTTTTGGTTGAGTACCCCATCATGTGGGGTATCATTGGATAGGTTTTAAAAAATATTATAGTTTGCTCAAATCATTTTTCGATCAAGTGATTGGTTTGTCAAATATCAAGCTTTGAAGTGAAAAAAATTGTTAGACTCAAGTGTCCCCCCCGCCCCCGCCTCTGCCGGCTAAACTATTAATTTGGAAGAGGTAAAAAAAATTACAAATATAGTACATATAACGAATTTAAAAGGAAAACTATCACGGCTAAGTAGATATCACTAGTTTACGAGTAATCGTCGGTTAACTTATAAATACCTATTTCTGGCGCGCTGGCTTAATCTTAAAGATATACGTACTTTGATATGTAATGTACTACGGTACTACGTGTGTATAGTAGTAGTATATCTTAGAAACCACATTTTATGTTTACGATACATCGCACCCTTAGTAATATAAGGGCACAATCCAAAAAAGTAGATTTTTGGGAAATCGCGTTTCAAGATTCTGGATTCCACCATTACAGCTATTTTTTGGAATAACTTCCTTATTATTTAAGTTATAAATGTGAAATTAGGCAGATTTGTTCTTCTATAAATGCACTATATACAGCAATTAAAAAAAATAATAATGGAAATATATTCTATAAATTACAAGTAATAGAAAAAAACCCTTTTAACTTAGGCCCATATAGTACAAAAATCATAACAGAAATATGGTGCTATTTCATTTTGATCCCATATATTATTAAAGTACCTATTACAGTTAAGTTCTTAATTATAGTTAGTACTGTATATTACCAAACCAAACCGTAATCTAAATCTTTTGTTTCTGTTTTATAAATAAAATATCAGGTAAAATTAAAGTAATAGTTTAATAAAATCAGTGCAGAATGTAACAATAATCTTAAAATTATGAATTCTAATAAACAATTAAACATAACGTCTTTTGTTGCGAACTAAAGGGTCAAATCACTGGAACCCCTTAGTTCGCAACAAAAGGTATGGTTGAAATTGATATTTTTTTCGGTGATTCTATCTACAAATTGTTATTATTAGCTAATAAAAATGAAAAAAATATCTAATATCAATAGATTCTTAGAAACGGCATGTTACAAATACTTAACATTGCGAAGCGGACGGTGGTTAAGTGGAAAAAACAATGTTATGTATTAACATTGTGAAATACACAGTCAATGAAAAATAAAAAAAACAAACTGTTTATTTATATTCTATTTACTTATTGTAAAAGTAATAAAAAAATGAAAATAGTGACAAATTATTAAAACAAATAGTGATAATATAATATGCCTACTATATTATGTCAGATTTTTATCGTTTCGATAGAAGTTCATAATAAATCATGATTTTTAATATGTGAATATTTTTTATATGTAAGGGACTTTATTGTACTGAACACAATCTTTTCTGTACATAATCCATTGTTTACGCAAATGTCTAAGAGCTGGGAAAACAATGCCATGTACCATTTTTTGGTTTATAAATGGTGCGATAAAGGGAGATAAGCATATCACACAAATGTACCCTCCCATATCGTAGTTATAATGTTTGACTATCTGTGGACATGAAACGTCAACCTTGGCTTCAAAGGGTACGAATCCACATAGGATCTGGCCAAAATCACACTTTTGTTATCATGCCATTTTACGACACACGGTTTGTTCTCATTATCAACTAGGTATTTGTTTGCTTGAACCTCTACCCTTCTTTACAATACTTTATCATCTGGTAGTTTAATTTGTCATTCTCTGAAACGATTTGATCTAATTGTGCCCAAGGAAAAGATATCATATTCTTGACGTAACATGTGGATCAGTTCAAGTGATGAGAAAAAGTTGTCGAAGTACACAACCGCCGGCTTATTTTGTATAGGTACAGAGCTATTACCACTTTTGCACCAACACCTTAAGATTTTTTATATTTTATAAAAGAACTTGAGGACGCCAGCAGATACGCCTGCATTTTTTTTAAATTTACCCCTTTTGGCCGACCCCGTGGGAATTTCGGGAAATCCCTTCTTAGTGCACCCCTACGGTCTCCAAGGAACATACATGCCAAATTTCAGCTTCCTGCGCCCAATAGTTTCGGCTGTAGCGTGTCTGTCAGTCAGTCAGTAACGCAAGGATTTTATATATTAAGATGATTATCTAATCGTGTCTTTGCCAGCGTAGGGAATAAAATCATACACGCAGGCAGAAATAAAAGCCCTAACAAACATTTCAAAAGTTCAATTTCCTTGGCTTCTTTACCAAATATTGACGCCTGTTTCCAGCTGTTGAACCTTTATAAGGCACCATCATTTCGTCGATATTATAGCGATGTTCTTCTTCTGTACTGAGGCAGTTTCTACGTACACCATCTAAAATCTATCGTACTTTAAAATAACGATCTCTATTCTGTTGAGAATTATCAACGGAGTACAAATACTGACGAATTTGATCCTATCGCTTTAAACTCTTAACATCTGCGATTAGGTTATAGCTTAGATTCTTATTCCAGTAATCCCGATAGCACGGCATCTTAACGACACCCATCAAAATATTAATTGCAACAAAATCCAATAATTCTTCCCGAGCAACATTGGTGGATTTTAGATTCCGTTGTACAGAATATAAATTCGTGTTTAGTATAATTATATTAATAATATCTTCACTGAAGGAATCTGACGGAGACTTCGATTCAGATCCGAATTGCGTAAAGGTTATTGGTTATTGGTCATCGAGTACTGCTTTATATTTAAATTTGACGATTCCCATCTGAAATTCAGTGGTTTTCTCACAAATTGTTTCTTTTTTTGTTTGTAGTGTTGGTTTAGTTCTTAATTTGCTTTTGGAACAGGTTTTCTTGGGGATATTAGAAGCTGCAGTACTATATTGATAACGCAAGCAAATGCTGCGGTGGATTGTGAGTAACGAGGACTTCGCAATAGCTGGAGTGGAAAAGTTCATCATCTAAGATATTCAGTCGCTCAAATGAAGAATTTAAAGAGCGGGGTGCGGAACTATGTTGTGTATCTTCTGTTCCTTTTTCTGCCTCGTCTTCGGATGTACTAGAATCGGCGGAAGAATCTTCTTGTGGTGGCACAAATACTGGAATCTTTCTCACACGTTCTAATCGCGTGTTGGGCTGAAAGAAATAAAGAAAAAATCTTGCAAACATCCCAAGCACCAAATAAACAATTTAGAATGTCAAAAAATATATATTCAGTTTTAAAAAAAAGAAATGCAACTTTATGTCATACAAGGTAAAGTTCAAGTTCAAGTGCAAAGAAAAGTGTCGAATTAATAAATATATTGAATTTTTCATGTAAATAAGGGCCGAAAACAAATTGTGTCAACAAACACAAAACAATTTACGTACTATAACGAACCAATAAGATATGATTCCATAAAACATTTCTACTTCTTTGCAATATACCGATCTATTATGAATAAGGCCCAATTATTTATTACATTTTGCGTAATATATCGGCACAACTACAATTTTCTCTTTATAATACAAAATTATAAAATCAAAACTCACAAGGATTTTCGTCATAGAAGGGCACAAACACGAATCGCACAACGTTTGAACAGTCCGCCTCCGACAAGTACGGAAACGTTACGGTTTGCGACCTTATAGCAGTAAGAGCGGGGAACGGGTGGAGAGAGTGTGAGAGGGACACAAGTATATTTACCGAGTCATTATTGTCCTTTTTCTCTTTCTGTCAGCGCTAACCGGTAGCGGATTTCATTTTGTGCCCTTAGCATTCAAAATCAGAGTTTACAAAAATTTTGACTTGATCCCTTATATTACTGAGGGTGCGACATAACTGGATACATATACAGGTCTCCCAAAGTGATAATGCACATAGAAATCTTCGTCACTGTTCGGCAACGGTCGTATTCCCCGAGCCGCCCGAGCGTCGGAAGACGATATGTATATAGAGTTGTTAAGTGCATAATTTAGTAAAATTATATTTTTTGTGCTAAAAAAAATAAATATTGATTTATCAGTAAAGAAATTTGATTCGATAGTTCCATATCAGTAAATAGTGAAGAAAACCACACGATAGCGAATATGCTACAATTTTTGTTGAATTGATTTACTTCGATTATAATACTTTTTAAGTGTCTTGCTGTAGCTGGTGTAATGATGGAAGAAAAGAAGGTTTAAGTAATACAAGGTTTATATTAGAAGAAGAAAAATGGTTTTCAAACACAGGTTACATTAAAATCTTAGAAATCTAATCATAACATCTCAGTTCAAAAGTATTTACAGCAGTGATCACTCCAGAATAATATTACAATTACAAAAAAAATAATCAGAATCAGGGAGGATCTCTATTCCTGACATCGTAGATTCATCAGAACTTTCATTATGCTCTTGTTCATTGACACTTTCCTCACTGCTATCACCTGTGTAAATAATCATTTCATCAGAAAAACTATCGATTCTTGGGTAAAATTTTCTATATTCATCTTCGCATTTAACAGCATGATCACAAACTATTTTCTATTTTTCTGGTCTATATTATTGATTTTTTCTAATATAGCATCTTTAACTGACGTGACAGTCATTGCAATATTTTTTTTTGGCTACGTGTTGCTTTATTTGGGACCAAATATTTTCAATGGGGTTAAAATCGGGATGATATGGTGGCAATCGTATAATTTGATGCCCACGTTCCTCCATTATACGGTCAAAGACAAATTCTGTGTATTTCTCTTTATGTCTTTTTATAATTTCATACAAATCGGGTTTCAGTTTCTTTAGGTCATGCGGAATGTTGTGTTGTTGTAACCAAGCTATCATTTGTGGTTTAGGTGTGTTTGAGTTTGGTGGTTTCACAGACAGCTTATTATGATATGGGACGTTGTCAATTACCAACACTCTATTAGGAGGCAAGTTAGGAATCAATTGATTGCGTAGCCAAGCTTGATAACGTTCCGCGTTTATTTCTTTATGATAATCACCTTCTGAGTCGACACATTTATGTAACCTGGGACGAAGCCTTTTTCATTGCCTGCGTGTACAATAATTATTCTCTCTCCTTTGAAAATGGGTTGTTTGATACCTTTTTTGCTGCTATCTTGCCAAGTTTTACCCTTAGTATGTGATGTATGCACGTATGACTCGTCCATAACATACATACATACATAGACTCACGCCTGTTTCCCGGAGGGATAGGCAGAGACTACGGAACGCCATTTGCAACGATCCTGACATACCTCACTTGCTTCACTCACTCCCATCAAGTTTCTCATGCATGCTCTTCTGTTAAGGGTACTTCTGACTTGTCCTTTTTTCAGGATGTCTCCAATCTGGTCAGAGAACGTTCTCCTAGGTCTTCCCCTTTGTCCTGTCCCATTCACACTAGCCTGATATATCTTCTTTGTCAGTCTATCGTCATCCATCCTCTCCATGTGCCCAAACCATCTTAACATGCCTTTCTCAATGCTTGTCACTACATCTTCTTTTACCCCACACCACTCTCGTATCACACAATTCTTTACTCTGTCGGTCAAAGACACACCACACATACTTCTCAGTGCTCTCATTTCTACAGCATTTATTCTACTTTCAAATCTCTTCTGCCATACCCAACTTTCACTACCATACATAAGGGTAGGCACTAACACACCTCTATGTACAGCCAAACGTGCCTTTTTGGACACGTTTTGACTGTGCATAAACGCCTTCAGAGCTCCATTCACACAATTACCTGCATTAACTCTCCTTTCAATATCTGCTTCATTCTTACCATCTCTTGTAAACAACGTACCTAAGTAAACAAACTCTTTCACTTGTTCCACTCGCTGTCCATCGATCAAAACATTACAAGCCGTAACGCTTTCCTCCTTTTCAAAAACCATAACTTTCGTTTTACTTACATTCACTTTCATTCCTTTCCTTTCTAATGCACGATGCATGATTGTTACCATCTCCTGCAACTCCTCCGTTGAAGATGCAAGTATAACCTGATCATCAGCATAAAGGAGGCATTTGACGAGTAACCCATTCATCCTTAATCCGCAGTCACTATGTTTTAAATCTTGCAAACAACTGTCCATGAAGAGGTTAAACAGCCACGGCGACGCTACACATCCCTGTCTAACACCTTTATCGATGGTAAACCAGTCAGTGTATGCCCCGTTTATCCTCACACAAGCTCTAGAATCCTCATAAAGGGATTTCAGAGCTCGAATGAGGCTGCTGTCCACCCCATTCATTGACAGCACCGACCACATTTCATTCCTCACCACTTTATCGTAAGCCTTTTCCAAATCCACGAATGCGCAATAGACCTTTTGACGTTTGGCCAAAACTTTTCCGGCTATGCTTCGCAAGGAAAAAACCTGATCCGTGCATTCCATACCCTTTCGGAATCCCGCTTGTACATCCCATATTTTCTTGTCGGTTACTTCCATAACTCTTTCAATAAGTACCTTTGCATACAATTTGCCAACAATGCTGTGAAAGCTAATGCCTCTATAGTTTTTGCAGTCTTGTTGCGAGCCTTTTCCTTTATAAAGAGGCACAACTACAGCTGTGGTCCAGTCATTAGGTACTCGGCCGGTGTTCCAACACAAGTTATATAACCGCTGCAACTGACCAACTATGATGCCCTGTCCAGCCTTCAGCATTTCGACTGTAATCCTATCATATCCTGCAGCCTTACCTACTTTCATACTTCCCAGTGCCTTCACGATCTCATCCACGCCAATAACGCTTTCATCATTGCTATCATTACAATTCACTTCAGCTATCGGTGTCTCTATCGCCGTTCTTTCGAATAAACTTTCAAAATACTCTTTCCATCTCTTCAGCACGCACAATTCACCATTTACTATACTTCCATTCTCGTCTCTGATGGATGTGTGTTCTGAGGATTGAGTTCTTCCTCGAACTGCACGAACGGATTTCAAGAAAAACTTTATGTTCCTCTGGAAATCGTCAGATAATCTGCTATCAAACTCATCTTTCTTTTCCTCTTTTTTCCTTTTAACCATTTCTTTCACTATTCTTTTTGACCTAACAAACTCCTTTTTTGCTTCATCTATGTCTACACTCGTTGCTTTTTCCATTCTTTCATTTGCTCTGGCAGCCAACCAATCTGACCAAGCTTTCTTCTTCTCTGACACTGCTGATTGTACATCCTTGTCCCACCATGTATTCTTAACCTTTCGTATTTTCCTTCTCTTGATCATACCACATACTTCAGACGCTACACATACTACCTCTTCTTTAAAGGCCTGCCATAATTCTTCCATATCATTTATGCCATCGAATCTCTCAAATCTTGCTATCAATCTTCGTTTATACTCATCTTTCACATCTTTCTCTTGTAGATTTTCTACTTTTATTCTTTCCAAGACCCTATTTTCATTACGCTCTCGGTGTCGCCATCCTTTAAAGAGCCCACTTATCCGGCTCAACACCAAGAAGTGGTCTGTGTGGATGCCGATCCCTCTATATACTCTTGTATCCAACACATTCTTTCTCAATCGTTCATCTACTATCACAAAATCAATCATACTTCTTCTAACATTTTTCGCCTCTCGCGTATACATATGTATCCTTTTATGATCAAACATGGTGTTTGTCACACAAAGGCTCCACTCCAAACAAATCTCAAGCAGTGCTTTTCCATTTTCGTTCACACTCTCATCACCAAATGCACCTAACACCCTTTCAAATCCATCTCGCTTTACTCCCACCCATCCATTGAAATCCCCTAACAAGATCAATCTTTCATTATCCTTGCAGTTCCTCAAAATCTCTCTTAAACTCTCCCAAAACTCCTGCCTTTCGTCTTGCTCATGTTGTGACATACCCGTAACTATATTGACCCCACAATAAAGAGACGAGTAAGTCCTACTTTCATTCTCATCCACAGTAGCCTAGCATTTACACATTCAAACTCTTTTACGCACTCATTCATTCGCGCAGACAGTACTACACCAACTCCCTTACAGGCTCTGGTGGTACTATCTACCCCAGACCAATACGCCGTATATGCTCAATACTCGTCCATAAACACTATATTTCTACCAGAATTCCTCAGCTGTTGTATTTCTCTGAGATATTTGATCCTTTTGAATTGAATTATTTGACGACCGGTTGGCGCAGCGGTAGTGTAAGCGACTACCGCGCCGAAGGTCGCGGGTTCGATTCCCGCTCAAGTCAAACATTTGTGTGCGTGAACATGGATGTTTGTCTTGGTCTGGGTGTTTCTATGTATAATATGTATGTATTTACAAAAAAAAAGTATATAATATGTATGTTTATCCATTGTCAAGTACCCATAGTACAAGCTCTGCTTAGTTTGGGACTAGATGGTGTTGTGTGAATGTGGTAGAATATTATATTATTATTATTATTATTATTATATTATTTTAAACGTATATCATGCTTTTCCATAAGTAACCGTCTGTTCTTATCAGTTTTCAGAAACCTACCCTACCTACCCTAACCCATTTCTTTCAAGATCAGCCTTAAAGTCTCTGCACAGCCTTTGAAATTAATAGCTTCGATCAACTTTTTTCTCAAATTATTTACAGTTGGGAGTTCTTTGAGCGTCAAGTGAAAATTGTATATCATATTACGAATAACACAGTAGTCGAAATCATCAAGTCCCAGCCGAAATCTACTTTTGGGTTTTCCTTTTTTCGGTGTGGAAAATTTCATTGATTGATTCTGTTTTTTTTCGTTTAAAATATTAGTCAAAGTTCGTCGTGAAATTCCTGTAGCTTTTGTAACACGGTCCAGATTTTTTTAAAAATAACCATCATGGTCTTTTTTGAAAACATTGGCTTCATTTAAGAAATAAAGGTACACATTAAATACCATTTGCTGTGCTTGTGACTTAAGTGGCTTTCCACGTTTAAATTTATCCATTCTGGAAGAATACGTCTGAAAGAAAATGGTATGGGCAGAGTTAGACATATTTTTATTTATTTGTTGTATTATTGCATTATGTACTAATATACTTTATAATATTATTTATTCCTATATCTATTTGTTTATTATGTGTATCTTTTTAAAATGTTTTTTCTAGATAGATAGATAGATAGATTATACTTTATTGAACACCAAAACAAACAAAGTATTTACAGAAGTATATAACTTAAAACTAGTGTGCAATTGGCGGCCTTATCGCTAATAGAGCGATCTCTTCCAGGCAACCGCGGATGGACAGAAATGATGTAGGTTAACAGTCATGTATATTGATGGTGTAGCGTCAGTAATCTATAATAATTATAAATAAATAAGTACCTAAATATATACATATTGTAATATACACTTACATAAATACATACTATATTATACTACTATAACATACATAAGTCTAGGTAATATATGATACAATACATATTATAAATAAAATATGATTATATAATTATAAGGAAGCAGTGAACAGAACACTTGTAGAACGACAGCTATACAATATAATTATGATAAATTAACAATGCTTATAATTATTGGCGTTAGATTGACAGGTAGTGTCTTTTTAACATACACTTAAATATGTTAAGTGATTTGGCTTTACGGATTTCTAGTGGCAATCCATTCCACAGGCGTGCAGCTTGAACTGTAAAAGATTTTCCATAGTAATTGCTAGAATGGATTGGCATCGCCAGGGTCAAATTCTCAGACGACCTCAAGGACCTTATATGTGTGTCATGAAGGAACTTAAAACGTTCTTTGAGATAAAAGGGGGTACTGGGATTAAATAAAACATTATAAAGGAATGTATGAATGTGAGTATTCCTAAGAAGACGAATTGGGAGCCACTTGAGTCTGTTGCGAAATTCTGAGACATGATCATATTTGCGTAATCCAAATATAAATCGTATACAGAAGTTTTGAAGGCGCTCAAGTTTGTCTAGCTGCTCCTCCGTGGGGTCAAGATAACTGACATCAGCGTAGTCGAGAATAGGCAACAGCAGTGATTGTGTAAGTGCAATTTTAGTAGCAGTCGGAAGAAAGTTGCGTAGTCTACGCAGAGATCCGGCTGATGCAAATAGTCTGCGACTCACTTCCTGTATTTGTGGTACCCAGGATAGATTCTCATCAAGGTAGATCCCCAGATTTTTAACCTTCTTAGTATAAAGGAGATCTTTTCCGTCGAAAGTAATTAGTGGTAGACCAGACCAGTTAATTTTTGCAGTCATTCTTGGGCTACCAATAATAATTAACTGAGTTTTATCAGGATTCACATCAGTCCATATTTCTTGGTCCACTCGCAGATCTGAGCCAAATCTGTGCTAATGGTTCTACATGCCTCTGGTAACTCATCTAAGGGGGCTTGCGTGTAAATCTGTAAATCATCTGCGTAAAGGTGGTAGGATGAAAGTAGTTGGTTAGAGATAGAATTAATGAATATCGTGAAGAGTAACGGAGATAGCACGCCACCCTGTGGTACCCCGGCATTCGTGTTAGACCAAGTGGAATAAGAGTCTTCAATGCGTATACGTTGCCGGCGACCAAACAGGTAACTATGAAACCAGTCAATTGCCGTTGAGATATGTTAAGAGAGCGGAGAATGCCGAGTATGATGTGAAAATCCACGGTGTTAAAAGCATTGCTGAAATCGAGCAAGGACATAACCGTTAGATTTCCACAATCCATACCTTGCCGAATGTCATCAGTGATGTGTACCAATGCAGAGACGGTACTGTGGCCGGGACAGGGACTTTCTAGTACTTAATATGTATTTAAAATAGGTATTTTTATTTTTTTTATATTAACAAGCCGTGAAAAATGTTAGTATATTTACCTATTTTACAAAATAAACTATTTAAATTTGAATAACATAATTAAATTCACCTTTGAAAACAAAACCAAGAAGGGTGCGTAATAGCAGCTCTATATAATTCCACACAGAGAGAACACGTGCAGTCACCACCATTATACAGGATGTTTCATAACCTCCCGTCCGATCAATGAAGGGGTTGTAGAGTAGCGTAAAATGATGCGGTATTTGTTATTATTTCCTGAAAAATAAAGATAAAATTTTCCCATGTAAATTTAATTAATTTTAAATAATATCATATCAGATTACCCATGGCAACACTGAAGACTCATAAATTGTAATAGCTAGGTAGGTATCTACCTTAAGTTCATGAAGTTCAAAAGTGGCGCCTTTGAGTGCATAGGCCAGCCGACCGCCTCCTTTGACAAAAGCCGCCGTCGCGAGTCATCGTTCTTTACACGTGCCAAGTATTATTTTAGGTATAACAGATTTTATGCACTTGATGCAACAGCTGATCTCTTGCTTCGATGGCGTAGGTAAAACAAAACGCAGTATTTAGGTTGTCTGTTTGTTTCGTGCGAGTGCGTGGCCAAGTCTGGTGTCAGTGTTTTCAGACTGCCCGAAGGCCTACGACATGGCCTAACGATTCTTTGATTCGGCTTTACGTTCCGTCGGAAACCCGGTAGCGCTCTCATGTAATGTCACACGCGGTCACCCATCTAAGAGAAGACTTTTGCAAGCGTTGCTAACTTTGCCGACCTATTACGATCGGCAAGCCAAGTCGCGCTATGGCCATGACGCGACGGTACTTACCTATGTTAATAACAACTTTTTAATTGGTTTAATCTTACGTAAGTAGGTGCCTACCTTAAATTGATAAAAATATCAACTTGCTGTAAGTTGCTACGGCATTCTCCGCATGTCCTCCGCTCACGTCCAGACACTTACGGCACCTTTGCACCATCTCTGAACACACACTACTTAACACTCCTGGGCTTAACGCTCCTGGCACTTTGAAAAGCTGCAACGATGCAAGCACCGCACTGAAGCCGTTGAAACACGCGTACCGACGGCACGGGTAGACCCTGTGGTCTAACATACCGTTCCTCGTACTCCCTACGAGCTCCTGCATAATTACATTAACTCCTACCTAAACACATCAACATGTTAAAATATTCAGGGTTTGAATACGACATACCTAAAGAATTTACTATTTCACAATTAAAAGAGATCCGGAAGTCTAATCAAAAGGAATGCTCGCGAAAGTGATCAAGTAGGCAAATTGTTAATAATTCGTAAATCTAATAGGTAAATAATTAGGGATGTAACCAATGATATTCATTGGAGTAATGTTTTTATCGATATTTTATGTTATTGTTTACCTGATACAATATCGGTAGGTAAACCCCTAAAATGTTAGCTTTAAGTAATTGCATGTTTTTATGTACTGTTAAGACCAGTATCAGTTTATTTGAGGGTATTGACTCCCCGTAACGACTGTCAAGGATCTTCATGACTGTTGGTCCCACAGTTTGACATCCTCTTCCTAGACACGGGGCAAACGTTTATTAACAATTTATTACGCACGTAACTTCTAAAAGTCTTACTAACTTATTATGTATTATTATTATTATTGATGCGCACCGTGGAATCGAACCCGATACCCTCCGCATGGCAGTCCGTTGGTATCGCCACTAGGCTATTGTTACCAGTTTGTAACATGTCACGTTAAAATTAAATAAATCGATATTATCTGTTGATCGTAAACATCACTAGAGCGGTCCTTTTGTGTACGGCGGCTCGCTTGACGGTAAAATTGCACTATTTTAAGGCTGTTTTCACAGCTGTCCCCGAGACCCGTACGGGCAATTCGTGCGCGGAAGGCCCATACGGATCACGCACGCAGCACTCTGAAACGTGGGTTCATTCAGTACGATACTTTTACTTTTACGATTGCTAACGGGAGACAGTCATTTAAAAAGATGAAAGCAAAAAATGATTGTACAGATTACTCCCGGAGCACGGCCGTTCCGTGTCGCTGTGAAACGATGAATGAGACGACTGAGACGCGATCGCGGCATTCGCGGCAGAGTGCGGGCGGAACCGACCGCGAAACGCGGGTAGCTTTGTACGGGCTCTCCCTGGAGAGGGTCGCGTGCGCACCAATCCGCGTCGCTGTGAAACGAACGATGTTCTAGCTCCTCATGTGTGCTCCCGCTCCGGGCGCCCGTAGTAGCAGCCCGTACGGGTCTCCTGGACAGCTGTGAAAACAGCCTAAAAAGGTGGCATGCCCTTTGATACGGAAAGCGGCGAATGCCGAAGATATTTTAATAGAATTAATAGAATCATCTGTTGAGGGGAGTGTTGTTAGCTTAGAGAATTTTCCCCAAATTCGGTGTAATGTTTCTCGATAGTACTGTGCTAAGGAAATAAATTCTGATGTTTTATGATGAGCTAGATTTTTTTTATTATATTTCCTGGTATGCCTGACAAGCCAGTAATATGTGCTTTCGGGATCGGACAGGGGGTTATGAAACACACTGTAAAGACGACTGACGGACCTTTGACGGACTGGCGCCCGCCGCCGACCGCCCGAATTATTTTCGATTGTGTACACATAATATTCACTCCTATTTCTTTCGAACAAGGTGCAAAATGCAAGTGCATTGTTTAGGGCTCTTACAATTCAATGATTCGGGTGCTTCCGGGAATACGACAATTAACGAAGATCTGCATGCGCATTATTAATTTGGGAGTACTGTACATACCTAGTATTTTTCTAAACAAAACTTAGGTTCTTATAATAGTGTTATTAAAATATTTTTTTTAGCAAAATAAACAGTCGGATTTGTTGTACATTAATACCCTTTGCAGCAAGTCATTATGGGCAACTACGGAATCCTACATTGCGCGTGGCCTGACACGCACTTGGCCGGTTTTATTAGTCGATGGGATCCGAACACAATCTCTCGTTCCCTACGAGAGGTTCATTACGAAGTTCGGGATGTTGTCGCCAGTAAGCATAAAAAATAAAGTAAAAAATGAATACAAATCAATAATAAGAGATAAACGCTTTAGAGCTCTAAATCGGCAGTGAATGCGTTCTAGGAGGCCATTAAAAAGGTTCCTAATGAATACTGGTCTAACTGCTTCTTGCAATAGTTTCATCAAATGCAAAAATGTATTAATTTGTTGGACATATATACTTTGAAAAACAATTAATATACCGATATAAACTTGGACGAGATGCATGAATTAGAATTCATGCATCTGGTCCAAGTTATCAGAATCAATTCATTTTGAGTATATTCTATGTATGAAATGTCGCTACTGCATTTCATCAATGGGGTACCATAAGAGGTGACTAAGGAAAATAAACGAAAGAAATAGTACCTTTACAAAGTGAAGGAAAACCTAAACCTTTTGGTGCTGATACATTTGAACATTCACTTGTACAGAACAGCGAGCATTCGATGTATTTAGTTTTGACTAACTGAACAACGAAAAGAGCCAATCATTGCTACAAACATTTTCGCGATCTTATTGGCGAACGTTCAAATCAGCATAAAGGTCTAAAGAAATTTACCGTTCATTAGCTAGAAAGCTCGCCTGAACGCTCGTTGGAATGCTCACAAAAACGCACTCGTTTGATTTTCTGCTTTGTAACATTCGCAAGAATGCTCATAGGTCAATGCTCAAGTGTATCAGCACCATTAGGGCGTAAAGCACTAGCCTGAAGCATTGCGACGCGCCGCGCCGCATGCGGCTGTCTGTAGTATGTTGTCGTTGGCCACAAGTCAGTGTGTTAAAATCGTGCGTTTTCATTTATTTATTTTTACACTTCCTGCATTTTTAATGCAAAGGCGGACTTAATGCTATATAGCATTTTCTGCCAGTCAACCTTAGGGTGGTGCAGAGATGATTGTGGCAGGTGTATAAACTACAAAGATTGAAATAGTAATCCAACATTATACTACTTTTTATATTATATATAAATATTATGTTAATACATACATATTATATAAATAATACATACCTATAAATAATATATAAAATGAATATATACATATACAGACGTATATTTAATACACAGTGTAACAAATGTAAGAGATGATGTTTCTATGGTCTCTCAAGTGACAGTTTGATGTAATACTGGCGCACCTTAGCCCTAAACGTGAAACGATTCGTCGCCATCCTAATCTCGAGAGGGAGCGCATTCCAGAGAAGTACAGATTGTACAATGAAAGAAGAATGTACAAGGCTTGATTAATTCTCTTCTTTCGTGTCCTTCTCATAGGAGAAGGACACGAAAGAAGAGAATTATTAGAAGACCGAAGATTTCTGTCACGGCTGGAGCAGCGGTATTGAAAGTAAGGAGCTAGGTAGCTGGGGCTATTAGATGAATGAAGAAAAGTGAAAAGAGTGGTCAACGCGCGCATATTACGACGCTGACGTATAGGTAACCATGACAGCTGTTTACGATATGAGGAGACATGGTCATATTTACGGAGATTGAAAATGAACCGAATGCAATTGATGAGAAGTCGGTCAAGTTTATTAAGTAGATCTGCATTCAGGTCGAGATAACACACATCACCATAGTCGATTATAGGAAAAACCAAGGTCTGCACAAGCATTGTCTTTGTCTTGACAGGAAGGAAATTCTACAGGCGATAGAGAGAACGCAGGACACCGGTAACCTTTTGGCAAACGCTTGTAATCTGGGGTTACCAGCTAAGTGTAGCGTCGATGTGTAAACCGAGATCTTTAACGGAAGGACTCAGAGGTATATTGGTTCCATTAAATGTTACCGGTGGAAGCGATGCCAAGTCCAGCCTGTTTATAATTCTAGAGCTTCCAATGATGATAGCTTGGCATTTCACAGGATTGACGCATAAGCCGTACCTCTCGGACCAATCGCGAATTCTTGCCAAGTCCCGGTTCACATCATCGATCGCATCCGGCAGATCCTCAGTTTTAGCCTGCGAGTAAAGTTGTAGGTCATCAGCGTCCAAATGATACGAACACTGAAGATCAAGGGTAATGAGATTTATAAACAGAGAAAATAAAAGAGGAGAGAGTATGCCACCTTGTGGAACACCAGCCTCAAGGTCTCGCCAACTCGATGTAGCCTCATCAACTCTGACAGACTGCTGACGTCCACGAAGATATGAAGAGAACCATTCCAGTGCTTCGGAGGAGATCATAAGATAGGATAGGATGGATAGTAGGATATCGTGACTGACGGTGTTGAAGGCGTTTGAGAAGTCAACCAGGACCAGCACAGTGATCCTAGTGTCCTCCACACCCGCCCTCAAATCGCCAGACACTTTGAGCATAGCTGAGACTGTGCTATGCCCGGGTCTGAAGCCGGACTGATAGGGACTGAGGACATTGTGTTCATACACAAACTGGGACAGCTGCTTATGAACACAAGCCTCAAGTACTTTGGAAAGGAAAGGGAGGATGGAAATGGGCCGGAAGTGACTAGGAGTGACAGGATTAGTGACTTTGGGCAGTGGCCGAACATATGCTTTCCGCCAAATTTCAGGGAATTGCCCAGAGTCAAGGGAATGGTTTATTATGTGGGTAATAGCAGGGAGGAGGTGATCCAGGATGGTAATAATCATAAAACGGCTGACTTCATCGCAACCAACCGCTTTAGATTTGATTGAAAGGATAATCTTTTTGATCTCAGCCTCAGCAACTGGAGAAAAGCGAAAAGGAGTTATGCTTGGTCGAGCTAAGCTATCTATGTAGTCCACCATTCGACTCATAGTCTGACGATCAAACTTTGGAGTGGAGACAAAATAAATGTTAATGTCGTCAAGACTAAGCGCCGGCGGTGGATCCACACGGCTAACCCTACCGATACCCAGAGTCCTTAGGAACTTCCAGATATCGGTAGGGGAAGAGGAGGAAATGTTGTTGAAAATGTGGCTTCGTTTAGCATTTCGTATCATTTGATTACAACGATTCCTAGCAACTTTGTAGAGAACCCAATTTTCATCGCAACGATCCCGCTTGAACTTGCGGAAAGCTCGGTCCCTGCGCCTCATTGCCATCTGAATCCCACGTGTCAACCAAGGTGCGGGCGGTCGCTTCAATTTGATTCGCCTTACTGGGGCATGAACATCGTATAAGTTGATTACGACATCGTTGAACACTTTCAATTTCATATCAATTGTAGCAGCTACCTCAAGAGGTACCCAATCAATTTTTGACGCATCCGTATGCAGATTATCGGTGTTCATACGTGCAAAGCAACGCCTGTACAGTACTTTGGGTTGGGGTTTAGGAGGCTTGAGGACATAGGAAATGTAGATCAGGTCATGATGAGAGAAACCAGAAGCAGGATGTTGACCGTGAGAGGAAACGAGGGAAGGAGCCGAGGTGAGAATCAAATCCAACCATGTGTCTTCACTGTTGGTATTATGATGTGTTGCATTCAGAGGTAAAATGTGAAGGCCAACAGATTCGACAATGGAGTGGAGTTTTCGGGAACGATGGGAGTTTGGGAGCAGGAGATCGGTATTAAAATCACCCATGATGACGTGATGCTCGTACTCAGACCCTAAAGATTCTAGAACCAATTCCAAATCGGTGAAATAATCGACATTAGGGGGACAGTAAATTACGCCAAGAACGGTCCGCGCTCCTTTGACACAAACCTCAAGGAAAAGAAATTCAGCAGCGATGGAAGAAGAAGAAGCTATAATTTTATAGGGGAAGTTACTGCGTAAGTAAATGGCAACACCACCACCCCTCTTTCCAGTGCGATCATTTCGGATTAGAATGTAGCCAGAAAGGGGGTAAGCGGTGGAAAGAAGTTGAGGTTTACATTGTAACGTAATACTCTCATACTCATACTCCAGCTTAGCCGCAGAGCGCTTCGTAATATTACCTTATATGGTCATGTTCAGAGCCACAGGCTGTCTGTGACTCATAGGTTTATGCCTATATAAGATGGGTGCGCGATCTTAATCGGTCACTTTCCCTAGACATCGGAACGCTGCCGCTACACCTCGTGATTATTCTACCTTCTACTCAATATCTACTGTCCCGCTGGGGTTCTCCCTACGGGCCACGATTCTACCTACGGGCTACAATTACAAGCTGCTGGCACCGTGCCGCTACCAGCCGCCGCCACGCATCAGCTCCTGCCTACGAGCCTCCTACAGCCAGGCCACGGACGCCTGAGCCTCACCGCTCGGCCCACATCGGCTGCACCGCCTGAGCCCCCGCTCAGTCTGAACCTCGACCACCAAGCTGCCTACATAACGCGCACCTTTGCCAGATCTTCGGCGACCCTACAAGCAGCTACCCTGCAAGCGTCGGAGAGCAGCGGAGTCTACATTCCAGCCCTCAGGCCAGTGCTTACCTAGTTCGGTCATACTGTATGTAAGCGGTAGTGAGACATAATAAAGAACCTGTTCAGCCTAGCAGTGTTTCTCTTGAACCCCGACATCCTACCTGAGATCCTCCGTCTCAACATATCGAAGTGTGTTTGGTAGGCCAAATCCTTCTATTGAATCATAGTGTTACTGAATAGCAAATAAGGAGATGCCTAGGCCAATGGACTGCGAAAGACTGTAAAGGAAAGGGTACAGGATTTTTGATTCTCTGCACCTCACAGTCATGCAGTTGTTATAAAAGAGTGGTCCTGAATAAAATTGCCTGCTATGGAACAATAATTATTATTGTTATGCGGAGAATGTGGAGCAAAGCACGCGTCACATCGCGTCTTAGGGCTCATTCGTACTATGCGGTTGGCTGCAATGTGGTCAGCCGTGCGGCTGACCGGAATCAAAAATTTAAATGAGAAAGTAGTTTCTATACGCACTGCGATGTGGCTGCCGGCTGCCCGCTCCTGTTGCTCTGAGCACTGCGGCGAGCCGGATGGTTGCCATACACACTATGCGGATAGTGCTAGTTTGCGGTTGCCCGACATTGACGGTGAACATTTTAATGCTAATAAGCAGCTACGCCCTATACGGTTAGCCAGAATGCAGTCAGCCGTCCGGTTAACCGCAAGCGCTAACTACGTCCTGCGAGAACATTCGTGTACTAAATCCTCGCGACTGGCTTGCCTTAAGCCAACCAATGAACTTCTTTGATTGGTAGGCCGCATTCGGCGAATACCGGCGTGATAAAAATTGTCTGAGATAGCGTAAATTATTAGTGGGTACCCTGTTTTTGGCAACAGCTCCACATGGTGTATACTAAAGACTAAGTTACGATCAGTGAACAATACAAACCGCTCATTATAATGGTATCTTGGCTACGACTTGTTATTTTCATTAAAGTTAGAACTTTATTTTTATATTTTATTAGAATAGTTCTTAAATGGTTGATCGGCGAAGTCAAATATTTTATCTTGCCCATTTATAATTGACTTTCCCGCATATGTAAAGAATTCAACATAGATATCCTTACAATCCAATGTCAAGAATCACTCATACTTCGATTATTCCAGATCGTGCTCAGGTCGACCTTTATGAAATAAAACTCATATTCTAATATCTATTACATGAGGTCAACCAAATAGGTGGCCCAACGAAAATCTGCAAACAATCATATCTGACCGCTTAATTAAATACAGATTATCAAAATCCATGATAGATAAATTTGTAATAATCCCGTTTAAAACACATTCGATCAAATATAAATACAATTGCATCACAATGATATTCGTAGATAGTGTGATAGTCTTGCGCTATGAAGTGCTTGCTCCTTTTGTCTGTCGCTATAGCAGGTAATTTATTTGACTATTTCAAGAATCTAGGATATTATTTCATAATCATTCAAACACATTAAAATGTCACTGAAAATAGCATAAACTAGTAACATCATGAATGTCTGAAGGTGATACGCTTAACACAAGGTAACTTGTCCACTTACTTCATAACCAATAAAATAAATGTCAACTCTATTTCATGTAACATAACATTAATATTATAACTAACCATACTCTGCTCTATCATATTTTAAATACAGTTCCCTTTTTTTCATTTCAGAACAACGTAATTATTTAATCTGGCATTACTTGTCACGTTTAACCAAATTAATAATTAATTCCGAATTTAGCCGTTCACAGTTCATGTCTTGTTGTTCACACCAAAAGGACGCCAACCAACTGTGGTTGACAAGTAAATAAAAACGGCCCCGTATACATTACACACAATCTATAGATATTGAGGCTAACTGATTACGTTTAGCATTGACCATAAACCAACAGTATCGGCCTTGTGTTTAATTGTATTTTCATTACTTTTGCAGTATGTGCTGCAAGCGTAATCAAAGATCCCATGGTGGGTTACAAGGAAGGTGACAGGTATTTCTACATCGCTGGAGATGATGGCGTTATGCACCTCGTTGATGCTGAAGAAGCAGTTGATAAGGAATTCATTGATGAGTACACAAGAAACCCAGCAAATAACGCATATTGGCTTTTTACCAGGTACACAAATTATATCATTTTTCAAACTTCCAACAACTTAGGTGATATAATTCTTCGGTAATAGGTCGAAGACAGGAACGACGAGACGCGGCTCTCTTCCCTCAAAGAAACTTCAGGTCGCGGCACGAAACTCTCAAAATATCTGGGGAAACATACCGAGTCGTTTACAAATCAGCTTAGTCAGCCACGAACCTTGCTCAAAACATTTATGAAACATGGAAAGACAAAAAAGAAGATAATTCTAGTAAAAAAATATAAGATGTAACAGATAAGTCTGAAGAAAACCGAGTTTTAAAAATGGTTTTAGATTTTTGAGATATTATTGTCATGATCGTTTTCATAATAATTAATGGTCTACGTCGCGTGATAAAACTTGGTACTCCAACAGTACAGGTATTAATCAAAGAGATCGTAAAAATAAAATATTTTAAATAAACATGAATGCAGATCACATCCATTACGTTCTTCAGAATATGCCCTGAGGACTAATTTTCTAGAACCTAATCCATTGCTTCATGTGCCTGATGTACTGTTATAAGCCTTGGAAACATACGTCAATTACCAGTCGTCATGGAACGTACTTCCTTCTTATTATATAATATCATTAATTAGGTACATGATTAACTACGTGTCGTTATCGTAATGCGCTAAAACCGGATTACTTAACTTTTATCCTTTTAAGTTATCAGAGACTAAAAACATAGCCACGAATATTTGAAGTGACAGATTCTATGTATTTTTCTGTTGTAATCATACTACGACTTCCTACTTAATTGATTAAGTAATCTTTGGTAGCAACAATGCTTGTAAGCAAACTAAATTAAAACTTTCTACAATTCCAGGTCCAATCCGACCAGCAGACAGGTTCTGCAACTGAACAATTTGAACTCTGTTACGAATTCGAACTTTGTAGCTTCAAAAGTAACGGTATTTCTGTCTCACGGATGGAACGGCAATGGAGGAAATGACATGAACAAATTACTTACTGAAGGTATGTCAGTCGAGAAACCTAACTATAGTAATAAATGGGAGTGTGGGTTTCTTTGGTTTGTGGAATATCGAGTTAGTTATAGTAGTAGCAGTAGCAGCCCTTACAGATTGTTATTCTTTTGTGCCTAATCTCGGTGATTGTTATCTAGGCCAATAACCCAAAGGGGTTCGTGTGGGTGAAGACCATGAACACATGAATTGTTGAAAGTTGAAAGAAATTAAAGCCTCAATTATCGACAAGCAGTCACGATCGCATAAACATCATCTATTTTATATTTATGAGTTCAAAAATATCCTGTTTCATTCTTGCTTAAATTTGTAAGAGATCAGTACAACTTGAAATTTACTAGTAGTCCTTGGTAAAAAAATATCTATGATAACTTGACTCTCAACTACTCAACCATTGGTCATGAAATTTTGCATTAATTTATGATAAAAACACGTTTATTAAGAAGAAGAAATTCTTTCAGCGTTCTTGCAAAATGCTGATGTCAATGTGATTGTACTCGACTGGAGTGCTCTGGCCAATAGAAGTTACAACACTGCTAAAGACGGCACTCCTGCTGTAGGCAGAGGCCTTGGTCAATTCGTCAACTGGCTCGTCAATAACGGCAGGACCGCGTACAACAGAGTACATTTAGTTGGATTCAGTCTCGGTGGTCATCTTGTCGGTAACGCTGGTAGAGAAACTGGTAATAGAGTGCGAAGGATTACAGGTAAGTCGGCAACCAAATACATTATCATCATCATCTAGCGTTATCCCAGTTGCATCCAGAGTTTTCGTCTCGGCACCCGGTGGTGCACGGGCCGTGAGTTTGAACGCGATACCGTCTGCATAGCAGGTATATTCGAACCACACACGCTCTTATCAGTTATTTTGTAGTTGCAACGACAGAAATTACGTACCACGTACCATACAGGATACATACACATTCATACTAGTGATTGAATATATAAATGCAACAATAAAAATACAATAACGCTCGTTTCTTTACAGCTTTAGACCCCGCTGGTCCCCTGTGGTACAGACACAATGACCGCTTAGTAGCAACTATGGGACAGTACGTAGAAGTTATTCACACAAATACTGGTACTCTTGGTTTCACCGATCCTTGCGGGGATGCCGATTTCTACCCTAACGGAGGCTCCAGCATGCCTGGCTGTATGACAAGCTCCTGCTCCCACAGCAAAGCTTACAAATACATGGCTAGTACTGTGAAACACAACAAACTAATAGCAAATGAATGTGCTACTTATAGGGACGCTACCCGTGACAGATGCACTGGTACTTTGAACCCCATGGGTAATAGTGACCTCAACAAGTCACGGTAAGTGAATTTATCTAATGAAATTAATGTTGGTATTATCTTAACTGAAACTACTAAATAAGTACTAAACGTATTATCTACGGTTAGTAAACAAATTTTTATACAGTTTTCAACAACATCGAGAGTGATCCCTGAGGAAGGTTTTAGTGTATAATAAGTTTAGGTTTTGTGCAAACTGACTATTTTATGACGATATTTATTGCACAATCAAGTGCCAAATGTGAGGATTTGATTTATGCTACGGTGGCATGGGCAATCACACTTAGGCCGCCCACACATTAGCTTCAGCGGCAACGCAGCGTCGACGCCGAGGTGCCACACTGCGTTGACGCTGACGCCCAATGTGAAGGCGGCCTTACAAATATATAAGAAATAACATCTCAGCTAATTGATCCGAAATATCTATTTCGTGATCAAGAGACCGTCGCTAACTAGAGAATGATGGCTGAAAGAAAGTCTATTCGGTTAGTGGAGTAAAATTTATATAAAAAATATTGAAGAATCTCTTCAATAAATAAACTGATAATTAAAATTACAACCAGAATGAATAATCGAAAATTATCTGAGATTAGGTAGTAATAACTTATTAGCAAGATATACCTACTAGATCGTGAATTTATCATATTCATCAGCTCCGTGTATAAACAGACACACTGCTGACCCACTCGCACTTCTCACAAGAGAAGCCACACTGCAAATGAAATAGTTCATTTGCAGTATTTCTCGTTAATCAGTTATAATTAATAATATAAATTTGAATATGGATTTTGATGAAATTTTTGAGGAAAACTTAAGTTAATGAAGACCTAACGATACTCTTTTTTTACATTTTTGATTATGGACCTGTCTTCACATTTAAAAAGCCAACTGGCCAAGTTGAACACGCTGAATAGTGAGATCAATTTCAAAATTATTGCTTGCAAGTTAAATGTATTTTGTATTGTACTACTTACTTGTTATTCACTTTTTCAGACGAGGTATATTCAGAGTGAACACCGGCAGAAACTACCCTTTTTAATCGAATCTACCGTGCCGACAACTTCTAGCCACCTGTGACAGCTGCTACAACCAAGATTATCTGAAGTTTATTGAAATAAAATAACGTTGAAAGTTATTATTCTTGAAAATATAAATAATATTATAAATTCATTATATTTCTTTAATATAAAAAATGACGCAGATAGCGCCCTTATTTATAATTTTCTCCAACTACTTATCTGTGTGCTGTTTATAATATATTGGCAATAAATACTCAACTATGTGTATAGTATAGCATCCAGTTCAACATGTACCTACAATTATTACATTTTAAATTGGTATTAAGTAAACAAAATTGTTTCATATAATTATACTAGAGGAAGCCCGCAGCTACGCTTGCACATTTTTTTAATTTAACTGTTTCTGCCCGATCCCATGGAATGAAATCCCTTCTTAGTGCACCCCTACGATACCCAAGGAACATACATGCCAAATTTCAGTTTCCTGCGTCTTATAGTTTTGGCTGTAGCTTGTCTGTCAGTCAGTCAGTAACGCAAGGATTTTATATATTAAGATTTTGTTATTATTATTTTATTCTTTAGAAATGATATTTTACATGTTTCATCCCCTACTATTCCTCAGTATTTTATTCCCTACTTTCAGTATTTATCCTCTAAACACCAACGAAACCAAGTTTAATAAGTAAATAAATAAAATAAAAGACTAAAATATAAGAAAACATCTTTTGCAGTAGGAATAAATCCTGTGTCAAAGACCGCAAGTAAGAACACCCAGACTCGAAACAGCAATTAGTGGATCTCACAAAGTGTTGTCTCGCGGCGGTCGAATAAGGTGCTGGTGGCGTGCATTTAGCTTTTAATGTGCTGGCGTTCGTTTATCTTATTACATCTTTTGAGGCAATGCTACGCCGATTACAATGTATACATCACATAATTAACATACAGTCTGGCAGTCATGCAAGGCCTATACTAATTTTCATCTCCTAAATTAAATAAATACACATCAAAAGGTAAGAAGAAAGTCTTTTCAGTACAAAATCAAGTTAATATTGACCATGCACAAAATTACACGTAACATTTTCACTGATGGAACATTGTATATTTAAGTTGATTGGCTTCTCTTCAATGAGAACAAGTCTTACCAACCATTACCACACACAGTCATACTCCACGGGAGTACGAACAAAATATCTTCTATACACACCTTCTCTCTGAACCAATCCGGGTTCAGTATCTACTCTAAATATACCGGATCTGAAGAAAACAAAAAATGTATAAGAATCATTATAGTCCTAGCATTATGTGATCTACATCCAAGGCATTCGCCTCGGTGAACTCTAGGTACGGGATCAGCGTTTTAGTCAAATCAGTTTTGGCGGAACATTTAGTTAGTGGTTGCAAAATAATTTAAGAATATGACTCTAAATCAAATGTAAAAAACGTTAAACAATTCTGACCTGTGCTATTAAAACATTAAAGCTATGTATAAATAAAGTGAGCCTTTGTGAAATAAGACGTCAAGAGGTGAATTAGTAATTAAATTCTTCATTACTAATTCTGTAATACTTCTCTAATATTTTAACATAATATTACAGTCATACCTATTAGCCTTACCTATTCTTCGACATGTCGTTATTGCCCATTAGATAAGATTCTCCATCACAATTGTTTAATTTGACATCATCCATACTTGAACATGGTAAACCACTGATATTATTGTGTTTTACTGAATCAGCCATGTAATAGAACGCTTTGCTATGAGAACAAGTACTTTCAAAACAATCAGGCATAGAAGAACCACCATTGGGAAAGAAGTCAGCATCTCCAGATAACTTTTTACACCCTAAGCAATCGGTATTAGTATGTATAATTTCAACATATTGGGCATTTGATTTATCCAATCGCTTAGGTGATGATTCCCAAAATGGTCCAGCTGGATCTAGTCCTGAAAGCAGTCGCAAATAAACTAATCAGATAAGTTCAACGCTTAATCTCTAGCAGATCGCTTCTTAGCAAAATACATTTTCTACAAACCTGTTATCCTTTGAATTTTTGCGTCAGTTTCTTTTCCAGCATTTCCAGCCACATGAGCTCCAAGGCTATGACCGACCAAATGCACGTTTTCGTAAGAAACCCCTACTGTTATGAGCCACTTAACAAACATCCCGACTTGTCGACCCACGGCAGGTACTGATGCTATTGCAGTTAAATAGTTATTCGTGCATGCTACTTGACACCAGTCGACAACGATTACATTTACATCTCCATCCTGCAAAAAGGCTTTAATAGATTTAATCATATATAAGTTTGTTGGCATAACATAATTTTGCTCGTCGATACTATTTTTGGCAGTATGCTTACCATCAGTTAATACAGTATTAATAGTACTGTTACCATCGCCAAGCCAGCCATGAATTATAAATACAGTCACTTTGACTGGATCAAAATTTGATACTATTATACTACTTTTGTTATTATAAACTAATATTTGACCTTTATGAGGATTCTTCCTGAAACAGAATTAATATAAGGGTACAAACATTCTTAAAAGTGGTGGTATAAGGTCATAAAATATGTGACTTTCTAGGAATCGTATTTGATTGTGCCCATTTTAAATTTATTGGTTGGCACCCTCTGTATATTAGCAATATACCTAACTACCAAGTATTGTCATAAGATTTATCACTGAGATTTTTTGCTTTAGCTCTTCGAATAAATTAAAGTCCTCTCTAAAATTTCCATTGTAATCATTTAATTTCTTATAGCTTACCTAGTATATAAGGTATACACGATACGATGACCTTTATTGACAACTTCAACAACCTTTTCATCGACCGTTTCAGAATTATAAACTCTTCGCATATTATTTTGATCATCAGACACATAAAGGTACACATCTGGTGTTTCTACTTCATTAAAGTTATTAATCACGTTACTGAAGCATACTAAAGAAAAACAAATATTATAACAACAATAAGAGTCATAGTGCTATCACTTTTATGGTTAAAAATCGTCAGGTTGATGCAAAAAATACATTTTAAATTTAACTAAACGTCCATAACAATATCATATAAATTAACATAATTCGGACAAAAAGAACAACTACGTACCAGTAATTAGGCAAGATAGAAGTATACATATAACTTGCAACATCATTTTCATTCACATATTCAATAACTCAAATGAAATAATTCAAATCGTTTATAAAAACTTTACACATATCCATCTGTAGCGAATCAGAAAGTAAAAATCTATAATTATTATTTTAATTTACTTTTTATGCTTCGTTTTAGTTTGTCTAATTGTTGTGTATGGATTTCAAAAACATAATTAAAATGTATAAAATTAGCTTCGAGTGCTAATTTAAATATTCCATTTGTAAATGCACTCTGTGTGTGACGGATTGAGAATACAAAATGTCACTACCCCATTTCATTCCGAGATGTAATAGGTGATTAAGGAAAATCGCCAAAGCAAATACCTAGTAGATACAAAGGCCAAACTTGACGCTAGTACACCATAAAGGCGAAAATCGCTTAGCAAGACATGGTCGCGTCCAGTTCCCTAGTCAAACGTAATATGGCGGAGTGTTTTTGTATTAGTGTGCGTGTGCCTCGAGTCTATGAGCAAGTCAAAGAAAACTTTTTTAATCTGATCGACCATGAACTTGTTTGATTGTACAATATCTTCGCGAAGAGATGGAAACTCGACAGCAAACCCTACACCAATCGGTCTGGCCACAATGGTAATGAGCCGGAGGATTTCGCTTATACCATTGTGGCCAGACTGGCTAATGACCCACACTGCTACTGTGATGTACAAATTAGCAGAGGCTTAACTCCAACAGTGGACCACGAAGGGATGTAAAGGATTTAAAATGTAATTTTACTGCAAAAATAACGTAGTTACATAATTTAGGAATATCCATCGCCGTTTAACAGTGTGCTGAATGTTGTGGGTTTAACTTCCACACAGCACATATTCTTTTTACGAGATGACTCTGTAACTCTTTAGTACAACCCTTGACGAAACGTCGGGATAAATAGTAACTGTATCGCTACTTATTACTACCACTATTTGAAAAGATTCTTATTGTACTAAAGATACAGCTACCTATTTTATTCCACAGTAGTTCAAAATTACATAAACAACGTTCATTGTTATTTCCATCATGAATTATAGGTATTACTAGACGTCGCCAGCGGCTTCGCCCGCGTCAATTATACATATAAACCTTCCATTTGAATCATTCTATCTATAAAAAAACTGCGTTGCGTAGTTTTTAAGTTTTAAGCATACATAGGGACAGACAGACAGAAGACAGACTTTGTTTTATACTATGTAGTGTTTCCAAATAAGGGTCGTAGCACACGTATCAACTCGGAAAGGGATCGGCACCGTATCAACTGGAGCCGTTCAGTATTATTTATATGGAACTTCCTACTGCAACGCACACTAATCGTAACGTAATCGCCTCGCCTCGGGACAAGCTCGAGAACCGCGGTGCGGTGCGTGGTCGACTTGCAGTTCCCGCGCTTACGATTCTCCGTACCCTAGCTTACGGCTCTCCGTAGCCAAACTTACGTCTCTTCGTCCACGCCCCTCCCGCGGTCTGCGTTCGGATTAAAAATGTTTGAAGTAGTGCTGCCTAGCCGTCAACCAGCGGTCGGCGAGCCGTAAGCACGGCGTCGCCTAGCTGTAGCCGAGTCGACGTGCCGGAGCTTCTGATCCGCTTACGTTAGGTGGTTACGTCAGCTTGACGCCTGTTTGACGGCGAGGCGAAAGGCGATACGGTGAGGATCCTTTTCTGAGTTGATATGTGTGCTACGACCCTAAAGCACCTGTATTACTGTGCCTTAGATGTAATTCTTTTTTTCATTAAAGGAACTAGTGACCCCTATGTAATACAATAACATAGAACAATGAGGTAGAATATAATCATGATGCGATCAGGCTGTAGTAAAATTTATTTTCTATTCTAACATGGAGCCTCTATTTACCTACTTGTAATTGCATTAACAAGTTGCTTTATGCTAGTGACAGCTGGTTGATAAATGCATTGCAAAGACAACTATACAATATAAAATGTTTATCTACCATTTGATCAGCTTTTAATCATACTGATGACGAAACGAATAGTTTTATTTTCTAAGTATTGTTTGTCACCACATAACATACGAGTACCTGGTCTATTCAAATTTCATAAGATTTTAAATGCATGAAAAAATAAAGCCTAATTGTTACTACCGAGTCATGCTCTGTCAGAGACATCAGGCGCTTAAACTTTATAAACAACAATTAGTACCTATACCTTATCATCAACGTAGCTTAAGCTGACATGCTTACGCATACACCTTCTGATGGCTAGGAGGCATCGTGATTCAGGTCGTGCTGGCTCAATCATGGTTGAGCCGTACGATGACTGTTGAATGCAGGCCATCAGTGGGTTGAGTCAGTCAAAGCGTCAGACGGTACCCTGCATTATACTTGCATACTAAACCCATTTTGTCTGGACTTTAAAAGATCAAAAATAGATAAAACGAATTGAAATGACAGAAGTGTTTGTCTCGGCCTTTTTTCTCAAGAAGTCATTTAACTATGGTTCGGCGTTACACCGAAACCGAAGGTTCCTAGGCGATTTGGGAAAAAATGGACTGTATCTAAAGGATGGCGAGTTCTGTTCGCCTAGGATTGGAATGGGAGAGAAAGTATGGTGTAGAAAGGAACCTCTTACCTTGCACGGCAATCTTATTCTTCTCAGAAGGGGAGTCTCCTGGTGTTTTCGAGATGAAGCTGCTTGATTCACTCCACTACACAAATCACTTTCACTCACGAGCGGTTTTGTTGAGTTTTTTATAAGCGGTAATAATTATATCGGTGCGGTGCGGTATGGCGGACGCGAACTCAGCGTCTCGAATGTTCTGCGTCGCCGTTGAGCAAGGCGGCCAATAGCGAGGTGTTTCTTGTGACTTGTGCAAGGACAGTTAAAAGCTCTTCGTAAGAGAGGATCTGTTGACCTATAACCTTGAAGAGATGCGTTTTAATTACTTTGACCATGCTTTCCCAACATCCACCGAAATGTGGTGATGCTGGTGGAATAAACTTCCAGTATGATTTATGGAAAGTTCTTCCTGAAGACGAGTACGATATTCTTCCCTGAGAAACTTATAAAGATCGCGTAAATAAGAGCTTGCGCCCACAAAACAAGTGCCGTTATCCGTGTACAAACACTGTATAGGGCCGCGCCGTGAGAGAAATCGTTTAAGGGCTGCCGGGAATGACACCGTGCTTAAATCTGTCGCAACTTCAATATGCGTAGCGCGCGTCGTTAAGCATGTAAAAATACATAGCCAGGCTTTACGGCTTTTAACACCTCGACCACGCACTGGCGTATACTGCAGTGGTCCTGCGTAATCACAACCAGTGTGTGTAAACGCTTTAGCAACCTGGTTGACGTGCTGGCTAGGGAGATCGGCCATGGGAGGGAAAGTCGGACGCGGACGAAATTTGAAACAGACATTTATGTATTCTGTGACGAATTATTCGTCGAGCGGCTAAAATCCAATACTTATGCCTAAGTAAGGACATAAGCAACTCTGGACCGGCATGGAGGTGCTTCTTGTGATAAAAATCAACAAGAAGGTCGACAACATGATCATGTCGCGGCAGAATGCATGGATGTTTGTAGTTATAAGGTTCATCCGAATTTGACAGACGACCCCCAATGCGCATGACGCCGTGTTCATCGAGAAACGGCTTGAGTCTAAAGGCCCATTTAGATGGAGAGAGTTTCTCGACTCGAAGATGCGAGTGTCGAAAGAATATAAAAAAAAATCTTCGTCTAAACATACACACTTCTCGCTCCTTCACTTTGGCGACAATTGCCTCGCAAGGAATATTGATTGTGTCCGTGTAAACAGAATTTCAAAGCAATAATCGTATTCGAGATTTTGTGCCAGTTGCTACCATGAATGCAGTGATTTTTATATAATTTTTGAGAACAAATACTCTCTAGTAAGCACTAAACTCGAATGACGAAACTCGCACTGAAAACGGTTCAAACCGATTTGTACGATACTCGTATGAAATTGAAAAAATGTCATACGAGATCGTGTTTATACGAGTCGAGCTTCTCGTAAGCCAGAATCTTCTTACTATAATTTCGCTGTGTAAACAGACGCAGGTAATTATCGCCTAGCGATATGTCATATACGAATCTCGTATGATATAATCGTAGGCGAGAATTTAGTTCTTGCCTGAATGTAAACATTTAGATACGATAATGTTATGGCGATTATTGCTTGCGATAGTAGTATACGATTTCTCGTACGAAACGTGCGAGAAACTCTCTCCGTCTAAATGGCGCTTAAGGATAGCGGGAGAACAAGGTACATTGTCTTTCAAATTTTGAATGTCGTTACTAAAATGAACAGCCTGTACAGCTCGTAGTAACTTATATTCTGCGAATTTGATATCAGTACTTGATACAAAAGTCTCATTAGGTAGGTGCCTAAAGCGCCATTTAGACGGAGAGAGTTTCTCGCACGTTTCGTACGAGAAATCGTATACTACTATCGCAAGCAATAATCGCCATAACATTATCGTATCTAAATGTTTACATTCAGGCAAGAACTAAATTCTCGCCTACGATTATATCATACGAGATTCGCATATGACTTATCGCTAGGCGATAATTACCTGCGTCTGTTTACACAGCGAAATTATAGTAAGAAGATTCAGGCTTACGAGAAACTCGACTCGTATAAACACGATCTCGTATGACATTTTTTCAAGTTCATACGAGTATCGTACAAATCGGTTTGAACTGTTTTCAGTGCGAGATTCGTCATTCGAGTTAAGTGCTTACTAGAGAGTGTTTGTACTCAAAAATGATACAAAAATCACTGCACTCATGGTAGCAACTGGCACAAAATCTCGAATACGATTATTGCTTTGAAATTCTGTTTACACGGACACAATCAATATTCCTTGCGAGGCCATTGTCGCCAAAGTGAAGGAGCGAGAAGTGTGTATGTTTAGACGAAGAATTTTTTTTTCTCGACTCGAAGATGCGAGTATCGAAAGAATCGATACTCGCATCTTCGAGTCGAGAAACTCTCTCCATCTAAATGGGCCTTAAGAAACCTATAGACATAAACGATGGCGCGGAGTAACTTAGACCAAGATGACATGCGCAGTGCGAGTGCATAGATGGGAGACTCCGCAACCTCAGCAATCACGGGATAAGAAACAGACTTCCGTTCGGGTACATCTTCGTCTTCTGCACCGTGGTCAAAGGGTTGCATGGGCCATTCTGACGGATCATGGGAAATCCAAGAAGGTCCACGATGCCACAATGGATGATGCAGAAGATTAAGTGGAGTGACACCACGAGACAAGCAATCTGCGGGGTTCTCAATACCCGTGACGTGATTGAAACAAGTAGCAGGAACCAGTTCAATCAATTTGCTAACGCGGTTGGCGACAAAAGTCTGCCAGCGATGAGGAGAAGAATGAATCCAAGCGAGCACTACTTTGGAGTCGGAAAATGCGTATATTTTATTAATAGGGTAGTGGGGCAAAACTGTGTCTTGAACATTGCGGAGCAACTGAGACAGCAGAAGGGCCGCGCACAACTCCAGTCTCGCAACCGAAATGGTTTTAACAGGCGAGACCTTAGACTTGGCACAAACTAACGGCACCGAGTAGTTAGAACCAATGCGGACTTGCAGATATACGACTCCGCCGTAAGCACGCTCGCTGGCGTCAGCGAAACCTATTAAGTTGATGGTACATCCATCTACCAACCCAAGATGACGCGGAATAGTAATTTGATTGAGCGTGGTAAGCTCAATACAAAACTGGCCCCAAGCGGCGACAATATGGTCAGGGGGTGTTTCATGCCACTCACACTTTGATAGCCAAAGCTCTTTGATCAAGAGCTTGGCGTACAAAATTGTGGGAGCCACAAAACCCATTATGTCCCATAGTCGAGCCACTGTGGACAGCATAGTGCGTTTGGTGCACTTATCATCTGGTGGTGAGACGTCAAACCGAAAACTATCGCAGGATTTGTCCCAGCGTAAACCGAGAACCTTATGCAGTACAGACTTCTCAAACTCAATATCTGGAGAAGCCTTATGAGAATCTGGTATGCGTGCGAGAACCTCCTTAGAGTTGCTTGTGCATTTCACAAGATCAAACTGGCCTCGCTTGAAAAGCTGAATAAGCTCTTCACAAAGCGAAATTGCTAGCGGAGCGGATATGACACTACAGACAATGTCATCCATGTACAAAGCGGAAGTGGCAACAGCCGCTGCGGCGGGAAAGTGATCGCCTTCATCAGCGATCAACTGGCGAACAACTCGTAACGCGTGATATGGGCTAGACTTGAGTCCAAAACAAACACGATTGAGCTGATACACAGATAAAGGTTCTTTCTTGTCAAAACGATAAAAGATTCGTTGAAATCTACGGTCAGATTCGCGAACGCCGATATTGAGAAACTTTTGGCGGTAATCAGCTGACAGAGCGATTTGGAAAAGGCGAAACTTTATTATGATGTTAAATAAATCACCCTGTAGATTGGGGCCGGCATGCAAAATGTCATTAATCGACTGACCCGATGTAGTCTTACAACTAGCATCTAAAACAACGCGAAGTAACGCGAAGAAAAACCTTTATCTATGTAGTCACGAATGACGTCATTATAGGCGCTGCGTAACTTAAGTGATGCATCAAGTTTACGTTCCAAACAATGGAAACGTCTGAGCGCAGCAGCGTACGAGTCGCCTAACGAATAAGGGTCACCACAGAATGGCAACACCACAACGTATCTGCCACTGTCGTCACGAACAGTGGTAGCGCGGAAATGTTCTTCACACTCGAGATCTTTACGGCTCATCGAGGGCGGTGCGGTAACCTCTTCAAGCTCCCAAAATCGCTTGAGAAGAGAATCAATATTATTTTCTTGAAGAACAGAACAACAGCAAGACGTAACGTATTGAGAAGTATGTAATGTAGGTACGGTACCCATAATCACATACCCAAATACGGTCTCAATAGCGGGCGGTAAGTTATGTTGCTCACTACGTACCACTTTAGTTAGTAGCAAGTGCGGGAATATTGCAGCTCCGATCAAAACATCAATGTCTGCCGGATTCGCAAACTCCGAGTCTGCCAGCGGCAATGACTCGAGGTGTGTGAGTAGCGATACGTCCACATTAGCGTTTGGCAATGTGTCCGTAATACGCTCCACGATAAGCGAAGAAATGTTAAAATTAATGTCCCTATCAAAACGCGAATGTATTTTAATATCTACGGAACCCTTGCAATGTTTTTCTGAACCGCCGATTCCTTTGATGGTTGAGTTAGTATTTTTAAAGTTATTCCACAATCCGAGGCGTTTGAAGCATTCCAATGTTATTAGATTGGTCTGAGACGCGCTATCGAGTAGACAACGTACCATGTGCGGCGACCCATTAACATCATAAACGATAACTTGCGATGTCGCTAACAGAACAGTCTTAGACGTCATACACCGCGGCTTAGCACTGCTCTGATCACTACAAGCGTGCGAAGGCCGTCCGCGCGTGCACGCCGCCCTCGCAATGGATGTCGTACACAACGATATTTCATCGTCGATCGTGGGAGGCGCAGTTATCGTAGCCTGCACCTGCGACGTAAGTGTGTCAAGCTTAGCGGCTTGGCTTGACAACGGGCTACCTTTATCGAAATGTAACAGTGAATGGTGTCGTTGATTACATGAGCGGCATCTCGTTCTACTTGAACAACACTCGTTTTATGCTTTATACTTAAGCAATTAATGCATGCTTTGTTATCTTTTACGCACTTGAAACGAGCGGTCGGATTTAAATTATTAAAAGCGGGACATTTATAGAAATGGTCGTGCACTATATTACTGCACAGACAGTTCTGTGAATTAATTTTATTAGATGCCGAGCATGTTACGTAAGGTTGTGGATTAGGGACCGAGTTATTATTACTATTTCGCGCTTTATTCAACCTTTGTTTGCTGCTGTTAGTGTTAGACGGGCTAGGTGAACTAGACTGTGTATTATGAAATATTCGACACTGATCTTTGATGAACGAAATAAAACTATCTAGTGTAGGTATTTTATTATTGCGTTCCGTCATCTCGAAAGCACGAATTGTATCAGTGTCAAACATTTTTAAAGTGAGTTGAAGCAACATAAAGTCGGAAAGATCTTCTAATTTTAAGTTCCTAAGAGAATTAACCGCGGTTACGAAGTTATCTATAAACAGCTGGAAATTCGAGACAGATGCGGAACCGGACAGTTTAAGATTTAAAGCTTGGTCCAAGTAGGTAGACGCTAGGACCCGCGTGTCTTGATATCTATCAAGTAGTGACTGAAATATGACCTGATAATTCTCAGCACTGGGTGTGACACCTGCAAATACGGACTGGGCCTTCGGTGACAGTTATATATTTCAAACAAGATTTAGGAGACCTACACGGTTGTATATCAAAATGCAAATCATCAAAACAAGTCCTTAAATACTCTTGCAAATCACCAATATAAGTAGGGGTATCTAACTCTATATAAGCATGTAAATGATAACTTACTCTTGAAGAAGACCGAGATTCCTCAAGTGCAATACAAAATGAAGAAACTCCACTAAACTAATCCAACAAATCTTGACGACAGCTTTCATAATACTCTTTCAATTCAACAGTAATAAAGAAATGAACACCCGGAGTCTTACGCGACTTAGTCTTCACTGACTTAGAAAAATCAGCATCTGGCGTATTTATGCTTAGCCCGGACGCGCCGGTAGGTTGTTCTAGACCGGCGCGTCGCGACATGTGGCGACCGCATGGCTCCTTGGGCGACCCCGCCGCCATGACGGTGACGTATACGACCGCCCGCTGAGATACTCAACTCGGCCAGTACGTATATTGAAACCAAAATATCTGTTTACAATTAATGGATTATCGTGGGCAAGCCCTTCAGTTAACCATTTACACACATCCAAAAATTTCCTTTTCTTACTTAATGTCCACCTATCATTAACACAAGAAAACACTTCTAACATATAATTTGGATCAAATCCACTTAACACAGTAAACACTGCAAATAATAGTCTGTCTTTATAGTCCATTCTGCCACAAAATATTTGTATTTTCATTAAAGAAGGCACATTCATATGACCCACATCAGCAATGAAATCTATCCAAGGCTGCTGGCGAGATGGCCGACGTGACGACATTACCTGTGAGGAAGGGAAATATTTTCGAATGAAACACAAATTTCACACACAAAACTATTAATTCTTTAATATGAGCATTAATATTACGAGTAGTAAACGTATAAGTAGCATAAACATGAACAGTACAAGTTAAAACATAATGCCAATAACGATGCTGATCGGTCTTTATAGGAAGCGATGACAAAGGTACATCAAACCCAACACATATACGCTGAGCAGTCGCATCAGGAGATTTCATAGCATGCAATTGATCATCTAAAGTACCAGACACAAAATCATGAGCAGTAATAATTCTCTCTTTACATCTCGGATAATAAGTCCAAACATGACTCATACCACTTCGCAATCGCTTCCTCTTACAAAATTCATACGTATCAGTCAATAAAGGAATACCAAAATTAGCATGATCATTCTGACACATAAACAAAATATTACAAGAATCAGCAGAAAACAACGGATCAGGAGCCTGTCCTAAAGGCATACCATCAATGATCTTAATATTACCAGTTACAAAATAACGATTTAATTCAAAATTAGTGAATACAAACTTAACCTTATTTAAAATAAAATGACCATAAGCAAATTGAAAATAAGGAGACAAAGAATCCTCAGGAAACATTTTCTTATCTCCAAAAGTAAACGAAGCCCACTTGTCATCGAAATGAACATAAATATATACCTATTAAATAGTACAACCTGTCAGCATCTGTCAGAGAATCATTATCGTGCACTGTAGACTTAAAACTCGCATAGAATAACGGCCAGTTTCGTATATCGCCATCAAACGACATAATCTCGATTGGCGGTAATCTCGGCGTGCGGGCCGCGGCAACGCGGCAAACATTTACCCTCCAATTGCGATTGTATACGCTTAATAATACAATAAAGATCTTCGAAGGAGGTGTACGCCTGATAATTCGGTTGTTCATCAGGATTGATAGAAAGCAATCTTGCGTTATAATCGTCTAACAACTTATGAAAATCTGTTCGAATACTATCTACTGTCATACAATAGCTGAGAAATGACTCCCTATTACTATCGGAAATAGCGGCGATTTTTGAGCGCTCATAAATGTTTTGAATACGCTCAAATAAAATATTGCGTTTAGCTTCTAAGATTGTCATCTCTTTGTCTTCCGACACGCGTGACTTCTTTTGTTGTGACATGCTTACGTTAGTATAAGCTAATGAGACCGAAACAAAATAAGAATATCTAATGTACCTATTATTTTACCTAAGTAGGCTAAGTAGGCAACACTTTAGAGCTGTGGAATTAAAAGTTGCTCGAAATATGAGATTTACAAGACAACTATGATAGTTCCAGAAATAATAATTGAGTAAGTAGGTAGCTACATAAAAGTTTACCTACTGATGCGGGCGGAAACAACCACGTGACGGTTATGTGAATGGACTAGGAGTATAGCTAGGTGTTATAACTGCCTAGGTATAGCGATATAACGTATAAAAACATAAAAGAATCCGACTCGTATGGATCAAAAAAATGGTTCGGCGTTACTCCGAAACCGAAGGTTCCTAGGCGATTTGGGAAAAAATTGACTGTATCTAAAGGATGGCGAGTTCTGGTCGCCTAGGATTGGAATGGGAGAGAAAGTATGGTGTAGAAAGGAACCTCTTACCTTGCACGGCAATCTTCTTCTTCTCAGAAGGGTAGTCTCCTGGTGTTTTCGAGATGAAGCTGCTTGATTCACTCCACTACACAAATCACTTTCACTCACGAGCGGTTTTGTTGAGTTTTTTATAAGCGGTAATAATTATAGCGGTGCGGTGCGGTATGGCGGACGCGAACTCAGCGTCTCGAATGTTCTGCGTCGCCGTTGAGCAAGGCGGCCAATAGCGAGGTGTTTCGGGAAGGGATTTATGAAAAGGATCGCTCGGATTGGCCGAGCAGCGACGAACCATTGACGTTGACGTGATTAGTTCTCGATAGAAAGGTAGATGGCGCTACCAAACTAGGAAAAGCCGGCGTGATTTAGAATAGGGTTTTGTCTTGTATAAGTGTTTTATACAACCAAAATACAGAAATACATATGTCTAGGTCATCATCTCAACCAAAAGACGTCCGCTGCTGGACATAAGACCTCCTCCAAAGCTCTCTACCACTACCTACACCAATCTTGATCCATTGCTCGCGATCGCAAAAAGATCGTCGGTCATCCTTGGAAGGCCTACCTTTGCTGCGACGTCCGGTGCATGGCCGCCTCTCCAGAACCTTTTTACTACAACGGCCATTGGTTCTTCAAACTATGTGCGCAGCCCACTGCCACTTCAACCCAGTTATTCAGTGAGCTATGTCGGCGACTTTGGTTCTCCTGCGGATGTCCTTACTTCTGATTCACAGGGAAACTACAAGCATAGCTCCCGCGACATAGCATTGCCCGCTGAGTGACTTTGAGCGTTCCGATAAAGCCCATAGTCATCGACACATTTAGTGTTAATAGGTTCTACTAAGCCACTGTCTGATCTTATGGAGCCCTACTTCAGCATGTTGCACATCAGCCCAAGTTTTACTATGAAATAGAAAGGCAGAGACATCTGCATATGCAATTACCCTTTTTGCGTTAATCAAATTTAGTTGACACAAATCGTTAACATAAAATATAAATAAGTCGGGCCGAAGACACTGCCCAGTGGTACTCCATATACTCATATATAGTAGCATTTTGAAATAATAAGAGGATTTGGCCTACAATATTACACAGAGATGGGTATGTACCGAGTTTGATACCGATTTTTCTTCTCTTCGCAAAGATACTATTTGCTTCGAGTTTTATCCTCAGTTCCCTCTTACAACCCAAGGAATGAAATGCGGTAGTGATAATTTGTGATCTTAATCCATCACCACACGGGTGATTATTAGGTTTTTACATTTACAGATTTAATCCGTTAAGTACTTAATTACGTGACGTGTGTGATATCTTATCACTCCAATAGCATAATAATTTATACAATCACGACAACTCGACACAACTTTCGAAGAAATCAAAAAGTAATCACCGATATCATCTTTGTAAAAGGTAGTTTTATTTATTATGATTTTGATTTATCAAAAGATTCGTATCACGTTTATTAAATGTGATTCTAGGCACAACAAAATATCTACTCCCGCACTAGTAATACATTCTGTATAAAGGAGGCATCACACTTTTCACTCTTCTCAATATTCAACCAACGGGCACAAAGCATACCAAGACTCCAAAGAACAATTTGTGGCTCACACAAAATGTTTTCCGGAGTCCCAACACGACAGATCAAACCTAAATAAATATTATAAAAAAACAAATTAAAACCTCTAGTAGTCTCAAGACGCCAGAAAAAATATTGATCATTCTATACAAATAAGGAGATCCACTGGGTTTTGTCAAATATCGCCCGATAAACCTGCTGTAAAATACATAAATGTACTTTAGGGCAGGTTAACTTAAAATAGTTATCTATTTACTTACATATATCACATACCACAAAATTAGCCCACAAAACGACAGTAGATATGCAACAAGTATAGCAATCAAGTTTTTGTGCGAAATCTTCGATAACGGATAACATTTATAGCACATTTGGCAGTCTCTCTCATAACTCAATCTGCAAAGCTTTAGAGAACTACGCTATAGACTCAGGAATCAAAACAGACAACATACGGTTCACCCATCAAAGATTCCCTGCCGATATTAGAGTCTTTACTGAAACCTATCTTGAAAACATGATTTTACTTTGCTTCACTGCACGCCGAAACCAAACTTTGCTAATAAGATAAATAATTATAGAAAGCGACAGAAAAAAGTATATTAAGTAAGGGGTAGGATTAAAACGAGTGACTGTAAATTAAAGTTTTAAGTGACAAAAATAATTAATTTATTTTATAGAATTACTAAGTGAGCGACTGACTGCGAGTGATGAGAAATCAACAGAACAGCAACTTACAAACATTAATTTGAGTTACTTAAAATACAAAATGAGAAGCTTCATAATATTTGAGCGACCTAACATTTGACAACGTTACGTCCTAATTTATTTTTCAATATTTAGCTAATGCTTAATTTATACTAAGCGGTATTTTATCTTAAATGAAGTGTTCCGAATACTATGTACTATGAGCTCACATTTTATGAAAATTTTCTTATGATATAACTATATATTTAAAGAAACACTATTAAGTAGCCAAGAAAAATTATTTAAGGGTAGGTAATTAAATGAAAAAATAAATAAGACCCATACATACATACATACAAAGATACATAGACTTGCGGCTGTTTCCCGGTGGGGTAGACAGAGACTACGGAACGCCATTTGCAAAGATTCTGACATACCTCTCTTGCTTCATTCACTCCCACCAAGTTTCTCATGCGTGTTCTTCTGTTTAGGGTACTTCTGACCTGTCCTTTTTTTAGAAGGTCTCCAATCTGGTCAGAGAACGTCCGCCTAGGTCTTCCCCTTCGTCTTGTCTCATTCACACTTGCCTTATATATCTTCTTTGTCAGTCTTTCGTCATCCATCCTCTCCATGTGCCCAAAAGGTAGACAATTAGTATAACAATACGTACCGGTTCGCTGTAGCCGCACCTCCTCGCTTACAATTTTATATATTAAGATTTTATATACAAGGATTTTATATATTAAGATGATGATGATAATACATACATACATACATACATACATAGACTCACGCCTATTTCCCGGAGGGGTAGGCAGAGACTACGGAACGCCATTTGCAACGATCCTGACATACCTCTCTTGCTTCATTCACTCCCATCAAGTTTCTCATGCATGCTCTTCTGTTTAGGATACTTCTGACCTGTCCTTTTTTAGGATATCTCCAGTCTGGTCAGAGAACCGTCCGCCTAGGTCTTCTTTTCGTCCTGTCCCATTCACACTTGCTTTATAAATCTTCTTTGCCAGTCTTTCGTCATCCATCCTCTCCATGTGCCAAACCATCTTAACATGCCTTTCTCGATGTTTGTCACTACATCTTCTTTTACCCCACACCACTCTCTTATCACACAATTCTTTACTCTGTCGGTCAAAGATACACCACACACACTTCTCAGTGCTCTCATTTCTACAGCATTTATTCTACTTTCTAGTCTCTTCTGCCATACCCAACTTTAACTACCATACATAAGAGTAGGCACTAACACCCCTCTATGCACAGCCAAACGGGCCTTTTTGGACACGTTTTGACTGTTTATAAACGCCTTCAGAGCTCCATTCACACTATTACATGCATTAACTCTTCTTTCAATATCTTCTTCATTCTTACCATCTCTTGTAAACAACGTACCTAAGTAAACAAACTCATTCACTTGTTCCACTCGCTGTCCATCGATCAAAACATTACAAGCCGTAACGCATTCCTCCTTTTCAAAAACCATAACTTTCGTTTTACTTACATTCACTTTTATTCCTTTCCTCTTTAACGCACTATGCATGATTGTTACCATCTCCTGCAACTCCTACGCTGAAGACGCAAGTATTACTTGATCATCAGCATAAAGGAGGCATTTGACGAGTAACCCATTCATCCTTAATCCGCAGTTACTACGATTTAAATCTTGCAAACAACTGTCCATGAAGAGGTTAAACGCCACGGCAATAAGACCCTTCAGTCATATAAACTAAGTGGACGGAGCCCTGCGAAGCAGGGCTTCTATATTTGGGTATAGGGTCACAAGAAAACCTAACATAACCGATTAAATTTCCCGAGTGAACGAGATTATTTTCATAAGTAAATAGAACGTGATTTTCGAAATGAAAGGAAATCAGTTTCGTCACGTTCGTCAGCTCTGACTCTGCTCATTCGACTGCATCGATTTGTCGCCCCGCCCCCATTCAAATTCGCGCGCACAAGCAATCTGTAGTTTTCATAAAAATCGTATCAAATTAATAAACATCTCTAACTATGTAACTATCTATATGGTCACGCCTGTCTCCCATTGGGGTAAGCAGAGACTATGGAACGCCACATGCTTCGGTTCAAACATACCTCTTTCGCTTCCTCGACATTCATTGACCTCATCATGCATGCGCGTCGGTTATAGGTACTTTTAATTTGGCCCTTTTTCAGCACGTCACCTATTTGGTCGGCGTATGTCCGTCTAGGGCGTCCCCTACCGACATTTCCATTTATTCTCGCACGATACACTTCTTTCCTATTTATTCTTTCATCCATCCTTTCTAAATGTCCAAACCAACGCAACATTCCTTTTCCAATCTTTGGCTCTACATCTTCTTTTAAACCACACTTTTCTCGTATCACACTGTTACGCACTTTATCTATCACTAGCTGACCCAGCGAACTCTGTATCGCCTTTATTTAATTCCCTTTTTCCTAAGCCCCTTTTCCAAAGTTACCATTGACTTAGCGCTTAATCTCTAATCATTTCAGAGTCTATAAATGATGAACAAACAAATATAGATTTTTATATAATATTGAATTCCCCATTCCTTAAGATATCGGAGACGATACCCATATCGACTTTAAAAAAATCCCGTCCGCCATCTTTGATTTCCTATCCGCCATGTTTGATCACGAAATAGATGCTTTATTTGGATTCACCATCCCTTAAACCATCAGAGACATATTGATTTTTAAATTTTTCCCATCCGCCATCTTTGATTTCCCATCTGCCATCTTGAATCACGAAATAGATGTTGTATTTGGATTTCCCATCTCTTTAAACATCGAAGACGATACCCATATTGATTTTTAAATAAAATTCCATCCGCCATCTTTGATCACGAAATAGATGGTGTTTTTGAATTCCCCATTCCTTAAAATATCGGACACGATACCCATACCGACTTAAAAAAAAAATACTGTTCGCCATCTTTGATTTCCTATCCGCCATCTTTGATCACGCAATAGATGTTGTATATGGATTCACCATCCCTTAAATCATCAGAGACGATACCCATATTGATTTTTTATTTTTTTCCCATCCGCCATCTTTGATTTCCCATTCACCATCTTGAATCACGAAACAGATGTTGTATTTTGATTCCCCATCCCTTTTAACATCGCAGACGATACCAATATTGATATTTTTAAATTTTCTCATCCGCCATCTTTGATTTCCCATCCGCCATCTATGATCACGAAATAGATGTTGTATTTCGATTCCCCACCCCTTAAAATATCGAAGGCGAAACCCATATTGAGTTTTAAAATTTTCTCATTCGCCATCTTTGATTTCCCGTCCGCCATCTTGGATCACTAAATAAATTCCATATTATTAATTAGCATCCCGAAAATCTCGAACTTCGTATCGCCTTTTTAAGAATTTTTATTTAATTCCCTTTTTTCGAAGCCCCTTTTCCAAAGTTACCATTGACTTAGCGCTTAATGTCTTATCATTTCAGAGTATATAAATGATGAACAAACAAACAAAGATTTTTATATAATATTGAATTCCCCATTCGTTAAAATATCGGCGACGATACCCATATCGACTTTAAAAAAAATCCCGTCCGCCATCTTTGATTTCCTATCCGGCCATCTTTGATCACGAAATAAATGTTGTATTTGGATTCAACAGCCCTTAAATCATCAGAGACGATACCCATATTGATTTTTAAAATTTTTCCCATCCGCCATCTTTGATTGCCCATCTGCCATCTTGAATCACAAAATAGATGTTGTATTTGGATTCCCCATCCCTTTTAACATCGGAAACGATATCCATATTGATTTTTTCAAAAATTCCCATCCGCCATCTATGATCACAAAATAGATGGTGTTTTTGAATTCCCCATTCCTTAAAATATCAGAGACGATACCCATATCGACTTTAAAAAAATCCCGTCCGCCATCTTTGATTTCCTATCCACCATCTTTGATCACGAAATAGATGTTGTATTTGGATTCTCCATCCCTTAAATCATCAGAGACGATATCCATATTGATTTTTTAAATTTTTCCTATCCGCCATCTTTGATTTCCCATCCAACATCTTGAATCACGAAACTGATATTGTATTTGGATTCCCCATCCCTTTTAACATCGCAGACGATACCAATATTGATTTTTAAAAATATTCCCATCCGCCATCTTTGAATTCCCATCCGCCATCTTTGTTCACGAAATAGATGTTGTATTTCGATTCCCCACCCCTAAAAATATCGAAGGCGATACACATATTGATTTTTTAAATTTTCTCATCCGCCATCCTTGATTTCCCGACCGCCATCTTGCCACTTATTCTAAATAAATGTCATATTATTAATCAGCGTCCCGAAAATCTCGAAAACGATACCCATATAGATTGTATCCTATTCGTTTAGCCTTTTTTTGCCTTTGACCCAACCCTCCCCCTTCTCGTTTGACCATTTTATTATTTTTGTCTGGCCCCTAAAAATTGTGGCGTAATTTTACATAGCCTATAGCCTTTCGGCATAATTTGGCTATCATAGACAATAAAAATTTTTAAAATCCGACTGATAGTTCCTGATATTAGCCAACATTATCTTTTAGCCTTTTTAGCATTTTGCCCGGCCCCAAAGGGTCGAAGCTTTATGTTATATAGCCTATAGCCTTCCGGAGTAACTGGGCTATCGTATACAAAAATATTTTTTCAGATCTGACCGATAGTTCCTCAGATTAGCGCGTTCAAACAAACAAACTCTTCCGCTTTATTATATTAGTATAGATACTTACTCCGCACATACTTCTCAAAGCTCTCATTTCTACCGCATTGATCCTACTTTCATGCTTCTTCTGTCATACCCATGATTAGCGTCCATAAATCAATGTTGCCGCCAAAACTCACTGCAGTATAGCAAGGCGAGCTTGCCTTGGGATAATACCATTGCTGATGATCGACTGTAAGGCGTCATTTACACTATTTCCTGCTTTCACTCTCCTTTCAATATCTCCCTCACATTTTCCATCCCTCGTAAACAAAGACCCTAAATAAATATAAAACTCTTTCACTTGCTCCACTTTTTCATCTCCTATCATTACGTCACATTCAGTTACACTATCGTCCCTCTCTATGACCATGACTTTGGTTTTGTTAACATTCACTTTCATACCTTTCTTCTTATACGCCTCATTCATAATGGTGACCATCTGACGACGCTGACGATGTAAATAAAACCTGATCGTCAGCGTATAGTAGGGTCTTAAACACTGACTTACCCATTCTTAATCCACATTCAGACTCTTTCAAATCGGCCAAACAACTGTCCATGAACAGATTGAACAGCCAAGGGGACGCTACACATCCCTGTCTAACACCACGATCAATGTTAAACCAGTCCGTGTAGGCCCCGTTTATTCTGACAGAGGCACTTGAATCTCTATATAAGGACTCAAGTGCTGCTCACTCCATACACAGAAAGGGTTGACCAAAGTTCAATCCTCACCACTCGATCGTAAGCCTTTTCCAGGTCAATAAAGGCGCAGAAAACCTTCTGGTGTTTACTTAAGACTTTCTCTGCAATGCATCTTAAGGGAAAACCTGATCCGTACATCCAATTCCCTTCCTGAATCCCGCTTGCACATCCCAAATTTTACTGTCCGTTTCAGAGATCACTATTTCAATCAGTATCTTTGCATACAATTTGCCAACAACACTCAGGAGGCTTATACCGCGATAATTTTTGCATTCCTGCTGTGACCCTTTGCCCTTGTACAGTGGCACAATTACGGCTTTGTTTCAGTTACCTGGTACAAGAACGGACCGCCAACATTTATTGAACAGTAGGTACAGCAGGCTTGCAGTGACGCCTTCGCCTACCTTGAGCATTTCAGCAGATATCCTGTCATATCCCGCAGCTTGACCCGCCTTCATACTTTTCAATTCATATCGTATCTCTTCCATACCTATACTACTTTCATAATTATCTTCCTCAATTCCTCATTCGCTACTATATTCCTAGTGTCGCTCTCTCCTTGTTCAAACAAATTCTCAAAATATACCTTCCACTGATTCAGAACTGCCCCATTATCTCTAATAATACTTCCATTTATATCCCTTATCACCAACTTTCGAATCTCCTGATTTGCCTCGGGCTGTTCTGGCCAAGTGCCAGAAGTTCTTTCCAATATTGCAAATTTTTTTCATTCCATGTGTTTTCTCAAACAAATCTTTTGACATTACTTTCAATAACTCTTTATACTGACTACGTACATCCTCTTCTTCCAATCTTTCAACTTTCACACTTTCAATGGCAGGTAAGTGTATGCGAGGACGATGGCGCCATTTAGTGGTTAGTCCCGCTATACGGCTAACTACCAAAAAATGGTCAGTACCCACATTCAAGCCTCGGTACACTCTAGTATCTTTCACTTTTCCTTTCAAACGTTCATCTACCAAAACAAAATCTATCATACTTCTTTCTGTCTGCCTTTGCCATGTATACCTATATATGAATCATCTTGTGACTAAACAAAGTGTTTGTCAGCACAAGTTTTCTCTCCATACAAATGTCCAGCAGACTCTCACCATTTTCATTCACTCTCTCGTCATCAAATAGCCCTAGAACCCTTTCATATCCATCACGAGACACGCCCACCCAGCCATTAAAGTCGCCTAACATAATTATTATTTCATTATTCTCACACCTAGCAAGCACATCTCTGACCTTGTCCCAGAATTCCTCTCTAACATTCTATGGTTTGGACATGTCCGGGGCATAAACACACACAACAAAGACTTTCACTAAGCCAAGCTTTAATCGCACGCAAAGAAGCCTGGAGTTGACGTATTCATATTCCTTCACACACTCATTCATCCTATCCGACAGAATCATTCCAACACCTCGGCTAGCTCTTTCAGAGTCAACAACTCCAGACCAGTATGCATGATATCGGCCATGAGTAGTTATTGAGCAACCTTTCTTCTTAGTTTCACTCACTCCTAGAATATCAATTTTCCTTACATCCATCATATCACATAATTCATCGATCTTACTATCCACTCCTCCACAAACATTCACCGTTGCAAACAGGCATTCCCTAGCTCTCTTTTTGCCTCTTTTGGACGGGGAGACAAAACGTGACGTGTGGCAAAGCGCGTCGCCATTGGGAATTTTACATGTACTCATAATCAGATCATATCAATATTTAATAAACAGGTGTGTGTGTCAGGCTATGTACTGATAAAATGTTATTATAGATATATTCGATTAAAATATTCTTAAGTGATAACAATTGTATTTATAAGGCAGCTCACAAATAAGTTAAATCAAGTCTTGGATCCCATCATGAAGGTCCTAGTAGTACTTGCGGCGATCGTAGCGCGTAAGTAAACAAATATAAATGTAAAGTTGTAATGAAACATTGTAGACACTAGTTTTATTTGCTTTCCAGCGTTTTGTATTTCATTTGCTTTTATATTTAAAAAGACCTCTTAAACTTTTGACTATTTGAAAGTTTGAATTGGAAATTTTGATTTTGTAAAAGAAAATTGTTGTCTCCACTTTATCACTTAGCATAATTGTTTTCAGATACAAAAAAAAACATACGAAACTGCCGTTTGTCAAGTTCGCGTAATCTCTTCCGCAAATTATCTAGCTATTAAGCTGCTCGAACACCTGAGTTACAGCATTCCTTGAGATCACCGTGTCATTGAAACACCTCAAAAAAAAGTATTGAATGCCTAAAAGCTGCCAAAATACAAAGTAATCATTTTCATCTCTTTTTCATATATTTTAAATATTAATATTTACATTTTTAGTCAGCGCCAGCCATGTCATTCCAACTGTTCCTGGGGATAACAGCCAGTATGTTGAGGGAGAGAGCCGTTACATCTGGATGCCTGACGGTGAAGGCACACCAGTACTTGTAGATCTACAGGAGCCCGTTGATGAAGCTCTCTTAAAGAGCAGAAACGGCGCTAACAACCAATATTGGCTCTATACCAGGTTTGTAAACATAATCCATTTTTATAATAAGAATGCCAATAGACATTTTAATTTGCGGAAAGAGGTCATGACCATGGCCATGGGGAACATAGTCTCAAAACTATGAAGCATGGTGTGTGTATTGTGTATATTCTAATACACATTTTAATTTCACTGAAAGTGACGAGTGTTTCAATACTAAATCTGCAATTTAATTTTATTTTCTGTTTTATGCTCGTTTCTGCTTTAACACTAAGTCATTCACGTGCCAATGTTTAGTCTTTTAATTTAGGTATTTTCTGAAATATTTTATTTCGCGCTACATAGAGTACATACACAGTGGACGCTGACATATTTTTAATAACTGCTTCTCGCTTTACAGGCGGAATCCTAACAACGCTCAAGTTATCGTCAACGGCAATGCTAACTCCATCTGGTCCTCGAACTACCTCGGCAGCCGACCCATTAAGGTCATCGTTCACGGATGGAACAACAACGGCAACACCGCGATGAATCCTCTCATCACATCAGCCTTCCTTGCTGTTCAGGATTGTAACGTTATCGTTGTTGATTGGAGGGCACTCGCTAACTCCAATTACAACACGGCTGCCGCTGGTGTCCCCGGCGTGGGCCAGTTTCTCGGTAACTTCCTTGTCTGGCTCATCAACACTGCTGGTGGCAACTGGAACCAAGTTCACTTGGTAGGCTTCAGTTTGGGCGCTCACGTCGTCGGTAGCGCAGGTCGCCAGGCCGGTGGTCGTCCGTCTCGTGTCACTGGTAAGTGAATTATGCTTGGTTATCCGTAGCTTTTAAAGACCAAACCTCTTCAATTTTATATCATAAATTACTTAAATGTATGAATAATATATTGACAGAGTTTCTAATCCACCTTAAACTTTCAGGTCTTGACCCAGCCGGTCCTGGATGGTCAAACAACGGCAACGCGCTGAACCGAAATGCAGGCCAATATGTAGAAGCAATCCACACAGATGGCCACCTCCTTGGTATCTTCAATCCTGTAGGCAACGCTGATTTCTACCCCAATGGCGGCAAGAACCCTCAGCCCGGATGCTGGGTCAGCACATGCTCCCATGGACGCGCGCCTGAACTATTCGCTTCCACAGTTCGAAGCAACCATCTTGTTGGCAGACTTTGTGCCAACGTTTGGGAAGCTGAGCTATCGACCTGCAATGGTGCCGCTACCTTACGTATGGGCAACGGCATCGTCAACAAGCGAGGGTAAGTTACACTAAAAACTAAATAAATTCAGTGAAAACTGTCACGATTCCTCGTAGAGAAAATAGTACTAGTAGTTTATTGTGGGCTTCTGAAATGTTTGATTTGAAGGCATAACATTCAATGAAAATTAATTAAATTAGATTTATCAAAAGAGCGGTAATATTTTATATGAATATTGACGGGTGTTAATCCACTCTACTAACTTATTTAAGAATAATTCTCTTCGCGAACCCGACCAGTGTTAGTTATTCGAAAAGTCTGAGAAAACAAGGGTATTTATAGCTTAAATAAGTTAGTAAGTGAAAGAAGAAGAAAGAAAGAAAATACATTTATTTGCAGCAAATTATGCAATACACAAAACACAGTTAATTACAAAAAGGAAAGAAAAAAAAATAATAATAACATACTGCAAAATGGTCGCAACTCAGCAAAATGCTAGTTTTGAAAAAACTAGCGCTGGTCTTCCGTTGCGACCATGTTGGTTACTAATATATCTAATAAATTCAGCACAACTAATACATCATACGATATAAATAATAATAATAATAATTGCGTTTTCGGTAGTAATATTTAAAACAATACAATACTTATTTTTGCACCCCATTTAAATCTAGAAATTAAAATAGACATTAAGCGACTATAATTTGTCTACCTAGTTATATAGCACTTGTGTCATGCAGCTGTGTTTCCTGGCCTTTGCGAGTGCGATTAACACCAGTTAAATAAACTTATGTGGTGTATACAAATCGCAAAAGTTTAAATAAATGGTGATTAATGGATCTATTATACTGCTGCCTAAAATAGGAACCTCCTTATACTAGTTTAGGAGATAATATGTTCTATACTCATTTGTAACCCACAGTTTCACTATAAAGTTAGAATTTAAGTTTAAGAAATTGTACCTCTATGTGTTTGTAATTCTGTATTAGATAATGTTTATTATACATATTATAATATCTTTGACGCAACAATGTCCTAAATAATCAAATCATATGTTTACTTTTCAGCAATGGAATTTACGGACTTCGCACTGGAGGTAACTGGCCTTTCTAAAGAAATAATGAACCCGGAAGAGGATCTATAACATAATTATTTATACTGGAAATTTAATTGGAGTAAAGTTATCTAATTTAATTTGTTGTTTTTGTTATTAGAGGCATGTACAAACCTTTGCCTGTGACAGCCTAGCATTCAGCAGACACAACACCATAAATACATTATTTTGAAGGCATTGAAAAAATAGGGTAAATACTACTTCGTCAAGAAACCGGGAAAAGACCAATAATACACAAAGTGTTTAATTCAATTCAATTCACTTTATTTCAGATAAAATTCATAGATTACAAATATAACTAACATTGCACACATCTATATAAAATTGTAAAATATAAAAACAGATTAAAAGTTGATGTCGATACTATAATATTACAATTAATAAAATACAGTTAAAAGTTCAATTGAAAATAATAAATAAATAATGCGAATTCAATCTAATGTCAAAACCAAATTAAAATTAATAGAATTTAAAAGTAAGAAATTCAACATTAATAGTCACCCAAACTTATTTTATCACCTTCAGAGTATGCTCCTTAAGAAACGATACACTTACGCCAACGAATAATCCAATCATCAAAATATTTTTTAACGCTATTTCCAGAATTGAGTTCAGTTCTCGCCGCGAATTCTCCTTTATGTCTTCTACCGATTGAAAACGGGCGCCACGAAGTGGTAATTTGAGTTTAGGAAAAAGAAAGAAGTTGGCTGGAGCCATATCTGGTGAATATGGTGGTTGTTCGATGGTATTTGTTGAGTGTTTGGTCAAAATATCGTTCACAATGATGGCCTTGTGCGAAGGCTCATTATCGTGGTGAAAATCCAAAAAAAAACTTTCTACTAATCTGTTCTTTTTCGTCGATTATGCTCTCCTAAACGCCGCATAACGCAAAAATAATATTCCTTATTTACCGTTTGACCTTCCGGCAAGAATTCCGAGTGCACAACAACGCGATAGTCAAAGAAAACACTCAATATGACTCTGACTTTTGAACGAGTTTGGCGTGGTTTTTTCGGTTTCGGTTCAGTTGGAAGGCGCCACTCCGAAGATTATTGACTAGTTTGCATGTCAAACTCGCAAACGCACGTCTCGTCTCCAGTAACAATGCGTTTCATGAATCTTGGGTCGGAATTGACTCGTTCTATCTTATACCAAGTCCCACAAATTAGGGTAAATACTACTCCGTCAAGAAACCGGGAAAAGATCAATAATACATAAAGTGTTTGATAGTCATCCAAATTTATTTTATCACCTTCAAAGTATGCTCCTTCAGAAACAATACACTTACGCCAACGAATAATCTAATCATCAAAACTTTTTTTAAACGATGTTTCCGGAATTGAGTTCAGTTCTCGCCGCGGATTCTCCTTTATGTCTTTTACCGATTAATACGAACGCCACGAAGTGGTAATTTGAGCTTAGGAAAAAGAAAGAAGTCGGCTGGAGCCGTATCCGGTGAATATGGTGGTTGCTCGATGGGATCTGTTGTTGGTCAAAAACACTCAACAAATACCATCGAGCTCTTTGTTCGATGTTTTTGTCCATTATTCGCAATTCACGCTAGCTATGTTATATAACTAAAAACAGCATTGTATTTAATATAAATAACAGATGCATTTCCAACTCTAAAAACTACTAAGGTCTCTCTCGGACCCTTCTTGAATAGTAGTATCACTTAAATGTGTTTCATTAAATATATTAAATATTGCAGCTAGAAATAATTGGGTGAGTAAGTTAAAAGAAATACCCCATAAGTTAACGGATTTTATGGCGTCAATGTATTTAAAAGCACTAAGTGTAAAGATACATCTGCTGAAAGCTCCGAGCTGGACCTTTGGCAACTGCACTATCGGTTGTAGTATTCGGTCGGCATGAAACACCCAACGCTCGCAACAGTCAGCATTATGTGACGGCAGCAGCTAAACACCAAGGTTCGGCGCCGCGCAGAGCGCGACGTAATTTCTGCTGTTGTATTATAGAAGATTTTAATCACTACAGACGTATTACACCGAACGTTCCACACAGTAGGTGAGAATACTATGACTGAAAACATCCTTTAGAACAAACTATTTTTTCATTTTCTTCCCATGAGTACAATTATAGAGCTGAAGATCAGTGGCATCAACATTTTTAATTTTTGATGTTTGACAATAGGAAAGATTTTTCCTTTTGTCCCCCAGAGATTCACCCCCGCTGAGGGCTACTGGGATTTTAACAACACCTTTTTTAATCTTTGCTTCACTGAATATTGAAATCCCGCTCTTAGTAATAACGAGCCACCTATTTTATTAATTATGTCAAAAGCGTTAGCACCAGAGCTACAACTTGGTGTGCTTTCCGCCATGACGCGGTATGTACTACTGATAACATGCACCCTTTACCTTTTTGTGTCACAGTAAGGGGTAAACAATATATTACTAACTTTTTTTTTTTTTTTGGTGTTGGGTTGGAAAATCCTCATGGAGTCCCTCCGCCCCGGGGGAAGGACGAAGGGGACTGTCAGACTCTTACTGACTAAAAACCAACCCGTGTTCCTCATGTACCCGTGTGTCGGAGGGTAGGGATTCACATAAGCATTCGTCGCTACCCCCGACGGGTATTGGCCCGCCAGATGGTCAAGCGGGCCCCGAACAAAACTCCCTTGGCGGCGGATGAAGGTGTTGGGCTCCGCCGCCAAAACTCTCAGCGGCCGCAAAGGATAGGGAGGACGGCAACGCAACACCGCATCTCCTCTTCCTCTGCGGCCCCACCGCGACGCAACGATGGTGCGCCCCCATTTGGTCGCGGGAGATAGGGCGCGCGGCAACGCAACACCGACACGCCTCTCCCCCCGCGACCGCACCCGACTGCGAGGGACAGACAGAACTCTCCCCCGCACCCGCACCGTTGGACGCATCCTGCGCAGGCCCCGTCAAGCCCACGCGGAGCGTCCCCTCCTGGATCCCTCTTCGCTTCACCGCGGGTAACCATTAACCAATCCACGGTTACTGAGCCCCCCCACCACGACAAGGTGGAGATCCCACGGGGGGGAATATATTACTACCTGCTCGAGACATTTAAGATGCAGGTAATACAGCTTAAAGGCGCTATTGAATAATTATAAGTCTCATGACAACATAAAAAATAAATGATTTAAAATAATATTTTATTGGGGGCCGACAGGAAATTATGATTCCGTTTGGCCCCGTTAAATTGTAGTGGGGGACAACACTACGAAAATTCCTTTTGACCCTCAGTGGAGCCGAAGACCTGGGGGACAAGAGGAATAACCCATTTGATCCGCCGGACCAACGGGTTTGGTCCGCCGGACAAGTTCGAGCGTGTGTTACGGCTATAAACGTGCCATGTATATCGAAAACGCTCGCTGCTGCCGCTATAGGCCGTGGCCGGGCCGTAAACGTTGTCGTTCGCGAACTGCGCTGTTGGCGTGTGTGCGCTATTCGTACACGCACTCACACACACCTGCGCCACATAGATATGGAGCTCTTTGGAGCGAGGCTCTCACCGACCCGCGCGCGGTGCGGCCCACCACTGAGTTAACTCTCCTGCCTTGCTACAAGACCCTGGACACTGCTCGCATTGCCTACCAACCCTGCTCTGTACTCTTGCTTTTACTAGTCTAATTGATCTAATTAACATATAAGGAATAATCTAATAAAAATAAATCTAATTAAAATAAATGGATAACAAAAGGTATAAAAACATGTTGTAATTATTAAAGGAGACTGCAGAGATTATGCTGTCAAAAACATAACAATGATTTAAAATCAAAATATAGGAAATACACTAAAATATATATTTTATATATTTTTTTTAATAATAATAATTTATTTATTCACAAAAATACAAAAGGTACGTGCACTACAATTCGTCTTAAGTTAAATCCATTGGTATAACTAGCCTAATGTCTTATATTTAGTTTTACATTATATAATAAATACATGGGTAATAAAAACAATAGTGTACATAAAGCCTCATAATGCAATATTGGCAAAAACTAGTATTGCGTTATAACTCAAGTAGCTATCGACTACCTACTCGCACTAGGTTAGACCTGTGTTTCGAGCTGACGCTTGATTAAAACTTAGAGAGACAAACGACAATATTATGTATATGTTTATATGCTAATATTATAACATAGTGTGTAAGTAATTAAGTTTATCAAGATTTAGTTTAATTAAGGCAGACTATTGAATATAAATTAATATTATAAAAACGAAATAAAATAAAAATTCACAAACATTTTGGTACTTTAGTAATTTCAGTTAATATTCCACATATCACGTAATAAGAAATATAATAATAATATTTAGACAAAATTGTTAAAGTTCATTTTAAAACTTCTAGTAATTTTTCTGTGTCGTCGTAATTGAGTTTTTGTAATTATTCTGTTACTGTTGTTCTGCATATTTTATAGCTAAGACTATATTTATTCAGAAATTTATTGAACTTATTATACAAGAACGGTCCTAGAAATACGTAGAATCTTTTAACAAAGACATGATTTGTATGAGGTGTTACACAAACAAGGTCCTTTCTTCTTCTTTCAACAGAAATTGGAGAATATGGGAGTTCGGTGTGCTGTTTTAGTATAATAATAAGTATAAATAGTTGGCGCACTGTTAGCACGTTGCATGATAAAAGAGTTGGTGTGTAGGGAATTTATAGCGACGAAATGTAGCCACTTTAAGAATTGCTCTTTGTGCTCGTTCTAGCGGCAATAGAACTGATTTAGCCGCGCCACCCCACGATGTAATGCAATATGTTAGTATGAATTGACACAAAGCTAAATAAACCTGTGTTATTAATTTGTAATCGGCTATGTTACAAAGTTTTTTGAAAATATAAATTAATTTACGCGTTCTTGCGCATACAATATCAATGTGTTTACGGAAATTTAGATTTGTGCCGAGTGTTATGCCTAGATATTTAATATTGTCAGTTTCAATTAATGCGGGACAAGTACATGTTAGGTCAGCGTGCATTTTACAGTTGTGTGCAAAAATAATTATGTAGGTTAATAGGTGATGGATTAGTATTTCTCATTCTAAATAATATGTATTTCGTTTTGTCTACATTTAAGGTTAGCAGATTTTTGTGTAGCCAGTTTGATACAATATTAAAACCATTTTGGGCGTGGTCATAAACCTCAGAATATGTATTGGCTGAGAATAAAAGCGCTGTGTCGTCCGCATATGGTATTAATATACCATTTTGAACATTTAAACTATAGAGATCGTTAATATATATAAGGAACAAAGTTGGTCCCAAAATACTACCTTGTGGTAAACCAAAACCACTATTTTTACGCTCTGCACTAACATAATATTTATCAATTTTCACACTTTGGTAGCGATCGGTCAGATAGTCAGAAAACAGTGCAAGTTGTGCTCCCCTTCTTCCGAATGTCTCGAGCTTGCGCAGCAGTATGGAGCGGGATATTGTATCAAACGCCTTGGCCAGGTCTAAAAATATTCCCATGGAGTGCATGCTCTTCTCTAGACTATTGGTAATATGCGCCGTAAGCTGGTGTACGGCTTGGTTCGTAGATTTTTTAGGCCTGAACCCAAATTGTCAAACAAAACAAAACAAATCAACTTGTTCCAAAAAATCTACCAACTTCAAATATATTTATAATTCCGCAAATAAGAGCAAAGCAACTTGGAATCTGATAAAAAATAAAGCTACAAGAACTTACAAATAGATTGATTGTATAGAGAGTGATGGGGCAATAATAACTGCACCTTTAGATATCGCAAATAGTTTTAATAATAAATTTACTTTGGCCTCAGCCAATAATAATAACAGCGTAAACTTTCAAAATCAATGCTTTCCAAAACCATAAAGAAACCTTAACAGTATTTTCTTAAATCCTTGCACACCAACAGAAATATATCGAACCATCAATTCCCTAAAAAATAGTAAATCAGTCGGTTATGAAGAAATCCCAACTTCTATTCTAAAACTGTGTGCAGTATCCATATCACCTGCACTAAGTCACCTAATAAATGAATCCTTGATTAACGGTACTTTTCCTAAGAACTTGAAAGCATCAGTGGTCAAACCAATCTACAAAAAAGACAGCCCACTCGATATCAATAATTACAGACCCATAACTCTTATACCCATACTGTCAAAGGTCTATGAAAAGGTAATGCATTGTCGTCTGACGCAGTTCCTGAATAAACATAAAATTATTAATGATGAGCAGAACGGTTTTCAAAAAGGAAATTCCACCACTTTAGCAGCTTTCTCACTTGTTAGGTCTATAACGGAAATTGTTGACAGGGGTCATCCAGTTACTGTTTTTTTTCTTGATATGAGTAAAGCTTTCGACCTGGTCAATTTTGAAAATCTACTGGACAAATGTGATCGCTACGGTATTTAAATAAAGTCAGTCTAGAGCTGGTCCTCGGAGCTACCTGTACGATAGGACTCAATGTGTAGAAATATCTCGCATAAATGACAAACTACTCTTATCATCGTACAGGTCCTAATTTCGATTCAACAACTCAGGAGTGCCACAGGGCAGCATTCTGGGACCCCTACTGTTTCTACTATACATAAATGATTTACCTAGTGCTACGTCACAAAAATGTATACTGTTTGCTGATGACGTCTCGATAGTTATACCTAGCAATCCGAAATACGACCAGAAAGGCATGGCAGAAACAACATTAAAACATATATTTGACTGGCTCAGTCAAAACCACCTTAGAGTAAATTTAACAAAAACTCACTATGTTTTATTTAAAAATTATAAACAACAGACGCAAGGTTTTAATATTAGTATCAAAGGTACCAATATAAACAGAGAGTGCCATATAAAGTTTCTTGGTCTTACCTTAGACGAATCCTGTAACTGGAAACAGCACATAGATGTAGTATGTAAAAAGATAAATAGATTTGTATACGCTCTACGACAGCTTAGAATTACTATTGATGAAAAAACCGCGCTCACTGCTTATCACGGGCATGTCGGGTCCATCCTACGGTATGGGCTTTTGTTGTGGGGTAATTCGACTGACAAAGACAGAGTTTTCATAATACAGAAAAAATGTATACGAGCAATTTGTGGTGCAGGACCACTTGAATCATGTAGGCCACTTTTCAAGAGACTGGAAATGTTGACTTTGGTGTCCATGTACATTTTGGAAGTAGGAATGTTCGTCAGGAATCAGAGCCATTTATTTATCAGAGCAAGTGAACTAAGTAAATACGAGTGCAGGGATCCCACAAAACTGAAATACGTAACTTGTAAAAGCAGTTTTCACCAGAAGAATAGCATGGTTATGACAATAAAAATATGTCCCCAGAATTATCATGGAACTCCCAATCATACAGTTCAAAACTAAATTAAGACGATGGCTTTTAGAAAACTTCTTTTATACATTAAATGAATACTTCATTTGCAAATAATATAAATGCCCTTACTCATGGATGTATAATTGTCTTTTGTGAAGAGTATGTTTCTTATTAGTTTAAACATAAGTGTGACAAAATGCATGTTATTTTATTGATAATAAATAGGCTAGTTGACAAAAAAAAATTTATAAGTCAGTCCTTTAGATTATTCAAAAATAAGCGATACGTATTTTTTTATTTGTAAATTAAACCAAAAATGACCTAGATATAGCTCATTAAAGTTACGTATAACGTCACGCCGTGCTGCATTTTTTCGCACTAGATGACGTCACACGTAACTTTAAAGGACTATATCTTTGTTATTTTTTATTTAATCGAAAAAAAGAAAAAATACGTGTCCAATATTTTTTTATAATCTAAAATACGGACTAAATAAAATGTAAATATTTTGACCCTGGAAACTACTCTATTGACATTCGTCTTTAATAATTGTAAAACTTTATCGAAAATTTAAACTATTTTGACATTTGTATTACTTGCTATTTCAAATTTATCTTGACTTTTAATTTATTATTATGATGTAACCGGTGCATATTTTATAAAATCTTATTTAACATATTAATGTAATTTTGGCTATGATTTTATTTATAATGTAATTTTATATTCGTATGCCTACTGAAGGCGAGATGTGATGAACAAACTTCATTCTGTAACACCTTTATAACCATGTCTCTAAGCGAATAAATTTTCATTTTCATTTTCAATAAAAGTGCTCTTGCATTTATAGGTGAATCGTGTTTTATGTTTAAAATTAAGAAAAAGAACCACTAACGGGAGATGTCTCGTTAGTGGTTCTTTTTCTTAATTTTTGTGCTCGTTTTCTCTAGGTTAAGTGTGACAACCAGAAAAAACAGTGCAAACAATCACGTAGGTTAATAAAATCTTGCTGATGTTGATGATATAGTATGACAAGACTCTATGCGTAGGTACTTACTAGCTAAGCTTTGATAATAATATCCTCGTTAATCACATGCTCCATAACATCTCCATAAAATCCGTTGGACGACCAAACAAACGAGACAGCGTCACCTTTAAATGGTGAACATTCCATCTATACATACGAAGCACTTTGCTTCCTCTCCACGCTTTGCTAACTCTTGCCTATATAGTATGGCAAGACACAATTCGTACTAGCTAAGCTTTGATAATAATATCCTCGTTAATCACATGCTCCATAACATGGATAACAGTAAAGAATGTGATTTACAGTGATACAATTTTATTGCTATCGATACTTTTGATAAGATCTGCTCAAAATGCTACTAATATTTAAGATATTAATAATATAAAAGCTATTCGTAACTTTACGGCCCTGTAGACTCAAAAATCATCAGAACCCAAAGAAATCGTATTTCAAAATGACGTCAGCGCATCAAACGAACAAAGCGATAACAGAAACGTTAGGCTGAGACTATTTTGAAATCTGTTCGTAGGTTTACATTTAATATACAATTTTCGTTACTTTTTAAAATCCTTAAATTTATTTGATAAGCTCTGACATGACAGAGTCAGTAGTAAACTTCCGGTATTTGGCGGTTCTCCTGGTCTGTGAACCTGAATAATGAATAAAACAATGTTAGCTTGAGTAAAGTTATTTGTTTAAGTTGTTACCTATTATATTTGGATTGCACAAACCTTTATCTATGCCAACATACTACTATAAGGAGTGACCAATGGTATTTATTAGAGTTAATGATAAAGCAATCACTTTTGGTAACTACTATGAATAATTCGCTATTTATTCGAGTAACATAATGTCATCTAAAAGTACATTGTCAATAATATAAAAAAACAAAAAAAGTTGTAACAAAATTCTATCAACTAATTCGAAAATACACTGCGTTCTTTAATTGCTCTGTAGTAAAATGATAACAAACCTAAAAAGACAATACCTTCTTAAATGTCTCACATCCACTTGCTTCAGCCAGAAACGCTAATATCTGCAGTAACACTAATAAAACGTCAGTACAATTATAGAATTAAATAATATATATTTTACAACGAACTCATTTTTCCACTGTCACCGGCTTCAAAAAAACAGTGATTATCAATTCGGCCTGTATGTGATGTTGTTGGAATTTGTTAATCTAGTCATCAGTTTATTGTAGAGTTAAGGATCAATATCAATTTTGTGATGTTTCTTGTCGATGAACGTGTGGAGTGGCATCAAGAACAAATATTTACTTCAGAGGCCCAATTCTCCTAGATATTTGTTCAAAATTCACTTTCGATCTAATGCTGTCATACTTCATGTCACAAATGGTATTCTCCTTAATTAACTTATATTTGAATGTTATTGGAATGTAAGTGTGACTAGATCGTAAATTGAACAAAGTGTCAACGTCGAACTATAGGAGTCAAATTAGACGATAACAACATATTTATCCAATTTCTTTGGACGATAATGACATAAAATTTGCAGAATAATCTCATTTCGTTCAAAATATAGGAGAGAAGGAGGTAAGACGGGGCAGCGGGTAAGACGGGGTACCCAGCTAAATTCATAGTTCAAACTGACCTATCACGCTCGTTCATTCATCGTTCGATGCGCCACAATGGTACTTGTCAGTCACCCGGTGTTTAATGGTCCGCAAGTGCACACATGTCGAAAAAATTCAAAAAAAGTGTTTTACTGCAAGTTGTTTCTCACATTTTCTTCTAGTTTGACACGTGATTGCCGTTTTTTAAATAACGCTAACTGGTGTGGTGTTTCTGTAATTGACGCTTAAACTAACCTATAATAAGGTAAGCATTTTGTTTCCTTAAGATTGTTAACTGTTTTTTTGTTTTGTTTTTATTGCTAGAAAATGGCTCTGCAGGCAAGATGGGGTAACTGGTAGTCCTTCTTGCCCTCCCAATGAGGAAAAATTAGTTTTTGCTTGATTTTCGTAAAAATGCTTTTGTTTTTGTGTGCTTATTACAGTTTTTCTTTTTAGAATGGTTCTTGACTACAAACGCACCACTAACAGGGACACGCCATGTGTTTTGTCAGGAAGTATATTCCGTTTCCATTGAAGGGTATATCATGCTCACTATGTGGAAGATGGTCTCATAATAGCTGCGCGGGAATAGATGATGATGATGATGATGACGAAGTCATCCATATCTGCGAGTTCTGCCGGCTCAAATAATCATCTTTATCTGTAATCATTCTCATCACCCCATCTTACCTCAGGGGGGTGCCCCATCTTACCACCACCATGGGGCAAGACGGGGCAAAATACCTTTTTTTTATTTTAATTTTTTTCTCTTAAATGTGTAACTAAAAGTGCCTAATGACACCAAATATTAGAAAAGTAATAATAAGTTGTTAGTAAAAAAATAAATATAATTGTTTAACTATGTAATTTTTTATATTATTGACCTTTAAAGCTTAAGTACCCCATCTTGCCACCCTCTCCCCTACTTTCAACGTCATATAAAATACGAGAATGGGCCTTCAGATCTGTTTATGACTGGAGGCACTCCGCGTGTACACTATTAATCCGTGCAAACTCGGGGTTTCGTCGCCAAAGAACCATCGCGTAGGTTCATAAATTCCAGCCGATATTAGTGATATACTTTGACAAGAGATAATTCATAATACCTAAGCTTTGATAATAATCACTTGCTCCATAACATGGATAACGGTAAAGAATGTGATTTACGGTGATAAGAATGTATTGCTATCGATACTTTAGATACAATCTGCTCAAAATGCTACTAATATTTAAGATATTAGTAGTATTAAACACACACAAGCTATTCGTAACTTTACGAACCTGTAGACTCAAAAATCACCAGAACCCAAAAAAATATATACGATACGATCTGCATGCTACTGATATTAGAGATAATGCTAACATACTCGTACAACACATTCACACTATTCGTAAAATTAATATTTTTGAGATTACATCCAAAAGTCCGACCTATGTATACAACTGCATAATAAAAAAGGCGTGAATGTGAGCTCCGTGGCCCAATTCTCGTATTTTTTTATGACATTGATATCATATTTTGAATGGACTCAAAAGCGTTATTCTGATAACCTGATGTCAGTATCGTATGATTTGAAATAAAAAGTTCGTCGTTGACACATATTTTGACACTTGTTTGAATTACGATCTCGTTACAATTTCATTCACATATCAGATAATTAAAAAGAATAGGCTTTTTGTGACGTAAGTATGACACTGACATCATATCGAAACTGTATTTATTTAGTAGAATTGGGCCCCCGATGTCTTATGCTGCAACCGGGATAGCGTAAGAAATATATTATCCCTTTGTCGCCGCTTACGACACCCACGGGAAGATAGGGGGTGGCGACACTTGTATTCTATACCGTCAATCACACGGCGAACCTTAATGCCTGAAGGTTATCTACTTTAATTATTCTGTAATAGTTTTAAAAAACTGACTTTTTGAACTTTATTAAACCAGATGGTAGGAATAAAAAAACACGATAGACTTTTATTGCAGATTGCTTTTTAAACATTGAGAGTCGTCACCATAGAAAAAAAAAAATAATAGGGTCTTCACAGCTTTTAAATGACCCACTGTAAACATTCAGATTTACAATTGCATAAGTCGTTGGAGATGGTGATTGTTTTTTGACATGTCGTAACTATCAACATTTATGTTTAGCTTAGGTGAAGTCTTCTGGAATGGGATAAACGTAGTTCTGCTCATTATACTCGATCATTTCATCGTGTTTTATCGCAAGCGCATCATTAGCCATTTGCTGTAGATATTTCACCAGGCGTTTTGCAAGCCTGGTCATACACCCGGGCCTTTAAAGATCACTTTCCATCCTGAAGCTCGCCTGCCATAGGTAGTATATAAAGGTGCGAGAACGTCGTTGACAGCCTATAAGCCAGGGAACATCTCTAATCTCTAAGGTTCTGAGCCAATGGAGGTTATCTTCTGCTAGTAGCACCATGTCTCCAATGCTCAGGTGGGCAAGTGAAGCACGAATATGTTCTTCAATACTTATTATTTCTGCCACTATCCCAAAAATGTTGTCGCAATTTCTCCACGCGTCTATTGTGTGGCAACTGGCTGTCCTTAAAGTCCGTCAGATCTGTTGGTTAAAATACGCTGCAGAGTCCGCCTGGAGATAACCAATTGCGTGGCACGTCGCCTCGTTGATGTTTCTAGACACTCTTCCACATTTTCGCGCACAGCTTCACTATTTTCGGCTGAACGGCCTGTTCTTGGTCTGCCAGATTTAGGTACGTCTATCCAATGTAGAGCCAGTTGCTTCGAGGCGTGTGGCAAAGCGTCGAATAGTGCGACCAACCGGTACCGGACGGTGCGGAAATCGTCGACGAAATTCACGTTGTGTTTTTATCACTGATGAATTATTCCGTAAAAACATTGACACGATTATTTCACGTTCTTGGGGAGTAAAGCGGTCCATGATTACTTTTAGTGAATTTTACATTTGATGACTACAAAATTTTCAGTATCAGAATGACAGGAGATGTAATAAAATAATATATAAGGAATTTCTATAGGGTCTTTACTTTTGCGCCACCCTGTATCTTAGTCTTGGTACTAATTTTATGATTTGTGCTCACTAACAGCCGGTTTCAATATTCGATCTACCATGGATTTGGGTATTCGAGATACATGTTTGAAATAGTTTATATAGAGTTTATGTGAAATATGATTTTAGATACCCAATCTAAAATCTAATCAAAATGGATAGATCGATTATTGAATTCAGCAGTAAGAAATGCTGCTCTTCACTAAGTCATATCAAAAGTCAAACATAACACCCAGTTCACGAATGACTTTAACTTAATCCATATTACATACAAAGCCTCACGCCTGTTCGCCTATCTATCGTTTAACTATATTAATACGATTAAAAAACCATAAAAATAATTAATTAGCTGTTCGTTTTATAAAAATTATATGAATTGATAATTTTGAAGAACTTAGTAACATGTTCATAAAACTAATTAGCAATAGTACTTAAATCAGAGGAACATTTGAAATACGTCTAAAGATTGATACCGTTTAAAAGATCTTTTAAGACCTCCATAAGTAATATTAAATTATTTACGCGATCGAAAGCTTTCGGGAAATCTGTATATTTTATTACTAGCTGACCCAGCGAACTCCGTATCGCCTTTTTAAGAGTTTTTATTTAATTCACTTTTTCCAAGCCCCTTTTCCAAAGTTACCATTGACTTAGCGCTTAATCTCTTATAATTTCAGAGTCTATAAATGATGAACAAACAAACATAGATTTTTATTTAATATTGAATTCCCCATTCCTTAAAATATCGGAGACGATACCCATATCGACTTTAAAAAAAAATCTCGTCCGCCATCTTTGATTTCCTATCCGCCATCTTTGATCACGAACTGGATGTTGTATTTGGATTCACCATCCCTTAAATCATCAGAGACGATACCCATATTGATTTTTAAAAATTTTCCCATCCGCCATCTTTGATTTCCCATCCGCCATCTTGAATCACGAAATAGATGTTGTATTTGGATTCACCATCCCTTAAGCCATCGAGACGATACCCATATTGATTTTTTAAATTTTTCCGATCCGCCATCTTTGATTTCCCATCCGCCATCTTGAATCACGAAATAGATGTTGTATTTGAATTCCCCATCCCTTTAAACATCGGAGACGATACCCATATTGATTTAAAAAAACAATCCCATCCGCCATCTTTGATCACGAAATAGATGGTGTTTTTGAATTCCCCATTCCTTAAAATATCGGAGACGATACCCATATCGACTTTAAAATAAATGCCGTCCGCCATCTTTGATTTCCTATCCGCCATCTTTGATCACTAAATAGATGTTGTATTTGTATTCTCCATCCCTTAAATCATCAGAGACGATACCCATATCGATTTTTAAATTTTTCCGATCCGCCATCCTTGATTTCCCATCCACCATCTTGAATCGCGAAACAGATGTTGTATTTTGATTCCCCATCCCTTTTAACATCGCAGACGATACCAATATTGATTTTTTAAATTTTCCCATCCGCCATCGTTAATTTCCCATCCGCCATCTTTGATCACGAAATAGATGGTGTATTTCGATTCCTCACCCCTTAAAATATCGAAGGCGATACCCATATTGATTTAAAAAAAAATTTCATCCGCCATCTTTGATTTCCCGTCCGCCATCTTGGATCACTAAATAAATTTCATATTATTAATCAGCGTCCCGAAAATCTCGAAAACGATACCCATATAGATTCTATCCTATTCGTTTAGCCTTTTTTGCCTTTGACCCAACCCTCCCCCTTCTCGTTCCCCTTCACAACTTTTAGGGGCCAGACAAAAATAGTAAAATGGTCATTTTACTATTTTTTTCTGGCCCCTAAAAGTTGTGGCGTAATTTTATATAGCCTATAGCCTTTCGGAATAATTGGGTTATCATAGGCAATAACAATTTTAAAAATCCGACTGCTAGTTCCTGAAATTAGCCGACATTATCTTTTAGCCTTTTTAGCCTTTTTCCCGGCCCCAAAGAGTCGCAGCGTTATGTTATATAGCCTATAGCCTTCCGGAATAACTGGGCTATAGTATACAAAAAGAATTTTTCAGATCCGACCGGTAGTTCCTGAGATTAGCGCGTTCAAGCAAACAAACAAACAAACTCTTCCGCTTTATTATATTAGTATAGATACAGACTCTACTTGGCACTCATCATTAAACGATACACATCTATATTTGTTACTAGACGACGCCAGCAGCTACGCCTGCATTTTTTTTAATTTACCCGTTTTGGCCGATCCCGTGGGAATTTCGGGAAATCCCTTCTTAGTGCACCTCTACGATCCCCTAGGAACACACATGCCAAATTTCAGCTTCCTGAGCCCAATAGTTTCGGCTGTAGCGTGTCTGTCAGTCAGTCAGTAACGCAAGGATTTTATATATTAAGAGGCAATAACAATTTTAAAAATCCGACTGCTAGTTCCTGAGATTAGCCGACATTATCTTTTAGCCTTTTTAGCCTTTTTCCCGGCCCCAAAGAGTCGCAGGGTTATGTTATATAGCCTATAGCCTTCCGGAATAACTGGGCTATCGTATACAAAAAGAATTTTTCAGATCCGACCGGTAGTTCCTGAGATTAGCGCGTTCAAGCAAACAAACAAACAAACTCTTCCGCTTTATTATATTAGTATAGATACAGACTCTACTTGGCACTCATCATTAAACGATACACATCTATATTTGTTACTAGAGGACGCCAGCAGCTACGCCTGCATTTTTTTTAATTTACCCGTTTTGGCCGATCCCGTGGGAATTTCGGGAAATCCCTTCTTAGTGCACCTCTACGATCCCCTAGGAACACACATGCCAAATTTCAGCTTCCTGAGCCCAATAGTTTCGGCTGTAGCGTGTCTGTCAGTCAGTCAGTAACGCAAGGATTTTATATATTAAGATTAGTGATTCTAGTTTTTGATGTATATATTTTTCAATTACGGAGAATTTTTTTTAAATGAGAGTACAAATTCTTCACAACTTTGCCTTGCCGCTTGATGTACCCAGTTATCGTCCCTCTAATAATTTGATAGTAAAATATAATATATAATTTTTAATTGTTATGTATTTTCAAATGTTAAAATAAAATATAATATCAGGCTTAGGTTGGTTTGTCTTTACTTCAATCCAATTATTTTTGTATCAAACATATTATGTGCATTCTTCACCCAGACTAATTTGTAGTAGTAGAAACGTAGACTTTTTCTCACCAGTTTCTAGTAGAGATGTAGTTAACCTTTAGAACAGTTTGCTTTGTTGTGTCTGCGCATTGCAGTATACTCGTCACGACTTCTTAAGCTCTTTATCATCATCATCAGCCTTTAATAGTCCACTGCTGGACTAGGCCTCTCCTTTGAAAGAAGGAATTGGCCTACTATACCACGCTGGCCAAACGGGTTGGTATAGGGTTTGTATCAAGTTTTCCTTCTCTTACAGTAACAGTGCTGTTCTCTGCATAATATGCTCCCACTGTCGGCTCTTACGACACCCATGGGATGATATGGGCTGGTGACATTCCGTATTCTTAATCTTGACTATTGTTACTTGTTTATCTTAGTTACATTGATACACTTGACTATGTCACAGTACTTTAAAGAATTACTCATAAGTTGCGAAAATTGTTCCAGAAGTTCAGCTAGACTTTTGTTTGGTCACGCCTGCTACGCCTGGTCTGTTCAGGTTGTTCTCACGTAAGTGCTGCTCTAAATTGTTCGGTCTTCAGATAAATCCGATACAGTCGTTAAAATCCTAACCCTGGGCCCTAGGCTAGGATTTTCTTCAGATGCTTGATCAAGTTGTCCAACATGCTTTTCATTCCCTCGTATTTCGTGCTTAGACAGTCTTCCGGGGCACGAAATTTTTGTAGATCTTTTTTCTTGAGGGCAGTTCTGACTTCGAGACCTGGGAGATCATCTGGGGTAATTTAGCTCTAATAGTTTTCAATTAGTTAGTTATCGCCGAGGTAAAGGCATTATCTTTATATAGTTTAGGGTAATAGTCTCTTTTGATCAAACGAATCTCGGTCTCTGAAATATTCAAAACCATCAACATACGGTTCACCAATCAAAGATTTCCTACTGACATAATACTTGGTCATATTTACCGCTTTTTATGTTGGGTTTAGTCACATTTTCTAATAAACTTGTACTTGTCATCTAAATTCAGTATAATATTGGTATTAGAAATTGAACACTAGACTGACTGCACCCTTAATTGGTTATAGTCAATAACCAACCGATTAATATGGTCGTTCGTGTATTAGCTAAGCCCTGTACACACAGCAACAAGTCCAGTTAACAGTTGCAGTACGATTTTAATCCTTATTTCCTACATCATAAGAACGGTACAAAGTATCAAGCTTGAAGAATACCCATATGTATCACGCCGTCATCTCGATCGTTGATATGATCAGTGACATTATCACTGATTATTGTAGGTATTTATAACTGGTGTCCCTCCGCCCTGGGGGAAGGCCGAAAGGGACTGTCGGACTCTCACTGACTAAAAACCAAACAGTGTTCCTCATGTACCTACCCATAAGTCGGAGGGTTGGGCATCACCGAAGCATTCCAGGCAACCCCCCTACGGGTATTGGCCCGCCGGATGCTCAGGCGGGCCCCGAACAAAACCCCCTTGGCGGCGGATTAAGGTGTTGGGCTCCACCGCCAAAACACCCAGCGGCCGCAGAGGATAGGGAGGACGGCAACGCAACACCGCATCGCCTACTCCTCTGCGGCCCCACCGCGACGCAACGATGGTGAGTCCCCATTTGGTTGCGGGAGATAGAGCGCGCGGCAACGCAACACCGACACACCTCTCCTCGCGCGACCGTACCCGACTGCGAGGGACAGACAGAACTGTCCCCCGCACCCATACCTTGGGACGCATCCTACGCTGGCGTCACTTAAGCCCACGTGGAGCGTCCCCTCCCGGGATCCCGCTTAGCTTCATCGTGGGTGTTGGACCTCATCCACGGTTACTGAGCCCCCCACCACGACAAGGTGGAGATCCTACGGGGGGGCCTAACCTTTATCCTTTTTTTTTTTTGACTAACTCATATTATTTTCGGACACAAGTTTGATTTGCCATGCTTTATATGAAAAGTTTTTGAGCTGTTTATAAATACAAGATACTCCACCTTGTATTTCCAAACACTTCAATGGGGCATGTTACACTTGTCAATATTATCATGATCCTAGTATCGCGATACCACAAGTATTGATATGGGCTATTACATTATCAATAATATCACCATCAGTACGCGTTTGAAACTACTAGAGAAAGTAGTGTTTAGTGCAAGATTAAATTTGAACAAATTTTAAAAAGAACATGGATTGTAAAGGGAAGCCGCTATAGCAATAATACGCGCATGCGCATTAAAAACTGAGCGCAAAAAGAGGAAGTTTTGGGTAAAAGCACGGTCTGTGGGTAAAAGACTGGATTTCAAAACGAAATCAATATACACATTTACTAACATACTACAGTTAACCGTGTGATTGACGGCATATTTTTTTTTTTTTTTTTTTTTTTTATTTATTGGTTCACAAATCGGGCAATACAATTATCACACGCTTATGAACTAGATATTATTATACATATTAAATTGCATGCCTTAAAATAGTGAACACAGCATGCTTTGTGAATATGAGTTTGACCAAATTCACTTACTTATGCAGGATTTGGTTATGATAATATAAATTACTAAACAATTTTGAAGCAGTAACACTAAGTATTAGAGAGACGACTCTCCAGTATTTTCTTAATAACAGCTTTAGCTGCAGTTAGGCTCCCGGAGAAAATATCAAAATGTTGTCTCACGCCATTGTAACCTGAAAACATTCTATAAAACGGGGCATGTTGGCCCACATTAGTTCGACATCTAGGCATCTCGAAAGTGCGCCTATTGCACAAGCGGCTATTTTGGCGTGGCACAACAAGTTGTATCCCCTCCAGCAAAGCTTCACAGTCTATGATACCATTTACCAACTTAAAAAGACACAGAACATCTGCTGCTTTCCTTCTAGAGTATAAGGTTGACATTTTAAAATATTCTAATCTAGACTCGTAGGATATCAGATTTTTGCATTGGTTGTTTACATATGATAATTGGTACAAAAATCGCTTCTGTATGCGTTCCAGGTTATGTGAGTGAACATTATATGTAGGGTTCCAAACTGGACTTCCATATTCCAAGACACTTCGAACAATACAATTGTAAACTGGTATCGTGACTTTCGGGTTTTTAAATGTTTTTAGTTGTCTTGATATAAAACCTGATAATCGGGCAGCTTTTTGCGCTATACTGTCGATATGTTGTCTAAAATTAAGCTGACAATCTATGATAACGCCTAAGTCACGAATGCACGACACTTCTTCGAGTGGTACGTTGTCAATTGAGTAAGTTGCATTAGTTGAAATACGTTTTCTGGTAAATCTGATTTGCTTACACTTATTTGCGTTTAAAATCATATGATTTTCGGAGCACCATCTGAACACATTATTGATATCAGTTTGCAATTTTACAATATCCTCAGGACATGTTATAGTTTGGTATAATTTAAGGTCATCAGCATACATGTTAAATTTACATTTTATAATTTTAGTCAAGTCATTAATGAAGATCAGGAACAACAGGGGTCCCATGTGGGATCCCTGTGGAACCCCAGATGGTATTACATAAGTTTGCGATTTGAAACCCTGGATGACAACCATTTGTGATCGATTTTTAAGATAAGACTCACACCTTTTAAGATAAGACTCACACCATCGATACAATGAACCGTGGATTCCCATATAATACAATTGTCATATAATACAATTGTCACCAACTCACCACCCCCTATTTTTCCGTGGGTGTCGTAAGAGGCGACTAAGGGATAACACGATGCAAATACTATCTTTGCGTAGAGACGGAAAACTCGACATCAAACCCTATACGACTGCCTGGTTGGTCTCGCGGCATAAATGTGCGCGTGGGATCGGGAGTTCCCGGGTTCGATTCCTGGGTCGGGCAGTGTTATTGGGTTTTTCTGTAACGAAATTCTCAGTAGCAGCACGGAGTCTGGAAATGTGCCCGGTACGGCAATAGGCTCGCCACTTATTACGTGGGACTAAAGTATATCTGGCGAAAAGTGGGTGAAAAAATACACCTTTGCCTACCTCTTCGAGGTTATAGGCGTGAGACTTTGTAATATGTATGTATACTAACATTCAGAAACAACAACAACAACTTGCCGAAGTCTTCATTTTTATTAATTTTATTTAATTAATTTTTATCTTTTGGGTTCCACAAGGACGGCGGGCATGTTTCATGAAGAAGAATTAGGTAATTCCTCCAGACCATTTTTACCTCCTGCATCAACGATGGAGCGTAATTCATAATCGTCACTTTGACAAAGGACATAAGAATCGTCACAACTTTGACGTCGTTTCGCCATTGCTGCGAACGCATACTGACAGAAAAATATCTCAATGCGCTTACACTTCAATAATATTGAAGCCCCGCCCCCTGAGTATCGCGGATTTCCAGATGTTTGAATAATTTGTGATATTATCACGATACCGCGATACAGCCTATTACACCATCAATATTACCACGGTATCGTGATATTATTGACAATGTAACATGCCCCAATACTCAATACTCAATATTTTATTGCACTCCATATGTTACATAAGGTGTTACAATATTTAATAAAAAGCAAAGTATTCTATTTAAATTTAATATTGCACTGTTTTATTCATTATTTTTTTAATATTAATTTTATTTATAATAATTATATTTATTCACTATCAATATATTATGTTATTACTCATAAATTTATATTGCATATATATGTAGGTACTTATCATATACATATATACCTAGTAGATATAATGTGATATTATGTGTAATATAGCTTTCTATTAGGTATCACATCATCAGCCTTTAACAGTCCACTGCTGGACTAGGCCTCTCCTTTGAAAGGAGGAATTGGCCTACTATACCACGCTGGCCAAACGGGTTGGTATAGGATTTGTATCAAGTTTTCCTTCTCTTACAGTGCTGTTCTCTGCATAATATGCTCCCTCTGTCGGCTCTTTCGACACCCATGGGATGATATGGGGTGGAGACAATCCGTATTCTTAATCCGTCACCAGACGGATATTAGGTATGCATTTATTGAAATAATTATTTATGTAGTTACATTAAATTATTGATTCTCAGTCTATTTGTGATTATATAAATATCTTTTTTTAATTACTGATAAATTTATATTGCATAGATATAATGTGTACTTATTACACATACAGTAGATATAATATGTAGTAGATGTAATATAAATTTCTATTAAGCATTAATTAAAATATTTATGTGGTTGCATTAAATTATTTTTCAGTCTTTTTGTTTGTGTACCTATAAATTATTAGAGGTCCCTATCTTCAAAGTATTCTTTTATATTATAATAGGCTTTATTTATGAGAATTTGTTTTAGTTTATAAGTAAATGTTATATTTCTAGGTTCTTCTTTAAGGGCTTCTGGAAGTTTATTATAAATTTTAAATCTCTCATGTTCGGTAAGTAGGTTCTTATTACCTCCAAATGGGGCTTGTAGGTGACTAATTATCGCTCTAGGGTAATAATGTAGCTAGAAAAGCCCTAGGGCGGTAAGTAATAATAAAAAACATTTCTTTCTTTCAAAAAGTTCGCGTTCATCTAACCATCATACTGGCTATAGACATCATGCATTCAGCCCAATGACCAAAGAGGTCGCTTTGCTATTCAGCCTTGTCTTCGTGTGAGTATTCAATTTCGTTCTTGAAAAAAAAAAGTACTTTGATCTTCTTGATTCTTTTTTATGAAAAAAGGCGGGGATAGAAAACTTTTACTTTAAATATTGTTTGTTTTAGGATTTTTTTTTATAATTACGTGCTAATTAGGAAAAAACATTAGTTCTTCAAGTGACGAAGATATAAGCTGCACTCCCGATTCAATGGAAATGGAAGCTGAAGCAGCAATTAAAAATTACATTGTTTTATTCTTGTAATGCCAGTTTTTTTCTACTTACCTCACAATCGAGATGTAAAGCAGAATAGTTAGCTCGGGTGTAAGCACCAATTGCACCCTCGAACTATAGGCACCCTCGCTGCGCTCGGGCGCCTAAATATCTCGGGCTGCAATTGATGCCTTACAGCCCTTGGCTACTAATCTACTATTAATGGACATAACATATGGGCTATTGGAATTGAGAGTCATGTAGGAAAAGAAGTAGGTAACATTAATCGGTTTTTGTGTCTTAATGATCTATTTGTATGCCTGTCTCCACGTTTAGTAAAGAAGGCAATATTGTTTCTAACGAATTTACATATTTCCAGAATATAGATACATGGTGAAGTAAGTAATTTGTGGTTTATAAAGTATGGTTGGCAAATATCGGCTTGGTCTACGTTAGAATGCGGATTAGTTTTTTGGAGAATGAAAAGAGAAGGTGTGTCAGTGCTATAGCCCCACAAAATAATTCCGTAACAAAGCTAAGAATATGCGTAGGCATACTATGTAATTAATGCTGTATGAAAGTCAGTAGTGTTCTTAATTTCCCGGAGAGCATAAGCAAATCTAGATATTTTTGATCTAATGTTTTTGACATGAATTTTCAGTTTAGATGTGTATCAATAGTTATTCCTAATAGAGTGAAGTCTTCGGCGTTTTCTATTTTTATTCCGTTGGGTTTAAAATATATTTCTAAGGGAGTTTTTTGGTACGGGTAGAAGGTCATAATTTTAGTTTTCTCGTAGTTGATTTGAAGATTTATTAAATTATTGACGCGATCGAAAGCTTTCGGGAAATCTCTTTACCTATGTTATTATACAGAATCTACTTGGCATTCATCATTAAACGATTCACATCTATATTTGTTATCAGTTATTATATTTTTTGATGTACATATTCTTCAATTACGGAGATTTAATTTTTAATGAGTGTACAAATTCTTCACAACTTTGCCTTGCCGCTTGATGTTCCCAGTTATCATACCTCTAATAATTTGATAGTAATCTTAATATATAAAATCCTTGCGTTACTGACTGACTGACAGACACGCTACAGTCGAAACTATTGGGCGCAGGAAGCTGAAATTTGGCATGTATGTTCCTTGGGGACCGTAGGGGTGCACTAAGAAGGGATTTCCCGAAATTCCCACGGGATCGGCCAAAACGAGTAAATTAAAAAAAAATGCAGGCATAACTTTAATTGTTATGTATTTTCAAATGTTTAGAAATAAAATATAATATTAGGCTAAGGTTGGTTTGTCTGTACTTCGCTCCAATTATTTTTGTATCAAACATATTATGTGCATTCTTCACCCAGACTAATTTGCAGCCTAACTCCTCTGCCGTCTAACGCGCTCTGGCACGAAGGGCCTTATTCATTTAATACAGGTGCTCTGAAACGTAGACTGTCGACTTTTCCTCACCAGTTCCTAGTAGAAAGGTATCAAACTTTTAGAACAGTATGCTTTGTTGTGTCTGCGCATCGCGGTATAAAACTCGTCACGACTTCTTAAGCCCTTGAACTTGATTATTGTTACTTGTTTTTCTTAGTTACACTGATGCACTTGACTTTGTAACAGTACTTTAAAGAATTACTTATGAGTTTCGAACATTGTTCCAGAAGTTAAGTTAGACTTCCTTTATGGTATTAGGCCTGGTCTGTTCAAGTGGATCTCACGTAAGTGCTGTACAGTAAATTGTTTCGGTGTTCAGATAAATCTGATACAGTTGTTTTAAGGCTAGGATTTTCTATAGATGCTTGATCAAAGTTTTCCACCATGCTTTTCATTTCTTAAAGAAGATCTACCCGTTCACGAAATTTTTGTAGATATCTTTTCTTGAGGCAGTTCTGACTTCGAGACCAGAGAGAACATCTGGACATAGATAAATATAAATCTGGGGTTATTCAGCCTTAATATTTTTCAATTGGTATTGGTATCGCCGAGGTAAAGGCATTAGCTTTATCATGCGGATAGTTTAGGCTAATCGTAACTCTTTTAATGAAAAGAATCTCGGTTTCTGAAATATTTAAAACCATCATCCACATTTCGCCATGAATTTTTAGATCTCACGTAATAGGCGGCGAGCCTATTGCCGTTACCAGGCTCATCACCAGACTCCGTGCCGCTACTTAGAATTCGGAAAAACCCAGTAACACTTTTGCCCGACCCGAGAACCGAACCAAGGACCTCCGATCAGCAGTCGCATACGCTACCCACTGGACTACGAAGGCAGGCATTTTTTGTCCATTGTCTTTCCTGACACTGTTTGCACTTGAACGCATCCGAAAATTATTTTAATTTTAATGCTCTTATTCTTGCCTTATTCGGTGACAAAGTACAAGAAACGTAATCGGTAGATAAAGTCACGATGTGGGGAAATCCCCGGTAAATATTTTATATCGATCGTCTTTCGATACGATCGATATGTGACGGCCGTATCGTTCAATTGGCCATTCCATAAAATTACTAATATTACAGAATGGCCACGTATATAGATAGTAATAAAAAGTGTGAAAAGTTAAATTATTAGATTTCAGCCGGAAAATATAATAAAATAGATAAGGTTTTATGTGGCAATGAAGTTTTATATCAGGTTTTTCTTATAAGTATATAACATTTTCTTATTGCCTTAACACTTGAAGTCACGCCAGTGTCAGTCATGTTAACAATAGAAAGCAATATCTATAAATATTATAAAATTAAGACCCCTTTCTTCCTTTTTTACTAATACAGTTTATAGTTTGTTGGTAGAACTTGTTTGTTTGCTTGAGGTCCCCCGACGCGCGACGTTGGGAGCATGCACCGCACCGTCTGGCTCTCCAATGCCTAAAATTCGTATTCTATTGTTAAAAACTGCTTGCTAAACGGTGAAGGAAACGTCGTGAGTAAAGCCTGCATGTCTGATACTTCTGTGTCTGAGCCGAAGGGGACTGTCAGACTCTTACTGACTAAAAACCAAGCCGTGTTCCTCATGTACCCATGTGTCGGAGAGTCGGGCATCACCGAAGCATTCCTCGCAACCCTTCGGCGGGTATTGGCCCGCCAGATGGTCAGGCGGGCCCCGAACGAAACCCCGTTGGCGGCGGATGAAGGTGTTGGACTCCGCCGCCAAAACACCCAGCGGCCGCTGAGGATAGGGAGGACACCAACGCAACACCGGATCTCCTCCTCCTCTGCGACCCCACTGCGACGCAACGATGCGCGATGGTGCGCCCCCATTTGGTCGCGGGAGATAAGGCGCGCGGCAACGCAACACCGACACGCCTCTCCTCCTGCGACCGCACCCGACTGCGAGGGACAGACAGAACTGTCCCCCGCACCCGCACCTTGGGACTAGTTGGGACGCATCCTATGCTGGCTGAGCCCCTCCACCACGACAAGGTGGAGATCCCACGGGGGGGGGGGGGGGGGCTAACCTTTAGTTTTTTTCTTCTGAGACTTCTGTGTCTGACCAAAAACCAACCCATGCTCCTCATGTACCCATGTGTCGGAGGGTAGGGTTTCATCGAAGCATTCCTCGCTACCCGTCGACGGGTATTGGCCCGCCAGATGGTCAGGCGCGCCCCGAACGAAACCCCCTTGGCGGCGGATGAAGGTGTTGGACTCCGCCGCCAAAACACCCAGCGGCCGCAGAGGATAGGGTGGACGGCAACGCAACACTGCATCTCCTCTTCCTCTGCTGCCCCACCGCGACGCATCGATGGTGCGCTCCCATTTGGTCGCGGGAGATAGGGCGCGCGGAGGGACAGACAAAACTGTCCCCCGCACCCTGGTACGCATCCTACGCAGGCCCCACGCAAGCCCACGTGGAGCGTCCCCTCCCGGGATCCCGTGCTTAGCTTCACCGTGGGTGTTGGACCTCACTCACGGTTACTGAGCCCCCCACCACGACAAGGTGGAGATCCTACGGGGTGGGCCTAACCTTTATCCTAATGAAAAAGGCTCAGCAATGGAACCGACTATGAACAAGACTGAAGATGATTTTTGTAAAGTCGAATTTAAGCTTAACTTATTTTCACTGCACCTTACATACTCTTTAAAGTATTTTGCATCTATCCATAATCAGCTCATATCAATATTTAATAAACAGGTGTGCATGTGTGAAGGCTTTGCATTATCTATACTAATAATATTACAAAGCTGAAGAGTTTGTTTGTTTGGTTGATTGAACATGCTAATCTCAGGAACTACTGGTCTGATTTGTATAATTATTTTTGTGTTGGATAGCCCATTTATCGAGAAAGGCCAAAGGCTATAGCTATATAACATCACGCTATGAGCCTTGGGAGCGGAGCTGTAGCCCTAAGCAACGCAGGTGTAACCGTGGACTCAGTTGCAAATTTAGAGATAACTTTCATATTTATAGGGCAGCTCACAAATAATTCAAATCTAGTTTTGGACCCCATTATGAAAGTCATAGTGGTAATTGCGGCGATCATAGCGCGTAAGTAAACAAATATAATTGTAAAGTGTTTAAAATACAAGGTACTCCACCTTGTATTTCAAAACATTTCATAAACCTTTCATTATTTTAAACTATCGTATCGGCAATGCTAAACTTGTAAAAGTTAAAAACTTTTGTCCTAATAAGTTCAAATTATAGCAGCATCAGTAGCTAAGTATTTCTTATTTCATTCAGACGTATTTTTTCAAATTGTGCTCTTAACTTAAACACTTATCATAGTAAAACTTGCTTTCGCAATAAAATTTTGCATATTATGTAATTTGTTAGAATCGAAGCTCATAATTTTGCGTAATTTCTATCGCTAAATACCCACTGCACTTGTGCAGTCTATTTAGCGTTATTTCTTTCTCAAAAGCCGGAGTTTCAGCATTCATTTGATTTTATCCAATTTGGTGCAGTATTTTTTAAGTTTAGCGCGCACAAAAATTTCGTGATTTACTTATTTATACGTATCAATATCTACATTTTAGTCAGCACCGGCCATATCATCCTAATTATTCCCGGGGATAACAGGCACTATATAGAAGGAGTAACCCGCTTCATCTGGATGCCTGACGGTGATGGTACGCCAATACTTGTAGACCTAAAGGAGCCCATTGATGAAGCTCACCTAAATAGTGAAAACGGCACTAACATCGTATACTTACTCTACACCAGGTTTGTAATATATAATCTACTGTTATAATTTTATGAATTGGGATAAATACTACGTACAGCATTAGATGGTACTAAGATGTGAGGCTCATAAATCATGGCATCTGTACCTAATCAAAAATTGCGTCTCGTTCATCATGATCATTAGCCCTGCAAATAAACTGTACGACTGCTAGACACGAGCCTCATCTCACTATGAGAGAACCCGCAAAACCGCAGACAGCAAGCGTTAATTAACTATTTAAGACGCACAGAACTTCGAAAAGTAATTGGTGCTCGCCGAGGTTTCGAATGCGAAACTAGTCTGTCGACTGTCGGTCTCTCCATTAAGCATTACTGTTTAGTAATTAAATTAGAGTCAAAATTTAAGATGTTCTTCAAGCGCTACCCAGTGTATCTATTAAGTTGCTTCTCTATAAATCGGTATGGATATACCATGACTAATAAGATGTTTTTAATCTTACAGGCGCAATCCCCACAGAGCTCAAGTTATCGTCAATGGCAATGCTAACTCCATCAAGTCCTCCAACTACATCGGTAGCCGTCCTATTAAGGTCATAGTTCATGGATGGAAGAGTAATGTCAATTCTGCCATGAATCCTCTCATCACATCTGCCTTCTTAGCTGTTCAGGATTGCAACGTTTTCGTTGTTGATTGGAGTGCGATTGCTAACTCGAATTACAACACGGCTGCCGCTGGTGTTCCTAGTATTGGCCAATTCCTCAGTAACTTCATCGTCTGGCTCATCAACACTGCTGGTGGCAACTGGAACCAAGTTCACTTGGTAGGCTTCGGTTTAGGCGCTCACGTCGTTGGTAGTGCTGGCTGTCAGGCCGGCGGTCGCCCGTCTCGTGTTACTGGTACATTTCTTGTTACTATTGCCTATACACCAAACCTCTTTTATTTAATTTTATTGCCAAGGTATATAATCATTTAAAACTTTCAGGTCTTGACCCAGCCGGTCCCGGATGGCGAAATAACGACAACGCGCTGGACCGAAATGCAGGCCAACATGTGGAAGGAATCCACACAGACGGCAACGTGCTTGGTATCTTCAATCCTGTGGGCCACGCTGATTTCTACCCTAATGGCGGCAGGCACCCTCAACCTGGTTGCTGGCTCGGCACATGTTCCCATCTACGTGCGATTGATATTTTCGCTTCTACAGTTAGCCTCAACCATCTTAACGGTAGACTTTGTGACAACATTTCGGAAGCTGGGCTATCGTCCTGCAACGGTGGCACTACTTTGCGTATGGGAAACGAACAAGAGAGAGTGAGTTACACTAAAATTTAAATAAATTCACTGAAAAACGCCGAATGTTTTTGTGAGTGTAGAACTGTGGGTCTTATTTTGAATATTTGACGCTGTGAGCTGAATTATTCATAGGTTGATTGACAATTTAATGGTAGATAGAAAACTAGCAAACCAACCAACCAACTGCGCTAAGAAACTTGTCCAAAAAAAACTAATCATTTTATGTTTCAGAAATGGGCTCTATGGACTTCGCACTGGCAATTATTGGCCTGTCGAAAGAAATAATCGGCACGAAATGAAGTTCTATTTAAATATTTATTCTGCAAGGTTACTTGGAGTAAAGGTATTTGTTTATATTGTTGTTTTTGTTATATGTCGAATACCTTTGTCTATGTCAGCATACCATCGTAGTTGCCAATAGTATTTACTATATTTATCAGGCAATTGTATATATGTATACTGTGTAGTTCTATGAATATCACCTACAATTTACATTGTCCGGTGCCAGAACTTGGACACTCACGGTCCGGCTGGTCCATAGATTTTAAGTCGCTCAGCGTGCTATGGAACGAGCTATGCTCGGAGTATCTCTAAAGGATAGAATTTGCAACGAGGTGATCCGGAAGAGAACTGATGTTACCGACCTAGCTCGCCGTATAAGCAGGCTGAAGTGGCAATGGGCTGGCCACGTCTGCCGAAGGACTGACGCTCGATGGAACAGACGAGTCTAAGAGTGGAGACCACGTTTTGGCAAACGAATTAACGAAGAGTGGGACTCCCCCCGACTAGGTGGTCCGACGACCTATAAAAGGTGGCTGGGGAGGGCTGGAGGCGGAAGGCATTGTGGCGCATGTTGGGCGAGGCCTATGTCTAGTAGTGGACTGCAATAGGCTGATTGAATTCTAGACAATAGACTCACGCCTGTATTCCCGAAGGGGTAGGCAGAGCTGTAGTATTACACCCACATTTCGCCATGAATTTTTAGGTCCCATGTAATAGGGGACGAGCCTATTGCCGTTGCCGTGCACATCACCAGTCTCCGTGCTGCTACTGAGAATTCGGAAAAACCCAGTAACACTTTTGCCCGACCCGGGAATCGAAACCGGGACCTACGATCAGCAGTCGCATACGCTAACCACTGGACCTCCGTGGTCCAGTGGTTAGCGTATGTGGCAGTGGCAGTCACGGAGGGAATTCTAGACAAAAATCCAGCAAATCTCCTGAAATTCACTACGTAACTTAATTGCTTAAAAAATATATTACTTAAACGTCTCATATGCACTGGCTTCAGCAGAAGTCACGTCTGATATTAATTCCAATAGTAACGCTAATTTTGACAGGCAGCTATAGCCGAGTGGATATACCAACAGACTGCCATGCAGAGGGTATCAGGTTCGAATCCACGGCGCGCACCAATGACTTTTCGGAGTTATGTGCGTATTGAATTGTTAATTATCGCTTGTCCCGTGCCTCGGAGAGCACGTTAAGCCGTCGGTCCCGGTTGTCATGAAGATCTTTGACAGTCGTTACAGGGCGTCAGTACCTTCTAAAATAAACTGACACTAGTCTAAACCATGGAATATCGCTATCCCTTTGGGTTGTGGAGGTCAGACAGGCAGTCGCTCTGTGGAAAAGCTAATATTCAGCCAAATCCGGTTAGACTAGTAAGCGGACCCCAGATTGAAACTGGGATAGCGCTAAGAGAAAGAAGAAGAAGAGTAACGCTAATTTATCATCATCAGCCTGCAAGAGTCCACTGCTGGATATAGGCCTCTCCAATGGCACGCCACTGAGCCCGATTTTCGGCTTTTCGTGTCCATCCGCTGCCAGCCACTTTGCGTATATCGTCACTCCACCTAGCCGAAGGGCGTCCTACACTATGTTTGCCAAGTCGCGGTCTCCATTCTAGAACACGACTACATACACATACATACATATCGTCACGCCTTTTATCCCCGAAGGGGTAGGCAGAGGTGTAGTTCTACACCCACTTTTCGCCAGATATACTTTAGTCCCACGTAATAAGGGGCGAGCCTATTGCCGTACCGGGCACATTTCCAGACTCCGTACTGCTACTGAGAATTTCGTGACAGAAAAACCCAATAACACTGCCCGACCCAGGAATTGAACCCGGGACCTCCCGATCCCACGCGCACATTTATGCCGCGAGACCAACGAGGCAGTCGTATAGGGTTTGATGACGAGTTTTCCGTCTCTACGCAAAGATGGTATTTGCATCGTGTTATCCCTTAGTCGCCTCTTACGACACCCACGGGAAGATAGGGGGTGGTGACACTTGTATTCTATGCCGTCAACCACACGACTACTCCAACGGTTATCGGTTCTTCGACAAATGTTGCCGGCCACCGCCACTTAAACAAACGCTAATTACGGCAGTAAAACTAATCAGACTGAACAACTCTAATAAGAATGAAATATATATATTTTACCTACAAAAAAAAATATTTTTCACTAGCTGACCCAGCCAACTTCGTACCGCCATATGTTGTTTTATATTTTTTATTTTTTATTTCTAGTCTCACGCTTGTATCCCCGAAGGGGTAGGCAGAGGTGTGAATATTACAACCACATTTCGCCATGAATTTTTAGGTTCCACGTAATAGGGGGCGAGCCAATTGCCGTTACCAGGCACATCACCAGACTCCGGGCTGCAACTGAATATTCGGAAAAACCCAGTAACACTTTTGCCTGACCCGGGAATCGAACCCAGGACCTGCGATCAGCAGTCGCATACGCTATCCACTGGACCACGCAGGCAGTCTTTTACATTATATTTTTTATATTTTTCTTCATATAAACCTTCTCTTGCTTATAATGAACACATAAAAGATTGATCCAATTTCGTGCAGAAGTTATGCGCGAACATTTCGGTGACTCAACTTTATTTATTTAGATTTTTGTTAAATTTATGAGCTGTGGATCAACATTTAATTTTCTGATGTTTATTTTTGTAGAAAGAGTAGAGTGCCTGGACACCGAGAACAACTAATAAAATTATTTGTTCTTGATGTCCAGGTCATCAACTTGATCACTCTCACGCTTGATTTTAGATGAGTTTTTGACAGAATTTCTAAAGGAGGGACTCCGCGAGTGTATCCAGAGAAGATTAAAGCAATTTTTGTCTCAGAAAGAATCATCATCTTATAGCATTCTGTCTGCTTAATAAAACAATCGGCTTTCGAGCCCGATATCTGCTTTTTAGTCTTATTAAATTTGACAAACATTAACTTTAACATTTATATGGAGAGTCATCTGACCGCTGCAGCCCAAAGCGATAACAATATTCGTAAGTTTACTAGACGTGCACAGACGACGAATGTCGACTTTATCTGGAAGCTAAGAAAGAAATCTTATAAAGGAATTCTTTCAGCAATATGCCGTTGAGAAATGTGGTCGATTTTTTTTTACAAGTCTTATTTGTTTGTCCCACTGCTGGGCAAAGACCTCCCCTTCTAATTTCCACCTGTCGCGATCACATGCGAGTTCCCGCCAATCCCTCCGCTATGCGTCCAATTCATCCCGCCATTTCCTTCTGGGCCTTCCCTGTTGCCGTTTATTGTTACTAGGCATCCACCTTGTGGTTGTTCCTGCCCACATTGGTTCTGGCATACGGCAAACGTGGCCCGCCCAGTTCCATTTTAATTTGGCAGCTGAGTGGCCTACATCAACAATTTGTGTTTTGGAACGTAGCATTGTGTTTCTAATGCGGTCCCTAAGTTTGACTCCCAAAATACTACGTTCCATTGCCCTCTGACAAACCCCGAGTGCAGTCTTTTGCTTTTTGGTTAATGACCAAGTTTGTGGACGAAATGAAAGACAAAATAAAACAAAACCATTTTATGTGCCAGTATTGACTAATTCAAATTCATCATGCCCGCTCCACAGTTATTTCCTTACATAATTCCATACAACGCCAATATCATTTATATAGGTTGACTGAAATTAACAATAAAATATCTGTAACAATGGCAGTGGTAAAAATTAAATAGGTATTTATGAAGAAGCAATTCTTGTTACTAAGCTAACATCTCTTAACTCCCAAAAAAGATTACTTTTATTTGCGTTCCAACCGGTTACCAAAATGTCACGTTTTTATATTATTCAGTGAAATTTGATTTATCTGTAACAATAAAAAAAATATAAAACACCATTATAAAGTCTATGTAAAACCATAAAGTAAGGAACTTATATAGTCTAAGTAAAACACATTAATGTGCCTAAAAGCACCCCGTTGATTTACGCTCTTGGCAGCATAGTAAATGCGAAAATACAGTATAAAAATAGGGCCCATAAAAAAACTACTAAATTAATATTTTCTTCGCAACTTAAAATATGTGTAAATGGCGATTTTTATATTTAATATGCATTAATTAGCTCATTACATTGGAAACAGGTGTAAATTAAGTAGATATTATTATGGCTACGTCTTTCTGACATTTTAAATGAATGACATTTTATTGTTTAAGTTTTGATTATTTTAATATTTTGTTTACAAGTTTTACAACATGTACTTAATAATAATAATACAATGTAAATTTGTGAGTACAATGTGGGCATTAGTAAACATTTAAACAAGTGGTTGTGGCAACCTGTCTGATGGCTTAGGCTCACATGCTTATGCATACACCTTCTAATGACGTTGAGGCATAGTGATTCAGATCGTGCTGGTTCTCTCAATCAAGGTTGAGCCGTACAATGGCCGTTGAATGCGGGCCATCAGTGGGCTGAGTCAGTCAAAAGTGTCAGACGATATCCTGCATTGTACTCGCATACTAAACCCATTATGTCTGGACTTAAAAAGATCAAGAAAAGATGAAAAAAAATGAAGTGACAAAAAAAACGTCACAGACTATTAAATAACACTATTAAACGTTAGAAAAAATTACCTTATATAAACTTACTGGTGCAGGCACTTACCGAATCCTCGTGCAATAATTTTCTTATGAACGGTGCAAATAATCGACGGTCATGACGTACTTTTTCAGATCCCCTCAAACTAAGAAGGCATGCCACACAGACAGTGACAATGCATCCAACGGCCGTGATCCATAAATATGAGATACGGTACAAATAGGGTACCTCACTGAAACAAAGGATATTAAATTAAGAAGAGTACATAAAAATATTAAAGTTATTATTATCGTCATTGCTACAGATCGTGACTTGGCTAACCGCTTTTAATTGGTTGGCAAAGTTAAACAGCGCTTGCACAGGTTGGCACTTGGATAGGTGACCACGTGTGGCATTTACATCAGTGCACTACTGTGCTTCGAAAGACACGTAAATCTGTCGGCCCCGGTTCCTGTCCCATTGCAGGAATCATTACGTAATGTCGGAGGCCATCGGGCGGCGATAACTTTGACACCAGAGTTAGCAACACACTCACAATTGCGGAGAAATGTTAAAACCACATGTGAAAATTATTATGATTACCAAAGAAAATAAAGCTGTGGTTGGTGAATATGATACTAAAGTTAAATTTTGATATCGTATGAACCAGATTTCATGATGGATCTTCTTTCCTTTATAAAGGTAATCTCGCTTTACACAAATTTATGAAACACATGCAACAACAATTTCTCTAAACTAAAGACAGAATACACAAAGTGTTGATATAAACTTTAAGACAGTAAAAATACAAATTCTATAATGATCGTAACTTGAAACACTGGTCTAACCATAACTGGTAAAAAATATACACACCTAGCATTGTAAGTAATATTGCTGTCCACAATATGGTCAAACGTATACGTGCAGTTGTCGGTAAATCTGGCTTTTTGCTCAAATTGCAATAGTCCCTTGGCCTGTACCAATTGCGTTTGCAACACAATCCACCAACCTGATGCCAAACCAATTATACCTCCAATCAATGCACTCTGAAAATAGAAAATAATATATTTAGTCACAAAATATCTGACAAGACGTTAACAAACATAATAAAAGAAGGATTGTCTGCTAACATTACATGAGGATAATACTAACCGTAGAATCAATATAAGGTATAAACATTCCCATCAGAAAAACGGCAGCCAAAGGTCCCATCGATGCAGATGACAAACTGATCGTTAATTGTAGAACAGATCCTAGCCTTTCCACAACATACACCAGTGCTGGAATTAATGAAGCAGATTGCTTATAAATCAAATAATAAATTTATTATAACATATTGAACTGCAACTAACGATAATAATTAAAGATAAAAACACAGAAGCTGTTATTAAATAAAAGTGAAAATGCTACGTACCGACACATATAACTCCTAGCACTACTACTACAGCTCGGATCATTATCTGAGTCTGCCTGTGTGTTAGTTCTTTAAAGAAAGGTTTCCAAAAATCTTCTAAAACAACTGCAGCCATAGAATTCAGACCAGTTGATAAGGAACTAAAATCAAACCAAAAAAAAAGTTTGTGAAAAGCAATTTCAAGCGCATTCGTATTTTCAAACGTAAAAGATAATCTTATGATGCTGTTCTTACTTTACCGACATTGTATCAAACATTTCTTAAGCAATCTATATCAAGGAGCTTAATGCTTACCTAAGAGCGGCGCTGAAAACTCCAGCTACAAAAATTCCAGGCATTCCATGCCATTCTCCCAAAACGTCGATGACTAGTAATGGCAGCAATTGATCTTTTGCTAAAGCCAGCTTAGTATCCAACGGATCACAATCGTAGAATTTAGCAAATGCTACTAAACCGCTGTACCCGCATATAAAGACTATCACGATAACACCACATAAAAAACCCCACACAGCCCTGCAAAGTGAAAATATTACAGAGAAACCTGAAGGATTTCAATACAATCATCGTTCAGAAATATAATGTTACCTTTTCGACGACTTCAATTCTGGCAGTGATAAGAATCTTTGCATCATAGATTGATTTACAGCTATATTACCAATCCAATAAAATGTAGATCCAACAGTAACTGATATGATGGAATGTCTTTCTGTTGGATCTAAGCTTAAGCTAAAATATTAAATATAATATTTTAAATTAAAATAAACATTTCCATGAATAATAAAATATCTTAATAAAAATTACATTGGCATCTCAAATCTTCCAGTGTCCCAATTTCTTTTAATGACTTCTTGTAAACCACCTACCATAATAGTACCTTTAACAACTACTATTATCATTGCACATATCATTACTATAGTCTGTATTACATCCGTCCACACAACAGCCTTCAAACCTCCCTGCAAAAAAGCTTCGTCTAAGAATATTGCATATCTCATAGTTACTAAGTAACTGTGAATGAGAAGTTCTTACCAGTGAAGTATACACTATGCATACAAGACACACAATCGGAGTTGTAATGTGAATATTAGCACCGGTAACTGAAAAGAAATTGTCTTTACTAATAAGCCAATTACATAAAAAACCCATATTCAACGGATAGACATTTTACCAACCTTGATTAAACGCTAAAGCTGGTACGTAAATCACAATAGGCAGCCACGCCATCTGAAATCAGTAATTGCAGAGATAAAAGAAATGTAAAAAAGGCGTAAAGTAGCAGATAGTGTATTTAACGACTTACCAAATAACAAGTAAAAATAACGGAACCGAATACTCGAAGGCGTTTGTCGAAGCGAAGCTCCAAATACTAAAAGAATAATTTATTTCAAGTACAATATATGATGAATAATTTACGACTGCGTTAGTATCTCATTTATATGTGCTATGTAAATAATCATAATTACCTCGTAAGCTGATGTCAATTGTAACTCATGTAATATTGGTAGAAAAGTATAAGAAATTATTACTGACATTGTAACAGCTCCTATTAACATAAATATGTACGATGTGCCGTAAATATACAATTCTGTTGGTATACCTAAAAGAGAAATACCTGAAATAAAACTGAAACACATAAAAATTTTAAATTTGAAAAGCAGAACACAAAGAACGTACCAATAAATGAAATTATAAGAACAATGTTTTTAAAACAATAAATTTTCGAAATTGTATACTACAAGACTTAGATTAAAATAATTTTTATATACTTTACCTAGCAACTAATGAGATGCATACGGGAAACAGCTTCATATTTCTGCCACCCATCAAATAATCTTGTGTTGAAATTTGTTTCTTCACAAAACCAAAATAAAGCCCGATTCCACTGCATATCACCAACATTAACAAGAACAAAGAATAATCTAACCACCCAAAATGTTGATATGAAAGTCTGACCGCGGACACATCTAATTTTTCTTCAGACATTTTTCTTGATGCGTTTTCAAAGGCAGATTCGAAACTCTTTAATATTCTGGTCTTTAACTCGGCAGATTATTTACAAACATTTTAGTTTTAAAAATGTGTATTTTGTTTCAAAACCTTACTCTAACAAGTCGATAAGACAAGTGTCGGTGTCGACGTAAGAATGAATTTACAAGTCATTTTGCAATTGACGCCTGCGATTTTCCTAAGTGGCTGTGTAGCTATTTTTGTTACAATTGATCACATCCTGAGTTACTTCAAAATAGACCTTCGAATGATATCTTACTCTTGTTTAAATGGATATACCTAGTACATCTATTTCCTGATATTGAATCACCTTTTTCACCAAATACTAACGTTAAATTGTTGCTCTTTTCCAAAGAAAAAAAAACAAGATTTTCTTGTTATGTAATAAATAAATTAAGGCTTCGTATTTGTACAATTATGTATATATTCGTATTTTTCTAATTAAAGGGATAAATAAACAAACTACAGCATCTTTCAAGCCATTTATTAAATAAATATAATTAGAGTTGTAAAAAATATAAATCAGCTGATGTCTTCACAGTCGGTGATTGGCTTCATGTTTATTGAGGTAGAATTCGCGTGGCAGGCTTCCTGTGATAAGAATTAAAATTTTAATATCGTGCAAGATTACATTTCTGTGTAGCGCGGCAATCTAAAAATCTTCCTCCATTTGCCTCATATGATTTTTCTAGTTAGATCTGACTTGGTTCGATGCAAGTGTCCTCTATATTGTAATTATAAATCTATTTGAACAAGATCCGCTTGTGGCAAGTAGGACGAATCTCCGTGCGTTTAGGCGTTTCGTCATACATATTGTACAGGTATAGTTCATAATTTAGGCCCCCTCAATGCTCATGTCCGCGGTGCTTATCTTTTCTAATATGTATGGCAGAAACGCCTAAACGCACGGAGATTCGTCCTACTTGCCACTAGATCCGTATAGTATACTACTCCAGAAGTTACCTCTAATTCGTTAAGCATGATATTACCCATTTAGACCCATGCTATCTCGTGTCACGTAATACATTGCTGCTAGTCTTTGTGCCTCAAGATCGACTGGAAATACACCTGCCAATACTGGCAAAGCTTCAGTACTAACTATCCCATAAGCCTTGCACAAAAATATCAACGCGAGACGTTGACTTTGCAGCATTTTACGTCGTACAGCACCGATAGTAGCTCAATGAGCCCATGCAGGCGCGCCATTACACATACAACCCAGATATGGTTGCTCCATAAATTACATTTAAAATTTTGAACGAAAGCCCCCATGTCGCAATTGATATCCTTGACAAGGCGTATAGACTTCTTTTATATTTTCCACCTACTGTTTTAATGTGCTCGACAAATGAAAAGATTCTCTCTAAAACTAACCCTAAATAAAAAACTGATAATTTTTTTTATGGTGATGTTATTGAATTTGATTCGTGGCGGTGTTTTTAAGTTCCTTTTCAAAAGCAAGTGAATCGCTTTCTGTGGTGAAAAATATAAACGATTGCGTTCACCCCGATTGCCGAAGTCTAAACATTGATTAGCTAACCTTTCAAATCCTACCCTAGTATTAGATTGAATAAGCAAAAGACCGTCATCTGCGTATCTATGCTAAGAAAGATACTAACGTTTTTGTAATTTTCGTGTATTCATATACCGTCACTTTCTGTAACATACTTTTCCACCATAGTTCTGAACATGATCGCGAGTTGCCTACATTATAAAGCGTAAGTGGATGCTCCTGTTACACAAGATTCACATTTGAAGACTACTACAGCACTTAATTTAATAACTACATATTTTGTATATAATATGTATGTTCTTATTTACTATTTACAAGTAATTAATTACAATGTGAAACAGTTGCAGCTCCTTACAAAAACAAAATATGTACCATAACACTGGCGATTAAAAAGAGTGGCCACGAGTTTTATTGCCCGTTCTTTCTCGTGGTTCTACCTATTGCTTTGCGAATGGGCAGTAAATGTAAATGTAGAAGCATTATTAATTTACTTTAAAAATTTGACGTTCATAAGCGTCACGTTGTGACCTAGATGAATAAATGATTTTTGACTTTGACTTTGACTTTGAAAGTCATCAAAACCTAGATTCCATAAATACGGGCCTAACACTGACCCCTGACCTGACTGACGGACAACCCATGGTCAGCGCCTTCGACACAGCATAGTGGCCTTATTTTAACTTTGCTGTTCCATGTACGAAATACGCATAAATGAGGCAATATATGTTACTAAAGCATCCACAAGACTTTAATTTGAGTAAAAGCATTGGCCACCACGCGTTGTCGAAAGCGCCAGATATATCTAAGAATATACCTAGCACATATTATAGTGTTGATGACGAGGATCAACCTATCTGTGAAAAATTGTAACTATGCACACACCTTGTTTTGTCCATAAGCTCTAATATACGGTTCGTCACTGGGATGAGGAGGTTCCTTGTACATTCCACGAAGTTGTGGTGCCAGCAGCTTGGGTGCAGGAGGCACGTAAGGCACTCCTCGGGCGCGGTTGACTCTGGAGACGATGGCGCCAACACACATGCTCACCAGCATGCCAGATAGCGTGTACCACATGTAGGATACCCGGAGAACGGGGTTTACATCCTCACTGAAGAAAAGGCATCAGAATCTAATTAAACAGGTTGTCTTGAGTTTTTTCAAATTAACAAAACAGAAATGCTAGACACCATTAATTCATACGTGCAGCGTTGTTTAACATAGTGTAAGATACACTACACTAAATATCACTTCCAGCACATAGATGATTCCTACGTCGCAGATAATTTTTTACAAACCGATCAGGAACAATAATATAATTTGTGGTTCACACATTATTTTTCATCACATTTGTTCATCACAGTAATAAATATTTATAGTTTTGGATAAAGTTTATAGATAAATCTGGAAACTATTTTAATCAATTATGACGTATGAACCGCAATGCTACACTGTAGGAATCATTGATCATTCATTATATTGTTAGCAAATATACATACCCAAGTGTCTCATCAACTGTATTGTCAACCAAAGTGAAATTGTACTGACAGCCGGTAACGGAGAGAGATTTATGAGGGTGGACTATCTCACCGCGGGCTATGGCCATTTGGGCTGTAAGGCACCACCATGACATCACTGCCAGCCCACTCACACCTCCCACCAAAGCACCCTGAAAGAAGCCAAGATAAGTGACAAACTAAATCCCTACTTCTCATCTAATATTAGGCATAGTGTAGTCTACTAAAAGTGTGTAAGTATTAGTATGTTCCGTTTTCACGCTAAATCTGATGTACTTACCAATTTTGATGAAATTTAACATGAAGATGCCCATGGAGGGCCATGGAGACGGATATAGGCTACCATTTGTTGAAAAAATAAGACCGAAAGGGGTTGTAGGGGGGGTAGAAGTTTGTATGGGTCTTAATGCAATATTCATCGTAGGGAACTGAAACTTGGTATAGGTATACTCACTTTTTGTAATAAAGAAAATAACGTAGATTTTGTGTTTTCTTGGAAATAACCCGCCTAAAATTACATGAGGTTTGTGTTGCCCCAAATTTAACGCAAGTGTAGCCGCAAAAGCTAGTTTTGTTATTTATATACCAAAGCCAGAGATTAAAATCTCTGAACAAATCTTAGTTAATACTTAACCAAAGAAGAACAACACAAATCAAAGGATTTTAAAAGTTTCTCAATGTAATGGAATGCCTTTATACTTACCTATGACATGCAATAATAGGGCCGATTTCTACTAATGCGAAGAAGAGCGGAAAGAAGAGACAATACTTTGTAAATCTTCGATAAGATCTCGTTATACTATGCGGAGAGGGAAAATGTTGTTGTTTCAAGATGAACGGTGCGAAACGAAGCTGTGACACGTGCGATAAACCAACGCGCACACACAGCCTTGTACCTACTGACTTGTCTTTCTCCGCTTTGCTGAACAGAAATCAATATTAAAATATAAAAAAGCCTTTATCTAAATACATTATAAGCATACCGTTGCATCAACCCAGGGCATGAGAATTCCCATCGTGAATACGCCGAGCTGTGGGCCCATCGTCATTGACTCCAGGGTCATCGTCAACTGCAGTATTGTCCCCATTTTCTCCACGATGAAGACTAAACCTAAATTCAAATTCATAAAGTAGCCATTTTAAACCTAAATTTAAATTAGTCGCCTTAAGATAGAGACAAATAATAGAGACCAATATTTACTTTAAATAATTAAAAAAATATATATTATCAAATAGCTTTAGGCGCATCAATTTCAAAAAAGAATAATAACCCTGTGGGTATTTATCCGAAATGGGAGAGTAACTAGAATATACAAACAGGTATTTATATAATGGTTCTCAATTTCCAATTCGAAAATAAAGGTGAAATATCTTTATTTGTCTTATCTCTGTCTTTTCGCGTGTGTCACAGTGTAATGGTATGGATGATTGAGTTATTCTAAAACGCCAGGACATATTTTCGAATAGGTAACGGAGCAAATGAGACCCGTTACTGATTAGTATAGGTAAAAACGATTGAAAGTAATAATAATAAAATTTCTTTGGGACAGTACAGTCAGTACTCAAAAAAGCGATCAGAAAGATACAAATAAGTATTTACCTACACATAGTGTGCCCAGCAGTATAACAACACCCCTCATCAGCCAAGTGGTCTGTTTGTCTGATAGCTGCTTAGAGTTATACGGCTTATAGAAATCCTCTAGTACCACTGCTGACATCGAGTTCAAACTCGTTGATAATGAACTGAAATTAAATGAATTTGTTACTTTAATTTTTGTAAACCGGTTTAGTAGAATTTTAAATATTAAACTTATCTAGACAATCTTGAAATCTGCAATCGTGAGTTATGAATATGTATTTCTTTTACCTCAATGCCGCACTGAAGATCCCCGCTACAAAAACTCCGGGCAAGCCAGGGATATCACCAAGTACATCCATTACAAGAAGTGGAAGAAGTTGATCTTTAGCTTTTGCTAGCTGGAAGAAACAACTCACAAGTATAAGACATACAATGCTTATTCATATAAAACTTTTAGAAACACGTAAGAATCATAAAACATGTGAAATACCTTAGTTTGAAGAGGGTCACAGTCGTGAAATCTGGCATATATCAACAGTCCACAGTATAAGCAGAAACAATATAGTCCAGATATTCCGATACAGAACAGGAAGACAGCCCTGAATATAAAAATTAATAACATTTAACTTTGAAGCCATCAAATTATAAACTCAACCATAAAAATAATTCAAAATAGAGGTTTAAACGATCTGTATTGACTGGCATCAAGAATTATAGGGATGATAATAATAATTTTGTTAACATACCACTTTGCGCCTCGGAGAGTTGGTAATGCAAGATATCTCTGAATCATTGTCTGGTTGACGGCGTTGGCCTGGAGCCAGTAGATTGTACCACCTATTATAAGGCTCCATATGGTGTGCCTGGTCAGAGGGTTTGGATCCCAACTAGAACAATAATAATTACAATATAAAACAACTTATATACATAAGTTTCAGCATGGTGATAACGACTAAAAATTGTAATCTTGTTAGGTAATGTGTTGAGTTCGGAGTCATCCCTAAATGGATACACTTCCTTGATAAAGGAAGCCTACGATTGATCAAGGACTTTCTTTGACACCACTTTAAGGTGGTGTCCAAGAGACACACTGTATACGTAAAGCATGATCTATTAATGGTTACGAGTCTAAGGGTGCCTATCCTGAGTGCAGAGAAGAACTTCTCTCTTTTCCGCTCCGGTTGATTAGCTCAACGTTCTTGGTTTACCTAAGTCTCCAATATCAAATCAATCTGTGCTAAGTGTCTTCTATTTAGAATCGTGGATCAAAAAACTCATTCACAATTTGCGTTGTCTCATATAGAACCTTGTAATGACTCCCTAATTGGTTGTTATTCATAACGTCATGCTGCGTTTCCACGCTTGCCAAGCCTCGACAAGCATCCACAAACACAAGCGTGTAAAGAGGGCGTTTGGCTTGGCTTGCGTGAGCTTGTGGACGCTTGTACACATAGAGATATAAGAATAGAGTGGCAGAGTGGGGCCAATTCGTGTCCGCCGGTGGGAGAGAGCAATACGCAATGGCGTGCCATAGCAGCAAGACATTGCGTAATGTTGATGTTGTGCATGTACTGTTAGAGAGAGATGCAGGGGGGCTTTAACTGTTGCGTTCTCTCTCCCACCGGCGATTATTTATATCTCTATGCTTGTACAGGATCCGGTCTAGTGTCGGTTTTTGGACACAGATCAAAGGCCGCTTGCGGCAAGCGCTTGCGACGCGTACACTCCTTGGCGCGCGCTTAGTAGTCGCTGTGATCTCGAAACGAACGCACGTCTAGTTCTGACTTAAAATGAGTGGCTGGTCGAACTTGTTTTGCTTGTTTCTATGATTATGCACTATATCGCTCCCAGAGAAATGTAATTTCATTTATTTATTTAAAAACAACTTTTACATCGTGTGTGAACATACAACAATAATTATAATACTAATATAAACACAATATGTAATTAATTAAGTAAAATCACGAGGGAACTTAATATTAATAATATGCAGGTGTATGTCACCAGTAATATTTCGAGGCTATGTAGGTAAGGTTTTCCGTAGAGGGTGAGGAAGAGGCCCTGGCAATCTACATCATACAAAATAATTGGTTTTGCTTTTCTTTAAGTGCATTTCAAATAAAAGTAGGTTAAACCAAAGGTTATAGCCGATACAAGTTCGGTGTCCGCCATGCTTGGATGTACGTAGCAGACTGACGCATTCACAAGCGTGTAAACGAATTCCAAATGCCAAGCGAGATTTGTGGACGCTTGGGGCTTGTGGATGCTTGTCGAGGCTTGGCAAGCATGGAAACGCAGCATTACATATAGGTATGACCAAAGCGCATACCTAATGCACAATTTTCCTACATAAACGTTTTCAATAAATCTGAACCACGAGTAAAGCTAGTGGGTGTCGAGAACACAAAGCAATCAGGCAAAACGTCTAGGAATACGGATGTATGCACTTATAGTACAATAGGGTATTTGACTAAAAAAATCGAATTAGTCCGTCAGTTAGATTATCGAAAAATATTGGACACGTATTTTTTGTTTTATCAAATCAGTAAAAAATTACGAAGATAAAACGCATCAAAGATGGAGAAACGTCTAGGAGTGGGGGCTTGTGACGTCACTTGCCAGTAAAAAGTGTACTGGCAAGTGACCTCACACGAGTTTTCAGCGAAGTTTGTAGTCTTCATTTTTTGTTTACGTGACTAAAAAAATAAAAAATACGTATCCAATATTTTTCGATAATCTAACTGACGGACTAATTAGATTTTTTTAGTCAAATACCCTATTGGATTTCGTTCTGTACAGCCACGTGGATTGAGACAGAAACATTGGGATGTCACGGCACAGTGTCACAGTAATCTTGACATCGAGTATTGGCGATGCTAAGATTCTTACTAGCGACTCTAGCGGCGAATTTGGAAGTTGTCCGGGTACGACACTTTTGACAGCTCAATAATATAATTACCACTATAACCTCGAAGCAAAGTTGTATTGAAAGCTGTCAAAAGTGTCGTACCCGGACAACTTCCAAATTCGCCGCTAGAGGCGCGTGGATTATCTTTGCATATCGCCAATAGATACACGTACGTGGCAGAGATGAGAATGTTGCGATGGATGTGTGTAGTTACGAGAATGGATAAGATTAGGAATGAATACGTGAGAGGTAGTCTGAAAGTGGCGCCTATAGACGAGAAAGTGAAAGGAAGTCGTTTCATATTTCATATTTATTTATTCATAAACAATTTTACAATCGTATTTGAATATTATATAGGTACATATAACATAATTAACTAGTAATAATAAAAATAACTATAAAAAAATCGATCAAAATGAGAAGCAAAACAAAGAAACTTCATCAATAATTTTCAGTTCAGCCGGTAGGGAGTTATATAATTTAACTACTTGATACCTAGAGTCGTGCATCGTGATATTTCATTTTGGACATAGTTGGGTCTCCATATCTTTCCTTCTTGTGTTCAATCTTAGCGTTCTCTGTTCTGGCGTCTCATACTTGAAGGGATGCCGAATAACGTCCATAAGAACAACTAAAATGTAAAGGCTAGGAACAGTTAAAATTTTTAGGCTCTGAAAGTGATCTCTACACGATTCCCAAGGAGGTATTCGTACCATAGTTCGAATGGCACGTTTTTGGATTACAAATGCTCTATTAATATTATAATCGTAACTGTTGCCCCAAAATTTGACACTATATCTTAATTTTGACTCAACCAAAGTGTCATAAACAGTTTTAAGTTGTTCAAGATTCACCTCATCTCTTAAGCTTCTTAGGGCATAGCAGGCTGAACTGATCGAACTCTCAATTGATTCTAGTTCAAATTTCCAGTTTAGGAACTGATCAATATGTACCCCAAGAAATACAACACTATCAACTATTTCTACCTTCAGTCCGTTACTTCGAATATCAATACTCTCTTTTTTGCGTGCAGTCGTTCGAAATAATACAGCGTTAGTCTTACTGATATTTAATTTTAAATTGTTGGCATGGAACCATTCATTAAAGGCCAAGAGTGCATTATTAATTTTGATTTGAAGTTCCTGCGAACAAGTAGCTGGTATTATTGCGTTTGTATCGTCTGCATAAATAATTAATTTAATGTCTGGAATTGTATTAGTGATAAAATTAATGAGATCATTTAAAAAAATTATAAAAAAATGGTCCTAATATGGAGCCCTGCGGAACTCCACATGTTATATTGAACAACTTAGATTTAGTCACAACTTCTTGCTCGTCAACAATATTCTTAATTTCTACAAATTGCTTTCTATTGCCTAAATACCACTTAATTAGGCTCAAAACATTACCCCTAACTCCATAAAATTCTAATTTAGCAAGTAGGATGTCATGATCAATTATGTCAAATGCAGACGATAGGTCTAAGAATAGACCCGCTACTTTCATTTTTCGGTTTAAATCACTTAAGACCTCATGTACTAATTGATCAACCGCATCCACAGTACTCCGACACCTTTGATAACCGAATTGGTTGGTATGGACATATTATGCGAAGAGATGATATGTATGTAGGCAAGCAAGTGATGAATATGAAGGTAGAGGGATGGAAAGGGAGAGAGAGGCCAAGGAAAAGATGGATGGACTGTGTGAGGATGGATATGAAAGAGAAAGGAGTAAATGATCAGATGACGGGCGACAGAAAAGAATGGAAGCGAAGGGCGTACTGCGCCGACCCCAAATAGATTGGGACCAGGACAAGAAGATGATGATCGCCAATACACGTACACGCAAGTGTACACGTATTAATGACAGTGTTGATGACGTATATAACCTTAGAGCACTACGATTCACGGCGTCCGGTCCGTGCAATCAGTAAGGTTGCGCACACCTGGGCTGCCCAAGAGAACTGCCATAGAAGGCGTACTCGATCGATTTTGGCAAGATTTAGAATTTTGCTCAGTATTCTATAAAACCACTTCCATTAAAAAGGCAACCTAAACGGGTAATGACTCTAAAAAGAAGCGGAACGCAGAGAACGTTTATATTCAGGCAAGAAAAGGCAGTCCCGAATAATTTGGAAAGGCGAATAAACTTCGAATAGTCAAACAAAAGTTGCAGTGCAATGTTGTAGGTATTTCGTAAGCATAAATTCTCATACTTATATCTATCAATTTAGGTATAGTTAGCTTTATACTTACTTTGGCATTTCGATCCTTTCGCTGTCCATGTTCCTCTGCCAAACGACGCCGATACCGCCAACGTCGATGGTCCCTTTTATTGCGACCAAGGCCATTGCGCCAAACATCGCTGTAATTTGAATCACGTCCGTCCAGACAACCGCTTGTAATCCACCCTGGAAACATTGTATTAATTTAACCACACATTATTAATTGTATTATGATGTTTAAGTGTGTATTCAACACGCTTATACAGTGACTATTATTCTGCCTCCGTAGTACAGTGGATAGCGTATGCGACTGCTGATCGGAGGTCCCGGGTTCGATTCCCGGGTCGGGCAAAAGTACGGAGTCTGGTGATGTGCCTGGTAACGGCAATAGGCTCGCCCCCTATTACGTGGGACCTAAAAATTCATGGCAAAATGTTGGTGCTACTAATGTTACACCTCTGCCTACCCCTTGGGGGATACAGGCGTGAGTCTATAAAAAATACAGTGACTTGACTAGCTGTCCGTAATAGATCGGGAAAGTTAAACAACACAGCTCAACTATTGGATGAGTACTCGCATGTGAGGCATTTATGTACAAGCTCTACAGTGTTTCGGAGGGCGTGCTTACGTAGTAAGTATGTTGTGTATCATATAGGTCAACAATCAAAACTCAGTGTGACGCAGGCGTTTTAAAGAATATGAATCTTTAGAACGCCTAAGTCACACAGAGTTTTGATTGATGCTCTAAACTTCGATTAAAATTGTAAATTCGATGATTTTTTATTTTCAAATGTCATCCATGCATAAAGGCCCAGAGGCGCTATGAACAAAGACTTACCGCACTTGTATAGAAGATGCAGACTAAACAAACGATCGGTGTGATTACGTGGATATTGACACCGGTTACTGAAATATTATGAAGATTATTAAATCAAAATAATAGTACAAAATAAGTTAAATAAATCCGAGTCAGACAAACCTAATGTGAAACCAACGACAAAGTCTTTCAAGTAAGGCCTCCCTCACATTGGTTATGAGCGTTCCTCGAGCGTACGCTCGGCGTCCGTTCGGCGTGCGCCCGGCGATCTCTTTGTACCTCACTTTTATTTAAATTAAAACGTCAACAAATTGATATGGACGATGTAAACATTGCTATCTCAAAGGTGGTTCGCTGGTTTGAGGTTAACAACCTGCTTTTAAATAGACTTAAAACTAAATGTATTCGATTTTTTATGCCTAACGTTAAACAAGTGAACACCTCAGTAAAGGTTAAGGATGATGTGTTGGATCTTGTGGATGACATTAAATTTTTAGGCATTACACTAGATTCTAAGCTGCAATGGGGACCACATATTAGTAAATTGTCGAATAGGCTCAGCTCTGCAGCATACGCAGTCAGGAAAATTCGCCAGTTAACTGACATTGACACAGCCAGGCTTGTATATCATAGCTATTTTCATAGTATAATGTCATACGGCATTCTCTTGTAGGGAAATGCTGCCGATATTCAGACCATATTCGAGCAATACTCGAGCAATTTATAATTTGGATTATGGGGCTTCGTTAAGGAATAAATTCAAGGAAATAAACATTTTAACAGTTGCAAGCCAGTACATTTATTCCAACCTAATATATTTATTCCAAATCAAGGCCTCATACCCAAAGAAAAGTGACATCCACAATTTGAATACTAGTAATAAGAGCAAACTAGTGCCGGCTACCCGGCTAGAGAAAATAAAAAAATCTTTTCAAGGCCAATATGTGCGCTTTTACAATAAAGTGCCAAGCAATATACAAAATTTAAGTTTTAATAAATTCAAAAATGTTATAAAACGTAAACTTTGTCAAAAAGGGTACTATTCGGTGCTAGATTATATTGAAGACAAAAATGCTTGGAATTAATTTGCTCGGTCCCACAGGCTACTTATGATTGATTAGTGTTAAGTTTCATGTGAGTGTGAGTTATTGTGTCTATATTATGCTAGTTTAGTACTTTTATATTATTTTAAAAAAAACCTTATTAATTGACAACAACATTATAGACACACCAGCTCAAATACCTATGAAAAAATTCAATGTACCTAGTTACATAGTTTTTAAATTGTGTAGAATCAAGACCAAGAAAAGAGTGGCCCGGAGTTTCTTGCCTGATTTTTCTCACGAGGATCTACTTTCTGAACAGGCATTTTTTCAATACTCAAGTTAATATGCATTTAAAGTTACTTTTTTATTTTTATTACAATTACAAATTTTGTATGACCTTCTGACGTGTCCAAAAATTTAAACATTTTTATGGAAATAAACATATTTGAGTTTGAGTTTACTACAGAGTGAACACCGAGCGCACGCCGAGCGTATGCTCGAGGAACGCTGTCGCCCAATGTGAGGTCGGCCTTAAAGTTAAAGAGGTTTTCTCTTAAAACGCAAAAAGTTCTCGAGTCATATTTCGTTACATGTTTGACTTTTACTAATTTCATAGTATTACAAGTTTGTTTATAAATTAGGTACCTTGATTAAATGCTAGTGCTGGTACGTATATAACAATCGGCAGCCAACCAATCTGAAAAGCAATGTTGACCTGTATTATCGGACATCAGACCATGATTTATGTCAGACGGAGAGTCTCCAAAACACTTACCAAGGTAAAAGTAAACAGAATAGATCCAAACATTCTAACTCTGTTGTCAAATCTTATTGATAAGTACTGAAACATAAAAGATACAGTTGAATACAGATTCCTACAGCAAAACCATATGAAGGACTCATATGGTTTTGCTGTGCCTTTCTGTTAGGAAACAAACCAAAGATTGATTCAATCAGTGGTCACAGTAATTGGCTTGCTCCGTGCTATACAACGACCTGGTTTTAAAGAAGCGAATCAACAAAAGGCCGTCTCGACGACGAGCTCGTTATTGCGAACAGCGTTGAATATATGCTTAAAGAAAGAAAATCAAAATTCGTGTTATACACGAATAAAAAAATAAAAAAATTAGCAGTTGTATACAAATACAGTTCACAGCATATTCTCTCCAATGGGACGTGCAAATTAGGTTTGTAGATTTGTCATCACAACTGACCTCATAGTTAGACGTAATCTTGAGTTGGTGAAACACCGGCAGGTAGACTTGTGTCATTATCAATGACATAATAAATATAGCTCCCACTATAAATGCATATTGAGTTCCGTGCATGTACACTTCTGTGGGCGACCCGAGTAAGGTTATTCCTGATACGAAACTATGGAAAGAAAACAAGTGCATTATTATGTATCATCGTTTATTTCCAACGACTGTAAAATGACCGTGGTGTGTAACCACGGTCATTTAAATAAAAGTATTTTCTTCGTGACTTTTGAATCCTACACCCAATGACTGTAACCAATCATTTAATTCACAGCAGCAACAAACAGAATTACAGCTGACTTTCCTCAGAACAGATAAGAGGGACCGTGTGGTTGACGGCATAGAATACAAGTGTCACCACCCCCTATCTTCCCGTGGGTGTCGTAAGTGGCGACTAAGGGATAACACGATGCAAATACCATCTTTGCGTAGAGACGGAAAACTCGACATCAAACCCTATACGACTGCCTCGTTGGTCTCGCGGCATAAATGTGCGCGTGGGATCGGGAGGTCCCGGGTTCGATTCCTGGGTCGGGCAGTGTTATTGGGTTTTTCTGTCACGAAATTCTCAGTAGCAGCACGGAGTCTGGAAATGTGCCCGTTACGGCAATAGGCTCGCCCCTTATTCCTTGGGACTAGAGTATATCTGGCGAAAAGTGGGTGTAGAAATACACCTCTGCCTACCCCTTCGAGGATAAAAGGCGTGACGATATGTATGTATAAGAGGAAAACGACGACACAGGGCATCATCCTTGTCTGTCCCTATGTTGGGCAAAGGTCTTCACTTATGAGAAGGGTAAGAGGGCGGATTCCACCACGATGGCTGAAGTGCGGTTGGGCAGACTTCATATGCCTTTTGAAAATATTATGGGTAGCTTCAAAGACTTTCCTCACAATGTTTTCCTTCACACTTTAGCAAACAATAATTTGCAATTTACATTCATACATACATAGACTCACGCCTGTTTCCCCGAAGGGGTAGGCAGAGGCATATTAAACGCCCATTTTTCGCCAGTGTTTTGATCCCACGTAATAGGTGGCGAGCCTATTGCCGCTTATTGGGACATTTTGTTTGCCAGAGCCTGGTCCGTTGATCGGCAGGTGCACCACTTGCAGGTGAGGTTGGCTTGGGACCCTAAGTTCTTGGTGGGAACCCTATGCACCCATTATGTACATTAATTTGCAATTTAATAAGCATTTAACTTGGAAAAGGCAGTTGTGCGCGCCGTAGCTTTGAGAATGAGACTCTGCGTAGCAGTAAAAGTAAAAGTAGAATCATCTACTTAGTAATTAACTTTATTTTTTGACGTTGATAAGCGTCACTTTGTGTCCTAAATGAATAAATGATTTTGACTTTGACTTTGATTTGACCCACTTATCTCTACACTGGACTATCGCTCTACTAACTATTAATGCGCATGCAATAAATCTTGGAGCACAATGCTTCAAGATTTATTGTCTTTTCCTTGTTTAAATAGAGTCCATATGATAGATTGCTACGCAGAGGTTCTCGGATTCGAGTCCGTGCCACGCACCAATGATATTTCGAAGTTATGTGCGTATTAAATTGTTTTATATCGCTTGCAAGCTATAATGAAAACAGTGAAGGAAAATCTTGTGAAGAAACCGGTATGTCTGAGAATTCTCCATAATGTTCTCGAAAGCCACGTGAAGTCTACCAATCCGTACTTGGCCAGCTTGGTGAACTATGGCCTTACCCTTCTCATAGTGAGAAGAGGCTAGTGCCCAGCAGTTAGACAGTTGATATGCAAGACCGATGATATCCAAGGTTGCCCGAAATGCGTAACTCTCTGGCATTTTCAAATTATGCATCGTATCTCATATAACGATCATGACAACAGGCAATTTACATTGTTACACAATTTATCGGTCAATACCTTCAAAATCGACAGTCACTTGACATCGATGCATGTCTTCTTTATACCTAAGTGTTCTTAAATTACAAAGAGATTTATGCCCTTTTTAAATGTCAATTAGAGAAGGAATCATATTAGAGCACAGACGGTGCATTAACAAGAGGAATTGAATTGAACAATAGCTTTTGACCTTGCAAGCAAATCGGTCTAAGCAGCCGCCATTGCAGTTCTCTTGCTTTTGAACTGTAATCAACAAGCAATTTAAATACATTATTATAATAATGTAAATGGTTTCTGAAGTTTTTGTTACTAGTTGTCGCAAGCAGAATCCAATTTTATATGTATTTAAATCATTAATACCTCTGGCCCTAATAGGTGTTCCACAGAATCGAACCAAAAAATAAAATCTCAGCCCATGATGTGTCATTTATGACAGTTATGACTAAGTAACTTACCTTGCTACCAAGGACATAGACACCGGAATCACTTGCATATTACGCCCACCAAGCAAATAATCTGCCTGTGTGGTCTGCTTCTTCATGAAGCCCCAGTAAACGCCAACCACAGCACTGATGGCCAACATGAACACAAACACCACATAGTCCACCCATGAGAACCTTTGCAACAGATGCGTTAGCTCAGTCACGTCTCCGTGCATTTCCCCCATTATCGCTTTTTAAATATCAACGGATTACAAAATCATAACAAAATCCTTTCCGCTGAGGCACTTTCCGAAACTGCTTTAGTTTTGTTTAACTTTCGAATAGTATTCTAGTGACATAAGAGTTAACGATCGAAATTGATAGTATCATATCAATATGCGTAGCGCTAGAGGCACCCAACATTCAAATGCATGAGTCCGCTGAGACGTAAGCTCAATCTGTACAATGAAACAATTACGATAACTCGCAATTTAAAAGAGGATGTTGCGAGATCTCCCCTCAATGGTAGGTCGGTTAGTCCAGGAGCAAATCGGGAACTGACTACTTGCACATAAAATGCGTAGGTAGTCAACGTGGGTGCTTCCTAAAATCACAATGAAATTTTAAATTGTTTTGTCCTTAGCCCTTCATGCCTAATTGAAGTTGTAATGTATTCATACTATTTAACATCCTCAGAAAAGTCCTTCTAAAAGTGTAACTGACAATAAATGGATCGCATTACAACTCGGCAATAATGAAATCTTTGGTGTTTCAGTCATTTGGTAGAACTCCGAAGAGTACATTTCTGGGATGGATATAATAATATCCTCTATTTGAAACGAATTTTAGCTGAGTTTAAACTGTAAAGGAAATGTAGGTAACTTATCTACAGTTAAAAGAATTTTGTTCAGAGTTTGACAAAAAAATTTAAAGAATTTCTGTCCAAGGTAAGACTGCGAGCCTGAGTCACAACATAATAATTAATTAATTGTTTTATCTGTAGGTATATTTTCTTAATTATCGCTTACCCCGTGCATCAGAGAGCTCCAAAGCCGTCAGTTCTGTCTGTCATGCAGATCTTGGACAATCGTTATAGGGACTCATCAGTACATTTGAATAAACTTACGCTAGTCCCTTTGGGTTGCGGAGGTCAGACAGGAAGTCGCACTGTGGAAAAATTAATATTCTGAAATCCGGATAGACTAGAGCAAAATTGTCTGGAATTAATAAACCGCCCGAAGGGAAACCAGTTTATTGCCAGCTAAGTAGAAGATCTCATCAAGTCGATGAAAACATTAGCTGTCAGTACTCTAAAGGTGAACGCACACTTATCCGAGCCGAACGCGTCGAACGAATCGAAGTCAAGGAGGCTTCGCACATTAGCAAGAATCGACGGCGCCGAAAGAATCGAGCGCATCGAAAAAATGGTTTCCATTTCACTTACGCCTCTCGCACTGTTATTACATGTGAATTGTGATGGATCTTGACGAGGTTTTTATTGTCAGTGCTTTATTAATGGAAGATGTAGTATTCGCGCGTTGCTCTGTTATACCCAACTGAAAGAATGCGAGCGCATCGGTCGAGTCGACCGCACAAACCGCGTCGAATCTGTCTTGAATCGACCAATTTACTCTATTTTCGTCGTCCGTGTGGTGACGGATTAAGAATACGGAATGTCACCACCCCATATCATCCCATGGGTGTCGTAGGAGCCGACAGCGGGAGCATATGATGCAGAGTGGTTTAACGGTAGTAGAGCCTTGCTCATTTCGGCATGAATGGGCTGAAGTACTACCCTCTCACAGAAAATTCACGTAAAGTAACAGTTGCGTTTCGTTCGGTGAGTGAGAGTGCCGGAGGCCCTATCCCCTATTCCTTCTCTCTCATCACTCTCCTCATCCTATCCCTTTATCCAACCCTAAGAGGCGGCAACGCACTTGTGAGTCTTGTGACTCCTGTGGTGTTGCTTGTGTCCATAGGCGGCGGTAATTGCTTACCATCGGTATTCTCTCGTTTTCCATAAATTCATTTGCACTAATATTGTTTGCCATAATCATCCCCGATCATAATATTTACTTGCACTATTATCATTTATACTAATAACGTTTGCCTTAACAACTCAACAGTGATACTTTCATTTGCCATACAATGACTGTCTATAACAACATAATTATATCATAATAATTAGTTTCCATAAGTAACACATCTCATAACCGACTCTTGACATAATCAAAATTTGATATAATTATGAAAATAATACATAATATTGTTAGGCCGAAATTAATTATAGTTAACACCCCGACTCAGTGCAATCCGACTCGGATAGGTTAGGTTAGGTTAGGGTTCTCTTTTTACCCTTAAGCCAAAAATAGGAGCCCTGCGAAGCAGGGCTCCGTCAACTTAGTCCACATTCTTCACACTAGTTTAATAAACTGAAGTTGAATTAATTATCGTTAACACCCCGACTCAGTGCAATCCGACTCGGATAGGTTAGGTTAGGGTTCTCTTTTGACCCTTAACCCAAAAATAGGAGCCCTGCCAAGCAGGGCTCCGTCAACTTAGTCCACATTCTTCACACTAGTTTAATAAACTGAAGTTGAATTAATTATCGTTAACACCCCGACTCAGTGCAATCCGACTCGGGTAGGTTAGGTTAGGGTTCTCTTTTAACCCTTAACCCAAAAATAGGAGCCCTGCGAAGCAGGGCTCCGTCAACTTAGTCCACATTTTTCATACTAGTTTAATAAACTGAAGTTGAATTAATTACCGTTAACACCCCGACTCAGTGCAATCCGACTCGGATAGGTTAGGTTAGGTTAGGTTAGGTTATGGTTCTCTTTTGATCCTTAACCCAAAAATAGGAGCCCTGCGAAGCAGGGCTACGTCAACTTAGTCCACAATCTTCACACTAGTTTAATAAACTGAAGTTGAATTTATTATCGTTAACACCCCGACTCAGTGCAATCCGACTCGGATAGGTTAGTTAGGGTTCTCTTTTGACCCTTAACCCAAAAATAGGAGCCCTGTGAAGCAGGGCTCCGTCAACTTAGTCCACATTCTTCACACTAGTTTAATAAACTGAAGTTGTTCAATTTCAGTTTATGATCTATTTTCTTCTTAGATTATTGAAAACGAAAATTATAGCAAATACATTTATGGATTTAGGACACTTGATTGATTATGACCAATGGAATTAGTGAAAGTCATTTTATGTCATTTCACGATTATGACAACTGAAGCGTTATTTCTATTTAAATTATGGCAAATACCAGTATGGCATATGAAATTATGGCATTTTAAATTATGGCAAACATTAGTAAACCCTTACCATCAGGCGATCCGTCAGCTTGTTTGCCGCCTATTACTATAAAAAAAGGAGACCAGCACTGTCAAAGAAAGGAAAACTGGATACAAACCCAATACCCACTCTCAGCGTGGTCCACGCTGACCAAACGGGTTGGTATAGAAGGAATAGAGGAAATGGCCTCTACCATACCACTGGAAGTATTATATTTATCTATGCCACTGGTATGGTAGGCCAATTCCTCCTTTTTAAACGAGACTGCCTAGTCCAGCAGTGGACTGTTAAAGGCTGATGATAGGTACTCTATTTTAATAAGTCTAAAATTAATCAATTTATTACGTGTTTTCTTTCTTTTCTTGTCAGTCCATTCAATATAGACATCCGTGGGTACAATAATTCGCACCCAGCTGAAAATTGGAAGGATTGTTCAAAATGCCATTATAAATGAAAGGAATCTGTAAAATTCTCATCGTCCCGTTTCTGTGACGTTTGACCCTTGTTTGACCCCTTGTATTTTTTTTTCAGGGTGTCGGATCTGGATCTATGGAGATTTTTAGATTTTATTTATGTGCTCTGAACAATCCCACAATTTAATTTTCAGCTGGGTGTGAGTTATTGTAACCTCACCCCTGTTTTTTTTATTGTTTTGACCTCACAATGTCTAGCACTATGTATTGTACTTCCTATATTATTAATTTAATTACTAGCGACATCTATCGACAAAAACTTCACAATGTTATACTATTTTTGACAAATGACATCTGGTGGCTAGAAGTCTTATTAGTGTCATGTCATCATTGAGAACAGTGTGTAACTGTAATATAGATGTCACTAACAGATTTTCACTTTTATATTACGGTCAAATATTATTAAATGAAAATTAAACTGCGTTGTAAATTGCAATAAATATTAAACAAAATCACAAATTAATATAGGTACACAATTTATAATAAGCAAAAAAATTTTTCGAACGTTTTGTGTGCTTTTGAACGTTTTGTGATTTCGAACGTTTTTTGTAATGTCAATTATGTCATTAACATACGTCAAAAACGCGAAATTAAACTGCCGTAAACAAAATAAACAGAATTAAATTACTTGCGCGATTTCGGTGAAATTTCTAAATATTTAATTAAACTAGTGGTATTTATTATGGCTGGACTTTTATTGAGTCCTACTGAAAAAGTATTTATAGTTCACGGCGTGCAAGTAAGTAATAAAACTTTATAACCTAAAATTATGAAGTTCTTGTGTATTTCCCTAATTTTCAAAGCTTTTAGAACAAATTCAGAAATATATGCATATAAAAAATAAGTCACTATATCTGACTAATAATTGTATGCAGCTTCTTATTACTAGGTTGTCTTTACTTGCAGGAGGATTATCGATCAGATGGCAGAACAAACATCGATTATCGTCCCATGGAGCTGGAGACGGACGTAGTGAGCCATGCTAGTGGCTCTGCACGGCTACGTCTCGCGAACACAGACATACTGGTCGGAGTAAAAACAGAAATCGACACACCAAACCTTGATAAACCAAATGAAGGGAAAATTGAATTCTTTGTTGATTGGTAATTACACTAATTATAAATTAGAAATATGAAATTGTTCTCTTGACTACACCTTATTCTTGCATGACATGCTAGCTAAGTGTATCATGTTACTCTTACAGAATCTATGCTTTTGCTTGATATTTATTCCCTTAGCTAAATTTTTACTGCCTTTTACAATTATTTTTTACTGTCTACTAACAGGGCTGCATCTACTCCTGCCTGTAAACATAGTAGCATGGGATATTCTACAAAATTTGCTGCATCTTTATCACAAATAATTGAAATTATGCACAATAGTTGTTAATTTATAATGCTAGGAGTAATAGGAGTTGTAAATTTGTGTTTCTTTTTCTAGTTCAGCAAATGCAACTCCAGAGTTTGAAGGTAGAGGTGGGGAACAGTTAGCAATAGGCATATCAAACTTAATGCAAAGAGCATACCACTCCCTACAAGCTTTCAACTTAAAGCAGTTGTGTATATTTGAAGGGAAGCAGTGCTGGAAACTGTATGTTGATATTCTGGTAAGATTGTTTGTAATATTAAATCTTACCCACTAAAATGGCAAATTATATTAAGCCCAACCTGCTTCTCACTTCTCATTGTTATTTAAAAATCTAGTTTACCTTGTGAAATACTATAAAAATTACTATTATAAAACTAAAACTTTAACAAGCAATTATAAAAATATTAATAGGAATTATGCTAACTATTGATTTAATTTGGTATTCAGGATTATACATTTTAGCTCTTGAATTTAATTCATAAAGGTGTAATTTTCCAAACAGTGTGTTCTATTTTTACTCAATATATTTTACAAACAAAATGCCTCCAAATATATTGTTAACCCAGTGAGTGATTGACCTTAGAAAATAAAGTTTTACTGAGACAATGTTAGTTTGTATTCAGGCCAGTTCCCAACATATGAACACCTGTGTGTTAGATAATTCTCAAGAAGTTAAATGGAACTACTAATTAGTGAATAAAAATTCTATGATAAAGATTAATCTAATCATTCTAGATACTAGAATGTGGTGGCAATTTGTGTGATGCTGTATCACTGGCTGTTAAGGCTGCTCTTTTCAATACAAGGATACCATTTGTAAAAGCAGCACTCATGGACGGTGGTGATTTAGACTTGCAGCTCTCAGATGACCCATATGACTGTAAGCTGCTCGATGTGGGCTCTGCCCCATTACTGGTAAGATTTTATTTCCATTCCTGACCTGGACAGCTTTCCATATGACTGAGAAAGCTGTTGAGCCAACTAAATATTGTTTTCAGCACCTTCTGTCAGTAATCTATTTATTTATTAATATTTCTGGTTAACTTATCTGCGCCCAAACATCCCAGTGTAGATTTTTTCCTTTTTAATGAAGAATTTATTAATGAGTCTATGTTTTTAAATAGTGTGCTTTAGGGTTGAACTACATCTGTCAGCATGGAATCGCATTTGTTCCGCCTATGCTTCAGCACGCTACTATAGCGTGCTGACACGTGCTGCAGCACTCTATGGCGTGCGATCGTATTTGTGTGCTGCGGAATGCGAACGCATGCGTCAGCATGCTATAGCGTGCTGAAGCATTCCGCCGCGTTCTTTTGACATTTTTTTTGGTCACAGTATAGTTTCAAGTTCGAAATGGATAGCACAGTGAAGAGAGAGCAATAGTAATAGAGTGCATTTTGCAAGAAATGCAAAATAACAAGAGTAAAAAGAAAAGAATTCGAAAAATAAAACAGCACACAGCCGCGCGCGCCAGTGTGCGTTCGGACGCGATCGGCGGCGAAAGGATGCTATGGCGCGCGTAAGCGTTCCGTCGCCTCTCAGCATGCTATCGCATTTTTTCCGTGTTGCCGATCGCCTTTTCGATTTCGCGGCCTGCTGACGCGTTCCCTCTCTCTTTCTCGCTCTAGTAAGGTCCTAAGTGACAGAAAAGGATAGAAGCATAGGAAAGTGCGATGCGGTGCTGATAGGTGTAGCTCAACTCTTATAATGTCTGATTTGATAGATGTAACAGAATGCTTATAAATGTTTTATGCTTTAGAATGTTATTTACAACTGTTGCTTAAATGTTTAATTGAATGTATGCAAGTGAAAGTATAACATATAAATTTTCTTCATAGGTAACACTATGTAAAATTGGGGACAAATGTGTGGTAGATCCGTCAGCTGAAGAAGAAAGTTGTAGCGTCATATCCGTCGTAGTAGGAATTACTGGCAACCCAGGCTGTTATTGCGTGGACAATAAGACAGCACAAGATATTGAAGGAAAGTTCACCACTATTGACATGAGTGGACCTGGCAGTTTGTCACCCAAGACATTGAAGAATGCTATCAATCAGGGAATGTAAGTATTCAGATTGATTAATGATATATCTGGACCAGTGGCGGATCTGGGCGACAGCGTCGTCGAAAACTGTTGGGAGGGGACGCCATTATTAAGATTTGCCCCAGTAAAAAGCGTAGATCCGAAACTGTTCTGGAGCACTATATAATTAACTTGTCCAGGGCTTGCCAAACTTTTTTATACTATGACGCCATTGAGAATTATTATCGTTTACCTATACGACTTTTTTGCACAAGTACGAAGTCGCAAATGGCGATAGAACCTGTAATGCTGCAGTGCTGATCACATGAAATACATGAGAAACTTTCCTCCCAAACTCGAACAGTTTATCTATTTTTATTGAAGCTTTAGGCTCGAGTCTCAAGACCAATGATGTTCGAATCTGCTATTTATCAATCGCATGCTATGAACTATATGCTAATTTTTTTTAGCATGCTATTAAAAATTCTATAATATAGCATCCTATCGTGCGAAGCGTCAACACCCTTCGTGTGAACGCAAGTATTAGCACATGTATTAGCGCGCTGTCGCGCTATCCGTATTTGGACGTTGGTTAATATAGCGTCGATGAACATGCTATTTGCCTAACGAGTCTGAAGACTTAACGCGTGGGGCAGATAACATGGTGAACTGTAATGTTACACATGAATAAACAATACAAATACATATCTAAGTATAAAATGTAATAATTACTTTTTCTTTAATTTATATTGTTTTATTTAAATAATTACACATACATACACAGTATTACGTGTCCTATCACAGTTTTTTAACATCAAACTCAAAACACTTAACTTTTTAGAACATAAAATAACTCGCGTACTTATATGCCTAGCTACTTAAATCGCGTGAGCCGTCGAGCCGCTAAAATTCGCACGCTACGCAAGTTCACGTCTGGCTGCTCGCGTTAGTACGCGAAGACTGATCGCAAATATCGCAATTCGCAGCGCTGCGAACGTGCGAAGTGCGATGTCGCGTCGGCGCGATGTTTGATTCTATATGCTATATGCTATTTTTCGCACGAACGAGAGACGAATGAACTTGCTATTAGATGCGAAATAAAATTAGCGTGCGGTGCTATTGTGCTATATGCTATACTAACCATCATTACTCAAGACTATCCTATGAGCTGTTCTTGGTGGTATATTTATGAAAAAAAATATAACTATTGAATAAATAAATGTTTAGAATCATTTATTTCCTTTTTACAGTGTTGCAGCCAAATTACTCGACAAAGCTCTCGGCCAAGCACTACTACGAGAAAGGCAGGAAACTGTTACATTTAAGAAGCATTCCTATGGATTCTTGAAATAAATCTATTTAAAAAGGAACTCTTTTAAATACTTTATGCCGTGGTTGACGGCATAGAATACAAGTGTCACCACCACCTATCTTCCCGTGGGTGTCGTAAGAGGCGACTAAGGGATAACACGATGCAAATACCATCTTTGCGTAGAGACGGAAAACTCGACATCAAACCCTATGCGACTGCCTCGTTGGTCTCGCTCGCGGCATAAATGTGCGCGTGGGATCGGGAGGTCTCGGGTTCGATTCCTGGGTCGGGCAGTGTAATTGGGTTTTTCTGGCACGAAATTTCTCAGTAGCAGCACGGAGTCTGGAAATGTGCCCGGTACGGCAATAGGCTCGCCCCTTATTACGTGGGACTAAAGTATATCTGGCGAAAAGTGGGTGTAGAAATACACCTCTGCCTACCCCTTCGGGGATAAAAGGCGAGACATGTATGTATGTGTATGTATGTATGTCTTTTAAATAAAACTCAAATACCCTTTTTATCCTTTATTGTTTATAACCATTACAATTCAAAGAATATAATAATATTGATTGTATTAGTATTAATAATCACTAAGTAACTAACAACATAATGTCCAAATCACTAATGATCACACAGTTGACCAAATATCACATTTATTTCCACCCTTTAGAATTTGTATCTCTCTACTTTAAAGATATTGAATTAAAATGTCTTAGATGATTATAGTTTCAAGGAATGCTGTTAAGCTTTTACATATGTATGTGGAGATATGACAATAATCCAATATTAATGATTTTCAACTTGTATAAATTATACGATATACATTGACGGGTCTTAATCGGGTATTCGTCTTTGCGTGACCATAACTGATGTAAACCAGTCGAAATATCGGGGCAACTGAGATGAATTGATTACCCAATAAGTACTTATGCAGTTAAGATCCTTCAATATCGTATAATAGACCAACCTATATTTCGATTATATCTCTATGTATTTAATACCACAGAAAGCTATTACTAAGTTACTTAAGGGATATCTCTACTATGTCCCTACACCCATACATATTTGGGTTATAAAATAAAAATAAGTCAATTATTCTCAGAAATCTACTAGTAAACAAAATAAATTGCAATCACATAAGTATTAAATAAAAAAATATAACTCCATTATTACGTCAATACATTTATTATATACTCATACATGTGAGCTAAGTGCAATAAAATTGTTCGCAATATTTGTTATAACATAACCTTTCTACTATCATAACTTTTTTACTGTCATCTCTTCATAGAATTGCCAAGTAATGATCCAAGACCTTTGATTAGATCCCATAGGTTATATCATCCATTTTTGCATCATAAACAAATATTACTAACATATAGGTACATATTCTAATATAAGATAGGCCTTTAGGCAAGATATAGGCGATATATTCTCCGTTTACTTCTTGGGTGTGACCGGAGTGAGAAGGTCCAATACTGCGGCGATGTTGCCGTCCTTGCTCTCGAGGAGCTGGGTCAGCCAGCCGCCGTCGTTGGTGAAGCCCATCGACAACATCTGCTCAATGGCCGCGTCGATGTGGGGACCTGTGGAATAATAATGAAAATTTAAAATAAATGTATCAAATGAGTCATGGGAGGAAACTTGCCAGAATACTATAAACATATCCTGTCATATAAGTATAAGTAAACCATTAATAACAAAATTGTGATGCAAAGAACATGGTATATTTACTCAGCTGCGCAGGTTATTGGCAACCAAGTCAATCATGAGCTTAGCACTCATCCTAGTAATTATTATTATATGTTTTCAAGGTAAGGATAACTGATAACCACACCTTTATATTGCATACTATTCAAATAATATTGCTGTGCATATAGAATACCTAACAATATGAATATGCAGCTATAGAAAATACTTGTTTTCGAATTTGTCGTACTTGCAGGGCATTGAAAGAAAAACACACAAGCACGTTTCTTTAATGACTCATTGGCAAATATGCACTTTATTGTTTGAATATTGACCATACTCTGAGTAATTATAAACAATAACATTGTGGTATTAGTCTAAAGTGAATTTAAAGCTTTGTATAAAATCTGTTCAAGTGTATAACTAAAAAGTAATATTTACAAAAAAACATTTGTTGGGGGACTTTAGGGCAATATAATTCAAGATTCCAGTATTTCAAAAGTATTGTATTAGATGCTAAGCAGCAATATTTATATTTCATGTTATAAGACTTATAGGTACCTAAGTTATGTGCCTATACTTCCCGTAACCCAAATTGTGTGATGCAGGGAATCATTCCCTATTATGGCATAGAAATCTTCTTACCATAACTATTTGTTTTGTACATATACATAGGTTTGTTGACAATAATAAAAAGTATTTAAAATGTTAAGTCATAAGATCAAAAGCATTGTTTACAAAATGTGACACTCTGTTCACTGTTGGTTAGTCATTTGTAATTATTATAATCAGCTAACCAGAACAATAATATTTTGATAAGATTTGTTATCAAGTTTGTGCACAGTATTTATCATTTATCTGGAAGCGTGACTAAGAAACAGATACCATTGTTTTCAAAGGCTTATTATTCAGCTACTACATTGCAGACTGTTTGAAAACGCATCAAGATGTTTACTTTATACAATTTATGGTGGCTAGATGTCGTGAGTGATAATGACAATATAATGTCAAGAGAGAATAGGCGAATAGGTATACAAATACGAAACAAGTATAACATTTTCGACGACCGGTTGGCGCAGCGGGAGTGTAAGCGACTGCCACGCCGAAGGTCGCGGGTTCGATTCCCGCTCAAGTCAAACATTTGTGTGCTTGAACATGGATGTTTGTCTTGGTCTGGGTGTTTCTATGTATAATATGTATGTATTTACAAAAAAAAAAAAGTATATATGTATGTTTATCCATTATCTAGTACCCATAGTACAAGCTCTGCTTAGTTTGGGACTAGATGGTGTTGTGTGAATGTGGTAGAATATTATTATATTATTATTATTATTTGTACAAACTGCACTTCTAAGCATATTATGTGACAAGATGTCTGTGTGTAACCTGTCAATAACGTAATAATTTTTAAGACAATTTTATTTTCTTAGTTTAACCTTGTCCTTGAGATTACCACATCCCATGAGTATAACTCAACTAACAAACTATTCAGTCTTATAATACTGAAGTAAAGCATAAAGGGTGTTCATTGTGTCTGTTAGTTGTATGTTTGTAAAGTCCCCCGCGACACAGGATTTAGTCCTAGTGCGCGAATAAATCAAGAATGTATACACTTACGTGGGTGACGTTGCCTGGGCTGCGGCTTCGGTTGCTGGGGTCTTTGTGGCTGTGGGGCAGTTGCAGTAGCAGTTGCCGTAGCAGCAGCAGCGGGCTTGGCAGGTGGGGCAGCAGCAGCAGCAGGCTTGGCAGCTGGGGCAGCTTGCTCTGGCTCCGGAGCAGTTGGTTGCGCAGCGGGACTTGTCTCCGGTACTTTAGGATTCAACACTAAATGTTCAGCACATGTCAATTATTGGTGATATGTGAACACAGGTTAATTTGGTAGCAGTTATTAATGCCAAGGTGAAATTTTATTTGATATACTTATATGGTAGGTATTTAGTTATTCTCTATGAAGCAAGCATTAATTTCGATTATTTAGTTATTTAAATGTTATATATAATGTATATTTAGACAAATATGGGTACTATGGCTATTGTAATATTTAGAATAAACGACCTTGTCTACTAGTTTCACTAATCACTTTAAGAGAGCAGTAATGATTACCTATATCATATAAAAGTTCTCTTCATCCCATCTAAAAAATCAATACAAATATCAATTATAACTTGAAAAGTCACGAGTTTACTACAAATCACCAATAGAAAATTATTTATACAATGACATCACAAATGGAACATTATGCGACACACAATATGTATTCATGAGACATTTGTATAAACTATTGTAACTTAAATGAACAATTCAATAATTACCAGCAGTAGAAGTATGCAAGGGTGGGTATAGGTTGCTTCCCTCGTTTATCTTGACACGCTCCTGGAACTCTTGGGGCAAGTTGAAGCCAATTGGAGGCATGGGATCAGATGGTACAGCAGCATCCATCAAATCTGATAAAAATAAAACATTTTAGGTTATATTATGATATATGGTATTTTATGATGGACATATAGGCTCACGCCTGTACCCCTTTGAAGACAAAGGGGTAAGCAAAGGAATAATAATTACACCAACATTTAACATGTTACTAATTTTTAGGTCCCAAGTAATAGGAGGCGAGCCTATTGCCATTACCGGGCTATGCATTGGCATTGCTAGACTCCGTGCTGCTACTGAGAATTCGGAAAAACCCAGTAACACTTTTACCCGACCCAGGAATCGAACCCGGGATCTGCCAATCAACAGGCGCATACGCTATCAGCTGGACCACGGAGGCAGGCAGGTTGGATATGCTCATGAAAATATCCCCTAAGTAATACATAATTCTAACTAACTAATCTTAGTAACCGTGAACAGCATGGTTCACACATAAATGACCATTCCAATGTCCCCATTAGAAAAAAACCGTAGCAGGACCCAACGGTTCTTCGCCACATGGCTGTAGATATTCAAACAAAAATTTTCAACTCGTGTAAATTGTTAAGCAGCATGCGTTCCGCTTTAATGACCGGATGACGTCACTAGGGTCAGAGTACTTATGACGTGGCGTATACAACTTGGATGGCGACATTTTATTGCAATTATGGCCCGTTCATCTCTCTAAGGATATGGATGCGTGTTCTTATATATGTCGTCCTAACAAATAACAGAATATATCTTATCTGTTATCTGTACTAAAAGGCTGGTATGACTAATCAATTATAAGATATGAGTAGAATGTTATCATGCTGAGCTGATTTCATTTTACATAGATAATAAATAATGAAAATATATAATAAAAATGTTACCTTTCTCCTTATTGATCACGGTCCAGTCATCACCAGCCTTGTCTGGGGAGGCATCCTTATAGAACTCGGTATTCAGGCTTGAAACTGACGAGGTGTCCGACCTTACTGAAGCAGCCGAAGTAACAGAAGCAGCCGAAGCAACAGAAGCAGCTGAATGCATAGACGTAGCGGACTGCACAGAAGTAGCAGACTGCATAGAAGCAGGAGGAGCCGATTTCTCAGAAGCGGCCGAATTGCCAGTTTCTGGTTGCGACGCCCTTCTATCCCCTTGTCCCATCTCCACATCATTTGCTTGCGGTGCAGCAGTAGGAGCAGGATTCATGTCCTGCAGGAACATTTGCAGGAGACCCCTGATGTTCTCAGCGTTTAGAACGGGAGGAATGAAGGGGCATTCCGTCTGGGCATGAGCTGAAGTACCAGGCTCCGGTTGCTTCGGAGCTTCGGTTGACGCATTCGCGGTCTTCGGTTTCTCTTGGGGATTTTGAGGAGTTTCTTGGGTCGTTTGCCCTTGGGTTTGCTCTTGGGGCTTGGTTTCCTTATCATCGTGTAATTCGATATCGCCAGCTAGGTTGGCGAATTCGTTCATGTAGTTAGCGAAGGTCTCCAGCCAGCTGGAGCGGGTACGGCGGTCGGGTCCATGGTGACCGCCATGGTGTCCGCGGTGCTTCCTCTCGCCACTCCTGTCGCGGCGACGCTTGGTGTAAGGACACTCCTCGCCAGAGGTGTTGGCTACCGACTTCAGCAGATGACGGGACCTCTTGATCGCAGCTTTGATCAAGGTACGCTATAAAAAATGAATTTGTCATTTAGCCTATACATATATTTCGACTGTGTCATTGGTAGAGATTGGGTTGCATGATTCTGTCACTGTTCTCTAGTGCTGGCACATAGCAAATTCCAAATCTTATGAAATTTGCTACGTGGGTATACATTCTGTAAAATAGGAAAACTGCTCTAAACTCCCCCGTCAAGGATCACAAAAAGGATAGATAAAAATATCCATAGTAATCTAAGAGTGTTGGAACATAAACAAAGGAAGATAAGCAAACGTATCTTGAATAATTTATCTTCATTATCTTATCGACATAACATTTTATTTGTTTCAGAAGAAATACCACCTACAAACCCATTTAACTTAACCGGGTGTCCCCTAAAAACTCCAACCGGAGTTCCCCGGAAATTATGTTGTCTAAACTAGTAAGGTCATTTGACCAAGAGAAACATCTTAAACTTGAAAAGGGTATTCCCCTTTTGGTCGACAAATATTTGAAACGCGACGCCCTGATTGCTTTTGATGTGGTATTTGGGGATTGCTTTAGGCCTTAGGGTATAATTATTATTTCAGATGTTTGCCACTATACACTCACACAAAATAAAATGTGTCGAAGAGACTTCTATCCCTAGCAATAAAATTTTATTGATTCCTATTCAGATGTTAAGCACTATAAAGCTAAGCAAAACTATGAAACTGTGGCTACGACTTCAAGTGAGAAATTTTAGCGTTTTCCATAGGCCAATATTGAGCTCATAGCTCAATATTGGCCTATAGGTAGAAAACTCTTGTTTCTTGCCGGCAAAACATAGATACCACGATATTCGTGGATGTTGCCCCAGCAAATCGTAATCGTTCATCAACATATTATTATTATGTGTATGAAAATAACTTTCAACGTCGTATTATTCCACTGTCCTCATTTGTAAATTTGTAATTCAAAAATATAATGTACGTTCAAAGTACACTCACTTGTAAAATATTATTTGCTAAACTGTTGATATCGAAATAGTGCCAACAACCCACACAATTACACATATAACACAATCAAACACTCAACAGAATTCATACAAAAAAATATAACCGGATTATTACTGTATAACCAGTTTTAGCTACGGCCGTCAAACTCTGGACTTATATAAAATTCATCTCTCTTGAAATGACAGGATTATACCAATTTTAGTCAATCAATTATTCTTCCTTTTTGTGTGTGACCAAATCTGGTCTCAATTTTATAGGAAAAGTCGAACAACAAGTGGTCAACCATCCAAGTGGTAACCTGTTTACAGAGGTTACGGATGGCAAATCGAGTCACGCTGTGGGTGCTACAGGTATAAGGTCAAGTTATACTGGACATAAAAGTTTGATGCATATTAACATACTGACGCAACATATTAATATATTGCGTCAGGATGTTTGACTTTGTTTTGGTGCCGTCGGCTGTCATGTGCTGTGGTATCATGACTCATGATACCACATAGCATAAAAATGTCGATACCGATTTTATAATTTTGTAATTAGTGCCTTCCAGGTTCTTTTCTCAGGACCTGGATGTAAAATGTCTTTTGACATTCATAAGTGTTACTTTGTGTGTAACCTAAGTGAATTAATGTTTATAATAGCATATAAATAGGTATCCTTTGTTGTGCTGTCCTTGTGGTGACGAATTTAACACACTATGTGTCACTACCCCATTTTATTATGTGAGCATCGTAACAGGTGACTAAGGAAATTACATAAAGTAAAAATATATTTGCGAAGAGGGAAAATTCGACGTCAAACCCTCTACCAACCTGCGGTATAGTAGGCCCGATCTTAACAATTCTATTGCGACTCAAATTAGAAGCCCTAAGTCTAGACTTGCAGTGGATTGCGAAAGGCTAAAGAAGTATACTTACAGGCATATTCGAAGTAGGCACTCGCATCATGCAATGTTCCGGATGGCAGCCGGCGGCCTCGCATTGCGAGCACAGGTCGAAGTCGTCACACACAGTGCACTTGTAGCGGAAACCGACAATGGGCATCTTGTCGCAAGCGTCGCACGCCACGCCGAAGTGCAGGTTGCTTAGAGGAGGGGCCTTTGGGGCACCTAGAAGAAACATCCACGTTAATATAGATGCTGGATGATTGTGATAAAAAATTGAATCTATGAATTCACACGGCATAAGTACAATATTAATAGAGTCATCCGCGGATGAAACGTTTAAGTTATGTATATCAAATATAAAACCCATATTTGTACCGATAATTTACATACATACACATATCGTCACGCCTTTTATCCCCGAAGGGGTAGGCAGAGGTGCATTTCTACACCCACTTTTCGCCAGATATACTTAAGTCCCACGTAATAAGGGGCGAGCCTATTGCCGTACCGGGCACATTTCCAGACTCCGTGCTGCTACTGAGACTTTCGTGACAGAAAAAACCCAATAACACTGCACGACCCAGGAATCGAACCCGGGACCTCCCGATCCCACGCACACATTTATGCCGCGAGACCAACGAGGCAGTCGTATAGGGTTTGATGTCGAGTTTCCCGTCTCTACGCAAAGATGGTATTTGCATCGTGTTATCCCTTAGTCGCCTCTTACGACACCCACGGGAAGATAGGGGGTGGTGACACTTGTATTCTATGCCGTCAACCACACGGAATATTTACAAAACTAACATTCCCTATTTCAAACACCTACAAGGTTTATTTACGCAACAGAAGGTAGCCCAGATATCCTAGGTCTAATCTATTTCTGTACTAACAATTATGAAATTCTATTGTGCTGTTTTGCCGTGAAATAGGAACATACAAACATTTGTGTCCGTCAGAATGAACGGTCACTAAGCGTATTTAACGTTGAATTTATGCCTAACAATTGCTTCCCTATTGCTTCTATTTGCTTCCTATTCTCAAACAATTGCTTCCATCGTATTGTAGAAGAAAAAAACATTTTAAGAGTGACCGTTCATTCTGATGTCAGGACGGCCTGTCACCGAGTCGTAGTGTCGTTGTTAAATAGAATTATTGAAATTCACGGTGGCCATTAATTACTTCCAGTTTGCTTCTCTCAATTTTTTACAACGATAATACTGTTACTATCGCGGCAATAAAGATATCGACAAAAGTGTTGTATAACAATATTTTAAGTGCCTGACAAAAAATAAAGGCAAAACTCTTTTTGAACATTGCAGTTACGCTTGATTAGGCGATAAATCTATGGTATTGTACCGGTGGCCTACAGCTAAGTATTATGTTATTAAAAATAAAAAGAAGTGCCTATCGTATTTAGTGACAAATATTCATACAAATATAATAAACACCTTAAAATATTTCAATTCAAGTGTGTGTGGAGTGTCTTGCAACAATAAAGAGTAGAAAAAAAAACAGTGACAACTAATTAATTTTTTAATGTACATAATGAGCACCTTTTTATTACTCCTTACAACTCTGTTACTTAAATCATCATAGCATTCCCCTGCAATAAACATAAACTATCAATGATAAAATAGAGTATACCGAAAATAATAGGTATTACATGCTTGAAGCAAAAACAGAATCGACCCTCGGTTATTAATAAATGAATAAGGTACACAGGGCTCCACTTAGTCCTTACCCCCCAAAAGATTGTGGGATGTATGGATTTAGGTTCAAATCCGGGATAGGCCGAAGTTGGTTTTTGTATTTTGCAAAAACAGTTTATTACACTATTGTTTTAGTGCATAAATAAGTTTATGTTAGTATTTATTTTTTAAAGTCTGTTTTTGTTATTCTTTTTCAATAAAACGTTAATACTTTTATTATTGCGATTATTCGTAACGAATTCAATATTATAGCAGTGTAAGATTTTAAAACTTGGGGGTTAGCAAACAGTGCCTAGCGCCTATAAGAACACTCCCTAGGAAGTTAAGAATTGAAATATTATCTTTAAAGGTGTTTTTTTATATTTGTATGAATTTTTGTCACTAAATACGATAGGCACTTCTTTTTATTTTTAACAACATAATACTTAGCTGTAGGCCACCGGTACAATACCATAGATTTATCGCCTAATCAAGCGTAACTGCAATGTTCAAAAAGAGTTTTGCATTTATTTTTTGTCAGGCATTGAAAATATTGATAAACAACACATTTGTCGATATCTGTATTGCCAGGATAGTTATAGTATTATCGTTGTAAAAAATTGAGAGAAGCAAACGGGAAGTAATTAATGGCCACCGAGAATTTCAATAATTCTGTTTAACAAGGACACTACGACCCGGTGACCGGCCGTCCTGACATCAGAATGAACGGTCACTCTTAAAATGTTTTTTTCTTCTACAATACGATGGAAGCAATTGTTTGAGAATAGGAAGCAAATAGAAGCAATAGGGAAGCAATTGTTAGGCATAAATTCAACGTTAAATACGCCTAGTGACCGTTCATTCTGACGGACACAAACATTTTGCATTTATACGTAAACGCCAAGTAAACGTAAATGCGAAGAAATATTAACCTGTTGGCATGATTTATATGTTTTTAATGCCTAAATAGCTGCTTGAAATCCAGGATCATAATCGTAGGTTGTCCGTGTGGTGACGGATTAAGAATATGGAATGTCACCACCCCATAATTATCATCCCATGGGTGATGTAAGTCGTCGACCGACAGGTACCATATTATGCAGAGAACAGCACTGTAAGAGAAGGAAAACTTGATACAAGCCCTATACCAACTCGTTTGGCCAGCGTGGTATAGTATGCCAATTCCCTTTCAAAGGAGAGGCCTAGTCCAGCAGTGGACTGTTAATGGCTGATGATGAATCGTAGGTCAAAATACTTATAATTTTTCCATCGGAACATCTAACGGTAAGTTTAGGAATACAGTTCGTGAATATTAATTATGCAAATAACAATCAATACTTGCCACGAAGGGCCAGTTGGTGTATTTAAATTGATTTTATAATGACCTTCAGATCGAATGGCATACACCTATCTACTAGTTATAGAACTACACAAACAAATACTGATTTTATGTTATACGTGTTTATTATCGAAGTAGGCACACTGGCACAGATGTTAAACATTTTGAATTCTGCTTGTTAAAAATTGTTCCGTCTCTGACTGACTGACTAACAAACAGACAACGTACAGCCAAAACTATTAGGCGTAAAAAGCTGAAATCTGACATGTATGTTCCTTGGGTGCACTAGTAAGGGATTGCCCGAAATTCCTTCGGGATCAGGAACAAATGATCGAATTAAAAAGTTCGTGCGTAGCTGCGGACACCCTCTAATTATAGCACTGTTTAACAATTATTGCATTTTATATTTTCGCAATTGCTCTTTCTGCTTAAAGAAGCACTAAAATAGCACAAGGTGCATGTGGCGATCGTTAACTTAGGTGATGACTAATAATAAAAAACTGCATGTTATCAGAGGCCAGTTATATAAACGTTACATACTTATACGAAATTTTGAAACGATTTGAAAATTAAATTATTAGGCAACTTTTATCTGCACGGACAGCAACAGTTTATGCAGACTCACGATACCTCCGGTCATACGAGGGGAGATTAGCAAGTTCTCGGCCTAAGGTACTTAACGAAAGAAAAGTATAGTTTTAAATGTTTTTATTTTTCAATATATTCCCCCTCGAGTGAAATAAGCGTCTCACATTGTGAATACAATGCCTTTAAAACATTGAAATAATATTCTAAAGATTTCTCTTGATAATGGCTCCCCACGGCCAACTGCATGTCATTGTCGTCCAAAAATCTTCGCTTAAATCCTTTTGCAATTTGGAAAAAAGGAAAAAGTCACTGGAAGTCAGGTCCGAACTATCGGGAGAATGAGCAATTTCTGCGAACCCAGTGGCTTTTCAGGCATCCCTCGCAACATTCACGGTGTGAATAGGCGCGTTGTCTTGTGGAAACAACACTCCGCGCGCCAACTTGCCACGTCTCTTCTGTTCGACTGCTTCACGTAACTGACCCAACAAATTGGCTAAGTCAATACTTAGCCAAATTGTTGGGTCAGTTACAAGTGAAGCAGAATGGTCAATACCATTCATAGTAGTGCTTTTGGCAAGTAATCAATTAATAAAATTCCCTCGCTATCCCAGAAAATTGTCACCATAATCTTAGAGGTCGACTTTTGCACTTTAAACTTCTTTGGTGGTCTTTCTCCTTTTTTATCCACTGTATAGACTCCTATTAATTTTGGTCTCCGGATCATATGGACGAATCCAAGTTTTGTCTACTGTCACAATGCAATTGCAAATTTCGTCCAAACTGCTCTGACACAACTCAAAAAATCCATACAACTCGCCAGTCGTCGTTGTCTGTCGAGTGGTGTGAGCATTCGTGGTACCCAACGCGCACAATATTTTTATGTGTAGGTAGGTATATTTTGGTGTAAAAATTCTCCGATTCGCTCTTTACTAATCTGTAACTCTTCAGCTATCTGCCACAATTTCATTTTTCGATCGGCCAATACAATTTTTCAACTCTTTGAACATTTTCTTCGGTCACTACTGTCACAGGACGGCCCGGGCGTCTTGAAAGCTCTCTCTTCCTTGTTTAAAAAGCCGAGCCCATTTTTTACTATGGTATATGATGGCCTAGAATCGTGAAGAACAGATGACATTTCTTCACAAATGTCTTTCGGCGAGATTCCTATTTTTACAAGAAATTTAATCACTGCGCGTTGCTCAAAATTACGAGTATTTTCAGATTCGGTCGACATGGTGTTGTTGCTTGTTCCATGGATGAAGTGTTAATGAACAAAATTGAACAAATGGGTGTTATTTATGCTATCAATTAATGCCGCAAGTAGTGCTATCAGTAACGAGATGAAACCTTATAGCTAAGTTTGCCTTAGGCCGCAAACTTTTTAATCTTCTAGTATAGGTCGGTTCATGAAAGATGACCACTGCGCAGAAATCATTTTTTAGGTCCCCGTGGAAGTGCGGGGTGAGGCGTGGGTGGAATGCCAATGGCGTGGCTCCGTTCTTGACGCATTCTTTAAATGCGTCAAGAATGAAGCAACGCCATTGGTGCACGAATGTACATATGCGCGACGGCCGCCATTTGTGGTCAACTTTCGTGAACTGATCTATAGTAGGTATTGTTTATTGTCAAAATTTACTTAATTAAACCTACAAAGAGCATGCCGAAATCTCGATGTACCGTTCCTGTTGCTTCAAAATGAGTAAAATGTACTTACGTGATATTAAAGTTAGGGGATCTTTAAAAATAAAGAAGGGAAAATATTACACACAGAAGCAGAGGGTTTGATCTCCCTAAACCAAAGAGTTGAAGAATAAATTTTTGGATTGGTCTTTAACAAGTCCAGTTGCGACCCGACGTCGTAGCGACTATATATTGTTTCAAGATAAGTCAAAATGCCCATGATATTAAAGTTCGCTGAATTTGATCTCTAGAAAAAGTAAAGAAAAATATTACCTGCAGGAGCAGAAGTAGACATCCTGGGGCATCCAGGCACGGTGGTGGCGCTGATGAAGATATTGCAGTCTTCGTTCTTAGGACCATCCTTGCAGTAGACAAACACCTTGAGGTACTCATAGTTGGTGAACTGTAGGGCAGTCATTAGCTCCAAGTCAGAGGATATCACCACGTCATCGCCATCCTCGTCTAGGAGAGAGTAGAAGCAAAATTAATATAATAAACCCCTGAGCTGTTAGAAATCTCATTCTCACTCAAATGATACTACCAAAACATAAAACCTTTTATTCAGTTCAATGGGCTAAATGAATAATAATGTAAATAAATTATAGCATATTTATTTCCTGAAGGTTTTGTTTTTTTACGCAATTGGAATGTTAAATCGATGTAATGCAGCTATACTATTGTACTAATAATCAGACTTTAGACACGGCGAATTACACGCATCACTAGCGAAAAGCAATCGGAAACAGCACATTTTTTATTATAATGGCAATAAATGTCAGCCTGAGTAAGCAAGTAATTCCTCCACCTTACTATCAAAATAAGTAGGTACTCCCTGAGCTTTTCCATCTGACGATATTTTCCGTTTAGACGAATGGATCGAATTTGATCGACTAACATCGTTACACATGACGTGGGTAATTATGTGTGAGTCTTTAAGCGAAATACAATCATATGCGATCTGGCGAGTGGCGACCACTACTAACCGCCAAAGTCGCTTTCAGAAAATGTATGGCAAAATGTTCCCATCAATGAAAAGGAAGAGGACTGTAGAGCAAAATTGGAACCAGTTTTTATACACATGTGAGTAATTGAAGCTGGAGTGAGTGAGAAAAGGTTGTCCTTTATTGTCTTCACTTACAGTAAAGGCTATGGAGTAGTGGCTCCAGGATTTTGTTTTGGAAGAAGTAGGGGAATTTGAACCTGAACCTGGTGAAAGAAGATTTTATAAATGGCAACACAAAAACGTTTTCTCGTCTTTGTAGGAAAATATATACATAAGGAAAACTTGAGCCCCTCAGAACTCAACCAAAATCTGCTGGAGTTGTGTTATACCCATATTTATTTTACTTAATCTGGGTCAAGACAGACTAATCAAAACAAAATAAAAGTTTATTAAAACACTAGACCAAAGGCTACCTTGGTTTATCATATGTTTTACAAGTAATAATAATGTAAGAAATAACAAGAATGTATAAGTCAGCAAGAACTTCATTTCAAGGCCATCTTGATTTTCAACTTGTTGAATTTATAATAATATGATGATTCACAATCTACACACATTAGTCTTAGATACAAAACCGGTTATATGATAGACATCTTGTAATTTGTTTTATTTTTAACTGTATATTCTGGTTTTATGAAGTACAAAGTCTATATTATTATTATGTTTTAAAATGTTGCCTACTGAAATAAATAACCCAGGGTGTTACAGGGAAAACAATATAATATACAATATAACATTATGACAAATGCTTTTCCTGATCATGTATATTCACAGAAATGGAGACCCGTCTGTACACCATCTGATGAAATGTAGAACCAGTCAATGCAATTTCTCAAGCAATATTTTTGAGGATTATGATGTATGTATTCCCTATACATCCAAATCCAAGGAAGGGAGGAAAAGGGGCCTCAAGGACCCCAGAAACATCTAAATCTTTCCACAGTAAATTAATGACTTTTTAGTGTCAGACTTGATAAAACCTACCTTTTGTCCAGTATCGAGGATTTTGGTTTTGATGCCCTAAATAAAAATCCTGGATATTCCACTGATAAAAAGTGCTAAAATTATTCATTTAATTGTACATACCTTTCCAAGCCACAGTGTAGGCCCTGTCCTTAAGGCCAGGGTACACTTCCAGAAGCTTCTGGCTCAAGAAGAAGAAGCTCTCAACACTGCCCTTGAAGACACCAAATCTTCTCACTTCTGGCTTGTCACCCTCTTTCCAGAAGGTATACACCTTAAATGGTACTTGCATGTTGTCTTCCATAATTGAATCTCTTTGTTTTACTGATGTTCAAACTAGAGAAAGGAAAAAGTAGATTGATTATGTTGCAGATGAATAAGACTTTTTATTACCATCTATATTCTGATAAAAGACTGTAAACAAACATAAGTTATCCTATTTTAAGGTGATATGTAAGTAGATGTTTATGACTTTTCTCATAGATTTTTAAATAATTAGCCTTGTAAGAAAATTGACATCAAATTCTAATGAAATGGAGAAAAAAATATTTTCCTTCCCTGTCATATTGGTAATCTAATTCTGTGCAATAAATGAACTGAAATTAAGTAAAATAAACAATAAGTAATGACAAAATGTTTTGTTTATTTACTTATATCTTACTAACAGTTAAGGCTGATCTGTAGCTGTATAGAGAATCTAGGAGGCATTCCTATCATTGTAGGTACTTATATGAATAGTGGTCATTCACACAATACAATTTGAAGGCTTCAGGATACCACTTTCCGTAACAAGGACATGATGCAATAGAGGAATTTATGGTTTCATGTTGCAATAAGCATCAAACAAAAAAAGTAAATCTTTCAAATACTTTTACTGAGTGTTGATAAGTAAGTAAAATATTATGCATTATGTATCTGCAGCAGTCATATAATAATCTTATCATTATTAAATTTAGGTATGATAGCAGACAGCCATCCTACTTGAAATTAATTAATGGAAAGGAGAAAGAATTTGCACTAAAAATGCTTTTGCTTGTGAAAAATTTATGTCCACTGTTGTAATGATCATAAAATAATGTTTCTGAATAGTTACTTCTTTTATGAAAATACATAGAGAAGCCTTTTCCGAGTACCTACCTATATGATACATGTATTGAAATTAAAAAGAATTAAAGGAACTAACTAAACCCAAGTAGTAAATACCTTTGTTACACCATTTTAAAGAAAATGTACAATTTATTTAGGAATCTTTGCAATCTTATTAATTAACTGCTAGTTTGCTATCTAAACCAATTCTAAACAGCGAAAAGTATTTTTTGCCTACACGTAGCCATTTTGTTTTGCTTGCAATCACCCTCCAGCTTTATTCTCATCTAACCACATCAACTTTACTATACAAGTTCTGCAAAATAATATATCACAGCCCTCCAGGTATCTTGTTCAACAAGTTTATATACCTACACCGTGTATAATATTACAGCGTACTTACCGACTATGAAAAAGTATTTAAAAATCTTCAATTTCAAGGTTTTCACTCACTGAGAACGAAAATGCGTCGCAGTTACAATAAATGTTCGAACTGAATGTTGATACTAAGCGCGTCCGATATAAATACGGCTTCAAAACAATATGATTCATCGATCAGTGGAACATTGGAGAAAACAAGAACTTATTATTTGTTGTGCAACAGAAATGTCAAAATAAAAAGTCATCGAAGACAGTTCAGGTGCTATTCGGTGATACTTCTAGCATCAGAATTTTGTAGCATCTTGTCTTACATACAGAAGAGCCGTTTGAATTTCTTTCCTCAATAAATTTAATGCTTAAAAATTCAAAATATAACAACTGATGAATATGGAACGCGCTTATACGTTTCTTTTCACGCTAATGTGATGACTTAGGTTCCTCGTCACAGTCAGGCCGTCAGCAAACTTTGAAAAACGTCATCGTCATTGAGGTCATTATCGTAGTATACCGTCAGTGAAGTTCTAACAGGACGGAAGTCAAAAACGGCTACTTTACAGGAGAGTAAAAAAACTGTATGAAATGAATGTAACTTACACATAAGGCGGTATTATGTTTTATTATTAATACAAATGAACTCTGTGATGATTTGAACTCGTGAAAATCGCAATAATCTTTTCGATTGAAGTAATTTGGTGACTTACGCAGTGTTGCCAGTAGTTTTCAGTAGTTTTCACTGACTTACGTCATGTTTCATCTAATTAATATAGGTAAAGGACATAATATGGAGAAGGGAAATCATAAAATTATTAAACAAAATAGTGTTATATAAAGTTTATTTTATAAAAAGAAAAGAAAAAAGAAAATATTTTGTATTATAAAAATGGTTTTGCTTATAACGAATCAACTTCTTATCTATAATCAGACTTTTAAGAGATCAATAGGGTAGGGAATCATAGTACCCGTGACAGTCAGAAGGAATAACGGTCTTTAACTCCTGTAAATGTTTACATTTAGTTACTGATATTTTCAGGCGACTTTGGTAGAGTTTTGGTAAAGTTTCGGGCATTACTACTCTGCGTCGAATTCTGCGTGGCAGATCTTTGAGGATGACTATCTATCCTCAAAGTTCAATTTATATTTGATGACTCCACTTGGATTATACTGCTGTGCTCGTATATCCGTTACTGTAGGATCATTGACGGAGCGACCAGGCCGTATGGAGTCATACATGAACGAATTCTTGTCTGAGAAGTCGTCGAAAAAACGGTAGTTTAAGTATTCAACCAAATAGGGTTTTTGCGGTCGAGCTTGTTTTGACAATGTCGCAAATTGACTTGGTAAAAAGATCTCTTGGTTTTTTAATTTTTGCTCGATTGAACTATGAACCGCATCACACTCCATCTGTGTGTGACCTTTTTCCAAAAATTTTTGTTCTATAACGATGTTTTTTTCCATCGATAGTTGTAGCAGAGCATTTGATAGATAAACATTCCGATTCTGCGCCGTACAACCATCAGAATATAAAATTATTGGCATGCATTTCTTCTGTAGTGTTTTTTTAAAACAGTCTATGATGCATGATATAAACACAGAAGCAGTCAAACCAGCATTACTCTCGTCAAACCAATAGCAGGTAACTTCTTTGTTGGCAAGATTATACATCGTAAAATTATGCAAACATAGTTTAGTTTTATAGTATAAACCACTGGCTTGAAGTTGTGGACATAACTTTACGGCCTGTAAATCTTGTGTAAAAACATATACGTCATCCAATTGACGAGCCCTTTCTTTATCTTTCACTTTCTCTCTTCTTGCCATGTCTTTTTTCTTAATATGTGATCTATATTCTTCCCCTGCTATGTTGCCTACTTTGTATGAACAGCAAGTATCGCACTGATCTTTTTTAGGCGAGAACAGGCTTAGATTCAACTCATCAAAAACTCTGCACATAGTCCAGCGACTAAGTGGACTTTTCGACTCCTTTTCGCACTCTTGGATGTACAACCTAAAAAGTTCTTATTTTCAACAATCGGCTCTAAATACTGTTTTGATGTAGATGCCCTACAATAGTGCGAGGGCATTTTTGGTAACGAAGCAAAGAACTGTTTGAGAAATGTCATGTCTTCTTTCTTAATAACGCGTTCATCATTATCGTCGTTTGGTCGTGGTGTTGTTTTAGCAATGCCATGTTCAGATTTATCGATCCAGCATCTTATAGTCGACTCTTGCAAACCCAGAGTGTTCAAAAATGTCTTCAGACAAACTTGGGTACGTCCCTCTGATGTACTGAGAAAGTACTGTTTACTCTCACTTCTACGAGAATTAGATTTTACTTTTACTTGTTTTTTTTTTCACAAACGGAGACGTGAGATACAACGTACTGTTTCCGTTGCTCCCAAGTCATGCTTTTCCAGAATTTGGCAAATATGTTCTCTCTTTCGATCTCAGACAAGCTAAAACAGCCACGTAACTTGGACTTCGAGCAAAACATGGATGTGCAACGTGAACCAATTGAACGTGCTGGCCGTGGCACATCATGGAGTACTTGAAATTTCTCTTGCCCTGAAACTTTCCTGTCCCTACGGTACCCCACATATTCTTCACCTAGCATGCGCTTTAGTTTTGTTGTGTTTTTATTCCATTTTTGAGGTTGTGCGAATCCCTTTGATTTCCTTTTTCTATTTCAATTTATATCTTCGATCTCACTGTCAGACGATAGCTGCTCCAATAGCGACGGTGAATTTCCAGCAGTCGTGGAAAGGGCTTGTACTTCTTCATTTAAACAGGTTGATGGAGCTGAAGGTAAGAATGTTGTTTCAATGTCATTTTCAGGTGGTTGTGTGGCTTCTAAGGGCGGTGAAATTTCAACAGACGAGGACAAAGGCTGCAATTCTTGACTTGGCTGCAAATGCACTATGGTCACTTGTTCAGACGAAGGAAAAGGTACGGCATTCTGAATGTTTTGAGGGCTCATTAGGTCCAGCAAAGACGGAGATGGAGGCTGGGACACTATTTCTACTGGTAAGTTAATAATATCGATATTTTCTAAGTCAGTCAATGTTACTGGTAACATCTTCTGTTTTTTCTTTGGAACTTTTATCTTTAAGTCGCTGCAAAGAATCAACATGTCATCTTCAAGTTCCTCGCTATCACTTGATAGAAAATCCATCTTGTATGAAGGTAATCACCTTGTAAAAAGAGAAAGAAAGTAGGTAAATATAATGGAAACACAACGTAATAATAAATAAACACACTTGTTTTAACAGTTAAACCATGACCACATAACATTAAATCGATATTATTGGGAATAAAACATCAAGATATATTGCAAATAATACTTTAAATCGAAATCACAACCTCGGAGAACTTGATGCACAACGAATTTGTACGTGAATGGCTGACATACGCAGTGTTGGCACCACAGACTGAGATACGCAATGTAACTATTTTTCAAATAACGCGTTGATATTGGTCACTTTATCGTGTTTTGATTGGTCGACACGATGCGCGCCACTTGCTTTATCCAATGACATTCTAATCTCAAAACACTCACAAAATGACTTACGCACTGTTAGAACTTCACTGACGATACACAGATTACATGAATTATGCTAGATAATCGAGCAATCAAAATCATCAACAGTTATTTAGTATAATTTAAAATTTGTTACTTATATTAATTGGTCAATAGAATCTAAAAAGATAGACCTCACCTCAGGGATAGAACCGCGATTTAATAGTTATCTTGCTTGATTTGAGTAGAGATTTTTATACTTAATATTAGCTGACCCGGCAAACGTTGTTTTGCAATTTATTTTATTTTTTTGCAAAATAGATGTTGGCCGTTTCTCATAGATACCGGATAAGCACAAAAAAATTCATCAAAATCGGTCAAGCCGTTTCGGAGGAGTATGGGAACGAAAACTGTGACACGAGAATTTTATATATTAGATATAATGTACCTAATGTAAAACAAACATCTCTATTCTATACTTATTACAAAATCCCCTTTTCGTCCTGACTGTCTACATGAATGCGATAAACTCAAAACCTACGGAACGGATTTTTGTACAGATTCCATCAAAAGATATTGTGATCCCTAAGCGTAGTTTATCTCTTGCTGTGTTCCTGAGGAAGATTCAGAATTTCACGCGGGCGTAGTCTACTAACAATAAATTAACCAGAACCTTTTAATAAGGCAGCGATAGCCAGTAAACCAACGCACTGCCCTGCAGAGGGTATCGGGTTCGAATCCACGGCGCGCACCACTGACTTTTCGAATTTATGTGCGTATTAAATTGTTAATTATTATCGCTTGTCCCGTGCCTCGGACAGCACGTTAAACCGTCGGTCCCGGCTGTCATGAAGGTCATAGGCTCTAGACAGACGGAGAGCCTTTGAGAGTCGTTACGGGGAGTCAGTGCCCTCAAATAAACTGATACTGGTCTAAACCATTAATGGTCATGTGGTCTAAACCATGGAAAATCGCTATCCCTTTGGGTTGCGGTGGTGAGACGGCAGTTGCTCTGTAGAAAAGTTGAAATTCTGTCATATCTGGTTAGACCAGTACCTACAATAGAATTAAAGGAAGGGTTTCACCAGAGTAGTAGTCTATTGGGTAAGGTTGATTTTGTAAAATAAGACAGACGATTCAAGTTGCCTCAAATGCATTTTTTATATTTGTTTCTTAAATATTGTTGTACGCGCCTGGCCATGCCTAGCCCCGACTAAATTGTCTGACTAATTTGAGGCAGACAGAGGTGTCTGAAAATCCGCAATGACCTCAACATCCCGTAACAGCAGCCATAAACTAATATATTATATGACAGCAGCATAGAATAAAGAATGCATATTATATTAAATTTATATGATGATTTGTATACTTGTTTATAAATATAAGCAGCATGATCCGTAGTATTCAATGTATGCACGACTGTTCCTATTTCAAATTATGATGAAATATAATGACTTAATGACACCTGGAGTGACTAAATCACTAAATTAAAATTAACCAATGAGTTTCATACTTGGTTTCATATTAATATTTTCATCATCAATTTATAGTTGATGAATTTAATATACCTACCTAACTATGTAAGATTAATCAGATGACGCAATAGTGTTGTAAGCTACATAATTATTCATCCACACAGTCAAATTTAAAATTCATCCAAAACGTGGTTCTACGCGGCAAACAAGTCTTGTTGTTTGTATGTTTATGTTCTGTTATTTAAACCGCGCGTAACTAATCGATCACCCATCCAATTAGTTCGCATTGCAATTAATTTTCTCAAATCATAATTCTTCAAGACGATTGCAATCGGGCAGAGCAGCGTAACTTGTGAAACGCCGTAACTTATTAATTTGATTGATGATTGAGTAGCCTCCGTCTGCGACATAGGAAATGCTACCGTCCCATAATAATAAATTCTCACGGCGCTGTTTATATATTTACCAATAGAATAAATCAGTAGAGTTTTTGTTTTGCCAAGTTTTCGTTTCGCGCTCATCTCAGCAATTACTGGTCCGATTTGATTGATTATTTCTATGTTGGATTGCAAATTTATCGCGGGATCAAATAATGCGGGTGTCACCGCGGGCTCAGCTAGCTGGATATAATATGTTAAATGATACGAAAGGTACCTATACCTAGCCTCTAAAAAGCCTTGGTATATTCAATTAACTTTTAGGTAAGTGAACAGACGGTGAAGAAGGAAATTACTGGCTCAGCAACCAACGGTTGCACCAGGTACTCTTCGTAAACCGGATCACACATACACCACATCGGAGGAGGAGACAAGACGCGTCCTACTCGAAACACACTTCCCAGGCTGCGTCCTCACCCCGGTAATAACGTGGCACGATACACAAACAGTGGCGACCGAACATGAGTGGAGACATGCCAATACCGTGGTAACAGAGGAAAAACTCCGATGGACCATCGATAGCTTCCATCCCTTCAAAGCAGCCGGACTGGACGGCATCTTTCCAGGGTTATTACAATGGGGGGTGAACCTGTCCGCAAAAGACTTCTGGCAATCATGAGGGCTAGCCTGGCCTTCAGATATGTACCGAAGAGATGGAGGGAAGTCAAACTAATTTTCATACCAAAACCAGGCAAAACAGACTATACCAATGCAAAGTCCTTCAGACCAATAAGCCTGACCTCCTTCATGCTTAAAGCCTTGGAAAGGCTCTGCGAGAGGGAACTAAGAAGTGGGGCACTTAAACACCTACCCCTACATGCCAACCAACATGCATACAGCTCAGGGAAATCAACGGAATCGGCCTGACATCAGGTCGTGAACCAGATAGAAGCTGCTCATTGACATAGAAGGAGCCTTCGACAAGACAAACTTTTCGAGCATAAGCAACGCCCTAGCCAGGCATGGTGTGGATCAGATGCTCATACAGTGAATCCAAAACATGCTCAGCAAAAGGGTAGTGCGCCTGCACGGCGACACTCAGACAGCCTTGATAACTAAAGGGTGCCCGCAGGGAGGTGTACTCTCCCCGCTATTGTGGAACTTAGTCATCAATGAACTCATAGACAAACTCAACGCGAGAGACTTCTACACAATAGGTTATGCAGATGATCTAACCATACTCACCTCAGGTAAGGTAACCAGTACAGTGTACGACCTAACCCAACAAGCCCTACGCATAGTAGAGTGGTGGTGTAATGAGTACGAATTATCTGTAAACCCGACCAAGACCGAACTAGTTATGTTCACACACAAACGCGCGCTGGGCACGTACCGACTGCCCAGGTTATTTAATACAGAGCTTAAGCTGTCTACCGAGGTCAAGTACCTAGGTGTCACTCTCGACAGCAAATTGACATGGAACAGCAACATGGAAAATAAGCTCAATAAAGCCAGCATTGTCTTCTGGCAGTGTAAGAAGATGATAGGCAAACGCTGGGGCCTATCCCCCAAAATTGGCTTATGGCTCTATAAGACAATAATACGTCCGATGATAAGCTACGGCGCAGTAGTGTGGTGGCCTCGGACCAACCTAACAACGGCCGCCAACAAGCTTCAAAAGCTTCAAAGACTTACATGCCTAGCGGCCACGGGCTGCATGAAAACTACACCTACAGCGGCACTCGAAGTGTTGCTCGACCTGCCTCCATTGCACCTGTTTATACAACAGGAAGCTACGATGTCGGCGGTCCGGCTAAGAGCTCTGAAGCTCTGGAAAGACACCAACACACCGCACACTAGCAATTTAAATACACTCTTTAAAGAAGTTCCTCTCACACAAGCCATTGGCGACCAAATACCGAAACAATTTGTGTTCGACAAGGAGTACAAAATCCAACTGTACGAGGATCTACACGGAGGAGCGGTTAATCACAATGAGCTATCACGATCTTCACAGATGGGTCTAAGACGGATACAGGTACGGGTTCAGGAGTATTCTCCGAGGACCTAAACATCACCATCGCAGCACCGCTGGGAGCCTATAACACGGTCTACCAGGCCGAATGTTTTGGCATAATCCTAGCTGCCACAGCAATCATGGCACGTGAGGTAAGGGAACATAATAATATAATAATAAGCCCCCTAAAATCCAACCACACGTCCTGATCGACCATCTGATCACGTGGGGGGCGGACACACGATAGAGAATTTTCTGGCGTGGCTAACGTGGCACTGGTAGATGAGAGGATAGGAGAAGGACCCAAGCTAAGGTGAAACAGGATACGCCGAGAGCTGCATGGCTAAGGGGGAGCTTAGTCGTTAGTATGCGAACTCTGAAAATCAGGGAACATTCAGTTTCAATTTTCCCTTACCACGGTGAACGCAGGGCTCTGCCGTGGTGGACCTTTGCGTCCCTTGCTACTCGTGGGAAATAAATGGAGAACCAGAATACAAAAAAATATAACCTTAGGTCGCTACGAAGGCGTAGCCGGGATTATTTGAGTAATGACACCAATTCACTATTTTCTTCCGTTGCTTCCACTTGTCCTTCATATATGACAAGAGGAAGGGCTGCATCATCGACAACTAGCAGGTCCAACAGTGTTGTGCAAGATGTCAATCTACACACAGAACTTGCACCCACCTCGGACTCGACTACTTCAACGCGCAAAAAATGGACACCAGAAATGAATAAATTCATACTGCGCACTTATCTGCAATTAACTTCATTAGACACTGACACAAAAAATTATCTTGAACCATTACACCTTAAATTCATAGAAAAATACCCACACATGGCAGTAAGTCGACAGAGAGTAGGAGATCAACGCAGAGCTATAGTTCGTAACAAATTATTGCCTCAAGAAACTATAGACCAGATTAAAAATGAAGTTATGCTTCACTTAGATGAATTACACACACCTTACAATGAAGACACACAAACTCTATCCAATTATAGCCAAGAACCAATCACTAGACACTTAATACAAACACAACCCAGAGTTTCACAGGGAAACGCAACACAGATGCGCATGCGATGGTCAAATGAACAAAATGAAACAATAATAAGGGCCTACTACCGAATTACAAACCTAGGTACCAACAAAACAGCATACCGAAAACTACTACACGAAGAGTTTATTAGTAAATTTCCTTCACTCTCACACCTAAGTGAACAACGAATAGCAGACCAGAGAAGGGCAATTATAAACAATAAATATATCAGCAACGATCGACTCAATACACTACAAAATGAAGTAGCCACAGAATTAACACTAAATTACAGTAACTCAGACAATCTACCTACCCTCGCCCACACCGAAACAGATACAATAACAACATACACACATGACAATGGAAGAGATAACATAGAAATAAACAATCAAACACAAATCTCCAACTACATTACTTCAACGCAAGAATTACCACACAACTCAGATTTGAATTTAGAAAGGAAAACACACATAGATAACACTTTTGAGCAGGCCTTCCAATTCTACAAAGAAACTGAACCTACAAATAGGATTTATATTCCGAGACAGAAATCATCAAAACATCTAGCTCAAATAATTAACTACATAAACACAATAATCTTACCGGAATACACAGACATAAACACAGATTTTCACACATTGCAAACTGTCATTTACTGCGCAGCCTGGACTGCTGCTAAAACAAACGGGACAAAAATGCAGTTGAAGAATAAAGAAAGCTACAGAAATATTAGTAAAAACCACAAACCGAGTTGGCAAAGGAGACTCGAGCGAAAGTTGGAAGATTTGAGAACTAAAATAGGTCGTCTTACGCAGTTTATCAACGGCAATAGGAGCAGTAACATAATTAAACATGCACATCAAATAATAGAACAGTATAAAACACACACAGTACACGAAGAGTTAAATACATACACATTGCAAACATTAGACACACTCAAAACAAAAACTTTCAGTTGTATCAGGCCGACTACAGAGATATAAAGCATGCACATTAAGAAAACAACAGAACGCCCAATTTATTCATAATGAGAAACTCTTTTACCGCAACATCAAGAAAGTAACTACTAACACTCAAAATACAGAAACTCAAACACCGAACAGCCCCATACCAGAAACTGTTCACAATTTTTGGGCAAAAATATGGTCAAACCCTGTCAACCATAATACTGAAATAAGAAACAGCAACGCAAATATACAAGACATAAAGTTTGAAAATATACCACTACAGACATTCCAAAAGATACTCCATAACTTGCACAATTGGAAATCACCAGGTTCAGATCACATACACTCTTACTGGTACAAGAAGTTTACCTATATTCACGGCTACTTACATAATTATATCAATATATTCATCCAAGACCCTAGCAAAATACCACCATATTTAACAACAGGTAAAACTTTTATGATCCCTAAAGATTACAACGATCTATCGAACCCAGCGAAATACAGACCTATCACTTGTTTACAAACTCTATATAAAATTATCACAGCCTGCATATCGGAATTGATATACCAACACATTGAAACCAACAACATCTTGGCTGAACAACAGAAGGGATGTCGTAAATTTAGCCAAGGGTGTAAAGAGCAATGAATAATAGACTCAGTAATTCTTACAAACTCTCAAAAGACTAAATTCGATCTGTACAGCATGTATATTGATTACAGGAAAGCATACGACTCAGTCCCCCACTCTTGGTTAGTAAAAATTCTAGATATTTATAAAATTCACCCCAAAATTGCTAAATTTTTTACCACACTTATGACAACCTGGTCTACTGTACTTACGATCACTACATCAACAGAGCCAGTAGAAATGAACCCGATTCGTATACAGAGGGGAATCTTTCAGGGAGACACGTTAAGCCCACTATGGTTTTGTCTGGCTTTAAATCCGCTTTCTAATCTTTTAAACTCCACATCACTAGGCTACACTTTAAAATACACTGATACAGACAGACAAAGTGAGACACTAGGTTACATATTAAGCCATTTACTTTACATGGACGATATAAAACTATACGCTCAAACCGAAAATGAACTATACGAGCTAGCTACCCTCACAGAATTGTTTACAAAAGATATACAAATGGAATTCGGTATAGACAAATGTAAAATAAATTCCATTAAAACAGGACAAGCCTATCACCACTAATACACGTCAAATACAGGTGAAAATATACTATCACTAGAAGACCATGACACATACAAATACTTAGGATACAATCAGTCACAACAAATACACCACAAGGAAACAAAACAAAGCCTAACACTGCAATTTCAACACAGGCTTAACACAATATTAAAAACACAACTTAACTCCAGAAACACCATTAAGGCCATAAATACTTTTGCCATCCCATTACTTACCTACTCGTTTGGTATAATAAAATGGACCAAGACAGAACTCAAAAATATGCAACGAAAAATTAACACCACGATGACTAAATTCCGCAAAAACCATCCAAGATCTTGTTTGGAAAGACTGACATTACCCAGAAAAGAAGGAGGCAGAGGATTAATCGACATAGCAAATCTTCACAATAGACAAATAACGACTCTCAGACAATATTTCTTTACTAAATCAGAAATATCTATACTCCACAAAGCAACTTCTCAAAATGATCAGAAATTTACTCCACTTTCTTTGAAATATACAAACGAACAAGATTCTGAAAAACTGACAGACGATAAAACGAAGATTGCAGTATGGGCCCAAAAGTCACTACATGGAAGACATCGTCACGACCTATGCCACCAAAATGTCGACAAAGTAGCATCGAACGCATGGCTGAGCCAAGGCATACTCTTCCCAGAGACTGAGGGCTTCATGGTCGCTATACAGGACCAAGTAATTGAAACTAGGAACTATAAAAAACATATAATTAAGAACTTACACTCTGACTTTTGCCGAAAATGTAATAGCTCCGCAGAAACAATACAACACATAACAGGCGCATGTAAGTCCATAGTCCAAACGGATTACAAACATCGACATGATCAGGTGGCCAATATCATACATCAAAAACTTGCACTACAATACAAATTCATAGACTCTATAACAGCCTACTATAAATATAGCCCAAAAACAGTTTTAGAAAATTCTACTACCAAACTATACTTTGACCGAGCCATTCTCACTGATCGCACCGTCCATTATAATAGGCCTGATATCACCCTAATAAATAAGACTACTAAAACAGGATACCTCATAGACATTGCTGTACCAAACACACATAACATTCAGAATACAATAGCAGAAAAACTCAGCAAATATCTTGAGCTTAAGGATGAAATAATACGACTATGGCATCTAGAAAAAGTAACTATTGTACCTATTGTTCTTTCTACAACAGGAGTTATACCTAAACAATTACACCAGTCCCTTAAAACTTTAAAATTACCACCAAAAACCTACTACCTGTTGCAAAAAGCAGTAGTACTTAACACATGCAGACTGGTAAGAAAATTCCTACAATGCGAACCGGACAGTACACAAACGTTAAACATTAATACCGCCCACACCTTACAGCCTAACACTCAACCCATATCTGATGCTCACTTGGCTTAGGCCCGTAACATCAGTCTGTCACCGGTTAATAAACCGAGAAAACAAAAGAAAAAAAAGAATAATAATAATAATAAGCTCCCCAAATCCAACCATACGTCCGAATCCACCATCAGATTCACGTGGGGGGCGGACACGCGACTTATATGTTACTGGCGCGGCTAACATGGCTCTGGGAACCCATTTATATGGAGATGATTCTAAGGAGTAAACGTATAGGACCGCTTCCCGGGGGCGATCGCCGGGGCACACCTGGAGCTGACGCTGGGTGTCACAGCATAGGAACCGTCAGCGGAGAGGAGTTGAATAGGCGGGCTCCCTCCGGGTCACCCGAAAATATTACAGCCAACCAGACCGATGACATACAGACTGACAATGATAACATTAGCTTAAATTCTATCGCATCCCTTTCAATAGCAGAACCATACAGCCCTTCTACAATTTCATATGTTCCAACCCCGGTGTCTTCTGTGGACGAAAAAAGCCACGGTACACCTTCGCCAACTTTAGATGTTACGCAGGAGGTGAATACCTTTATACCTGTGTCCACTAAAGCTGGTAAGCCAGGAGTACGCATGAAATGGTCAAACGATGTGAATATTTTCATAATGCGTACCTATTATCTAATAACTAAATTAGAAACTGACATGACCTACTATAGAAAAACTTTGCACCAATTATTTTTACAGCAATATCCGACAGTTAAAGTAACAGAACAGAGAGTATCAGATCAAAGACGAATGATAATTAGGAATAAATACCTATCGGAAGAACTTTTGAACCAAATAAAAGAAGAAGTACAAGCACAACTAACAAACATGCACAATAGTAATAATCAACACGCCCGATCCTCACCACCTGACCAATTTTCGCCAGACATTATTATAGATAATCACCCAGAATTTATCTCTCAAGTAAATACAACACAAACTTTGACACATCTAGACCATACGCCCACACATACTCAAACCTGTCATACATCTACACAAACAACATTAACGCACGATTTGCTACTAGAGTCAGAATTACAAATATTACAACAAGAAAATACTTGCGATGAAACAGTCAAAAGACTAACTGACATATTTGAAACAAAATTGATTGAATATGGTGGGATGGACCCAATTGTGAGACCAAAACTCCCGAAACTAAACTACAGCAAACGATTAACCGATTTAGTCGCAGTATTTAATAATAACATTTCTTACTGAAAACGCACTACTATCAGATATACACACATTGATATATTGCACCGCAATGGTAATCACACAGGAGCTAGGATATAAAATATACAGGGACACCAATCGCACAACACAAAAGCAATATACCGATCCCCCATGGCAAATTCGACTACAAAAAGATATCGCTAGATTAAGAGCAGATATAGGCAGGCTTACACAATACATTAGAGGAAATAGATCGAGAAGGTTAGAGAATATGGTTCAGAAAATCATTAGAAATAGCAAAGTACACACGAAACATGAAAGAGATAACAAAACGCCAGAAGAACACCTCGACACACTTAAACAGAAGTTAGTACTCAAATCAAATAGACTAGTCAGATATAAAAAAACATTTCAAAGGAAACAAGAAAACAAACTATTCGCTACTAATGAAAAAAAAATCTATAGGCAATTAAAAATAAGGAAAGGTGATAATGATAATAGTAATAACAATGACATTAGTACAGAAACTACAGCAACTAAAGAGCAAATTGAAGAATTTTGGTCAGACATATGGGAAAAGGAAACAAGACACAACAATGAAGCATATTGGATAAAAGAAGAAGAAGACAGGTGGACGAAAATTTATGAAATGGAGTTTCATGAGGTAGGAGAAGACGAAATTAAGACTGTTACGGACAAACTTCATAATTGGAAATCGCCCGGTATTGACAAAGTACATTACTTCTGGTTTAAACATTTGCACACACTACACAAATCGATAGCCAATTGTTTCACAAATATTATTTTAAATAAGCAACCTATACCATCATTTTTAGCGAAGGGAATTACTTATATGATACCCAAAAGCAGAAATAGAAACGATCCATCACAATATAGACCAATCACATGCCTACCAACTATTTATAAAATTCTAACAGCTACTATCTCTAATAGAATATATACACACATCGATAAAAATAATATTATACCGGAGGAACAAAAAGGTTGCAGACGAAATCACATGGGTTGTAAAGAGCTACTTATAATAGATTCTGTCATTCATAAACACGCAAACACAAATAAGAGGAATTTACACTGTACATACATTGATTACCGCAAAGCATTTGATAGTGTTCCGCATACCTGGCTGCTTCAAATACTAAAAATTTACAAGATTGATTCACAGCTAATAAACTTCTTAAGACAAATTATGTCATTCTGGCACACAAACATACATCTCCATGATACAAACAATTCTATTATAACACGAGACATTCAGATAAAAAAAGGTATCTACCAAGGGGATTCTCTTAGTCCTCTCTGGTTTTGCCTAGCTCTTAACCCACTGTCACATATGATTAACAAACAAAATATTGGCTATCGATTCAAACACGCATCTAGTATAACATCTATCTCACACCTGATCTACATGGATGACATTAAACTATACAGTAACACAGCAAGAAACATGTCAAAACTTATAGGTACCACAGCTTTATTCAGTAAGGATATCAAAATGCAATTTGGCTTAGATAAATGTAAGACTTTAAATATTAAAAAAGGTAAGATAGAACCCGATGACTATACATCAGAGGAAGGAGAAACTATAACATCTATGGAGACTGGCGAGCTTTACAAATACCTTGGATACCAACAATCTAAGCAATTAGACCACTCAGCTATAAAGAAAACGCTATCTGAAGAGTTCAAAAATAGAGTAACTAGAATTTGTAAGACCCAATTAACAGGCAAAAGACTCATAAAAGCAATAAATACATACGCAATTCCAATACTAACATACTCATTTGGCATAATTAAATGGTCGAAAACTGATCTCAATAGTCTGGAAATAAAAACTCGTTCACTACTAACACGGTATAACTATTTACATCCTAAATCAGCCATAGAAAGAATGTCACTAAAAAGAAAAAACGGAGGTAGGGGCCTAATCGACATATCTTGATTATGGGAAAAGCAGGTAAACAATCTCAGGTTATTTTTCCACAAGAAAGCAGACACCAGCGAATTACATAAAATAATTGCCTACAACGATGCCAATTTCACCCCCCTTAAATTATCAGTTATTAACAATGGTTCTCAGACATCAAATCAGGCTGACCGAGAAAATCAGAAGATTAACAAATGGAAAGAAAAAGTTTTACGTGGGCGTCACCCACACGATTTGCAGCAACCGTACATTGATCCACAAGCATCAAATACATGGCTTGCAGCCGCCAACCTGTTTCCGGAAACTGAAGGTTTTATCATAGCCATTCAGGACCAAATAATAAATACCAGAAATTACAGGAAACACATAATCAAAGATAATAATATAACCGAAGACAAATGTCGTAAATGCCATAGACAATCAGAAACGATCCAACATATAACAGGCGCATGCGCAACACTCACACAAACGGACTATACTCATCGTCATAATCAAATTGTAAATATTGTCCACGAAAAACTAGCTTTAAAATACCAACTTATACAAGACACTCGTACACCCTATTATAAATATCGCCCTGACCCTGTATTAGAGAACCACAATTATAAAATGTATTACGACCGTGCCATACTGACCGATAAAACCATACACTGTAATAGGCCAGATATTACAATCCACAACAAATTAGATAACACAGCACACATAATTGACATAGCAGTTCCGAACACCCACAATCTCATGAAAACAATAACAGAAAAAATCAATAAATATACTGAACTCAAAGAAGAAATAGCAAGAATCTGGAAAGTCAACAAAGTATACATAGTACCAGTAGTAATATCCACCACCGGAGTCATACCTAAATATTTGCACCATAGCATAAAAATGCTCGACTTATCACCAAATATCTACATTCACATACAAAAGGCAGCCATTTTAAATACATGGAGGATAGTGCGTAAATTTCTGCAAAGTGATGAAACTGAACCACAAAATATAGACCAAACTACCCCAGACCTATCGTAACTGACGATTACTTGGTGCAAACCCGTAAACGTCAGTAAAACACCGGTTTTTAACCGAGTATACTAAAAGTCCTCAAAATAATAATAATAATAATCTTTATTGTGGATCATAGGTTGGTACATAATACAGATGTTATAGTTTCAATAATTCTAGTTCAGCTATGTCCCGCCCATTGGGCATACAATGGTTGCAATCAATGGCGTATAGGTACATGCATTTTGGAATACGGATAAAAGTGTCACAAAATTGTATACAGGCAATAATAATAATTCATATAAAAGTACCTAGATAATACTAAACACATCATGACTAAGGCACAGAGTAACTGAGTAGAGATTTGTCAGATAGGTACTCTGTTACTGTATAGTAACATTTGTTTATTAGCAAGTCATGTAGTTTATTTTTAAATGTTTTTATGTTTGTAATCGTTCTAATTTCTTTCGGAATATTGTTGAATATGCGTGGAGCTGTACAGAATATACTTTCGTGCATAAAATGTGTCTTAGAAGCGACTACGTATAGTTTATCCTCATGTCTTACACGTTTTCGAAAGTCGAATAGCTCAGAATTATTTTTTACAAATAGAGCCACTTCCAAAATGTATAGACTTGGCAAAGGTAAGATTTTAAATTCTTTAAAATATGGTACACACGAGTCGGTTTGGTAAAGATTAAACATAGCCCGTATACAGCGTTTCTGTGCTATAAATGCCCGGCCTTTATCTGTACTATTGCCCCAAAATATTACGCCGAACCTTAGGGTTGAACTTACGTAGCCATGGTATGCTGTCAAAAGTGTTTCTTTATTTGATATTTTTCTTAACCGATTCAGGGCATATGAAAACTGGCTTAGTCTTTTACACACAAAGTCAACATGTGATTTCCAATTGATTTTGTTATCGATATGTACTCCTAAAAATTTTGTTACTTCAGTTTCTTCTATGTCACTATCAATATATCGGATTTTTAAGTGAGGCGTGCGATTTGCACGTATTTTAAAATTCATTATTTTTGTTTTGTCGATGTTGATCATTAAATTATTCATATGACGGCGCATTACCAGCGCCTCTTTATTATTTCACGTCGGAACGGAAATTGCAGATGTCATGAAACGTCATCACGTCATTAGTACAGTTTTTAAACGAATCGGAAGTGCTCCCGGCCGGTTGTGACGAAACGAATTGCGGTCCAGTGGCGGGGGGCACTGACGGTGTTCATGTGGACTTGTCTGGCGGACTGTGGGACATTCAGTCGGGTCGCCTGGTTGACGGTACACCATGAATCCGTCTTCGGTTCGTTAAAAGACTTGCAAGTGAAAAGTGTTAGAATATAATTGTTAAGATAATGCCTTTCGTGTTTTAAAGTAGATAGTGTATTTTAGTTTGTGTGTATTCAATGCACAATAACCCAGCTGCGCCCACTTAGTAGAAACTCTGAACACTCTGAAGTGATTATATCGCCCAATAATCTAGTTACCCGCCTACATCATTTGTGGGATAAAATTGTGCAATAAAACGTACACACAAGACGCGAGTGAGGGCGATTGTGCTGCTGCGGTGCTGGCGAATCAGTTGATTTCTCAACTGCTACCGTGGTGAGCGTATTCTATCTAATTTCTCTATTGGCCCTGCAAATTTTATTTGGTGGCGGTAGTTGTAAAACGTTATTGGTTGGCAGAATACTGCTACACGTTTAGTAAGCTTAGGATTGTGGTGGTGAGGTCGCCGTCACATCACTAGCCGCTACAGCGTTATGGGTTCGTTTCCCTCGCGAGACACGAAATTGTGGTTAAAACAGGCGTTTACTGTGAAAGCGGTTGAACTTTACGGTATCGTGTTTCCCATGTCATGATCTCTTGGATAAGCTTCTTTTTTAATAGCTTAAAGAAGGAAAGAAAAAGAACAAATTTGTGGGTAGTAATGACTGATTAAATAGCGACCCCATTGTTGTATTTTATGCTATCGTATGGGTGCCTGACTACTACTGTGACCTAGCTATAGCGCAGATATCGAAAAGACGTTTTGGGTTCGATACTTGGGTTAAAAAGAAAACGATTGTTTTTATTTCTTTTTTTCGTAATAAATCTTGAGGGTGGCTTGCGATCACGAACCTTGTGAACGCAAATAGTCTCTCTGATCGGCGTGCAGCCGTTTGTGAACATAGTATGTAACGGTAACAAGACTGAGCGTACAGGCCGACTTGCATTATTCCATGCAAGTGCGTTTTGAGTGAAGCGTGCTGGTTATTGTTGTAGTGCAGTTGTAATTTTGGTTTTAGAACCAAAACCCAGCTTCGGCTGGTGTTCTGCTAAATCTAGAACAATAACTCCGGTCTAGACTGTCCTTCGCAGGGCAGCGGCGCTAAATGGTAGATTCGCGTTCGACTAATCGAATCGTACATACTAAGTTCATAGTATTAGACTGTGCTGAGCTATTGCAAAGCTATTTTATGTGGAACTGATTGTAGCGTTTGTTTCTTAAATGGACGTGTGACCTGTAGTGCTGTTTCGAACTTTAGACGTGTGGTTGGTTGGTTGGTGTGGAACCTAACCACCGTAGTCGAAATTAGTTTTGGTAGATGTTTAAGATGTTACTAGCACGATTATTTTACCGACTCGAGACGTTTTGAATACCTAACGGTGTTATTTAAACGTGACTACGGCTTAATCAGGGCGAGGCAGTTTTACTCCTTGTAATTCTGTTTTGTACAGACAATCTGTTGCATTTAAACCTGCTTCTCTTTGTGCGTGATTTGTAACACGTTAATGGATGGTACTAAAAAAAAGTTTGGTGCTACCATACTGTGGTTAATGGATGGCACTGCTAGTATTTAATTCAATCTTAAGATTGTACATGTAAAAAAAATTGCGTACTGTTTTTAAAAATTAGTGTGATACGCTGGGAATCTTTACCAATTGCCCCCGATTCTCTCTCCAATTCCAAGTTACGTTTAGGACGTTTGGAGTGATTCAGTAAGGACACCTTCAGTACAAGGTTTTTAGTAGAAGCTGTTAAACTCGATTATCAGATGTAGAAGAAAATAATTGTGTTAGGGTATATATCCTTTGTTTTATATAATGTATTAATATTAACTGCACAATACCTTTTACTGTACACTTCCGGCGTACCTACTGATATTGTAATGTACTATACCTATATAAAATAAGTAATTTAAAATATGAAATCTTATTAATAAAAATATAATTAATTGGTGAACGAATGTATTCAATAAATAAATCAGAATACTATTTATATTAAAATTAAATATTTACACTTCCGCCTCAACCGTTTTGACATTTCCGTTAAATTGACCGACTGTATTGCGGTTGAGACGAAAGTGATAGAACATTGCATTGATTCATTCGATATCGGACAGCTGAAGTGACAACAACTCTTTTAATTAGTGTATAAAGCGTGTTGTGGATATATACATATATATGGTTACTATTGTGATTGAATACTGGAAAGCAACGTGCGAAATAAATACTGTGAAGAATTGTTGAACTGTGTTTGAATCTTTGGATATCTCTAACAGTTCAGAAGTGGGATAAGATAAGGATATACAAAACTTTCTTACACGCCTACCGAAACGTAAGTTGAGTGCTTTTTTTTTTCTCTTATCTTTTTTGTTTTGTTTTAAATACGTACCCACATATTACAAATATTACCATGTCTAATCTACTATGGTTATAATTGTTTTATCATAATGCACAGATATTCAAATCCTCTGCACAAAAACGTTATGAATCGTTTAAGACAATGAACGAGTGGCTTAAATATAGTGCAATGATAAGTTAACCTTCAAAAATGTATTGTAATAATTTAATCGCTGCTATGGAGAACGGTTAAACCGTTACGCATCGGTCTTGTTCAATGAGGGCTTTCTGAAATGACGCCCGCTGGGTGGCAGCGCTAAGGCGTCGGGCCCGAAAAACCGTTACAAGTATCAGAGCGCCTATGGCTTTGCACATCTGTGTTTGTTTTTTTCATTTGTGTGTGCGCGTCTGTGCCTATTTGCACTGCGATCTGACAACGTTTGGACCTGACGCATTGGAAGCGCCGTCTAGTGGCAGAGAAGGGTTCAAACACCCTCATTATATGGCAACTTTTTACGATAAGCATTTACAATGTGCACTTAATGATTAAGGCAATATCTTCCGAGATGTGAAATTTATTTCTACCCTCTTTTTCTTTTTTTTCTCTCTCCATTCTTTTTTCGTTTCGACTTGCAATCTTGGAACGAGCGATATTAAGCTTTCGGTTTGAGTTTCAGAACTATGGACGGCGATGAAACCCGAGGACAAGGGTGTGACAAATACGATGTTCAAGGCGAAGGACTTACGGGTCATGATGTCAGAGGTCAAGGACTAATGACTAGTGAAACCCGAGGTCAAGGGTACAACAATGATGTCCGAGGTCAAGGACTTATTAGTCATGATGTCCGAGGTCAAGGACTTATTAGTCATGATGTCCGAGGTCAAGGACCAATGACTAGTGAAACCCGAGGTCAAGGGTACAACAATGATGTCCGAGGTCAAGGACTTGTTGGTCATGATGTCCGTGGTCAAGGACTATTGGCTGATAGATCCCGAGGTCAAGGGTACGATGATGAAGTCCGAGGTCAAGGACTTATCGGTCATGATGTCCGTGGTCAAGGACTATTGGCTGATGGATCCCGAGGTCAAGGGTACGATGATGATGTCCGAGGTCAAGGACTTATTGGTCACGATGTCCGAGGTCAAGGACTAGTGACCGAAGAAGCCCGAGGTGGAGAGCATGAAAATCGTGATATCCGAGGTCAAGGACTAATGATTAGAGGCACTCGAGTCTCACAACGCGAGGGAGCCCGAGGTCGAAGTTACGAAGCTGACGAGATCCGTGGCAGTAGGTCTCCTTACACGCAACAACGACGACAGTCATCGAAACGGCGAATGAAGCGCAAAAACGAGTACTCGAGTACGTCTAGCGAATCATCAGGTGAGTCCATCAGTACTCATCCAAAATCCAAACGCGTTAAGTCTCATAAATATAATACTAATACTATCCTAGACAAAGTTCTTTCAATAGTGAGGGACGTGAGGAGTTCAGATAAGCATAGATTATCATTCGATAAAAACGTTATTCCCGAGTTTGATCCCATGACAAAAGAACAAACTGTACTGACTCGGATTACAAAAGTAGAAGAATCCGCTGAAATTTATGGTTGGGATGAAAGGGAGATAATTCATTATTCTCTTCCAAAACTTACTGGTCTTGCGAAATCATGGTATCAAGGTCTCCCAACTCTGTTACACACTTGGTCTGAGTGGAAAAAGAAGTTGATAGAGTCATTCCCTTGTCGAGAAGATTATGCTGAACTCCTCACTGAAATGCTTAATAAGCGAGTTCGTTATGGAGAATCGTTGGAGCACTATTACTACGCAAAAATCAATCTTTTAAACCGGTGTAGGCTGACGGGCAGACAAGCTGTTGATTGCATACTGCATGGAGTAGATGATCGCGCCGTTAGAGTAGGAGCGCAGGCAGCACAGTTCTCTGAACCGGAACAGGTTTTGAAATATTTTAGAACCGTCTAAGTAGTGAATTCTCGGGAACCTAATGACCAATTGCGAAGGAACAAAACCGATAAATATGTTGGATCTTCTAACAACCGAACTGTACAAACTAAATCGGGTTTCGGAAACTCTAATATAAGATGCTTTAACTGTAATCAGCAAGGACACCCTAGCTTTAAATGTGATAAACCCCTTGTTAAATGTTCAAAGTGCGGCAGAATAGGTCACCAATCGTCTAACTGTTATAGTACTAAGCCCGATACTCCGACTAATAGTTCTCAAAACGAGAAGCAAATTGCCGAACTTAGTACGAATAATAATTCGAATAATAAGTATATCATGGATATAAAAGTTAACGGTGTAGTACTCGAATGTCATTTAGATCTAGGTAGCCAGTATTCCTTAATAAGATTTTCTAATGCAAAATCGTTGCATTTGGCTATGAAAACAAATGTCAACTTGCCAATATTGCGGGGTATAGGTGCAAATCTTGTACAACCCCTAGGGATGGTATCTATAACAGTGGAGGTACAGAGTATTGTAGAATCTGTAGACATGTACGTTGTAGAAGACTACGTGCTTAGACATCCAGTCTTGTTAGGACACTCGTTTACAGGGAAACCCCAAATAGTTATTACAAAGACTCCTGATAAAGTCATATTCCAAAAGATTCCTCAAATAAAAAAAATTCACCTCGTCTGTCAAGATGACACCATTATTCCAATCGGTGGGCTGCGGGCCGTACTTGTCGTGAGTCATACGTTAAGTGAAGGCAATGTTTATGTTGACGGTTCTGTTAGGGGTCCAGATGAGCAAAAATACTACCTTTTTCCTGGCGAATACAGTATTGAAAATAATATTTGTGCCCTTCTTATTTGTAACATGTCCGACTCAACTATCAATATCGAAAAGGGTTCACTGCTTACTAGAGCCACACATATCCACAAGAGTTTAAACGTGCATGAAGTGACTATCAGCACAACCGAAATCGATGACTCTGTAAACTGCAACCCTAATTTTACTGTTAAAGAACGCCTTTCACTCCAGAACGTTTTATCAGATTATAAAGATTGCTTCTCTAGTAATCTCAAAGATCTAGGATTTACGAACGCTACCGAAATGACTATTGATTTGGAAGACTCGACACCGATAGTTTACAGGCCATATCGTATGGCACATTCAGAAAGACTTCTCGTTAGAGATATGGTACAAGAAATGATAGATAGCGGTATAGCTAGAGAATCGTCTTCACCCTATGCAAGTCCAATCGTCCTCGTTAAAAAGAAAACCGGTGAAAAAAGATTATGCGTTGATTACCGCGCTTTAAATCGTGTAACAAAAAAGGATCACTACCCTTTGCCAAGAATCTGATTATTCCCGGTGTCCACCCCCTGCTTGTCCACCGCGGGTGGACAGAGACACAAATATTTAAAAAAATTCTCGCTGTGCACCCCTGGGGGACAGCGAGAATTAATTTTAAATTATTTTCGCTGGCCACCCCGGGTGGACAAAGACACGAGTTTTTTCATCACTTCTGATTCGGGTAGATAGGTTATGTTAGGTTCTCTTTTGACCCTTAACCCAAAAATAGGAGCCCTGCGAAGCAGGGCTCCGTCAACTTAGTTTATTAAAAATCAAATATTTAAAAAAATTCTCGCTGTCCCCCAGGGGTGCACAGCGAGAATTTTTTTAAATATTTGTGTCTCTGTCCACCCGCGGTGGACAAGCAGGGGGTGGACACCGGGAATAATCGCCAAGAATCGAGGACCAATTGGATTTGCTTGTAGGTAACAATTTATTCACATCGTTAGATTTAGCGTCAGGCTATTATCAGATACCTATAGCAGAGAGTTCTCGTCATAAAACTGCTTTCGTGACGCCTGACGGACAATTTGAATACAATAGAATGCCATTTGGACTCGTAAATGCCCCGTCAATATTTCAAAGAACCATAAATAAGATTCTCGCAGAAGCCAAAGTTAAATATGCTCTAATATACATGGATGACATTTTGATTCCATCAAAAAATTTGAAAGAGGGTCTAATCAGATTAAAGGAAGTACTTGGTTTATTAAAGAAAGGAGGATTAACACTTAAATTGAGCAAATGTTACTTTTTCTTTGATAAAATAGACTTTCTCGGGTTTGAAGTAAGTGCAAATGGCATTCGGCCGGGATCGAAGAAGACTGAGGCAGTACATAAGTTCCCAAAACCTAAGAACCAATGAACCAACATGAGTTACGTCAATTTTTGGGGTTGTCAGGGTTTTTCAGACGATTCATAAAAAATTACGCTGTTATAGCCTCTCCGTTGACGGACTTACTGAAAAAGGATCGCGAATGGGTTTTTAACGAATCGTGCGAAAAGTCGTTTGTTGAGTTAAAGAATTTACTATCTTCACGACCCCTTCTCTCTTTATATAATCCTTCAGCTGAAACCCAACTCCATACTGACGCCAGTAAACATGGTTTGGCCGGTATTTTGCTTCAACGTAACCCTGAGGGAGCGTTACAACCAGTTTCGTGTTTTAGTAGAAAGACCACTGCTGAAGAACAAAAATATCACTCTTTCTTTTTTAATTAGAAACTCTAGCCGTGATTGCGTCTTTAAATCGGTTCAGAGTGTATCTCATCGGAATTGCATTTACGATACATACTGATTGTAATGCTCTTAGATCTACTCTCACTAAAAGAGATTTAGTGCCACGCATCGCAAGATGGTGGATCCAACTACAGGAATTTGACTGTACCATAGAATATAGACCAGGCGCGAAAATGTCACACGTAGATGCACTGAGTCGCAACCCTACCGATACTGAACCAAATGAGTCTTATATTCTCGATATCTTGCCAGTAGAATCAGAACAAGACTGGATCACAACTGTACAGTCAGCAGATGAAGATATTGCCCGGATAAAAGAAATTCTCAGTAATCCCAACTCGGAAAACGTTGTTGATATATACAAAAACTTTAAACTTAAACACGGTCGCGTCTACCGCGTAGTAGGTAATGAAATAAAATGGGTCGTCCCTAAAGGCGCGCGATGGCAAATTCTGAAGCGAAATCACGACGATGTAGGGCACTACGGATATGAAAAAACTTTAGAACGCATTAGGCAACACTACTGGTTCGGGAAAATGAGACGTTTCGTAAAGAAATACGTATCGGCATGTTTAGAGTGCGCCCATCACAAGGCACCAGGTGGTAAACCGGAAGGAGAATTACATCCTATTGAGAAGATAAGTGTACCATTTCACACTATCCACGCGGACAACCTGGGGCCTTTTGTAAGGAGCAGTCTTGGTAATTGCTACCTATTGGTTATTATTGACAGCTTTACTAAATTCATAAATATAACCCCAGTCAAAAGTACCAAATCATTAACAACAATAAAAGTTTTCAAAAATCATATAAGTCTCTTTGGGGTTCCAACACGTCTTATAACGGATAGAGGATCTAGCTTCACCAGCAAGTCATTCAAAGAGTTCACGGAACAATATGGTATAAAACATGTACTGAACGCTGTTGCAACCCCGAGAGCAAACGGTCAGGTTGAAAGATTCAACCGAACTATTACTCAGGCATTAGCCACGTCTAATCACGGCAAGGACGAAAGACGCTGGGACGAGTGTATTTTTGACATTCAATTAGGTTTAAATACCACAGTTCATAAGACAACTCAAAAGTCACCGTCCGAGCTTCTTTTCGGCTTCAACATTAACCATAGGGCCCAAGGGATATTGAGCACAATAATTAACGAAACGGTCAATGTTATGCAACCAGACGAGTTGAATACGATTAGGGGTGAAGCCTCTAAACGCATTGAAGTGCAGCAGCAAAAATATACTGAACGTTACAATAGTCGCAGAAAACCATGTAAGAAGTATAACGTTGGGGACTTAGTTAGGATAGAGAGACAGGTGCCCCACGATGGTCAGTCCCAAAAACTAGTAGTAAAATATCAGGGACCTTACCGCATAGTGAAAGTGCTCCAACACGATAGGTTCGTAGTCGAAGATACACCTCTATCACGCAAAAATGGTCGGCGTTATGAAGGAATTGTAGCGATAGACAAAATACAACCTTGGATGAGTTTTGATCGGAACTTCGATAGTAGTTCTGGCGAAGATGATAGTGATATCAATGCTGATAATAATGATTTCACTAACTCTAATGAAAAGGCAACAGAATAACTGATTATCCTGTATGTAATATTAAATTATGTGCTTTTGAATTATATACAACATTAGTACCATTATTGCTTACAAACCGTAATATTATGTTATTTACTCTGCGCGACGGGTCTCGCGCCAAGTAGGATGGCCGAGCTGTTAGGGTATATATCCTTTGTTTTATATAATGTATTAATATTAACTGCACAATACCTTTTATTGTACACTTCCGGCGTACCTACTGATATTGTAATGTACTATACCTATATAAAATAAGTAATTTAAAATATGAAATCTTATTAATAAAAATATAATTAATTGGTGAACGAATGTATTTAATAAATAAATCAGAATACTATTTATATTAAAATTAAATATTTACACTTCCGCCTCAACCGTTTTGACATTTCCGTTAAATTGACCGACTGTATTGCGGTTGAGACGAAAGTGATAGAACATTGCATTGATTCATTCGATATCGGACAGCTGAAGTGACAACAACTATTTTAATTAGTGTATAAAGCGTGTTGTGGATATATACATATATATGGTTACTATTGTGATTGAATACTGGAAAGCAACGTGCGAAATAAATACTGTGAAGAATTGTTGAACTGTGTTTGAATCTTTGGATATCTCTAACAATTGTTATCATTGTATTGTAATGATAATCATTTTGAATGATTTTAGTTTTCAGTGTAGGTAGGACCACGTTAGTGGCCATTAGTAATGATTGTTTGCTTAAGCTTATTCCCAATTGAGTTGCGAACTTTGTAAGTCGTTGTTGTGATGTTCTTGTTCTTCATACCCTCGTTTCCGTTGCTGCAGATTTGCAGAAACTGAATGAGCTGTCTGTGCGGCGACAAGCTTTTATGTTAGGAGGCATAGTTTCCATTGGTGCGTAAGCAAGACAAGCCTTTGTTGCGCTGTCATAGTACCTATCACTAATGATTGGGTTAGGATAAGTATTTCGTACCTATTTAGAATCGACTATTAAGTTTAAACCAGCAACTACGGGCTTTGTTTGAACGCCGCGTTCTGGTGTACTTTCTGTAATAGCGAGTACCTACGTATTGATGAATTCACCATGAGTTTAGTTGACACCACGATAGTTGTACGCCTTAGTTATGAGCAGGTCAGAAGTTTGTTATAAACCATACCTTAGGGAAAGCGGGTATGTCTAGGGGTACAAAGGTTGTTATTAAGGCTTCATTTTATTTTGCTTAGTAGCATACTCGCTAGATTTGAAGTAAAAGTAGAGCCCATCTTACAAACAATGCTATGAGAACGAATCAGGCAAAGCTATTTCAAAAGACATTGATGTTATGACCATTCTGCTGTTGAGAATTAGAAAATTATTGTTATCAAACATGTTAAAGTCGCTGTCAAATATGCATACCTAAAGTACACTTATGATCTTAGGAATGTTTCCGAGTTTCAAGTACCAACGATGCTGACATAGTAAAGAAATGACATAGAGTGAAGTGGTATTGTCTTCATGTCTTCAAGGAATATTGGAAACTGCACCGGAGTATCGTAGCGGTAGCCCCTAGAAAGCGGCATCTGGGTGATAGTCTCATCTAGCCTTGTAGCGAGGACCATAGCGTGGCCCGGCATTACCTACTAGAGGGGAGTGCATAAAGATGTGGGGTTTGGACGTAATCATGGATACAGTGCCACTTAAATGGCTTTAATTTCATTTATGCTCATTGATTCTATATTAATTGCTAAAATTGTGTCAGTGGTGCTCGACCTGGCTTCTGTTGTATAACAGAAGCGCGTTGCCAGAATCGGAAATAATAATAATAATTTAATAATAATAATAATTTCTTTATTCACAAAAATACAAAAGGTACGTACACTACAATTCGTCTTAAATTAAATCCATTGCTATAACTAGCCTAATGTCTTATATTTAGTTTTACATTATATAATAAGTACATGACTAATAAAAACAATAGTGTACATAAAGCCTCATAATCATAATATACATATATTTGCAATATTAGCAAAAACTATGATTGCGTTATAAGTCAAGTAATTATCGACTACCTACTCGAACTAGGTTAGACCTGTGTTTCGAGCTGACGCTTGATTAAAACTTAGAGAGACAAACGACAATATTATGTACATGTTTATATGCTAATATTATAACATAGTGTGTAAGTAATTAAGTTTATCAAGATTTAGTTTAATTTAGGCAGACTATTTATTATAAATTAATAATATAAAAACGAAATAAAATAAAAATTCCCAAAAATTTTGGTACGTTACTAATTACAGTTAATATTCCACAAGTCACGTAATAAGAAATATAATAATAATATTTAGACAAAATTGTTAAAGATCATTTTAAAACTTCTAGTAATTTTTCTGTGTCGTCGTAATTGAGTTTTTGTAAATATTCTGTTACTGTTGTTCTGCATATTTTATAGCTAAGACTATATATATTCAGAAATTTATTGAACTTATTATACAAGAACGGTCCTAGAAATAAGTAGAATCTTTTAACAAAGACATGATTTGTATGAGGTGTTACACAAACAAGGTCCTTTCTTCTTCTTTCAACAGGAATTGGAGAATATGGGAGTTCGGTGTGCTGTTTTTGTATAATACTAAGTATAAATAGTTGGCGCACTGTTAGCACGTTGCATGATAAATACAGTTGGTGTGTAGGGAATTTAAAGCGACGAAATGTAGCCACTTTAAGAATTGCTCTTTGTGCTCGTTCTAGCGGTAATAGAACTGATTTAGCCGCGCCACCCCACGATGTAATGCAATATGTTAGTATGGATTGACACAAAGCTAAATAAACCTGTTTTCTTAATTTGTAATCGGCTATGTTACGAAGTTTTTTGAAAATATAAATTAATTTCCGCGTTCTTGCGCATACAATATCAATGTGTTTACGGAAATTTAGATTTGTGTCGAGTGTTATGCCTAGATATTTGATATTGTCAGTTTCAATTAATGCGGGACAAGTACATGTTAGGTCAGCGTGCATTTTACAGTTGTGTGCAAAAATATGTAGGTTAATAGGTGATGGATTAGTATTTCTCATTCTAAATAATATGTATTTCGTTTTGTCTACATTTAAGGTTAGCAGATTTTGGTGTAGCCAGTTTGATACAATATTAAAACCATTTTGGGCGTGGTCATAAAGCTCAGAATATGTATTGGCTGAGAATAAAAGCGCTGTGTCGTCGGCATATGATATCAATATACCATTTTGAACATTTAAACTATAGAGATCGTTAATATATATAAGGAACAAAGTTGGTCCCAAAATACTACCTTGTGGTAAACCAAAACCACTATTTTTACGTTCTGCACTAACATATTTATCAATTTTCACACTTTGGTAGCGATCGGTCAGATAGTCGGAAAACAGTGCAAGTTGTGCTCCCCTTATTCCGAACGTCTCGAGCTAGCGCAGCAGTATGGAGCAGGATATTGTATCAAACGCCTTGGCCAGGTCTAAAAATATTCCCATGGAGTGCATGCTCTTATCTAGATTATTGGTAATATGCGCCGTAAGCTGGTGTACGGCTTGGTTAGTAGATTTTTTAGGCCTGAACCCAAATTGGTTATCTGAAAGCAGCTTATTATTTTCAAGGTAATTAATCAATCTAATGTTTATTATTTTCTCTAAGATCTTTGAAAGGCCAGATAAGACTGAAATTGGCCTGTAGTTAGTAATGCTTTTTTTGTCACCAGATTTAAAAATAGGAGTAACTACTGCTTTTTTAAACAAGCGGGGGAAAACTCCTTCTTGTAAGCATAAATTAAAAATATGTGTTAATACCGGCGCAAATGTATATCTGAATTTTTTAATAATATTGTTAGGTATATTATCCCACCCTACTGCACACACTTCTTTCAAACCACTTATGATACTTATTACTTCATCAACGTCCGTATCCAGCATCACGAAAGAATTTAGCGATGGCGATTGGCTAGTTTGAGAAAGAAAGCTACTTGATTTAGGAATATTTTCCGTTAATGATCTACCGACGTTAATGAAATAATCGTTTATCTTATCAATTGCCGATATTGGACTTATGTCTGTTGACAGAAGTTCTAGTGGTGCTTCTGATTGTTTACTAATAAATGTATTATTTTTTATAAATTTCCAGATGAGCTTACTATTTTGCCCTGCCTTTTGCAATTGACTTTTGTCATATTGAATTTTAACGGTTTTTAAAAGATTGTTGCAAAAATTTCTGTATCTTTTATATGATACGGAGAGTATTTCATTGTCTGGTGCCAATTTTAGTTTTTGATGGAGTTTATCTCGATGTCTTATGCAACGAACCAAACCGAGAGTAATCCAAGGTTTTATGTTGGTATATTTTCGAGACGTATGTATAAATGTCGTATTTTTTGTTATTGCATCTTGTACTGATCTTATAAAATACTGTAAAGAGCAATTCGCATCGTTGGAATTAAAAACTGGTTTAAAATCTATGCTACCTATACTACTTGCGAGGGTTTTCATGTTCACTTTTGCATATCTGCGTGTGCAGTTGTTCCTGGGCAAAGACAATTTTAGAGTCAATAGAATAGCATTGTGATCTGTTAGTGATGAATTTGTTATTAATGTTATGGAGGGCTTAATTGATTTTATAACAAAATGGTCTAAGCATGAGCCACTTTGGTGAGTTGGGTGATAATGGGTTGGTAACAACCCATGAAATGCGCAAATGTTTAAGTAGTTATGTGTATGAATGTCGGTTCTTTGAGACGCGATATTAATGTTTATATCACCTGTCAGTATAATATTCTGAAAATTTGACAGTCTTTTTAAGTGTGTGTCCAGTGATTCCAAAAACAATTCAATATTTTGCGAAGGCGGCCTATAAATTGCTAATACTACTGTATTTGAATTGATTTTAATTATCAAGCAATTACTGCCCAGAAATAAAGGTTCCTCTACTGATATATTTAAATTATTTTTAGAATAAATTACTAGACCATCATTTTGATTTAAATTATTTTCTGTTTTATGTACACAATATCCATCAAGAAGTGGTAGTGCAGTTGTTTGGTTTGACAGCCAACATTCTGTTAACACTATAATGTCACAGCTAACATTGAGATTATGCAATAACACTTCAAATCCATTTATATTACGACTTATGCTGCGAATATTTTGCGTCAACAAAGTCAGCACCTTTTCACTACGCGGTATAGAATATTTACACGAATTGACATCACATATTTTTATTTCCGACACAGAAAAATTGTCTAGGTCACCTATCAATTGATTAGTCATTGTATGCAATTAATTGTATACAAGTAAAATATAATAAGATAAAATTAAGTTAGAGCGCTAACTAAGAACAATAGGAGGTGACGCTCTTAGGCGCCCTCATAGTCTATAGAGTGTATATATTTATCCTCAGCATACTTACGAGCTGGACAGTTAGGGTCACCTGTTTGATGGTCGGATTTCCGTTTAAAACGCTTGCAGGTTGCACAATTAGGAGCGGCTGACTTGCTGTTACAGTCTTTGAAGGTATGGCCAAGTTCACCGCAATGATTGCAAGTGGGGCTGGTTTCTCGGCAATATTTAGCGGCGTGACCGAACTGCTGGCAATTGAAGCATCTCGTGACAATCGTAAAGTCTCTGACCGGGCATGACGTCCAATTAATGAAAACCTGACCTTGGTTTATCAGTGCCTTTCTAATAGAGGGTGCTACTTCCAGTACATAGTTACAGGTAGGCAGGTTCTTCTTACCTGATTTATGACTCAACTTAACTGCGGCTAGAAAAGAATCACGAGTAGACTTCGGGAATTTGTCGGCAAGGTTTTGCTCATAAACGCAATCAAGGACTTCCTTTTCGGTGAGGGATACGGGTACACCCACGATGGTAACTCTTGGACGACGTTTCGTTGGCTCCTCCACAGTAAGGCCCGATGAGACTAGCTTTTGCGAGTTCCTTAACTTTTCAACGTCTTGCTTCGATTCCGTACTAATGAGGACGCCTCCGTTTCGGACTTTCCTCAGCCCACGTACGTGAAGCTTAAGTTCCTCCGGTGAAATAATCTTCTGTACGAGGGTTTTAGTATCGTCACTAGATTTTGATTTGTCGCTGGGATAGATAGCAATACTGCTCAGGTTATTAGGACGAACAAACTTATCAGCTCCTTTCTTCACCATGTCTGCGAAAGAGGTACTGCCAACTGGTTGTAATTTGTCTTCGACTGTCGCCTTAATTTCTTTGAGTGAACCACTGAGGTCCACCTGTGTATTTAAGTGTTGTATGTTGCAGTGGGCAAGGATGGTCTTTTGTTTTAAAGACTGGTATACAACGGCAATATGGGCTGTCGCACCCATAACTTTACGGCACAAACCTGATACGAGCTCTTTTTGGTTTGAGTTCATTTTTCCTTCGGCCACGACGGTGCACAACTCATTAAGGTAGGTTTCGACGGTATCCAACCACCTTTCAATCTCCGGCGTAGGCACGACTTCCTCGGGCAGATCATTCTGGATCGTTTTTTTGGGCGGTTTGGGCAGATTTTCAGCTACTGGAAAGGAGAGCGGAGTCGGCGTAGACGGAGGACTTCGGCTTGTCTTTTGGCTCCGGCCAAATGGGCTAAAGCCTGGGTTCGACATTACAGTATTGTTTATGTAATTAGCTGCAGTTCATATTTGCTGATCGTTTTAATTTACACAAACACGCGACACACTTAAGGTCAGACTGCTGACTCGACGTCGCGAAATATTAATCGTAATTATTTAATTACTTTAGACCAAGAGACAAAAACACGTCCGCATAGTCAAGCGTCTAAGCGATTATTCCGTAAGAACTCGTTACAGTCGATTGACAATCTTAGTAGTCGTTGCGTTCGCGTAGACAAAAGTAAATCAATTTGTTCAACTGTAACTTACTAGTATCAGTAATATCAGTCCATGCGCGGCTTACATTTAAGCAGCTTCAGCTTATGTTGGTAGCAGTTGGTTACAAATTCAGGTTTAGATGTTCTGGTAGAAAAGATGAACAATAAATAATTGAAAGTTGCGTTATTATCATCTTTATTCTTGAGCAGAGAGCCAAGCACCCAGTGAAGTTGTAAAAGATTTTGATAATCACTTAAGATTTCGATGTACGGATATTGAATTAGTCTGAAAGGAACAGGGTCTCCAATCGGTGGGTATACCATGCGAAGAATCCTTGTAAAATTCAGTTGGTAGATAAGTTCGCGTGTGTGACGCGCGGCCCGTGAGTGGCGCGCATCCTGTGCGCGACTTTGAGGTGCCTCGTAATCGGTATAGTTACAACCTATATCGCTTTCTAGCAATTAAATTTAAGGTAGTTTATTAAGGGACTTTGGTTAAAGGTTGAGTGAAATGGTTTTATGATAGAAATTACTGGACCATAAATTGATTAACGATCAATCGATCAAAAAAAAAAAAGAGATGACATCACTGTTCTTTGAAATGTTAGGGTCATGATGGGTTAGTCGAAATTAGTACCAGCTTATGGAACGAAGAGAAGGCCGAGACGGCGATGGGGTGCGTGTCAGAAACCTCCGCGTGGTGCACCCCGGGCAACGTGAGTAGCAAGTTGCTACTCGCGGCTAATTCTGACAGTGGGCGGACGGTGGGTCGAACTCCGACTACCGTCCGGTTACCAACGCGTAATCCCGACTCTTTCGGGACCGCGGGTCTTCGGGCTGCGAGCAAGACAAGCTCTCTAAAAAATTACTCGGAATTGGGGGTCCTTCGGGGCCCCGCTTCCACCCGTTCCCGTACGGCTCCTTTTGGGGTCTTGCGGGGACGCTTGGGCGGGCGGGCTCGCTTCCTGCGCCTTTTGTGGGTTGCGGGCATGGTCGAACTCCGGCCACCGTTCGGTCAACGCGTTAGCAGGGGGCTTTTTGGCCTCCTGCCCGCGGGTCTTCGGACTAAGAGGGAGGAAACCTCACTAAAAAGTTACCAAAGAGTGGCGCTTGCGCTGCTTGTCTCCGCGGGACTCCAGCCGTGGGGACTGTCGGCGGGCGGTGTCGCCTTTTGCGGCGCCGCTCCTTTGCAGTGTCCCTGTTGGGCACTGCCTTCACGTCCCTCCCGGTACTCCTCTGGTCATCAGAGGGGACACGGGTCGGGACATTGACGGGCTTGGTGTGTACTCACCCTACCGCCAAGCAGACAGCGGGGTTGTCTTTCTTCTTCCGTCTTCGGACGCCTTTTTATTTTTAAATTTTTGTTTTTGTCTACTTTACGTTTTATTTTTTTCTCTTTTTATTTGACTTTTATACCTTTTATTTTATCTTTTGTTTTTGTTTTATTTAACGATTTTTGTTTTTCTCGACGTCAAGTGAAGACGCGTGGACGACCGCCCACCCACGGAAATTACGTGGGTCTGGGCAAGGCTCGCGAGGAGCTTGCAGCCGCTAAGCGGCGCGAAGAGCTCCTCAAGCGTGACGAGGAGGAAGAAAGGCGCATTGAAGCGGCCACAAAAAAGGTGTCCGCTTCAAGAAGCTCGCGCCTCTCAGAGACTTCTGCCTCTGAGGGAGAGCCGGAAGACGCTACCGCTACAGATCTGCGGTCGCGTCTCAAAGACGCCTTGGAGGCCATCACGATGGTCTCCAAGATATCTAAGGGACTGAAAGGGACATCCCAAAAGTCCCTTAAGGAGTCGCTGTCAGCAATAGCTGAAATTGCGGACGTTCTCCCCGTCGGTCGCACAGCGTCTGAGGAGACAAAGAAGCTCCAGGCGGAGAACACCCGCCTCGCCACCGAAATCGCGGCACTAAGGCGCGAACAGGAGGAGCTCCGTGTCGCTTTTAAGAGGCGCACGGAAGTTAATGCGCCGGACAAGGCCACGGAGGAGCTAGCTACCCTCCGACAAGAGATGGCCCAGATGAGGCAGAGCCTCTCTTCCCTGGAGGGCAGAATATTAAGTCCTCCATTGGCGAGCTGGCAAGCGGCCCGACAACCGCAGCCGCCCCCGCAGCCACAGCCGCAGCCGTCAACATCATACGCGGCTGCAGCGGCTGCGCCACGGCAGAATCCGGCGCCCAATAAAGCCGTGGCAAATCAGGCCCCAAAGGGCAAGAAGAGGGGCCAGAAGAAGGCCCAGCCCGCTCCTGCTGCCCAGCAGACCAGCGCGCCAGCGACCTAAGCCCCCTCAGCTCCCCAACCGACGACCTCCGACGGCTGGCAGACCGCCGGAGAGAAGAAACAAGCGGCGAAGGCAAAAAGGAAGGCCAACCAAAAGGCCAAGAAGGCGGCCAAAAAGGCGGCCAAGAAGCTCCGCACCCCCAGCTCCACTGCAGTGGTACTAACGCTGCAACCAGCAGCGCTGGAGCGGGGGACCACGTACGCGGAGCTTCTCAAGAAGGCGCGTGGGGCTATCGACCCCACCAAGCTGGGAATAACGGCGGGCCTCCGGTGTAAGATAACACAGACCGGGGCCCGCCTCATCGAGGTGCCTGGGGCCGGTAGCGCCCAGCAGGCAGACGCTTTGGCCTCGAGCCTCCGCGACCTCCTTCCAGCGGAGGAAGTGAAAATCTCCAGGCCCCAAAAGTGCGCCGAGGTGCGAATCGGGGGCCTGGATGATTCAATTATCGTCGAAGAGGTCGTTGCCGCGGTTGCCAAGGCCGGGGAATGTCCCCCGGAGCAAATCCGGTGCGGCCCAATTCGTCCGGGCCGTGCCGGTATGGGCACGGCAATAGTTACCTGCCCCGTGGCTGTGGCCCAGAAGTTGGCCGATGGCCGTCGCGTTTTAATCGGATGGGTGTCGGCGCAAGTGCGGCTCCTGGAGCCGAAACCGCAGAGGTGCTTCCGCTGCCTCAGCGGTGGCCACGTTGGCGCAAAGTGCACCTCTGCGGTCGACTGCAGTGGCCGCTGTTTTAGGTGCGGCCAGCTCGGCCATTTGGCCGGCAGTTGTGAAGCCCCGCCACACTGCGTTTTGTGTGCGGCGGCGGGCAAGCCGGCCGATCATAGGGCCGGCACAAAGAGTTGCGTCGCACCCAAGAAGAAGCAGGGCGCAAAGGACGGCCAGTCGGCCAACAAGGGCGCCACTCCCGTGGCCAGTAAAGCGCCGGAAGAAATGGACCACGAATAATGGCTCCACATCTGCGCATCCTGCAGACGAATTTAAACCACTGCGCCAGGGCTCAGGATCTTCTTCTCCAGAGCATGGCGCAGTGGTCAATCAACGTCGCCCTTGTCGCCGAGCCGTATTTTATCCCCCCCCCCGTAATGATTGGGTGGGGGACCTCAGCGGCTTGGTGGCGCTAATCTCGTTAGCCGCCGCCCGCACCCCGTCCTTTGAGAACATCTACCGAGGGCGGGGCTGCGTCGCAGCACTCGTAAAGGATACGGTTGTGGTGGGTGGCTACTTCTCACCCAACCGTTCCCTCTTCGACTTCGAGGAATATCTCCTCGAATTGAACGTCTTCGTCGCTCGCAGCCGTCCTCGCGCTGTGCTCTTCGCCGGGGACCTCAACGCCAAGTCTACGGCTTGGGGTTCTCCGGCCACGGACGCTAGAGGCGAGCTGCTGGAGCAGTGGGCCGTTGAGAACGGCCTGCTCGTCCTCAATCGTGGGTCGGTACATACGTGCGTGCGTCAGCGGGGCGGTTCCATTGTGGACGTTTCTTTTGCGAGCCCCGCACTAGCACGCCGTATCCGAGACTGGCGCGTCGTCGAGGAGGTGGAGACGTTGTCGGACCACCGCTATATTCGGTTCGACGTCTCCGCCGAAACAGTCAGCTCCGACGCCCCGGTCCGAAGGGGCCCGATTGAGGGCGGTCCGCGTTGGGCCTTGAAAAGGCTGAATCGGGAGGCCCTCTTGGAAGCCTCCATAGTTCAGGCCTGGGTTTCAACACCTACCAGGCCTGACGATATCAATATGGAGGCCGATTGGTTCTGGGGGGCAATGACACAAGTTTGTGACGCGGCGATGCCTAGAGTCCGTAGAACATCTGGGCCACGCCGGGTGTACTGGTGGAACGACACCATCGCGCGCCTGCGCAAGATTTGCGTCGCAGCGCGCCGCCAGTACGCCCGGTTTCGCAGGAGGCGTCGCCGCCCTCCCGATTTTACTGTCCGGGAGGCGGCATTGTACGAGGAGTACAGTGCGGCCAAGAATAACTTGAAAGAGGCCATCTGGCGGGCCAAGCAAGACGCCCGCCAGGAATTGCTGGAGACCCTCAACCGAGATCCGTGGGGGCGCCCATATTTGATGGTCAGGAACAAATTACGTTCCTGGGCGCCCCCTCTAACGGAAAGTCTCCGGCCAGAGCTGGTCGAAGATGTTGTGGCCGCTCTGTTCCCGTCGCGGGCGGAACATATCCCTCCGCCCATGACGGCGCCGCCTTCCGAGGCAGCCAACGCGGACATAGACGACGTTCCCGAGGTGACTCGGGTAGAACTCCGAGCGGCGGTGTTGAGGATTAAAAACACCGCCCCAGGACCCGACGGCATTCCTGGCCGAGCGTGGGTCCTGGCAATGGAGGAGCTCGGACCCCGACTGGGGAGACTCCTCACGGCGTGCCTTGAGGGGGGCCAGTTTCCACGAGCCTGGAAGACGGGGAAACTGGTCCTCATCAGAAAGGCAGGGCGCCCGACGGACAGCCCGTCCGCCTATCGGCCCATAGTGTTGTTGGACGAGGTCGCGAAGATCTTTGAACATATCATCGCGGAGCGCCTCGTCCACCACTTTACCACGGTGGGCCCGGATTTGGCGGACGTGCAGTTTGGTTTCCGCCGAGGGCGCTCTACAATAGACGCAATAAGATCAGTGAGGAGTCTGGCGGAGGAAGAGGTTTCCCGGGGTGGGGTGGTCCTGGCGGTGTCTCTTGACATCGCCAACGCCTTCAACACCCTGCCCTGGAGTTGTATTCGTGAGGCACTCAATTATCACCGAGTACCTCCCTACCTCCGCCGCATAGTCGGGAATTATCTTAATGATAGAGGAATTATCTACCCGAGTCATCTCGGTATTAGTCGGCGAGTTATGTCGTGCGGTGTTCCGCAGGGGTCGGTTCTCGGCCCCCTTCTGTGGAACATCGGCTACGACTGGGTGCTGCGCGGTACGCTCCTCCCTGGCGTGGGTGTCACTTGTTACGCCGACGACACCCTCGTCACTGCGAGTGATAAGACGTACCGGGCGACCGCTGGGGTCGCACAAGTCGTTGGAAGGATCCGGCGTTTGGGCCTAGAGGTGGCCCTGTCTAAATCCGAGGCCATTTGTTTCCACGGGCCTCGGAATCGGCCACCCGCAGGGGCCCACATTATGGTAGGAGGGGTCACCATCGGCATCGGGAAGAGCCTAAAATATCTCGGGCTCGTACTCGATAGCCGATGGGATTTCCGTGAACACTTCAGACGCTTGGCCCCCAAACTTCTCGGGGCGGCAGCAGGTTTGTCACGACTGCTGCCCAATCTCGGGGGGCCAACCGCCTCCTGCCGGAGGCTCTACGAAGGAGTCGTGCGGTCCATGGCCCTTTATGGGGCCCCGATATGGGCGCACGACCTGACGGCCCACAATATCACGGCGCTTCGCGCACCGCAGCGCGCCATGGCCGTCAGGTTGATAAGAGGCTACCGCACGGTCTCCTTCGAGACAGCGACCCTCCTAGCCGGATCACCGCCCTGGGATCTGGAAGCTGAGCTGCTGGCGTCACTCTATACATGGCGCCAGCAAGCCCTGGAGCAGGGCGAGAGACCGGCGCACCGTGACATCGAGGCGCGTCGGTCGGAGCTCCGCCAAGTCCTAGTGGCGGAGTGGAAGGCACGACTTGTGCACCCCAGCGCTGGGCACGCCACGATAGTGGCGGTAAGTCCCGTGGTTGATGAGTGGTTGGAGAGACGTCACGGCGTCCTCACCTTCCGGTTGACTCAAATCCTTACCGGCCATGGTTGTTTTGGCCGGTATTTGTGGAGGATAGGCCGGGAGGAAACGCCCGGATGCCACCATTGTGGCAGCAGCCGCGACCCTGTCGAAGACACGGCGTTGCATACTTTGGCGGAATGCCCAGCTTGGGCATCGCAGCGCCGTGATCTGGTCGCGGCTCTGAATACGGTTGTCCTCTCGCTCCCGGCCGTAGTTCTGTCTATGGTCCGGAGTGAGAGGTCTTGGAACGCCGTCGCCTCCTTCTGCGAAGCAGTCATGCTGAGCAAGGAGGCGGCGGAGCGGGAGAGTGAAATACATCGCCCTCTCCCTAACCGTAGGTCCGGGCGTCGGGGACGTCGAACAAGAGACGACCTCCGACCACCCTGAATTCAGTGCCTGCGGACGGTGAGCGCTGGGGCTGCTCCCTGTCCGCCAAAAGGCGGGAGGCGGCGCGTGTCCTCGCCGCCTCCCAAGTAGCTTTGTGAGGTGATGGATGCGAGAAGTTTGATGGATGCAAGAAGTTTGATGGATGATTGCGAGATCATGACGAGACGGGGCCCGCCAACACCAACGGCGGGCCGATCCCGGGCGGGGTCGCGAGAAAGTATGCTAATCGCGAATCGCGTGACCCCGCCAACACACGGGACCCGTCGGGACACCACGGTGGTTTTTAGTGGGTATGCCCCGAACGTCTTTAGGGGAGAGCCTCCACATACCTCCTCCGCCAGTCCCAAGCCTAGCCGTTCTAATGGCTGGGTTGGCGGAGTTGAGATGACTCATAAGGAGAGTTTCCCACCGTAGTGAACAAAAAAAAAAAAAAAAAGGCCGAGACGGCGAAGATTGATGTAGAACTCGGTGAGGATTATCCTCATAGACTCGGTAGATGCGTAACACATCGGCAGGCTCCTATACTATTTCAGTAGCATTTAATACAATCACAGCAGGATCAGAACCTTTGCATCAACTCAGACCATGAGCCAATTGACCTCGAAGTTCAAATTCACGCTGAATACGACAGTTCATAACTGATAGGTGAGGTTAGGCTTGACGTAGCATAGGTTTAGTTTAGCTAGGCGTAGGTTTGACCTCACCTGCGGCATGCTACATTATTACTTCTTTGATCAAATTACACACATTCACATCACATTTAAAACTTACATTACACATTTATTACTTGGGTATTTAAATTTAACTGTAGTCTGAAATAGATAAGCTGGCCGAAAGGGCCAGTGCCGTCCAGTCCATGCCTTGTTTGAAGGATGGTTGAAAGGGCGCACTCGTCCGGTCCAGACTTGTTTAGAAAGTGGTTAGGTAGGAGGACAGTGTTGTCCGGTCCATGCCTCGTTCGGAGGATGGTCGAAAGGGCGCACTCGTCCGGTCCAGACTTATGTTTGGAAAGTTAGGAGGACAGTGTTGTCCGGTCCAGACTCATGTTTGGAAAGTGGCTGTGAGGAGTCCTCACTGTGGACAGTGTTGTCCAGTCCATGCCTCGTTAGGAGGATGGTCGAAAGGGCACACTCGTCCGGTCCAGACTTATGTTTGGAAAGTTAGGAGGACAGTGTTGTCCGGTCCAGACCCATGTTTGGAAAGTGGTTGTGAGGAGTCCTCACTGTGGACAGTGTTGCCCGATCCAGACCCATGTGGAAGGGTTGGTGGAAAGGGCGCACTCGTCCGGTCCAGACTTATGTTTGGAAATCGGTTGAGAGGACAGTGTCGTCCGGTCCAGACCCGTGTGGAAGGGTTGGTCGAAGGGCCCACTCGTCCGGTCCAGGCTTACGGTTTGGAGAGTCTGGTACTCTGGTTGTCAGGGTGGACGAGCGGACTGCTTTTCAAGGTAAGCTATAGATAATTGTGTGATTGATACAAAATTGCTAAATGAAGCGCCCGAGGACGGTCGCAGGTCAGTCTGGCCGTGACGGCGCATTACCAGCGCCTCTTTATTATTTCACGTCGGAACGGAAATTGCAGATGTCATGAAACGTCATCACGTCATTAGTACAGTTTTTAAACGAATCGGAAGTGCTCCCGGCCGGTTGTGACGAAACGAATTGCGGTCCAGTGGCGGGGAGCACTGACGGTGTTCATGTGGACTTGTCTGGCGGACTGCGGGACATTCAGTCGGGTCGCCTGGTTGACGGTACACCATGAATCCGTCTTCGGTTCGTTAAAAGACTTGCAAGTGAAAAGTGTTAGAATATAATTGTTAAGATAATGCCTTTCGTGTTTTAAAGTAGATAGTGTATTTTAGTTTGTGTGTATTCAATGCACAATAACCCAGCTGCGCCCACTTAGTAGGAACTCTGAACATTCTGAAGTGATTATATCGGCCAATAATCTAGTTACCCGCCTACACATATTAAGCCAGTCTATAATTGTAAATAAGGATTGATTGATGTCATGTTCTAAATTAATTGTATTATCATTGTTGAATAGTACCGTGCTATCATCAGCAAATAATGTGATGTCGTGTTTTATTATTGAAGGCATGTCATTAATATAAACTAGAAAGAACAAGGGGCCCAAAATACTCCCTTGTGGGACACCAAATTGAGTTGTTCCAGGTTCAGATGTATAAATTTCTTCACGTCATTGATTGTGGGTTTAACTGACGAATCTCTGTGTATTGTTGTCTATTTGAGAGATATGATTTTACTAGTTCATACACGTTGCCTCTGATACCGTATGCGTACATTTTTCTTAAGATGGTACTATGCTCGACGCGGTCAAATGCTTTTGACATGTCCATATATAAAGCTACAGCCGGGAATCCTTTGTCTAAATTATTTAATACTTTTTGTAAAAAGTTGTATAGTGCGATATTTATAGATTTCTTTTTTCTAAAGCCATATTGGCTAGGCGTAAGAATATTATGGCTTTCAAGAAATTCATACATGCACTTAAACAAAACTTTTTCGAAAATCTTCGCAAAGACAGATATTAGAGCTATTGGCCTATAATTATTCACATTTGTTTTATCACCTTTTTTGCAGTGGCGTAGCGTGGGGGGGGCGGGGGGGCCATGGCCCCGGGCGGCACATTTAAGGGGGCGGCAAATGACGCCGCGAAAATTAAACTAAAAAGATCATATTTTAAAACATATGAATTACCCCATTCATGTAGGACAGCGCGGTGGCGCGGGCGCAGTAGAAAGAACAACAAACGAAAACAAAATCAGTTTTTGTTTCATTACGTGCCCTTACGCACACCGGCGCCAGCGCAGTAAGGAAATGGGGCGCCGCGCGGCAGACAAAATGCCAACGTTAATTATCGAAATTATTTTTGATTTGCTTCAAAATACAACATAATCTTAATAGTTGAATAGAGACGAAAGCATGTACCTACAGGTCTTCTAAGACATTACTTTGACTCCAATATTTGTGATCTTCGCGTTAAAATCAAAGCCACAAATTACAAACGCCTTTTGCGAATTTTGGACGTAACCCTGTGGTACTTGACGCGGGTTTTGTCCACAAACTTAAAGATTTCGCATCTCAACTCCTTATTTTAGTAAAAATAAGGCGTTATAGCGCGTTTGTGTAAAGGCCATAAAATAGTGACGGGCAGCAACGTCACGCGGCTGCGCCCAGCGTCCTGCCATACCGCACACTACGAACGCACAATGGCACCAGTTCTCGGTCGCCCCTCAATTTGGAGGAGTATACCTTAGATTCAGGCCATCTTATGTACTTAAGACGAGGAGACAAGCCATTCTAAGGCGTCATCATTTTATGCCGACTTTAAAAGATCCAAGTACCGAGATTTTAAGGTGATATTAGAGATGCTTGGTGTTAATATCAAATTACATCTTATTTTAAATAATTTGGTTTTTATCTCTGACTACGGACTGTTACTCCCAATCCCTCCAAAATTATTGCCATGAAATAAGGCCTCCAGTTTCCGACAGCTCCGTTATTCCTGGCAACGGACGCGGTGGCGGTAGCGGCGGTGCATACCTGATCTGTTAGACCACCTTCTCTCTTGGGGTGGCAACGGTTTCCTGGTCAGGAGGAAACTTGTCAACAACATTTTGGAAGTCGGTAGTGAGTCAACCCAGGTAACATACCTTATAGCGGCTTTGCCTAAAGGTGATACATGTATATGCGCCGACCTTAACTCACCCTGACGAGAAAGCTGAGGCCATGTACGAGGGCATCGCTAAGGCAATACTAAGTACGGCCAAAGCTCAGTACACCTATGTAATGAGGGTTTTTAATGCCAAAGTGGAAGGAGAAGGACGAAGTGAAACGAAAATCGGAGCCTACGGCATGTGGCATAAACTGGGATTCACGAAAATAAATTCAAAATAATCATAGGGGTAGTTATTTTCCTCGAAGCAGGGGCTCTTTTCAATTAAGTCCGTTTTCAAGAAGAAGGCCTCACAGATAGAGGACTTGGCTAAGCTCCGACAATGTGAGAGAGAAAGAGTGACACGATGGACCGAAAGCACATATTTAGACATGTCGGTGATCAATAGTTTAAACATTGGAAGCGATCACTGACTAGTACGAGGCTCTCTACATAAATATCAACCTTATAACTGAAAGAGCCCAGTCAATGAAGTCTACTCGCCGACTCTACGTTGCCCCAATCAGCTATGAATGCTGAGCAGTTCCAACTAGAATTGCAGAATTGTTTTAATCTGTTAGAAACCACCGACAGCATTAATTAGAAGACAGACACAGTGGTCACGGTACTGACGGCACTAGGAGATTGGTCCCGAAACGTCCTCTCCGCACTGAGAAAAAACAATGAGTCTAAACTTTCAGCCGAGACTCTCGAAATGATGAAGCTGTCAGCTGTCTCTGCCAGATGGGAGGGCCGTGAGCCAACAAATACGCAACGTGACGCGTGCGTGGGATCATGAGGTATCTTCGCTCTGCAGTTGAGGCAGCCCGATCTAACGAAACTAAGAACTTCGGATGACCGCACCCTCTACTCAAAGTTCGAGATTCTCGAAGAGGTTGAAAGTTTTTATCCACACTTGTATGTATATCTCGCGTATAGACAACTAGACCTAGTACTGACGACCACCGAGCCTCACTGACGCGCCACTCACCGAAGACATCCCGGATGTCGACCAGAGCGAGGTCGAGGCGCGACCATAGGAATTTAAACTTTCGTGTTCATTAGTATTACTTTTTCAATTTCCTTCGGGATAATAATATGCCACGTACCTTTGTTTTGAGTAACCGATATTTTGGTAAGTACTGTTGCAAGCGCCATGTTCACGGATGTAGGTACTCTACACTACAACGTTACGCGGTATAAGGTATTTATCCTGTAGAAAAATGTAAGCACTTGGTTAGGATCTATTGCTATAGTTGATTAAAAGCCCTTCAAATTTCCTTCATGAAAATCCTTGAAGCTGTCTAGACCTAGACAAGCTATATATTGCAGCCAAGAAACGTAAATGCCGCTGAGAGCGGCCACGTTTCTCCCCTAAAAATATTATTCCCTATGCTTTATGATATTACAATTGAGACGAATCAAATGACAACTAATTTGTTTAAATCCATCAAGCCGTTTGGGGTATAAAGACAAACTATTGAACATACAAACATACCGACCCGAAACTCTCCCGATAAACGTTACATTTCTGGCAGAAGTAGTAGGGTACCTAAAAGTAGAGGGGGCGGCAAATTTCTGATCTGCCCCGGGCGGCGAAAACCCACGCTACGCCACTGCTTTTTTGTACACTGGTTTTATAATCGATATTTTTAGTTTATCCGGATAGATACCGTGTTCTATGGATAGATTAACGATGTAGCTCAATGGTTCAGATATGATAGCGGCAACATCTTTCACAATATTTGTCATATTATCATCATAGCCAACGCTAGTTTTATTTTTCAGTGATAATATAATTTTATTTAGGTATGTCATTTGGGATAGTTGGTGGCATAAAGATCGAATTAGAATGAAATGTTAATTTATTATAAGAATTATGTGTCAATTTATTAGATGAATTATATGTCAAGTTATTAGTTGAATTATATGTCAATTTATCAGATGAATTACATGTCAATTTATTAGGAGAATTATATGTCAAATTATTAAATGAATTATTGAATGTATTAGTCACTTTTTTATTGTTTATGTCAAGAAAATGGTTATTAAATGTTTGGGCAATGGATAACGGGCCTTGTATTATTTGATCATTTTTAATTAATCGATTTACGCTTTCAGCTGGGTATTTATATTTGATCTCATTAATCACTTTCCAAGTTGCTTTACACTTATTTGTGGCGGTATGAATATAGAAGTCATTTTGCGCTTTTTTTGTCAGGTTAATTACAGTTTTGTACCTTTTCGCGTATGTTTTGAATGTGGTCTTATTTGTTGTACTTGGTTTAGTTCTATATTGCCACAAGAGTTGACATTTACGCTTACTACATAGTTTTAGGCCACGTGATATCCATTTTGGTCTAGGTTGATTAATAATCTTAATTTTAACAAATGGAAAGCAGAGTTCATACAGCATAGCAAAGTTTTCATGAAAGTTATTATATGCACTATTTGGACCCGTACAACTATACACGTCATTATTGGTCAACTGTTTTAAATATTTTTTAAATATTTCCCGATTTTCATTAGAGAGATCTCGTTTCATAATATACCAATATTTTAAGGTGCATGTTTTCTTAACCGGTATTTTAATTGTTTGCGCATTGTGGTCTGACAGACCTAATTCATTGATAGCGCCCACACAACCTTTTATATTATGGGCTATATTATCAATACAAGTTTTGCTACTAAATCTAGTAATTTGTTTAAATTGTAGTTTTAAGTTGTAAGTTCCAAAGTGTTGTTAATTGAAAAATTAGTAATATCGTGGCGGACTTTGAACTTCAAATTATTTTTAATTAAGATACATGAACCTCCATGTCTACCTGTTCGCATGTAATAAGACACAAGTTTATAGTTAGGCATTGTAAGATATGCTTCATCTCCGTCCTTCATGTTGTGTTCAGTAATACACACTATGTCTACAGACACTCCCTTAGTACATAACTCATTCAGGCAAATAGAGAGCATGTCAGATTTGTTAATCAATCCATTGATATTCTGATGGAGAACAGTAATAAAATTATATACGAAATAAATTATTTGAATTTATACATTTGTTAGAGTCAAGTTTGTCATTTCCTGGGGTCAGATCATTTATACATTGGTTATTGTCAATATTAGTAATTGGTGCATGATAGTCGAAATCTAAATTAACTTGAACACATTTGTCTACAAATGACTTATTACTTTTCAACATTAACTCATATTGTGATGCTTTAAGATGATAATATACACATAATATCTCTTTTAACAGAGATCTTGCAAGGTTTACTTAGTGCAAAGTGTCGCCTATTTGGTATGGTTTTTGAATAATTCATATCCATATACAATGCATTCTTATATCGGTTTCATATAAATCTGAACAAGTAATTAATTTTGGATTCATTTAAAAACCTGTTTTGTGGTACTTCACTGATTATTACATTAGTGTTAGCCGTAGTTGCCAACCAACGATGCATGTTGACGTCGATATCACACGGATTTCTATCCCAGCATCCACCCAACACAATTATGTAATCATTATTTGTCAATCCCCCGATTTCATTTTTCAGGTAACTTAAAATGTCCCCCAGTTTCGCCTTTGATTTTAAACAGGAAAATACAGCATAATCTGGTCCAAGTAGGTTTTGTAAGATACTGCGTAAACCACGACCTTGTTCATCGCCTAAAATTATTACCTGATGTTTTTTAACGAGTGCGCTTTGTTTCCATTGAGTGCTTACTAATTTATTGTTTTTATTTGAGCTAATTTCTCGCATACAATTAGGATGAGCTGGTACTCGTGCTGCTGTACTGTGCTTTGGGTTTGATTGCTGGTAATTTTCTGAGTTTTGTACGGTGTTGTGGGATTCAACGATCCATTAGGATCCTCTCAGATAGTAAGGCGGTCCTCTCAGCCCTCAAAAGCCATACTATCACCTCGGCACTCACGCTTGAATGCCACCAGAAACTAACAGAGATAGGTAAACAATACAAATTAACACTGCAATGGATCAAGGGCCACAGTGGCTCAAGAGGGAATGACGCAGCCGACGTACTTGCCAGAAGAGGGGCCACTTTAGAGGTGGTGGGACCCGAGCCCATTATTCCCCTCCCTTCTGGTTTTTATCGAAACCTGGTAAGAAATAGGACCAGGACTCAACACAACCAGTCCTGGATTGGTATTGAAACATGTAGGCAGGCCAAGGAGGCTCTTCCCGCAGTAGACGGTAAGATAGCCAAACAAATCCTCCGGCTGTCCAAACAACAACTGCGGACAGTCACGGCCGCCTACACAGGACACGGATTCTTTAATAAATAGTTATTTGTGCAACAAGAGAGCAAAGTTGTTTTTTGTTTCGAGTGCTGATTTTGCGTCCCGAGCAAGCGAAGGATTCTATGATTGATTCACGAGCGTAGCGAGTGAATCAAAGTTAGAATCCTAAGCGTGGTGAGGGACTCAACAGCACGAGATACAAAAAACTTTGCTCTCGTGTAGCACACATAACTTTTCACCACAGCAGTGAGAACACATATTACTTAGGAGACATAGAAATGAACAGGAATAGATTGAATTCTGCATAATCACTTGTTGATTTAACTCTTCTGGTGTTAAAGTACAGTCATCATCGCTAGTTTCACTCATCTTTTTAGATTATTTTAATATTAATATAATTTAACACGTTACGCTATACTGTATCAGCATCAGCGAAATTTTTATTCCCGCTACTTTTTTAAATCGCGTTTTAATACCGCGTCCCTGATGTTTATTTTTCAAATGTATCATTGTTGTAATTCTAAATAAAAATGTATTGGTTAAATACTATTTTTTTCTATTAATTAGACTTATTTTTATTAAAATCCAATAATAAATAAAACATGTAAACAATAACATATAAAAAAAATAATTTCTTTGTTACAAATATCTTTTTTTTTTTGCGTTGCCGTAGGTGTTTACTTTGAGGTCGAATTCCAAAATCGAATTTCGAATTCGAAGGGGTTAGTTTTTTCACTCACTTTTTATATGCATGTGAAAGAGACAGAGCACAGTAAAATTCGAATGTTTCAAATTTGTGGCTGAACAATGTCAATTCGTGGCACTGAAGATTGAAAAATTAAAAAGCTACTTTGCCTCACGCTCCAATCAAAATCGCGTTTTGTTCACTGTTGTCTCGCAGCAAAAGCGGCATGTTTGAGCTGCTGTGGTGAAAAACCTATTTACTATAGGTATCACCGACAGCCCGCTGTGCAGGGCCTGTATGGCAGCAGACGAGACGGCAGCCCACCTGCGCCTCGACTGCCCTGAGGTCGCACAGTACAGGCAGCAGTACCTGACCAGATACAGCACCCTGAGGGAAGCCGTGGGCCACATCAAGAGTCTGCTGGCCTTCCTCGAAGAGCTGGGGTGGCTCGAATGATGACACCATTCCCACCCGCACGCAAAATACACGCCAAGACGTGGAGTTGCGGAAACAGCCCGTGCAATCAAGATCAAGTATCAAGCGAACAGACAACAAGACAAATCACACGGAGCTGTGTATTTGGAAGATAACATCATTATTGAATGCTTTTAGCATTAGGTCCGCCTATGTAACTTGTACCTACATAAATGTATATCCCTACCTAAATATATTTGTACATAAAGTTTAATAAATTAATAAATAATTTTATCTAACAGTGGAAGCTTTACTGGATTGTGTACCTATTACTTACTTAAATGTTGTGAACTATATTTGTAATTTATCTGTTTGTTTTCCAAATAAACGAAAATAAAATGAAAATAAAAATAATTCATGTAATACCTATAGAATTTATTACGAAGAAATGTCTACTGCACGGCGGAATTTTAAAGCTGCGCTTAAATACGTACAAAATAACCAAGAGAGAATCAAAATGGACATATTGGCTCGGCATGAAACTTCAAAAAAATTTGTTAAATTTTGGAAGGTGGTGAAAAAGCTCAATTATAGGAAGGACATAGCTGTTAGCGCTGTTAGTGTCGCGGGTGAGACGGATAATTGGCTTTTTCACGTTACGTTTGATGACGTAAGTTCTGTGCTGAGACAGATGAAGCGCGGGAAGTCACCGGGACATGATGGCCTTAGCATAGAGCATCTTCTATATGGGGGTCAGTATGTCTGTGATGTTCTATCGCGTTTCTTTAATATTTGTGCGCAACACTGTTACTTGCCAAACGACCTTAGGGCCGGAACATATCTGACGGAAGATCCGTCGCGTTTTATCGGTCGCGTAACGCCAATACATGCAAATGTATAGAAAAACGTTCGACCATGCACACCTGACCGATAATCCGTTAGTACGTCGAGCATACTAACGGATTATCCGTCGACGTCGCGCGCACCACGCACCACGTGAATTTTGACCATTGAGTAAGGAATATAAATGGAGAGGGCAAATAGTATGTACATATAGAAAAATTACATTATTCACATATATAATTATATTTTATATTTTATAGACTCACGGCTGTATCCCCGGAGGGGTAGGCTGAGGTGTAATATTACACCCACATTTCGCCATGATTTTTTTTATACACATATATACGAAATCGACATAAAGCCACCAAACATAGTGTTGTCTCGTTTTGTGTTAGGGATATCTCTGTCAGAAAAAAGAGATAGCCATAGTTTACTGAATAAATTAATCATGACGATATTTTATTAGAAATGTATTCGTGCCACTATCGCCATATTTTTCGCCAAGGTTTGTGATACATCTGCTGTGAAATCGTTGTCTATCGAACATAATAATTTTGTTCTTGTGCATAAATATGTCTAAAAAACCGATATTGGCTCTCAGGCTTTTATACAAGGGTCGTCTTTCGCTTTGCCATTTTCGCCCACATTTGCATTATGGAATAAACTAATCTGGCAAAAGATTTAAACTAACAAACGTAACTTACTACAAAATGTATTATTCTCCTCTAACCGGTTCCATATCGATATCGATTACATTCTGGAGAACAACCCAAATGGCAGCCAGTTTATTTGTCCAACGTTTCGTAGGTGTGCACGCTAATTTCGTAGGTGTGCACGCTAAATTCTTAGATATTGGACATACCATATCCATGTCATTCTCAGATCGGTGATTTTAAGATCGTAAGATTCCAGGGCCGCCAGACCTTACTTATTTTTTCAGAAATGAAATGTGTAGAATAATGTAGTGTTAGTATGTGCTATGAGTGTACGCATATTTGCTAGCTTGGATCGAGGGCCAATTTTTGGGTATGAGGTGCTAAAGGTCCACGGGAACAATTTCCATACATACCTATATAGAAAACATTTTGTGTCTTGCTCTGCAACTGTAGTCTGTAACCCCTTCTATATAATTTGTATAAGTTTTGTGAAAAACCGTAACAAAATCATATTATCGTCTTTTATTTTTGAACCTCCATATCTAAATAGGATATAATTATATTCAAATAAGGCTTGTTGGCTACTATAAAAAATGTTCGAAGTCCGACATATTTTTAATAGTCAAACTCGAATTGCAATATAAATAACTACAGGACTTCAGTGACTACATAACATCAGGGAACACGAAAAATGATTAGGTAAAAGAATATGACAGTAAAATATTGATCTGCCCTGAGTACGGCCCTGCACGAACAAACTTATATGTGTGCATAATAGCCACGCTTTCGGCGAACTTCGGCGAATGTGTGCAGATACGCTCGACGCATTTTCCGTCAGATGTGTACCGATTCATTTGACGGAATAGACGCGACCGAAGATACGTTCGACGCATCTTCGGTCAGATATGTTCCGCCCCTTATTCGTACATTAGTGATACCTATCACTAAGAACAAAACTGGTGATGTCTCGAGCATGGCCAACTTACAGACCTATATCTTTAGCAACAGTGATAGCTAAAGTTTTTGAACGTTTGCTGCATAAAAAGTTGAGTCCGTCTATTAGAATTGACGATGGCCAATTTGGGTTCCGTCCAGATTTATCCACGGACATGGCTGTCTTCTCCCTTAAGCAGGTAGTCAAGCATTACACCAGTCAAGGAACAAGCGTATACGCTTGTTTCCTGGACCTTAGCCGTGCTTTTGACACAATAAATCATGGAATCTTATGGGAGAAGTTGGAGTCTAATAAGGTGCCGTCTGGTATTGTTGATCTGATTAGATATTGGTATTCAAATCAGATCAACAATGTCAGGTGGGGCGGTTCGATATCTGATGATTATAAGCTGTCATGTGGTGTTAGGCAGGGTGGGCTGACCTCGCCTGACCTGTTTAACCTATATATGAACGATTTGGTTGAGGAACTGAGTAGAACACCAGTTGGGCTCAAGTTGGGTAACCGTTATATAAACAACTTGAGCTACGCTGATGATATGGTTCTAGTTTCACCGTCGATAAAAGGTCTGAGAAGGCTAATCACCACTTGTGAATGTTACGCTAAAAGCCATGACTTAATATATAATGTTAAAAAAACAGAGGTAATGGTATTCAGGTCGGGAAGGGGGCCCAACAATGTACCACCTAAGTATATGGCTCAGTGGGCAATCGTTAAGATTAGTAGAAATGTTCAAATATCTTGGTCACATGTTAACATCCGACATGAAAGATGATGCGGACATAGATAGGCAGCGCCGGTCACTTTCGGTGGTGGGCAATATGATAGCTAGAAGATTTTTCAAAGCTAACGTGCAAACGAAAATGCACCTATTCAGGTCATACTGCCAAAATTTGTATACGTGCCAACTCTGGACTGAATATACAAAAAAGTCCTTAGATAGTATCCGCGTCCAGTACAACAATATCTATAGGCACCTAATGGGTTTAAGTCGGCACTGTAGCGCCTCTGGTATGTTCGCGGAGGCTAGGTTGATCACATTTAACGCAATCCAAAGAAACCGGATTGCTTCATTCATGTCTAGAGTTGGTAGGTATGTGTAGAAATAGTATAATAGTCAAAGCTAGAGTCAAAGAATTGGCAGATAGAATGTATTCCACACGTATGTACAGACGCTGGCTAGTAATAGCTGCATAGTTTTTTATTTTCTATTTTATTATATTTCATTGTTATACCTAATTCATTTGATCTTATTATTGTTATTATCAGATTCTTTTATTATTTTATCATGAATTATTAATTTACTTATTATCTACTTTGTGTTGTGAATAATTGTAATATTTTATTGATAATTAATTTGTATGATTATGGATAGTATTTTTTTAGGGTTCCGTAGTCCACAAGGAACCCTTATAGTTTCGTCATGTCCGTCCGTCTGTCCGTCCGCAGCCTAGCTCAAAGACGCCTGGTGCTAGAAAGCTGATATTTGACATGAATATAGACATACGATATTGCAACAAAACTGTAAAATAAAATTTTAGAAAATATTTTTTTAAGGGTATCTCCCTTACATATATAGTGGGGCTTAATTTTTTTTTGGTTGAGTACCCCATTGTGTGGGGTATCATTGGATAGGTTTTAAAAAAATATTATTAGTTTGCTCAAATTATTTTTCGATCAAGTGATTGGTTTGTCAAATATCAAGCTTTGAAGTGAAAAAAATTGTTAGACTCAAGTGTCCCCCCCCCTCTACCGGCTAAACCATTCATTTGGAAGAGGTGAAAAAATTACAAATGTAGAACATGTAACGAATTTAAAATTAAAACTATCACGGCTAAGTAGACATCACTAGTTTACGAGTAATCGTCGGTTAACTTATAAATACCTATTTCTGTGAGTTTACATTGGGAGCGCTGGCTTAATCTTAAAGATGCCCGTTTTTAGTTCCATGTGAAACAGAAGTTATTATCAATAATGGCCATTATGGGCAACTACGGAACCCTATATTGCGCGTGGCCCGACACGCACTTGGCCGGTTTTTAACTTAGACTGTGATATAATGACTTGTATTACGATTTTATTTAATGTAGATTTAAAAATATCTGAACTAAAATTTTTAGTAACTAATGTTTGATGATTAATTGTAATTTATTTTATTATTGCGCTGTGTGTAAAATTATGATTATTTTATTGATTAGCTATGGATATGAATCTGAAATAAAGCTTTATTATTATTATAGTAATTGTATGGGGATGATAAAAAACAATAAAAATCATTTGTTTTACATACAGTATATAATTTACTAATATACTTACTGACAAATAAAATAATATGTAATTGAAATGCGGTCGAGTAAACTAAAAGTACGAGTTCGTCGCTGACGGCAAGCTGCAACTGCACGCGACTTGTCGCTCCGACACTACTGATTTCTATGTATTCTATGAAATACCTTCCGTAGGGTGCGACAAGTCGTTTGCCACGAACCGGCTGGCCGCCAGACTGCACATTTGTATTAACAATGGCATTCTCTAAGACGACAGACAGAGAACGTCAGAGACGTCTCATAGAACACTCAAAACTCAAAACCAATAGAAATACGGCGATGCCGTGTACTACTGCCGTCTGCGGTAGTATTCAAAAGAACGAATACAGCGACACGTTGCGAAGAGGTGTCGCCCAGACATGACGTCTGCCGTTGCGATTCGCGGTCAGCTACGAATTCGTACTTTTACATACAAAATTAACATTCAGAGTTTAGCGCGACCTAAACTTAAAATATAATTAAATAAGAACTAGTCTTTATGTTCCTTATCAATTGCCTTTCTTGACTGTTTTTCTGCATAATGTGCTTCTGCAAACTTCTGATCTGCGAACTTTGGAGGTCCACCTAATTGCGTAGTTTCTGGTATGTTCAGTTCTTCATTGAGCTTCTTTGCTAGGAAGTATATTTCAGCAAGCGCAATGATCAAAGCACACATAACGCCTAAGAGAAGTCTAAAGCCGAAGTCTAAGCTGCCAATCATCCATTCTACTCCCTTGAATCCAAAGAGGAAGCCCGCAAATATCGAAATGATGAACTGGCCGATTGCAATCAACTGGCGGTTTACTTGTTTCACTGAAAAGTAAATTGTATTTTAGGGCATCCGATAAGCAAACTTTTACATTACTACACAATGGTTACCACTCATTTATAGAAACATTTAAATAATTTTTTATACTTACACTGATAAGAAATACTGTCTTCTGGGAATCTCATCCTAACATTGTCTACAGATTTTGTCATTTTCCTGTACAATCTTGTTTCTTGTTGTGCCCTCAGTTTAACACATCTGGCTTCAAGAATTGGATTCCTCTTTAGAATTTCATTATCTGGAGTCTTAATTTCAGTGCCTTCTAACAATTCATACAAGTATGGAACATTTTTCACTCCATTGCTTCTTTGCTTTTGAAGGTATTCATATAACCAGTCTATATCAGTAGTTGTTAAATATAGTTTATCTTCTTTATCACTTTTACTATTCTTTGTCTTTTCATTGCAATTTTCTTTAGACGCCTTTGTAATCTCTTTGCAGTCCCCTGTAGAGGTCTTAGATATTTCAGTAAAATCTTCATTTGATTCTGGTGCAACCTCTTTGGAATCACCTTTAGAATGTTTACATTTTAAATCATTGTCATTTTCCTCTTTAGATAGATTATCATCATCATTTATTTCAGCATCTTCAACTTTGACAGTTGCTTTTATTTTATTTAAATTCTCAATATCTGTGCTATTTAGATAGACAGGTATTTTCTTTATATCTGCAGTATCTTGTTTCTGCTTTACGTCATAATCTTTACCTTTAGCTAATTTTACGATATTTATAGGTACATCATCATCTACTGGTAGTGATTTGATGTAGTTTAGCAAGTTGTTTGATGGGTAGATTGAAAGGTTAGTGTTAACAAGAGATCCTTGTAAATCCATGGTTTATTTGTTGGCAATATTCAGTTTATGATTGAGGTCAGCATACAAATCTCTTAGTTCCTCTTCCTTTTCTTCAAATGTGTTATCAATTCTTTGACATTTAAAGTTCATATCATCAATAAATTGGTCCCATTCCTTTTGCCGCTTATCACGATTTGCTTGACGCTTCTTTTCGTTCTCCTGAAAAGCATAGTAATATGTTAACTTAAGTAAAATCAATATACCAATATATCTTTCCCAGAAATGTCTGTTTTATATTCAATAAGTAATGGTCTTAGCATATTATTAACATGTTTTCGTGGCAGACAGAACGTGACGATTCCTTGACATCATCGTATTTAAAATTATCGTAATAAAATACACGTGGCGAGAAACACGGAGTGAATGGGACAGCATTAACATACCTTTATGGTAATGATTTGAAATTGTGGTGAAGAATAACATTACAATTTAGAAATGAAGGAACAGCATAATAAGCTTATGAATATTATGACCATCCAAATATTATTATCTTTGCTTATATAAATTCAGTCTATTTGTTTTGACTTTGCACATTTTGAAGAACTTTGTTAAATTTTATTCACAAACAAACCTCGTGACTACCCAGATATGTCTTCTCAACCTCTTCAGAAAGCTCTAATGCTTGCTCCAACTTTTCTGTTAGGATTGGTAGACCTGTTTCACCACTCTTTTTTATTTTCTCTACTTGGCTGTCTTTTATATCTGTCAATTTCTCAAGGATGGCAAACAAATTCTCCACTTCTCTATCTCCACGCTTTTCCTGAAATCAAAACATATCTTTTAATGATCCACTAAGTAGAGTTTTGGCTTGGAGTTCGTTGAATGATTGGAGAGTGACACACACTCTTGATGTGGAAAATATGTCGCTATACAAAATTTTTTTTCCTTTTGTATATAAAAAGCAAAAATATTTTTTCCACATCTTACTACTAAGTAACAATTTACTTGCGAATTGCATCAAAATTGACTTTGATAGTAAACACTCAAGAATTAAAGGCTCAAATTTCATTTTCAGGCATCATTCTGATTGTCATGTGATGTGCAGATGAGCATTCATTGTGTATGTACTTCAATATTATTTTGTTTATGTGATGCCTATTTATGAATAAAACTAAGTTATGTCAAAGTACAAATTTTACAAAGAATCATCACATTAATCGAATGCTTTACATCAATACTGAAAGACAAATTGTATGAGGCGATAAGGGTACATGAATAAATGTTTTTCAGTCTGTACCAGACCTACTTTGGGTTTATACCTGGGAACATAACATAATCGTTGATAGCTAAATACATACCTCGAATTCGTTGAGCATAAACTTTATTTCTCCATTTAGAAATGGTCGGTGGTCGAAAAGTCTTGACCAGATTTCACCAATTTCTGGAAAAGTTTAAAATGGTAGTTAAGGTTAAGGCTGACCATTAAACGTACACTTTGTATTTAATAATACTTTGTAAATCTTGATATCACTAATATGATTAAAAGTAACGAAAGCTTAGTCCAAATTCTTTACACATTTGATAAATTTAAAAAATATACAGAGCAACATCTATGAACATTGCAGCTGCGTCTTAAGTTAATTCATGAGCCAAAGGTAAAATCGTATTATATCTATAAACTACTATTAATTTCAAAAGTTTATCAATAAAAACTTACAAGCTACACAAGGTAAACATAATTCGGAAATACACAAATTGGGAGACATACCTCGTGACAGCTCCGTCATTATAAATTTTGTCATTCACTCTTTAACTTTTTCATTCTATTTTTACAGATAACAAATGCAACACGTATGACTTCCGCTTCGCGTTTGGATATTCGATGAATAATAGGTAATTATTCATTTTAGAGTTATAACCTCGAATCAAATATAAAAGCTAATGCTTGCTTGTGCACAGTGACACCAAAAAAGGAATATCTGCGGTAAATACTACAAAACACGCCATTTCGCTTCCAAATAAAAAGTAGGGCTATGGTACTGAGTCATTTACCCTGTTTATACAGCGATACTCGCCTATAGCGAGTGCCTTGAAGTCTTCTTTTTATTGCTGCATAACTACTTTTAATTATTTGATTTAAGATTCGAACAGATAACAGTTAGCTGGAAAGCTCCCGCGTCCTTGTTCCTTAACAGGGTCGCAGCGCTGTACAATATGGTGAATTGTCCAGCATCTATTCGCTGCAGTTGGTCGCATGCTTGCATTTTTGCAACTTTACTGCAGAAAGGCGGCGCTTTTGTCAGGTGCTTTTGTAGCTTCTAATTTGTATCAATCATAGGTTGAATTTCGGCGGTGGAATGTAAATAACTCAGTGTTGTATCATAATTTCATTGCGATGAAATGCAATAAATGTTGGTACCATTCGATCGTTGATTGGTGGTAGTGTTGGATAATTATAATGCGTCGAATTTAATATAAATATTATAAAAAAGTTGAAAAGCATCGCAGCTATTGTTTTTAATGTATACTTTCTTAATATTTAATAAAATATTTGACTTGCCTTTTATACAGGGTTATTTGTAAAACACTGTTAACCTCTTAGGGGGTGGTTATATTCATCATTATGAACAACTTTTGTTCTGGAACTTTAGCAAAATCGCGAAAAAAATATCAGCTATTCCATACATTTTGTCGGGTTCAAAGTTCTACTTTGTATGAAACAGCTGGTTAACGGTGTTTTACAAATAACCCTGTATAAGTGGATAAATTATAAATATCAGCATCAGGTGATAATGATCTGGGAAAACAGATTTAGCATCCATTGATATGCAAAATCTTGCATCAGAAAGTTATGTTGTGAGTTATCCTGTCATGCTGTCGTGAAGCAGTCATGCTGATCAAGGAGACGGCACAGTGACAGCGACCGCTCGTGAACCCTTTCCGCAGCCGCAGATCGGGGCGTAAAGGGCGCCATGTTCATAATGAACTTCAGCCATGGTGAGTTGGTGAGTTATGAGCCTGCAGACGGGGAACCAAGAGCACCATATGCCTCTCCCAAAGTAACACCTTGGTAGAAAGTCGGATGCCAGTAACGTATAATATTAAGAATCAATGGATGTTAGCAAGAATACATGATAGGGCTCGCCAGCAATAAATGGCAGGCCCATCTCGGTGGGGTTGCGGCAAAGTATGCCGACTGCGATTCGCGTCATACCACCGACAAAGAAGAGAGGACACCGCAGTGGTTTTAGTGAGTAGGGGAGTCTTAGATTCCTCATATGGCCGGTTACACGAAGACAGCCGAGTCGACCCGCCGGTTATGGTTTCCTAGTTCCTTAGTTCTCTTAGTTCACGATGTGACGACTGTGACGAGAGACTTTGGTTCTCTCTGCGTTTTCTACCAACACTGAGACGACTCAGTGTTGGTGCATTAGCTCCAAAGCACTGTTTGAATCGAGGCCAGTGTCACCATTCTATCACCTGAAAGCATTCTCGTGTAGCACGGTACCAACGCCATTAGTGAAAATTTTACCCACGAAATGGCGATATTTACTGACCGCTAAACATGATTGTTTTCTTCAAACGGTGTTTCAAGTGAGCATTACTTTAACGATAAGCACCAGGTTTGCTTGAAATTAGCTAGTTTATGAGCAGCGGCCACTAGCAGCAACATTAAAAGGGAGCTGTATTTATCAAAGTTTTTATTTACTATTAGTGTACCAAAATTTTCAGTCCCGTACGGTATATCGAATTACCCTTGAACGATATAACTGTCTACAGAAAGCATGGGTCACCGACGAACGGTAATACGAAAAAGCTATTAGTCGATACCATTATTTAGCGAAAGCACGTTTCGCCGAATAACGCTACAAAGAATTAATGGTTGGCCGATAGCAAGATTTGCCGATGTCATGGTTCGTCGCAACACGCTTTAACTAAATAATCCGTTACCGATAGCAGTTTGCATCGAAAGCACTTTTTTATGTGTAGGTACCTAATAGGTTATGTTAGGTTTTCTTGTGACCCCGCACTCGAAAAGTCGACCTAGCTTATTGGGCGACTAGGTAACGATGACAAGTGATGTAAGAAAAGGTGCTTTCGATGCAAATTACTATCGGTAAAGGATTATTTAGTTCAAGCGTGTTGCGGCGAACCATGACATCGGCAAATCGTGGTATCGGCCAACCATTCATTCTTTGTAGCGTTATTCAGCGAAACGTGCTGTCGCTAAATAATGATATCGACTAATAGTTTTTTCGTATAACCGTTCGTCGGTGAACCATGCTTTATGTAGACAGTTATATCGATCAAGGGTAATTCGATATACCGTACGGGACTCTAAAATTTTGGCCAATAATTTTCAGCTTTTTTTTTGACGTGACGTCTTATAAATTGGTTTGCCGGGTGACACTTCAAGAAACTGCGTTACGCTCCGCTCACGTTATGCGCTCACAATGAGAGCGAGTGAGAGGCACGCGTCCCGCCTAAGAGCGAGAGAGACAGACATAAAAAGTGAAAGGCACGCGTCTTTCATCCTTCTTCCTACTATACGAATGAATATTCACATTAAAATTATTTTACCACTCAAAGTCGTTGTCACGTAAAACTTTCGCCCGTATACCGACTTTACAGGCAACCAATTTTTTTTGTAGATAATATATTATCATAAACAACGTCCTAGGGCTAAAACATAGATGAAGGTAATAAGCGTAGGACATCGTGACTGCCCAAGAGGCGGCGCACGAGTTCCGCGTGCGCTTCTCGTAGCGTTAGTAGACTACGTCGTTCTTTTCCGCTCGTAGTATGAAAGAGGATGTACCTATGAGGGCAAGTATGATGGATGCAGATGGATGCATGTGAGGGACAGGGCTCACCTCAGCGGGCCAGCTTAGGCGGGGTCGCGGTAGTAATGCTAACGTAGTTCCCGTGACCCCGCTATTCAATGGGGTCGGATAGAGCAACACCATGGTGGTTTTAGTGGGCAGTCCCGGCGCTTCTCGTGGGATAGTCAGCACACTCTCCCTAGACTGATCACCTTTAGGGGCACAGCCTGGGGGGGTAAGCCCGTACATTGGTTGGTTTCCATCATAAGCCAAAAAAAAAATAGGACATCGAGACTAAAATATCCGATCGCAGTAATGTTAGTACCGGATATTGTGTTTGACAATAGCCTCGTTCAGTCGTTCACACTTCAGTTGCAATTTCGGTACCGTTCGTTCTCCAGTCTCGATGATTCAATCAATTCAGTAACTTCATTCATCTTTGTCAAGAATGGGTGGCTCATAAGTTGACGTGTATAGATGCGATATTGTTTTTATTTGCGCAGAAGTGTTTTGCTGGTGACAATGTGTTATATTAGCATTCTGATGTTCGTTAAATTTGTGTGATTTGTTAACTATAAACGAATGTGAAGTTTGGGACTTGAACCAGTGGAACTTCGTGTTTTGGCCACCATGCCGGGTCTTATTGGTATTGGTGAATTCATTGAGGAAACTCGAGAGGATTACAGTTCACCTACTACTTCAACTTTCGTTTCTCGTATGCCACAATGTCGCCAAACCATCAGTGCATTAGAAGAGGTAACTAAAATGTTTATAATAGTTATATTACAAATGTTGTCCAGAAAACAATAGTTTGTGGTAAAAAACATGAGGTTCAAAACATTGAAAACGTAACTTTTACTGCTCTGTATACAATAACTCGATATATTTGGCAACGCAGTTATTTGTAATAGGCACATACACCTAGATGGTAAGCGAGTAACGAGGGCACACGAGTGACGAGGGGAACGGTTTTGCCAATAGATAAGAGAATCTGCATTTATTGGTATACATGTACGAACGTTGCGAGCAGCGTCTGTGTGTTTGGCACAGGCGTATCATGTTCAATTTGCGATTCGTATTTATTTAAGTAAGTGTGGATGTAAACTCATAAATATTTATTTTATCACAATGTTTACGTAAACGCTCTGGTCATAATGATTAGGCTGGAGTGTAGGCGCGCCTCGACCTTGGTAACGCCCCCTTGTTGAACAAAAAATAAATAACACACCCTGATATAACTTCTGCCCACGCAATAAGTCTGCGAGCAAATTCCGCCAATTGTTATTTGCTAACGAGGAACGACTTATTGCTGAACAAATTTTAGTTTATCACGGCATTTGCTTACGCTTTTGCAATAATAATTCGGAGCAGCAAAAACTGTTGTTATTACGGACTCAATAGATTTTTTCATGCGATTCCAAAATCGAATAATTCGTAAGCAAAGTTTCATTCGTCGTAAACTCTGTTTAACATCGGATAGTCACTACAGCGTAGCGTAAATAACACAGTTCAGTGACATTCTTTTGCAACAAACAATCACACTAGATCCTACGGCAGAAGCGCAATCTGCGGAGCAAATAGCAAATACAGCAAGACAAGTCGGTAGGTATAAAGTTTGCAGGGCTTTTCATGAATTCTGTATAGGTAGAACTATGTTTTGTTTCGTTTATCCTATTGTACTAGTGCCGACCGCAAAAAATCTGCGCTATTATCAGAAAATATACTCTCTGACAACCTTCTAATTTCCAAACATCCCATTCCCACTTCTGATTTACCGACAGATTAATTTGAAACATACCTAAAAACACTTCATAATAATTACGGTCTTGTTTTGTGACATTAATTTTTTTATGATTCTTTCGTCATTTCGTAATAGAGCTTTTCGTCACTGCATCTCTTTTACCCGGATCCGGAACAAAAGGGTCACTTCCAGCTAATTCGTAGCCGACCGCAGACAGGAGGCTATTAGCAATGATAACTTTTGTTTTTGTAAAATTCTGATTTATAGATAACTGCCGGCAACCGATAAAGCCGAGGCATTTAGTATATTACCAGACTATCTTCGCGTTTTCAGCCAAGATATGATTTCTATCTCTACTTAAGATTTTATTGAGAATCTAAACCATCCACCCACGAAAATATCACTTTCTCGGTCTAGCTTTCAGGAAAATATAATGCTCTTACTGGTTCTTAATTACATACATAGGCTCACGCCTGTCTCCCCGAGGGGGTACACAGAGGCATATTAAACGCCCACTTTTCGCCAGTGTTTTGATCCCACGTAATAGGTGGCGATCCTATTGCCGCTTATCGGGATATTTTGTTTGCCTCGTCCGTTGATCGGCAGGTGCACCACTTGCAGGTGAGGCATAGGTTCCCACTAAGAACTTAGGGTCCCAAGCCAACCTGGTACCTAATTACTTATTATAAAACTTACGTGCAGTGTATGTTTCTTACTCTTTCAAGCAAAACCTTCTGAATGATTTTACATCGAGTAAAAGTAAAGCATCTGAAATCAGAATGGCGTGTATTACCGTTAAATCCGATCCCCAACCCCCAAAGCAAGCCTTAAGGGGCGAAACCGCGGGCAAAAGCTAGTACAAATATACATACATACATAGACTCACGCCTGTTTCCCGGAGGGGCAGGCAGAGACTACGGAACGCCATTTGCAACGATCCTGACATATCTCTCTTGCTTCATTCACTCCCATCAGATTCCTCTTCTGTTCAGGGTACTTCTAACCTGTCCTGTTTTTAGGATGTCTTCAATCTGATCAGAGAACCTCCGCCTAGGTCTTCCCCTTCGTCCTGTCCCTTCCACACTTGCCTTATCTCTTTCATCATCCACCCTCTCCGCGTGCCCAAACCATCTTAGCATACCTTTCTCGATGCTTGTCACTACATCTTCCTTTACCCCACAATACTCTCTTATCACACAATTCTTTACTCTGTCAGTCAAAGAAACACAACACATACTTCTCAGTGCTCTCATTTCTACAGCATTTATTCTACTTTCATGACTCTTCTGCCATACCCAACTATCACTACTATACATAAGAGTAGGTACTAACTAATGGTGGTTAATATAGCATATAGCACAATAGCACAGCACGCTAATTTTATTTCGCATCTAATAGCAAGTTCATTCGGCTCTCGTTTGTGCGAAAAATAGCATATAGAATCAAACATCGCGCCGACGCGACGGCGCATCGCACTTCGCACGTTCGCAGCGCTGCGAATTGCGATATTTGCGATCAGTCTTTGCGTGCTAACGCGAGCAGCCAGATGTGAACTTGCGTAGCGTGTGCATTGTAGCGGCTCGACGGCTCGCGCGATTTAAGTAGGTAGGCATATAAGTACGCGAGTTACTTTACGTTCTAAAAAGTTAAGTGTTTTGTGTTTGATTTAAAAAAACTGATAGGACACGTAATACTGTGTATCTATGAATGATCTGTGTAACATGTGTGTTAAAATGTTTTAAATAACTCAATATAAATTAAAGAAAAAAGTTATTATTACATTTTATACTAAGAAGAAATGTACAAATATGTATTGTTTATTCATGTGTAACATTACAGTTCACAATGTTATCTGCCCACGCGTTAAGTCTTCAGACTCGTTAGGCAAATAGCATGTTCGTCGAAGCTATGTTAACCAACGTTCAAATATGGATAGCACGACAGCGCGCTAAATCGTACATGTGCTAAAACTAGCGGTCACACGAAGGGAGTTGACGCTTCGCACAATAGTATGCTATATTATAGCATTTTTAATAGCACGCTAAAAAAATTTAGCATATAGTTCATAGCATGCGATTGATAAATAGCGGATTCGAACATCATTAGTACTAACACCCCTCTATGCACAGCCAAACGTGCCTTTTTGGACACGTTTTGGCTATTCATAAACGCCTTCAGAGCTCCATTCACTCTATTACTTTCAATATCTTCTACATTCTTACCATCTCTTGTAAACAGCGTTTTCAACTAATGTGAAAAGAGGGCACCATTTAATGATAGATCCATTATTCAAATGTGGCAATAACAAAATACGTAGCTCACACAGGAATTGCATTGTAAGAATTACCTTACGGATATTGGAAGATAAATAAATTAAGCTCTTAATTACGGAGGTACGGTATTATTGTTTTCAAATTACTATTTTTATCAGTTCGACCTTCTTCAGATAAAGCTTTTTTTTTAAATGTTGTATTATTGTCAAGGATCCCATTTTGTTTGCAATTTTGTCTGTAATCGGCTTTCGTAATCGTTTTATCGATATCTTGTTTTGATCGCGATATAATTATTAGATTTGTGTACTTACATAATTATGTATTTGTGTACGTATATTACTTCTTTTACCAAACATTTATCGTATAATTACCAAATGGCAAATTAAGATTATATTTATTTCTTCTTAAACGACATGTCAGACAAATATGTACATATTAAATCGTAAGTAATACCGACCGAATACTTTTATATTCAACTTGGATAAAAATTAGAGGTTGGATGTTCTTTGAAATTGCAAGATATGTTACTTCTTGCTAATACCACGTTTTCTAGATGATTGTAGTACACGTTGTGGGTTCTAAAACTTCTAAACTCTGGTTAAACGCCATGTTGTAAAAGAAATTTAAAGTATACCTTTAACAACGAGGCATTAACCACAGATAGGCGTGTTCACAACGGCTATAAAACAAAAACGCGTTTCAACGTTATGCTATAAATTAAGAGCAGACTATTTTTTATGCTATAATATATTAGTAACACACATTGTAGCAAAAATGCGACAGCGTTCGATTTCGTTACGTTTTTAGCGTTTTGACGGCATGCTTTTTATTTGCGTGCAACAGATAGCAGATATGTAACGGAGTGTTGTTTCGTTGGATCTAGCGCGGATTTTGATTGATATAGAAACTAGCTTTTGCCCACAACTTCGTACAACAAACATCAAAATGATTCCACACTTGTCCAACTTTAGGCATATTTAAAACTATTATTTTGTATTGACTAACTATATTACACTTAAACTAAATATTCACAAGTAATTTACAACTTTTAACCATGTATATGTATATACACGCGACATAACAGACATAAAGATAAACATTCAAAAGTTCATAACGAAATGCGCGAGAGCTATAACACAAATTTGTAACACAGCACGCTGACAACAGAACCGAAAACGAACTGCGCTTTTGAAATGCTTTTTATCCGCGCCTGCGCTTTTAAGTACTTGCGCTTTTTCGTTTTGCTACATTAGATAGAGATAGCAAATCTCAAACTATGCGAAAGAAAGAGCGAGTAACATGACATGACAGTATGTAATCAGTATACATTTGATTTTCGCTCTTATTTTAATGGTGCAAAAGTTGATTTATATAAATAAACAAGACACGTTGACATCTTGTGGCGACGCAATAGAACTAACAGGTAACATCGATCATACCATATGCCATCAGTTTGTATTGATATCGCATTTTTGCATAGATGGCGTTACTTGTCTATACTCAAGTAACCTTCGTCAAAATATTAAAAACGGATAGCATAGCAGATTGGAGTGGAAATAAAAAACATACTGCTTCTGCTATATTTTGTAAACGGCGTTTTTTTTCTGCTATGTAATATAACGAGCACCTTTAACCACAGATATGAGAAGTATCAGATGTAACGCACGGCACAGTTGCGTGCGGCCACTAAAGCAAATACAAAATTGAAAAGCGAATACAAACTCGTCTCAGTGCGCTACGAAGCATCGTACAGTTCACGCGTCACGATCACGTCAACTTTTAAATTCTCAAAATGCCGTCTTGTGTTCTTTAAACACTGTAAAAGTTGTTCCTAAAAACAAAAACAGGAAAATGGAATATCTTTTCACGGGTAACTATTGATAATTTGACTGTTTCCTAATTTAATTTCGATAAAATTCGTATTTGTGCAAGAAATATGTAAGTGTTGCCAGTTTTTGTCGACGCCGTTCTGCCTGAATTAGGGAAAATGCACTTGTCAATTGATTATGTGATAATGATTGTCATGTTAATGAAAAATACATTACCGTATTATAAAAGTATACTGTAGATATATCTTCTTTCTCATAAATATAGTAATAGAATTTCAATTTCCATTAGTATATACCTTACATAATATTGTTTTGAGTTCGATCCCCAAACGATCCAAATATTCGTGTACACCCTGCTACTCGTCAAGGTTATAAACTTTGACCTTTGCACCGTTCTTATGGTGTAGGGAATAAGTATCAAAATCGTACAGCAACTGTTTAGCTTGACTTGGTGCCGTGTGTACATACATACTTATGGCGTAGGGAATAAGTATCAAAATCGTACAGCAACTGTTTAGCTTGACTTGGTGCCGTGTGTACATACATACTATTTATTTCTCAACTAATCGACGCCAGCGGCTTCGCACGCACATATTTTCTTATTTCTCGTTTTGCCCGATCCCGTGGGAATTTCGAGAAATCCCGTCTTGGTGCACCCCTACGGTTCCCAAGAAACATACATGCTAAATTTCAGCTTCATGCGCCGAGTAGTTTCGGCTGTAGCTTGTCTGTCAGTCAGTCAGTAACGCAAGGATTTTATTATATACAGATTTACGAAGTAGTTAAAACTTAACTCGGTACCTACATTTAAGAAATGTATTTATAAAAGCATTAATTAAATCCATGGTAAATTCTTCAAAACCGCAAATGAATATAAGAATATTACATAACTATATGCAAAATACTGGGAGATTATTCATAATCTGGCAACTTTACACACACATAGACGCGCGTGTCCGTACAGTGCCAGTCGCCAATGGTCACGCACACATAGCTGTCAACGTGCCACGCTTAGTTGGACGAATACGCTACATCTGATTCTTGTTAATAAATCTATGGCATTAACCATAAACGTTGTTGAACACGGGTGAAACTGCAGGGAAAACTAATTATAATACCTGCTTATTAGCGCGCCAGCCTAGTGATTGTTGATTATCTGGACTAAATAGGGCAATTAGGAGGGCAAAAGATACTTGTTAAGGCAAAGTAAAAGTAATTTAACGGATTGCCCAAAACTAAATTATTTCCCAAATTGAAGATACTAATGGACTTCCAAATAATTCGGCATATCTCCTTGCTAGCTAGTTATATAATAAGCCTCGCAGCGTCACAGTCGCAAAGAGGATTTTTAAAAGCATGGATAGAAATGTTGCTTCACAAATTTAAATTTTTGCACATCCAATTCACACCGCGCGTTGCCGTTTAGTAGAAGCATTATAGCTGTCTCGGTATGCAGCAAAATACGGTTCGGTTGAGCGACCTTGTACGTATCTTAGCGTTTCATAGAAATGTCGACTAAGTGTTGAAGAATTTGACTTGATCTTTGCAACGGAGACTTATCGATTGAGACTGGGTACTTGAGATGCATTCGCAATACTCTGTCGCTACCACTCGACATCGTAAACATTGGATTCATTGCGAGACGTCTTATAAACCACGATACTGTGTATGTATAGGTACCTACTGTGCACTTGTGCAGCTACTTTGTGTGATTGAGACATACAATATGAAATAATTAAATTAGTGATAGCACGATGCCACATGCGAATGTCATTTAATGCCAATGTTCGCCAATTTACTTAATTTTTTGAGGATTTGCTGTAGCCGCTTGTGATTTTTGCACGTGAAAACCTACATACATATTATTAAAACATTTAAATCGTTTTATTAGGCCACATGCAAAATCTTTACTTAAATATATCGAATTTCATGTCAACGCAAAGGGTCACGAAAATCGTGCGATATGGCTGAATCCGTTATACATCATCACACAGAAAATTTGCGTTTTAATTATCTACTTTCACAAACCGATATTTATACCGTAGTTATATCACAGTGTAAAAGATACACAGTATACTGGATGCTTCTTTGATGTTGAGAAAGAAGTCTACAATGTCTGGACTGACGTTTCAACCCGTCACCTGCCACTGACCCTGTACGGCCGTCTAGTCTAATCACTGTTTGGTACACGCACTGTGGTTATACAATACTCCATTCTTGTTTCATATCAGTTGACATTCATCAGCTGCCCGCCATAAGTAAGCAGTCTATAATTATAGTGTTGTTCACCTCGCGACTTCAACCTGCTGTAATCATAAGTTGGAGGCTGTTTAAATGAATCACCAATTTGATTACTTTGCTTACTGGGTATCAAATGCCAATCAGTTGCCAATAGAAAAAAGCCAAATAATTGTATCTTACTTATACTTGTGAGTAGAACAAATATTGTAATCATTAAGTACTTTTATATTTTGTCTTTTTGGATAACTCTCTAAGGTAGGTAGTTGTTTCTTGTATAATATAAACCTTGACAACCGAATAAAAAATGGTAATGCATTATTCTCTAAGAATAGAACATAGTTGTGATGATGCCAGTATTTCGCGCCTTACTGCGTGAGAACCTTATCTGGCGATATGATGATGTTAAAAACACTGCTGCCTGCCCTCTAAAGCAAGGTGCCTTCGTTAGACGTATGGGCCTATGTTTGTACTACGATATAGTAGCAGAACCGTGATTATCAGTTTAGAGAAAGTTCGACATTGATATCTCTCCGGCTACTCATTGCTAAAGGAAACCTTGACCGGTTGGTCGACTGATCGCCAAACAAGTTTCAAGTTGCGGAAGCGAGTATTTTATTTTCATTGCAATATAAGGCTCGTCTCTCGCTTGATGAATGGTGATATAAAATGGAATGAATTACGTTGTTCGAAGAAATTAATATTGGACTGTGAAAACAAGACTTTTAAGTGCGACTAGGGCTAGAGGCATAGGAAAACTGAATGTACTTTTTCCACGGACTTTTGAATAATAATATATGTGTTAGTTTTTATTGCTTCTCAAAGATGAGTAAACGAGACATTTGATAAAGTATGTATTATCGACTTCTTTTGAGCGGTTTTGAGCAGCAACTTTAAAACATTGCAATTGCAGCTAAAGAAGCCAAAAAATATCTACTCCAAATCATCTGCCTAAAACGTGATATACTTACTATTTTGGGAATATTTAAAGTAGATACGAGCAACCCAGCTGTGGTATCTAGGCTGATTGCAGTTAATGGATCAGCTAGGACCTCGGTAATCCATTAACCCATAAAACAACTCAACAATTTGAGTATAAGACTACTTAAAAGCTGCAACAAGATTCAGATTCACATATAAACTAAAATATCTAAAGGCTGAAGTGATGATACGCCAAATAAAAATCCGTGGACGCAATATGACAAGCAGAAATGAAAGAAGCCAAAGCAATTTCTGTTTTCGTAAAATTATTCATCTCAATCTTGAAAGTCACTTTGGCGGATTAAATTCGGTCGAAGTGACTTTCAAATTCGTGATAAACTACCAGTATACTTTATCACGTCATTTCATAGAATAATTACCTATTATCATGTGTGGTGATCAAACTGCGGTAACTCAGCGCATGGGAGTTTATAAAATTCATCTATACTATGTAGTAGTAATATGTCTAGAGTAGTCTACGCCTCTAGTAGTTAAGTGTAGGTACCGCTGTCGTTATCCAGAAAGAGATTTAGATGAGCCAAGTTCCATACAACGGGACGGAAATTTTGGTGGTTCAGCAGCCTATTTTAAATGTTGTGTTTAAAAACCACACGCTCATCGTAATCGGGCAGAGTTCTAGCGGCAGAACTGAACTACTCAAAATACAGCAGTTGGGATGATGGCATTCGGGTGACGACGGACTAATGTATAGTATAAATAACTGCTTCAGATCCATCTTTTTCTCATTGACAGCAACGGTAGGCTGGAGGCCTTAGATCAGTAACCTATTGCCTGTCCCAAGAACCACATATGGCTCATAACAATCGATATTCTATTGTCTTGTTGTTATATACGTTTTTAACACTCACTACTTTTAGAAATAACTTGGCTAACATGATGTGTTAAAATATACATACTTACATGTATATTGCACATTTCACTTCACATTTAATGTTATATAATTTGAACATTTTTAGTTAGGATCCCTCCTCCAATTATGAATTTCTACCATCTTGGTATCCTCTCATACTAAATTTCTCCAATATTGGTTCAGCTGTTTAGGCGCAGTCTGGTGACCTACACACGTACACAGAAGCATTATATTCACAAGGATGAGACATAATTAATATACAACACGCTACAATACAATACGAGAAGGAGCACAGTAGCTAACCATAAACGTCATTTAATTCAGATGAGATTGCGAGACGAAGCTAGGACAAAGATAGATTGCAAGCATTTATTTTATAGTCCTGATAACTCTCGAGAAAGGCATTCTATTTATTAAACTCGCCGTTTATGTGCATTATATCCTTATCTCAAATGGAAGTGCAAATTCAGTCGGCTCCAAGTTATTCTCCCATATCAAACTGAGTATTGGCGCCAGTTTTCAATTTCCTGCTACTCGTACGTTGACCATCACGGCCAGAATATCGGACCACGTTTCCGCTAACAAGTAAAACAAACTAAAGTAGAAAGGTGGTTTTATGAGCACGCGCATGGGTCACTGGGTCGACTAAGCATTCAGATTTATGGAAATTATCAATTTAAAAGTCATCATACTTTGGAAAGCAGTGCCATTAACACACATTAAACATTAAAATGATCGAAACGTTATAGAAAATGAGCTATTGTTGAGATGCGAAACCGTTTTTTATTTTTATTCGATACATTTGTTTATAGTCACGTGAAAGCAGGCGTGCGATATTGAAGCTTACATTGAAAACGAAGTGAGTGGCCGGTGGCCGCAATGTCGTATGTAAATTATCTAATTAAGAGTGTTGTGCGGCGGGATGAATTGCAGTGTGCCGCATTCAAACACAACCAAAGTGAATTATCCAACGCCGCTCACTGAGTTCTTATGACGTACATTGAATGCTGATGTCTTTTTGACGACATGGGCGCTTAGAGACACTGTTTAGACAGTTGAGAAATGATTATATGCCCATTGCAACGAAAAACAAACTTTCTGGGTATTACGAAGAGTACTGTAAATTATTTATTTGGCATCGAGATGACAGGCATTCTGTGTGAAAGTGGAATCCACTTTTATGTAGCTTTTCCATTGGTAGTTCTCCGGAATTATTTATTGTGAAATCTTGCTAAGGGAGTTGATCCGAGAAAAATCGTGTTAGGACGATCAGAGACTGAAAAAGACTCACGAATTCTGGATTTAATGTAAACAAAATTAAAAGTTTTTCTTGGGTAACAACTAATTTACGTCATTTAAGAATAGTGTACCGTTTCGAATATGTGTTTTAAACATTTGGCACGATGCCAACAAGAGTGGAGTACAAATTGAATAAACGAATCGGCACTTAATCACTGTCAGATAGAAACGAGTTCTGAGAAAGGAGAACCCACAATGGAAAAACGGAAGCACTAATGTACCTAATACATTTTCTACAAATAGGCACACACAGATACTTAGCTGTGTGCTTAGTATTCTAAATCTTAATAAAAACAGGTCCACATATATAAAGCGCAAAATCGTAATCGCTTTCGTTTTTATCGTGATGAACTAGAATTCATTTTGATAAAAAAACAAGATTCAACGAAAGTAGGAAACGAAATGTATTTAATTTGATTCGCAATCTAACATTTCTTGAATATGTTCAAAAGTATATTTTAAAATAGCATGCGAATAAAAATGCGATTACTGGCATGAACTGTTGTTTCTGGTGCAAACGATGTAAAAAAAGAAAACATGTCTGAGTGTTAAATTAACCTTAAAATGAGCGCGTATGAAAAATGTTAACCCATTTACCGTACGGTATGCTATCGTTGTTTGGAGCACCATTGTGTGAATAGGCCTTAAAGGTCAACAACCAATGAGTCATCATTACTGCGACTATCTCTGCATAACGTTGACTTCGGTACAGCCGGTGAGCACCTTAGATGTGGTCGAGATAAAACTCACTAAGTAAGTGACTCATCTCCGGTATGTTTACTAAATAATTATAAGTCGTAAATTCTTTTGCCTGCTGGTTGATATTGACATGACTTTGACGTCATACAGTTGGAATTAAGGCTGAATTATATGTATATTTAATCATTAAAATGTTTATCGGGATATAGTTATAGGTACAGTTACCACATCCTGCTGTATCTCCAGTTCAAAAAGTGATGTGGAGCATTGAAATTCTTTAACAAAATGCACGCAGACTTCAATCGGGTACCTATAACTATACCCCTGCAGTGTTTTTTGTAAAATAAAGCTTAACTGCAAATGAGATCCTTCATGAGCGCTTTTGCGAGTCATGCTTAGGTTGAACAAGCTATTAAATATTAATGTTCTACTTTCTTAATGATACAAAGGTGATAAGTTTGCCAATTATATACTACAACTTTCTTTACTATTTCATATAATCTTCTCCGGCTTATCATCCTTATAAGGAAAACCGCTAACTAATTTTAACTTTTAATATCACAATTTGATACGAAATCACTGCATCGCGTGCTTATTATTACAGTATTATACATGTAGATTGTGTATATTTGACCTTCGCTTGTCTCGTGACTGTGTCGCTATTCGCTGAAGAACATTCTTCGTATACCTCATCTTATGTAATTATATCTTTACCTATTATCTATACATCTATTACACATAAATAAAATTGGAGTGTCTGTAATATTAAAATAACCGCTTTTTACTTAATGAATATGGATGTATACACGGTACATATAGCGAAATAACATTTTTTACAATTTTTGTCTGTCTGTCGGTATGTCTGTCTGTCTGTTTGTTCTCGCTAATCTCTGGAACGGCTGGACCGATTTTGACGGTCACTGGCGGATAGCTGATGTACCAAGGAGTAACTTATGCTATAAATAACCGAGTACGCGAAGTAGTTCTCTCAGGACGCGGGTGAAACCGCGGGAAACAGCTCGTACCTAAGTAATATTACCGGTAGACACTGCGTATCTAGTTCTTACCTTGCTATAGGTGTGGGTTATTCCGTGGCACTGCAGGCGGTATTATTCAAGCGGAAGGCTGCATGCACTAGAGTCCCCCTTTAAGCTCTTGTACGATAGACTTACGCGCACTTGAGCACGTCAAGTTACTAACTTAAAAGTAACTGAAAGGGTGTAGTGCTTTTAGCCCCTGTATCTTAGTGTTTCGGCATTTATATCAGCACAGGTTGCGTGAGAGCACTTATGTTCTGATCAAGTTACTAAGTGCCTAGGGTTACTTAGTACGCACTTATCTTTTCTTTCTGCTTCAAGCTCTCGAGCTGGTAGAAATATGGGATGGAAATTTATCTACACCTAATGAGGAATATAAAGGCGAAACTACTATCCCATTTAGCTGTCTTCTTAAAAGTGATTTATACACTCGATAAGCAGACATAAATATGAACTGGACAGAATTACAGAAAATCGAAATGCAAAATGATGCACATAACCTGTTTTAAAGCGTCCTATTTTGCGGTCAGTCTGATTCACACCTTATTTCATCCGATGCGAGTGCTTATCTACACGTATCTGAAAGTGACATTGATAATTTATTTACCAGCCAAACCCGTTTTCATGCAAACATTATCAGGCTTACATTCACACTATGTAATGTCAACCGAAATTACTCTTGGGATTCGACGAAGCTAACCCGAACATAATAATACAGTGTCATAAAATAATGGAGGATGACAGATGATTATGTAACGTAGAAGAAGTTCGTTTACCTCGGTACGCTAAGCACAATAAGCACCTATTCAATACAATACAATACAAATGACCAGTCCACACCCATTGAGGAACGAAAGTGATAAAACAAAGGTTATGAATAAAATTGGTTTCTACTCCGAACCTAAAGTGACAAAAGCTAATGTGTGTTAAAATATATTAAGTAAAACAAATTGGAGGAACCAATGCGCTATGGTATTGTTTAAGACACAAAAGAAGTTACAAGACAGTTTCTTTCTGTGAACAAAGAAACAAAGCAATGAAGAAGATGGACCAACATTTTCAGCTGGCGGTAGTTGAGTGTACTTAATTTTAATTGCGATTCTTTCTCTTTTCAGTGTACAATAAGTTAATCAGATACGCGGCAATTGTTTTAAAGTAATATTTCAAAAAGCGCAATACAAGCAATACCACCAATCCATGAAGTGGAAGTACGCCATAAATGACCATAATGTTGTCTTAATATCAATACCAAGCCTTGCATGCAAGAACCGAAAAAATAAAATAAAAGAAATCCTTTGACAGACAGCTTCGAGCATCCCGGTCTTTCACAAGATTGACTGCGAGATAACAGTTACTTCCATTATTAAAGCAATTTATTCATTTATTCACGTTGTAACAGTGTTACTTTTATTACGTGTTACGCACAATACAATGCACTGGCACGAAAGGGAAGCCAGATAATGTATAAAAAAACAACGTTCATCGAACGTAAAATAACATGTGTGTTCCCTGATCAGATGTGATAAAGCGAAAGTACGGGTACCTGTTTACATGTTGGCCGTCCATTTTGTAATGAACTTTCTCTTAAATAAGTGTGGGTGCGCCCTATTACACTCAACGTTTATGATCTATCGGTGCAGTCAATATGTAAATACATATTTATAATTTTTACTTATTGTGAACTATCTACTTAAGTAATGAGTTGCTTTAAAACATTTTTTATTTCCATTAGTTTTGAAATACTCAGTACATAGAGTTGCTGCATGCTGTAAAAACGGATTTGTCTTTAAAATGAGTCTCATGAGAAATAGTTTTGAAAGCGTGGCGTCACTGGCGTCTAGCGTCCATGAAATTACTTAATTTTTGTTCTGAAAATATTTTGTATCCTTATTTCGCTGCCGGAGTTGTGCCGTGGTGTGCATAAATAACAAACCAACCTATTACGATAAGATTATAGCGCTATGATAAACTTAGATTTTTGCTTTGATAGTGCATTTTATATGATACTTAACAGAGTTGTGTGGGTGTCCATGGTAATTTATTTTTCAGTAGCATTCATAAAGTTGTTTTCAAAGAATAGTTTTATTTGTTCGGACATTTATGGCATTCGCATGATGCATGGTTTGTTTAGAAACACACGCACATTGGATAGAGAACGTGATCTGTTTATGCCCCACTTTACCAAATTGTGTGCGTCGCATCCGACTTGGGTCTGCACTCGATTAACATTCCTTCATGTTTGCTACTGAAAATCGGATCCAAGAGAAACATGTGCTCAAAACCTACGACGTACTTACTTGGTTGAAGGAGTTTCTCGTCAACTATATTATAATTTCCTTTTCGTTCATGACTCGGTTGAATTGTGTCATGCTCTATTATAATATTTGATTACTAGAACTTTTCCTGTTATTTAATTAAGTGCCAGTTATTATTACAAGTACCGTATTTGTTACAATTTAATAAGACTTATTGGACACATGGAGTGCCCGTGACGTCAAAAGCTAGTATCTCCGTACTTATTACCGAGTACCAAATAGTTGTGCGTGTAAATAATAAAGAGGGTAAATGATCGGATGACTAGCGACAGAGTATTGCCAATTGTATTGGGACCAGGAAATGAATTTATTTTTATGATAATGTATTTTTGTACTTTTGCACAAAGATTATCCAGAGATGTTTTTGAATTAACGTAAGACTGTTGTCTAAGTTTATTCTTCAGTGTTTTATACTTGGCCTGTTACTGCTGCATTGTAGATACATTACTCAATTGTATTAATACTGCTGAATAGAATGCAAGTCAAGCTTCGGACTAGCCATTAAATGGTTCTCGAGACATCGCGGTCGTTGAGTTGTAGACAATATAGTCCAACTCGACTTCAACTGAGTCAGCTTTAAAAGAACACCCGTATTGTAAAATCTGCAATATTATATGTATTCGTCTTATTTTATTCTTCCTCTGTATGTATGTGTACCTATGCCCAACTCTGATGTCTACGCCTAATCATAATGAGGCAAGAACCGGCACCGACTTACTTGTGTGCTCTCTGTCAATGCCACAACCAACGTTCACCCATCCAAATGGTGACCTTTGCAAACGTTGCTTTATTTGCAGATCTGATCTATTATGTGCGGCAAATCGAATCACGGAATGGCCGCTACATTTTATATCTTATACATTTTTACAATATAACTGGCTACGTAATTGGTATTAACGTCGCAGCCAAGGAGAGTGACCGCACAATGTGTAGTAATACATATAAAATGTAATGAGAAGATGTGCTCGTGGCGTGGATTTTTTTGACCTACTGAACAGCTAGTTTATTCGTTCACCTCTAATATGAACTACAGGTGCGCCTAGCAGAGTTTATATCTTGTCATAGCGCCATTACTATTTGTGTCTGTATTTTGTGTAATAAAATGTGTAGGGTATATTTATGGGACGATTTATTCCAAAAATAGGATATCTAGAGTCTAAAATATGAAAATGCGGTAGTTCAAATATTAGGTATACTTACAAAGATGGAATACCTCTAATGTATGGTACTTAAGACTCCTAGCTGATGCCAAGAATACCGTTACAGAAATAACAATTGGTATCTATGGATTAATAAGACTTATCTTTTGTCTCCTAATTAGGCAGATAATATTCCTGAAGTTAGACTTCATAACATGAAGAGAATGTCGTAAAACTATTCATAAAATGTGCCAACATCTCTTTGCTTCACCTGAATAGTATCTACTTTTGAATTTTCTTTCACAATTTTCAGATAAACTCGAGCCAAGCCCAAAGTTGCACCTGCCGCCTATAACGAAACTTCGTTGTATACTTCAATAAGTTCTACAGCAAAATACGGTTTCTTATTGAACCAGTTACTTAACTTATTCATTGTACAACTTTGGCAAGATTTTATGTAATCCTAGGTCTTGTTTCTGTTGACTTTTATTGTGACTGGAAGCTTTTGTTTGACTTGGCTTATTGTACTGATAAGCTACCCGACATTAGGTAAGAAACCTAATAAAAATTGTCTTAAGTACGTACTATTAATTTAATTTGTTATGGCAATAGCGTATTTTGGAGAGTAGTGACGAATTGACGATAGAAGCATTGAGGCTTTTGCTAATTTGATAATTCTGGTACTGTTTGTATGGGGCTCTTTTGAGCGCGAATTGTATGAAGTAACTTTAGAAAGCCATCATTTATGATTATACGCGTATAAAACAACAATACCTACGTAAGTTCAAATTATCCGCTAATTTGTGGGTTCGCCGAATATTGATGTTAAATAGAGTACCTATAATCATAAAAGAGAATTAGAGAGCCTATGTACAATAAGCTCTCCAAACTTAAACAATATGTTCATCACGTAATGAACTGGTAAACAGTGACGAGCGTGTTAATACGTTAATTAGATTCAAACACAATGTGTTTATAAACTAACCAACATAAATAAACTGACTAAGCTGCTCCTGTATCGGTTATCCGATGGCATAAACAGGAACTCAATATTCAACGTGATAAAACATCCCGGCTTCCTTGCTTGTTTAAAATATTGAATAACTTCCCTCTGTGCGCTGCTTCGCCTGTGTAGATGCCGGTTATCAGGATAAAAGTAGTAGAAGCACCATATATTCTATTTCGTCGTATAAACTATTTTACTGCAACAACTGCCTATTCGATTTTGCGTGAGATAGTGACAATCATCCATTCATCAATCCTCACCAACATTCGCTTTTATAGGAATCCTCTTGTACGTATCATGACCGAACTCGTTTCTCACAAAGATATATTATTTTCCACCTCATTCGTAGATTCAAAAGAACCAGTTGTCTTATTTAAAGTCGGACAAGTCGGCCTTAGATTCACCAGATCCCCTTGGGACATTTTACGAGGGAAAGTTTTACTCCGGAGCTTTTAAGGCACACGCGAGATGGATTTTTGTGTTTATACTTTACATTATGCCCCTTGGCGGTTGGATAGAAGTATAACTAGTAGTACTACCTTATAAGTATCGTCGTCTTGTTTGAACTTGTCTTTGCTGACAATCATGAATGCAGTGAGGCTGGGAAAATAGTAGTTTTGTCTGAAACCTTATTGCAATAAAGTTAAAGAAGCTAGTTTAGTTCTGAAATTCACTTGTAGCACTGAATCTGGATGAATATGTGACATTACATGATATAAAATATTAGGTATATTTGATATCATGTAATGTATACAGCTATGCAGTTGACAGATATTGGGCGATATACCTGTCTGCTGCAGCTTTAAGGTACAGGTAGGTACCTGTCGTTCATGGACACGACAGTATAGTGGGTAATGAGTATTAAGGCCTTGCCACACGGCACAATTTTACCACTGATCAAATTTTCAATCGAATTGGCTTTGCCCGTCTACACGACACAATCAAATCACTGATTTTCATTCCGTCCACCCGATTGGTTAAAATCTGGTGGTACCGCCCACTCGATGAACTTGAGTTGGACGACTGGCGTCTACACGTCACGATTTCATCAAGTGATTTAGTCAAGTTGGACGTAAAATTGTGCCGTGTGGCAAGGCCTTTACATTCTAACATGTTAGAGTACCTAGTTATCTAGTAAAACAGTTATAGTTTACATAAAAGTAAATACCTATCAATCAATGTGTGCAAATGTGCCGATTGTACATCATGATGGTAAAATTCAAATGAAATGTTTATTGTTATGTTGGAGACACGAAGTTCTTCATATTGAAGAGGTTCTCGATCGCTCGGTGCCAACCGGAGGATATTCACAAGGTCAACCGCTTTCGCTGTGGGAACCTACTTATACACTTGACCTTTTTGCCACTGACGATTGCTTATAAAGGCGTTAAGGATCCGCAATGCGTTTTTTGATCACTATTAGGGGAGTTTGTGTTGGTGAAATGGTCATTACGTCGATGTAAATGCATGGTCTTGTGATTTCGATCACCACTCGAGATATTTTCTTGTAAGCCCCTAAGTTTTATGCAAATTTTGCATGTCGTGCCTTTACAAGACAAAACAAGAATAATTCCTGTATCGCAAAGGGATATTACATTGAAATAGTAACAAAGGAAACCCGAATTCGAAAAAAAATTCGTCGTATACTCGGATTTGTGTCCCTCGGCACAATGGACACACAGCATCCTGCAAGTAGTAATGGCGAGTTCAATACTTAAAATCATTATACCATTTATATTTTTTTTTGCGTCGTGTTTATTTGTCTGAACCCATAGTTTTGTGCTACAGGGAGATTATCGCCTATGCAGACTGAACAAAATGGAAACCTCTCTAAACCCGATTAATTTGCTCCTATAATGACGTCCATTGTTATAATTCGATTATGTCGTCAACTAACCGTAATATAAACTATACTATACAATATATTTAAGAGTAGGTAACAAGGAAACATCCGTAAATGACGCATATTTGTACAAAGCGATGTAAATTAAGTAACAATACGTGTAGTTGAGTCATAATAAACGTCATTGTGCTGAATCGGCTTACGTTCGAGTAATCAGTGTCCCAGTGGAGCTGTTAGCTCTTATACCAAGTCTCGATCGGATGGGATTTGACGTTTAAATTTATCTGTCTGTACGAAGGTCGTTCATTGCTCGATAGATAGCCTAACAGCTATTGTTGGATGTCCCCGAAGATAAGAAGACTGATCTACAATCATACTACCTAACGTTTCGGCGGTGTGATTTTGGATTTATTCGTTGTAATATTTCGGTCTTAAATCAAATACTTACTACGTGTACTAAATAATATATGGTATAATATCTAGGTATATGTGCTTCTGCTGCACTGTAAGCTAACTAAGAGCAGCGGATATGTGTGACCTATTTTATGAAAATCCTCTAAGTAACGGATAGTTAGGAACCGTTTACATGGCCCTGCTCGAAAAGCAAAGCACATTTTGGATGTTATTTCAAATGATAATTAGTATACTGAAATAATGTTCAGTTTTATGTCGTTGCTAACTCGCTCTAGTACCTACCTATTATATTATCGTAAATTATTAATTTAAGTAAATTGCTATGATCTCAAAGTTTATTTTCCGTTTACACGGCACGACGTGATCGCTGATAGCGAGTGCCTTAAGTAAGGCCTCGTATATTTTGCTTGTACATACACATAAAAGTGAGTTACGAAGTTGGATTTTATTACATCCATTGTTGTATTATTTGTGTAAGTCCCAGCAGAAATTATTACTAGAGATAGGTGGTCTCTAAAATCGGCTTATAATCAAAATTTGATTTGCTCTTGGAGGTGAAACGGACACTAACAGTTGAGACAATAGGTCGATCTGGAAAACAAAAGGACGAATTTCATCGCCGTCGAATCGACATCAGATAACAATGTTTAATCTAACAAAACTTATAGCCTCGCCACAGCCTTGTTCCAATCATTACTTTATTCGCCAACAAAATAAATTGGTCGGGGTCTAGGTGTTATTTTTGTTTATGATATCCCGTTTGTAATCTCGATACGAGTAAAACAGGAGCATTATTTTCGCAGATTTTCGAGCGTACCGATGTAAACGGACACTTAGATATAGTAGAGGTGATAGTTCGATCCGGTAGAACAAAGGGGAGACTGTCGTCGCGTTGGGTCGAACATCGGACAACATTTCTATTGTGTAACGTACCCAAACTGGACATTGTTCATACTGTGTTACATCCTCTATTAAATAGTTCATTCTAGCTTAACAATTTCGTGAATGTGATGGTAGAAAATAATAGTGTCATGCATGTGTGTGTGTGTCCAAAAGATAGGATCTGCAGAAGTTCTAATATTATTCCATATACATACATAGACACACGACCATGATTACCTATAGCTAAAGAAGTAAGGACAAAGGTAAAGAAGGACATTTCAAGCACGCAGAAGAGAGCGACAGTCCTATACCTCAGACTTATTTTGGGTTATACTACTTTTGTATAATAATCAAACACACAGATATAATATGGTGTTATGGTGTTAAAATTTTGGACCAAATTTTGCAATCTGGTCAAATTGAGGATAACAGTTCCAAACGGAGGCCAAATGACCTTAATTGCTGTTCGATTCAGAAATGGGTTTTGAATCTTCATAGTCAATCGCCTGTGTAATTAAGTTACTAATATAGAATTAGGTATGCCACAATTACATTAATAGAGTAGGTACTGTAGATGTAAAATAATGTAAGAACGCTATGCACTGTTGTATGACTCTTAGCTCGCTCGGTAAGGTTGTCTCGTTCTTGACATAATGTGTCGACAAGTCCGAAGAACAAATACTTATTACTAAACTTGTTACTTTGCACGGCCTCAAATATGAAAGTTGTTGAAAATGTGTTGGAGTGTTATAGCTTTTAAGAGATATTTTTGCTTAGAAAAATATACAAAGCATTATCAACAGGGCAGCCGTTCAGAATTTTGACTTAATGTTACCTACAGTGTTCATATTGAATGTGTACAATGAATTCAGGCGCCTTTTCATACTGACAAGATGAGACGTTAATCAGAAGGGTGTCAATTAAAATCATAGTAAGATCTGCTTCTTCACCAACTACACAAGAGACCGGATACAAATGTCTGGTAGCTGAAACTCAAAACTGGTATAACATTATTGCGTCATCTGGTACTCGTTGAGATTTTTGCGCTTGTCCACACACTGTCCATATATCTCCATAATTATTGTCCAATCTTCAGGATATTCGTATATAGTTGTATACAGATTGTATAAGTTGTGTGCAGGTAGGAATGGGTTGCTATTAACTATATACGGGTCAGTGAACATCAAGGGACATTAAGTAGATTAGTGAAAGTACTTAACCCATCCCGTGTGTCATCTCATTAATAGACGTTATTTAATTTAAAACGCGTTTTAACCTCGCATCTCTGTAATATTTACTTATCTATTAAATTACTGCCTCGTTGGTCTCGCGGCATAAATGTGCGCGTGGGATTGGGAGTCTCGGGTTCGATCCCCGGGTCGGGCAAAGTGTTATTGGGCTTTTCCGTTAGGAAATTCTCAGTAGCAGCTCGGAGTCTGGTAATGTGCCCGGTACGGCAACAGGCTCGCCCCCTATTACGTGGGACTAAAATAAATCTGGCGAAAAGTGGGTGTAGCAATATACCTCTGCCTACCTCTTCAGGGATATAGGCGTGAGACTATGTATGTATGTATGTATCTATTAAATTGTTGATTATAATTCTGCTTAAGTGGCGGTGTAATAGACTTTCGATAAAATATGACATACCTACTATGTTCCTCTGTGCTTGATGAGTAACACTATTAGCCAATGCATGGAGGAATTATATTTGAGTTAGAAAGTTCACTATCTTCTATCGGAACATTTTTAAAAACACCAAGCTGCTATTGAATCAAGTGATCGACGTAGGCTGGAAAAATAATGAGCCGAACTGGCATTGGGCTGCTCTGCTCACATTCGGAAACTGACAAACGTTAGAGCACTAGTAGACGTTTTCTGGAGAGGAGCCGGGCGTCTTGACAAATGTAGCGACGGACGCTCTCCAGATAAGTGGAGCGATGATTTACGCAAAAAGCTGTCCACGAAGAGTCGGTAATCTTCTAGTAGTGGATTATAGCAGGCTTGTGATGATACTGAACACTAAACAGCTTTAGAAAATCGCCTTACAGAGTCAATAGCATTGTCGCTCACATAAACACAAGCTCCACAAAATTATAATACAGCACTTAAAGCTCCTATTTATTATTCGACATTATCGTAATGGAGATTACGATTATGAGATTGTTTTGTACGTTTGATGACGTGGTTTACGCAACTCCATGCGTCGCTGGTCACGAGCAAGAAAGCGAATTCTCATTGTGTTTCTTATCATTTACTATCTACTTCTGTTTGAACAAATGGATTGTACGGTAATCTTCGTGCACAAGTGCTTTTGACATTATAATTATATGACTTGTACATATACGTTTTTGGACACAATGGTCCTGGTTTACGTGAATTGCGACGAGGCACTTTTGGTTAAGGTTTGGGTTTTTTTGTTGAGGTCGTTCGGACGTCAGCGTGCATTGAGAGATTAGTGTAGCCCTAAAACAGCTAAAAACAGCAAGGCACCGGGTGATGATGGAATTATCACGGAGCTTTTGAAAGCTGGCGGCTTACCCGTTTTGGAAGTGCTCCGTAAGCTTTTTAGTTCTGTCTTACTCGAGGGTAAAACGCCACTGGCGTGGCACAGAAGTGTGGTGGTGTTGTTCTTCAAGAAGGGCGACAAAACCCTTTTGAAGAACTACAGACCCATCTCACTTCTGAGTCTCGTCTATAAGTTGTTTTCAAGGGCCATCACTAATCGTCTCGCGTGCAAGCTAGACGACTTCCGCCGGTTTCCGTAAAGGCTATACTACCATAGACCACATACATACGCTGCGGCAGGTTATACAGAAGTCTGAGGAGTATAAACCAGCCTCTATGCTTGGCGTTTGTGGACTATGAGAAAGCCTTTGATTCGATCGAAACCTGGGCAGTGCTGCAGTCTCTCCAACGGTGCCAGATCGACTACTGATACATCGAAGTGCTGAAGTGTTTGTACGAAAACGCCACCATGTCAGTCCGCCTTCAAGACCAGAGCTCGAAACCTATTCGACGCCAGCGAGGGGTGAGGCAAGGAGATGTCATATCTAAGAAACTTTTCACCGCTGCGCTGGAAGACGTCTTCAAGCTTCTGGACTGGGAAGGACTCGGCATCAACATCACCGGCGAGTACATCACTCACCTTCGATTCGCTGATGATATCGTAGTCATGGCTGAGACCATGGAAGACCTCGGCACAATGCTCGGTGGCCTCTGTAGTTTCTCCCAACAAGTAGGTCTTAAGATGAACATGGACAAGACGAAGATCATGTCTAACGTCCATGTTGTACCTGCTCCTATTCAGGTTGGGAACTCTACACTTGAAGTGGTCGACAAGTACGTTTACCTGGGACAAATGATCCAATTGGGTAGGTCCAACTTCGAGAAAGAGGTCATCTGTCGAATCCAACTCGGTTGGGCAGCGTTCGGGAAGTTACGGCATATCTTTTCGTCCGATATCCCGCAGTGTTTCAAGACGAAAGTCTTTGACCAGTGTGTGTTGCCAGTGATCTATGGAGCCGAGACGTGGTCGCTAACTATGGGCCTTATCCGGAAGCTTAGGGTCACTCAGAGGGCGATGGAGAGAGCTATGCTCAACTCCGAGCATGCGAGATCGAATTAGAAATGAGGAGATCCGCAGGCGAACCAAAGTCACCGACATAGCTCTCCGAATAGTCAGGCTGAAGTGGCAGTGGGCAGGAACCGATGGCCGTTGGAACATAAAGGTTCTGAAGTGACGGCCACGCACAGGACGTCGTAGCAGAGGTAGGCCTCCCGCAAGGTGGACTGACGGTCTTGTTGGGGTCGCGGGCAGCGGATGGATGCGAGTGGCTCAGGATCGGTCTATGTAGAGAGCCTTGGGGGAGGCCTATGTCCAGCAGTGGACGTCTTTCGGCTGATATGTTGACTTTTGGTTACTGATCAATCCAGCCGTGGTAATGGAGAGATTGGTTCCGGGTTTATACCGTTAATACACACGGCGACGCGTTGATCTTTGTACCGTTCTTATGGCGGAGCAAATAAGTATTAAAATTGTTCTGCAACTTGACTCGTAGCAGTGTGTACCTACGGTAAATGTTGTTACATTAAAACGCTAAAAAAGAAATTAAAACGCTAAAAAAGTTAGTAAATAAAACGATAACAAAATATACATACTGCCAGTTCTCCTTGAAAAGATGTGGCTTTAAAGTTGAATCTTCTAGGCAAACGGTGAAAATCGCATTACAATAAATTTTCTGTGGTTTTTTAGCGATGCATGAAGGACGTACGGTAATGGATATTATCAAAACATGTACAACAAATTAAATATTTATGTTTTAAACGAAAAAGCCATATTATAAACTTTTATAAAAACCTGTTCAGTTTCAATTAACTGCGACACAGCGTGAATTGCATAGTTTGTTTTGTTTATATTATGGTGGCAAAATATGAAACGGAATGTCAAATTAAAGCTCCGACTTAATATAGTTTTTGTCAGGCCAGATTTAATCAGTTGTCCCGTGATTGTTGACATGTATAGCTATTTGCTGGCATTAGTAAGTATGAAATAAGATAATAAATCTATCAATTCAATTTATTTTACAGCTTACGCGGTCTGGAAGAGTTTGCAATGAGGCAGATCGCTCTAAATAATCGATACCAGTTAGATTTACAATTTACCTATAAAAATGTAATTCCCTATTTTATCCTTAAATTTTAATACCATTAACAATGTACATACTCTACTCGTCTCACTAATGAATCTGAAGCAGCCCTTATTCCAATACTTCATCATAATTCCAAACGCTATAATTATGTGCAGTTTCGTTACCTATGCAGACAGACTATAATTAAAACGGAACGCTTGATTAAGGACTGAATAAATTTGTACAGAGTTTTCGTAATAAATATCCAAACTATCGAGCAATATCAAAACGTCTGAGCATTTGATAGATCGGAGACAGAACGTAGGTTCTAGGCAACTGAGATTAGATATTTAATTAAACCCCGATAAAGCTCAAAGACATAGTCTGGTCCAATAAAAGTCTATACCTAATAATAAACGGAGTAGGTATTTTATATCACGTTTCACTCGACGAATTCTTTGTTCTTTCTCGATGAACATTCGAAGGAATAAAACGGCATACGGGTTATATTTTATTACGAGAATATCCTTGTCCTTTATTTGACACGACTTATTAAATGTCTCGTATTGCAGGTAAATTGGCTATCGATTGCCGGGTCAATGTATCATTGCCTGACGGATGGAGGCAGTTTAAAATAAATATACCTAGTCTGGGTATTGCGACTGTGAATATTTTATGGTTTTAAAGTATAGCGAGTGTCGTAAAAGTAGATTGCATTGAACATTTAATTGAAAATTTGTTGAAATTGTATTCAGGAAATTGATATAAAATAATCGTAGCAAATTGGTATGAGATAGGTTTAGTTCAGTGCTCATCGATTGAGGTTCTGAGCCACTCGTCATACCTTCCTGATTCATTTGCAATCCAAATTGCTAAAAACCTTTAGTGTCTTGCTGCCGCATAATTTTGTCGCGTTATTGTTGTCCAAGGGCGGATTTGCACACGATTCCGTCTTAAGTTTACAATATAAAAGTATTAATGCGTATAAATAAAAATATTCAGCCTCACCAAGTCTCAAATAATTGTTTATAGAAGAATGAGGCAATATGCTTGTCTTATGTATGCTGGGAGACTCCCATTTTCGTAAACAATAATCGATTATAAAGACACATATTTTATATTTAATGAGCAAAACATATCACCTTCATAAAGATACCGAAAAGACTAACCATATGAATACGTTGAATTTAGAATTACACACAAATATCGGATATAATCTTGACACAAAGGCGAAAAGAAAAAGGAGAGCGAAAACATTTTTTTGCTTCGTGATTCTTTGTTACACTACGTACGGCTAAAAACATCCAAAATACAATGTGAGTGAAGCAAAAAGCCGTATTTTTGTTCACCTAAACGTTACATTTGATTTACGATGGCACTCGCGTTCGTGTGCCGATATCAGATGTTTAATAGTCTTTACATAAATAAATAACAGTGAAGTGTCTGTTTGTCAAAATGTTTTGTACTTAGGCTCATATTTCATTACGGTTATTTGCACAGTAACAAAGGCCAAAACTATGTCTCTCTGTCTGCCTGTTTATACATAACTAGCTGACCCGGCAAACGTTGTTTTGCAAATTTTTTTTTTTTGTTTTTTTTTTGAAAAATAGATGTTAGCCGATTCTCATAGATACCTACCGGATAAGCACAAAAAATTTCATCAAAATCGGTCAAGCCGTTTCGGAGGAGTATGGCAACGAAAACTGTGACACGAGAATTTTATATATTAGATTATGTTCTTTCTAGGTAATATAAAAAATAGCTGTATCCATAGGATATTCAAAAGTAGGTATTTATAAAAAAGATTTGGCTAGCTATTTTCTAAAAATAACGAGAATACCATGCAAAACGTTTATACGTTTAAAGTTAGGGGCAAAATCCGATTAAATGGGGCGAACCAAAGGTTGCTAGTCTATACATGTAAATAAAATTGGAGTGTCTGTTTGTATTATTAAAATAACTACTTTTTACTAAATGCATATGGATGTATATACGGTACATATACCGAAATTATATTTTTTACAATTTTTGTCTGTCTGTCTGTTCTCGCTAATCTCTGGAAGGGCTGGACCGATTTTTCGACGGGACTTTCACTGGCGGATAGCTGATGTACCAAGGAGTAACTTAGGCTATATATTAACCGGGTACGCGAAGTAGTTCCCTCAGGACGCGGGTGAAACCGCGGGAAACAGCTAGCTACAAATATAATTCAGTTTAGTCTCACTAAGTGGTGTGCTCTGGGACCTAGTTATTGGCCTGAGCATTTCTTTATTTTTTAAACTGCCTGTTATTTCGAGCTTTCGTTTAACTTCACTAGTCACGCAACATTTGCTTCTATAATAAACTTAAGTGTTGGGGGTTATGGTATCGTTGCACTATTGGCGACAGTTGCCACTTCATTAGTTTTATATTATGCATTTAATTTAAACCGTGAATACCAGAGGCATAGAATAAAATCTTACACATCTACTATTAGGTAATACCATAGTCTCATCACAGAATTGTAAACATTGAATATTACTACTGCACGTACAGTTTAGACAGCAAGGTGTTTCGCAATTTGAATATTGAATGCGATATGCCAAGCCTACGTTCAATCGATTCTGTAAATCAATACGAAACACGATATTTGCTCGTAGTATTACAAACATTCTCAATCACTCGAAATGTTTTTGATACAATTACTAATAGATTTATTTACTGAGGTCATTGACACCTACAGCTTCCTATCTTTATCGTTTTATATCAACTTCAATTAATTAGCTCAAGTAACTCATTCGGACGGTACAAGAGCGAGCGATCACTCGACTCAAAAAAAGCGAAGTCAAGGTGCACCGATTCGTTGCGAGTTTTATTTTGGTACGGGCCGATTGCTTAATTCTGGGGGACCATTGATTAATCGCCGGCTGGGGCGACAGATGTTCGATGTGCTCCCAAACCGAGTTGAATGGCTCGTGGCTCCTATTGTGGACAAGTCTTTCTGCCGGTGACAGCTTGCTCGCGTTAAAAAACTTTTCAGCCGCACTGCCGCAACAAATAACTCTGCCCGAGCTAAACGTATTTGATTCGTTTCAAATTAACTGTCCAACGTATCTCAAATATTGTATTTTTTGTTACAGACGTTGGATTTCGACCGAGATGGCCTAACAAAATTGAAAAAAGCGATAAAAGCCATCCACAACTCTGGAAATGGTAAGTACTTGGAACACTCAAATAAACTTTGTCTTATGAAACAAAGGGAATGAGGCCGTTTGTTTTCCTGTCATACTCGCTTCATTTGTTGTTCAAAAATATATTCCCCTGTGAAAGCTATCTAAAGTTACCTCATTACTGAGGATTACGAACTAATGAATTCAATTAAAGTAAATGCCGCAGTAAATAGGGAAAACTAATTGCCTCTATATTACTTTATTTTCGCGATCATAATGGTGACACAGGGACAATATTTGTAAAATTTTACTGGTTTATTTGTGTTTCTGTAGTGTAGCGTACACTAGCGACAGGAGCACGAGACTCGTATTAAAAATAGAAATAGAGGAAGTATACGGTATGAATAGATGATACTGGAATAGACTGAATATCCGATGAACCGTTCGGTGGTTTTAAAAATAAATTCCATTTCGATACTTGAAAACTTCGACTCATCTTCAGCGCATAAATTACTTATGTAGGCCGCTGAATATCAAAGAGCATGCAGCCAATAAAGACTTGTTTGTCAGTATTTCACTGGCGGGAACAGCGCCATGTTGAAATAGAAGAATACGTTACTAAAAGTAGTCCAGACATTTACAAATGGAGTTCTCTGCCGTTTTTATCATCCATCACACAAACTCAAATCCATTTCTTGTGCGCTTTACGCAGACACTACGTTTTAATGGATTTTTCGTAGTTTGAGATTCGAGAGCTCATTTTCTTCGTATTACATTATTTTTTATGGCGCTATGATATCTGGGCTCTTGAGATATAATATCAGATAGTCTATAAATTCTGAGAAGAAAACGGTAATTTCCAAGATACATTTGATTTTATATAGGGTTTACTGGACATTTATACGTATAGAAAATATTTATATTTTTTGCAAAGTTGACATACTTGATACTGCGTAGCAAATGGTTTTAGCCGGTTCTGCGGACCCCTGATAATGTTCGGGACACCTGGCTACGTAACGTATGCCTGGACGATGCGGCGGATATTGCTACATATAAAATGCGTGCATTTAAAAAGTATTTCTGCATCGATGGTTCACGAAATATTGGCTTTCTTTGTTCTGTTGTTGGAGCAATATTTTATCCATTAAGTATTATATCGCGTAATATAAAAGGCATGCAGGTATTGAAATAGCCACAGCTACTGCATATGTAAAAAAATGCTGTACATATCTTATATCCACGTGTCAGTCATATATCAAGAACTAGTTAAAGTGTGAAAGAGATATAATAGGTGATATGCAGAACTATGAGTGAGTATAAATGAATAGCTTAGGTTGAGACCAGAACCGGCTTGCTAGGACGAAAGGCCGTTCAACTCGCTGAACTAGAATGACCCAAATATCGCAACAAATGGTGCCTGTAGACAGACATTAATGCATTATTTGTAAACACTTACATTCTCCACTTATATAACACTTCAATTGATTAGCGGACAAAATAAAATGTCATTTCTACTACACACATCAACAAAGTCTAGGGATATCTTAATCCTAAATTATTTACGAGTTTATAGTTTAGAACCTTGTTAGTTTCCACAAAAAGTTTATATACAGATTAAAACCTCTTTTATTCTATTTTCAAAATTTGAACATGGAAAGAAAAAAAACAAAATAATAAACAAAATATGGCGGCAAATTTGCTAGTAATTCGTTACATTAAAGAAAGTTAAAACTGTTTTATTATAATTATTAATGAAAAGGGTTTTTAATTGTTTTTCTTTTTTAATTTAACGTGACGTACGAACTTTAAAAGTCATGTCACGTCGTCATTTGAGTCGAGATGAAATGTTACGAGCCGTGGGCATGTTAGAAAATGGTGCAATTCAACGCGTCGTTGCTGAGGCCCTACATACCAGTCAAAATGTGATATCAAGGTTGTGGTCACGTTATCGCAGTACTGGAGATGTGGCCGAACAGCACACAGGTAGATATCGTGTTACTACGCAGAGACAGGATCGATTTCTCCAAATGACCGCCAGAAGACAACCCAATATCACAGCGCTGCAACTAGTGCAAAGGCTCCAGGAGGACCACCAGCTGCTGGTAAGCGACCAAACCGTGCGAAGAAGGTTACATGAAGTTGATCTTCATGCTCGAAGACCATTGCGTGTTCCAGCATTGCGACGTGGCAATCGCGGTCGGCGGCTTTCGTGGGCTCGGGAGCATTTACCATGGAGTGACGAACAATGGTCTTTGGTGCTGTTCACCGATGAGTCCCGGTTTGGGTTTCACCCGGATTCACGAAGAACACGCGTTTGGAGAGCTCCAGGGAGAGTTAGCCGTCTACGGCACCCTCAGGAGGTCCACCCATACCAAGGCGGGACAATCATGGTGTGGGCAGGAATTCGTCTTGGCGGACGAACCCAACTCGTTTGGATCCAAGGCAGCATGACTGCACAAAAATACCACGAGGAGGTAGTAGAGCCCGTTATTGTCCCACACAGAACTCAAATAGGCCATGAATTTCTACTCATGCACGATAATGCTCCTTGCCATACGGCGCGGCTGGTATCGACCGCTCTCCGAGAGCACGATATTCAAGTTTTGGATTGGCCTGCACAGTCGCCCGACTTAAATCCTATCGAGCATGCCTGGGACATGTTACAACGAAAAGCTTTGAAAGATTTTCCACCAAATTTGACGACTGAACAACAACTTTACGAACACTTGCAAAGGACATGGGACCTCATACCGCAGCAAGACATTGACAATTTAATTTTAAGTATTAACAATCGATGTCGATGTGTAACAGTGTAATCAATGTAAGAGGTGGCAACACTGATTATTAATGATTAGATTTTACAAGATTTTTTCCATTTTTATTAAAATTAATAGTTTTTTAAGAAGAAATGTTTGTTGTTATCATACTAATTTTCCATGATGATTAAAAAAATTATTTTTTTTATTTAAAACAAAAAAAAACACGAAATGTTTTTTATTTTTATTAAAGACCTTAAAATAATCTATGATTCTTCTATTTACTGTATCAGAAAATTCTTCATAGATTTTTAGATATTTGATGAAATATAAAATATCCCTAGACTTTGTTGATGTGTGTATATTGGAAATTTTACTACTTGCGCCATATTTGATTACGTCATTACGTCAACTAAGCAAGTCTCATTATTAAATGCAAAAATCTCTTCTGGCCTAAAAGTAATGAGTTTTAGTGAATATTGTGCATTTTGACTGCAGTAATTTACGGGCCGTGCTAAATTGAATCAGTATCAATAAACTGTTGTGCAGAAATGTTCAGAACCAGTCTTTTTAAAATGCATTTTATTCGAATTATGAATAGCCTTTTTGTATAGCCACCTTTGAAATTGTAAAATGCTCCATCTGAGCAAACATAGGTTGTAATATAAACCGATTCAAGTTGCGGTGGCCGGTCACGAATGAATTTCCCTTCATGTGCGACTTGTCAAGGAAAGTAGGTCGAACGTCTGGTTTCGCTGGCCACAGTATAATACACTAGACATATTAGGTTATTGTTTTGTACCTGAGAATAGGTATATCATGAGGAAATACCTCGCACCTGCCACCGCTTCCTGTTATTGCGAGAGAGTACACAATCGAGATTTATATGATACAGCTCATACAACTAGTATAGCCTCTCGCAACGCAGCGCTATTTCCATTACATTCATTGCAATATCATCTCATATTAAAGCCATTTCGGTGCAGCCTAAATGATAAGATTAATCTTGTGAGTCATTCGTAGGATATCTGCTAAATGATAAAACCTAATGATGCCACTCATAGCAGAGCTCTGTTTAAACAACCTGAATGAGATTAAAGCCGGTTAAGGAGTAGACTGGTCTATTCTTTGCGTGCCGCCGCGTTTTATTAATAGTGCATTTAGTTTTTTTCTGTGTTGTAAGTACAGGTTTGTTGAGTGCAATTCCATCGCGTGCTGGGGTTTGTTTATTGTGCCTCGGGCCGCGTCAAGCTAAACGCTTGCACTCGGAACTGGTCGTGCAAGTTCGGATTGCGCGCCGGCGCAGCTGGCAAGGTCGTACGCTCTGCGAGCACGCGCCCGCAAAAACAACCAATCAAAAACACCAGCATTCCTACACAATGATGCAGTGTTTAGGGAAGATCGCCACACACTGTTTATATTATTTCCCAGAACTGAATTTAAAGTTCGTTTTTCTAGCTTCATGCTCACGGATCCAAGTATTGTTAGGCTTTAAAGGAAGCACGCCTTCTTGGAACTATGCCAGCGTTCACAGCCATAGGTGTTTTGGCGAGCATTTTATTGCTTACCTTCTACATTGTTATAGATACTTTTATACACGCTGTACCTATATCTAAACGTATAAATAACTAAGTACTTGAACAAACCTAATTAGTATGCGATAATTTCCAAGCTAAGTCACCTACATCTGTGCGTTCCGTGTACAAGTCACGAAATAACTTTCGTTTTATGTTAAAACTGCGTGTTATTGACAATTCGGTAGACCAATTTGAGGAAAGCCCGTTCAAGGGCGATGTATAATACATACTAAGTGGAAGGTTAAAGAAGAGCTCGGCGGAGAAATTGAAAGGCGTGAGGTCTGTGCTTTACGATTTAATATTCAGAAAGCGTCGGCGGGATTGAGCTAGGCAAATGTGGGCCGCGACACGGATCTCTGAGTCTTTCATCGGTTCACTGCCTCTATTTTTATGTTTATATTCTAACTCCTATACAATGCGCTGCTGGACGTCTATTTTCAAAAATTCCATGTAAAACTCTTTGAAAGTTGACACAGAGTCAACAGCTTCTATAAATATATCCGTCTCATTAACGTGCATCCCCTTAAAACTCTCCGTCTTTGCAGCACTAAGGGTTAAGTCCACTGGCTAAGAGGAAAATGTAGAGCGAGAATAATAAGTAGATAGTATTGTACTTATTTGTACTCAATTTATTACTCGTAGTTGTGTTGCAGATAAAATTTTATCTCAGTAATTTTATTTTCCTTGTTAATAGTTGCACTATAAGATGAACTTAATGCAACTAACTTCGTCGGCGCTTCTCTTTAAAGCAGCCTAGTAAATCCGACTGGAAAACTAATTAAATGTCCGCCGGCTCAAGGAAGATAAAACGAGTCTTTGTCGAACAACCTAGAAACTGTGTGAAACAGTATTTTTCACTGAGAGAAAATTGCTCCGCTGTCGTCCGATTAATTGTATTGGTCGATTCCAACGTTTGAATTAAGTGAGCTGACTCTTTCATTTTTATTTTTCGTTCGTCCTAACACTTTATAACAATAAATCATCTTTATTATTTAATGAAGCTGATTTAAAATACATTTCTAATGGACCATAGGTAATTATTTTTCTATCTAAAGAATAGCAGTGGGTTAATAGAACCGATTACCTACTGGTAATTGTTGTCTAGTGACTGTTGGTCTATTATTTCACCTTAATTAAAAATGCATCAGTGAAAGACCTGCCTGTATACCACTAGTATTATCGTCGGATATCTGTTAAGCTTATGGTATGAATTTGATAATACTGCTATCAATAACTGTGGCTTAACCACATACTACACTCATGAGAAGTGATCAGGTGGTAAGGTAGTATTCACCTGTTATTATTACTATATTGCACTGTCATCGGTCTTCGCTGCAGATGGTGCAAATATAGGATAGCTTCGCCTTTATATTATGTTATGGTAGTCTATCCTACAAAGTTAAATTTATCTAATGATTACAATGTGTTATACAAACATAATATCGCTATACTACTGTGGTAGCAACAAGCACATAATCTTTCGAATTATTTCGAATTTTACATTTAACGATCTATCTATGACGAAGGGATAATAAGGATACTCCAATTTTCTCTTATTTGTGGAACGAATCTCCCAGTGACATTGAAAAATTTGTTATAAACCAGCGAAGCTCTCTGACACAAAGTATTAATCTTCTTTCTCAAATATCTACCTACACTTATATTGCGATTGAGGTGATTCTAATATTTATTTATGATTGTAGCACACGTGGACAATGAGATGTATTTGTCCCGGGCGTTGGAGCGGCTGGGAGGAAACGCGCTGAGTAAAGATTCTGAGCCAGACATCGGCGCAGCATTCTTCAAGTTTGCCGTCGTCACCAAAGAACTCTCTGCGCTCATGAAGACACTTGTAAGTAAATATTCCGATAAAATTATTATACAGATTCCTGTGTGTCCGTTTTGGTAGTTCTTCTCTTAAACAGCTTCACCGATATCGTGATCGTTTGTTGAATAGTGAGGCCTTCTGTAAGGCTCTTTATTCTGTGTATTTCTTTCTTTGTTTAGTTGTTACTTGTTTGTTACTGTTGCTATCTTCGTAAGATGGTGGTATTTTCGAGATCACGAATGTATTTTTAATTTGCCGATAAATTTAGAGAGATTTATGTCAGGACTTCTGCCTGCCGAATCCACGCGTTGCAGTTAAAATTGAAATTTGCAAGAGTCTATGTGAAATGAGAAAACTTTTCCTCACGTTTTTAGAGTTTTCACTAGGCACTAGATACATAATTAAAACGGTGCGATAGGGCAAATTTCGTTTCCGATAAATAATCATAATCATTTATATCCGCAGGTTGTTTAAAATGAATTCAGGTTAAGTTATAGATTTATAATTAAAACTTTCCTTTCGAAACTAGTCAAATAGAAATGTAGGCATTATGGAAAACGATTTAGGTAAAAGTGTTGTTTTTAAAGCCCCATTAAAAATACATTTGTATGTTCGTCATTCAGTCTTCGTCACGTGAAGATATCTGTGATGTTTTTAAGATAATATTATCGACTGTTGATTTGTAGAGATGGCGACTTCTGATAAAAACAAATCTATTTATTCTGGAGTATTTCTCCAGATTTGTTTTTACTACTCAGTCAAACTGCAAAGTGGACCCGACCCCAAACAGCTTCCAGACTCTTAAATAACAACTGGGATAAAGCTGAGATGATGTTTCCATAAGCTTCTATTTAGCCTTTGGTCCGTAACCTTAGTTTGAAACTTGCAGCTGAAATAGAAAGGCTTCCTTTTATCCAGGGGAGTTGAAAGTTAGCATGTCGATTAAGTTTTGATAACAATACATTTTTATGAGAAGCTTGACCTAGTTCTTAATCCAGGATTAGCTCCGGATCAAGCTATTTTCTCTGAACTGTTAACAGTTCTAACTTGAAAAGCTTGTTCCTAGAAATGATTCTCTACGATTTCATAAACGACAAAAGTCTTTGATAGCAATCTAGCCATATAATCCAGTAATATTGCCAATTTATGTATAGCTGATCGATTTTAAGGTTCATATATACACAGGTATTTGTGATTGTCATCGATCATACATATTTATTTTTCAAATCTCGTTTGAAATAACTCTTGAACTGCTGCATAGGTTATCTACAGAGATAATCTCCCCGATATCCGGGCCGCAAACACTTTTGTTATCAACAGTTTCGTTAACATAAATCATGAAATCCATTTTTTTGACTTACCTACGGCCATTCTTCCCGGAATTCCTCTTCGACACAATACGGTTCTATTTAATTTTATTGTCGGTGTTCTATCTTCGTAGCATTTTTTATGGTACATTGATTTTAAGTCGGCACGCTTTCGTACGCATCATGCGCACACATCCGGATAATAAAACGGTGTGATGCTATTTATATTTTAAAACAATTTTAATACTATAAACATTGAATATAGAGAACCGTTGTCGAAAATTTGGGAACCCTACTCTAGTTATACCGACCACTATACTAATTGCAATTTTGCCTTGTGCAAATGTATTTCTGTTCACGTTATCGAGTAATACGAATAATAAATATAAAGATTTAAATATAGCTAAATCTATCTATATAACTTTGGATGAGAAAATGTATAAAATAAATTAGATAAAGTAAGGGAAATGTGCTGAGAACGTATTGACCGAAATGTAATCAAATGAAAAAAATACTTGCAGGAATAAAATACAGACTTATACGTAAATAATAAAATCTATCTATACCTTAGCATTAGAAAATTCACAGATATAATTTGATAATAATCTAAGGGAAACCTATACGCCTATACCGAGAATTCTATCGCCGAAATCAGATGCCTAACTTCATGGTATGAATACGGACAATATAATAAATATATGATCGTAAACAATTTTCATATCACTAGCATGTGTCCTACATTGTGGTTGTTTACATGAAACGGTAACTAATACGGCTGCCAGCCTACATGATACATATTCACGACGTACAATGCAATCAATATTACACAAAGAGTTACAACATTTTATGGGCAGCAATAAATTTGTTATGGCAATACTGAAAACGAAGGTATCCGAGACCCTAGATTCCATAGTCGCATGGCTCGGAAATTATCGGCAGTCAACATTCTTACGTCTCAAAACACTATTCGACCTCCAATTTAAATTCAAGATCACTGAGGTCATCAAACGGTCCCGAGCTCTAGCGGACAAAACCGGCTCCATAATGACTCAAAAATAATATAAACACTATCCTTAAAAGTGAAAGCGATACTAGATGCCTACTTTCACTTTATCTCGTACATTAACAGGTTATCTCAATGTAATGAACATATACCACAACAGCACGTAAATCATAATCTATTTGTTCGTATGCACGTGGTTTGGAACATTCGTTTTGTGGTTTACGTGTGAAAGTTACTCTTGAAAAGTCGTATAACAGTACTGTTTCAACCGACTTAAGAAAACGAGGAGGTTATTTCTTGTATTTTTTGTGTTTTTTGCTCTCATTTATAAACCCATGTTGAAAATGATCCCGTTCAAGTTGAGGAAAAATTGCTGAAATGGCAATTGATAATTAATAAATATCTGCTGAAAGTTTACAGATCCTTGGGAACCGTAAGGGTGCTCTAAGACGGACTTTACTGAAATTCCCGTAGGATCGGGCAAACCGGGGCTAAACAGGATAAATAAAAAAAATGCGGGTGTAACGTCAGGCATCCACTAGTTATTCGGTATATAAAATTAATACTGTTAAAGTTGTATAATAATCTTACTATAGTACCAACTAGCCAGCCTAATTTCGTGAAGAAAATTGAAATCATGAAACATTTCACAATGTTCGTATTGATAGCAATCTTGATTGTTCTAATTGCCTTCTTTAACGAGTACAATTCCCTTTGACCGGTCGCTTTTTAAGGTTTCAAGTGGTCGCAGCTACTTTGAATCTCAATTTGACGGGCAACAAGAAAACGTTTAAACTTAACGGAGTGCGAAATTAAACAAGAGCATCAACTTATCAAGCCTCGATTTCAATGTAATCAGAATCCGTCTCAGCAGTAAGCGGAAATTATATCTAGTGTTGAGGGCCCCCGCGGCGGATGTCTCGTAAGAATCTCGTTGGAAGGAGGGGACTCTGAAATATAATTCGACACCAGACGAAATAGCCTCGTTACTTAGTCATTACTTGCGAATTAATTGGGATCCGGCGACAATTTCATCACTTATTTATTACTTTTCAATACCATTGACACTAGTGATTATTTCTTTGTCGATATTTTACTGTTTGCTTTTGAAGTTCAAATGTTTTTATATGCCGATTATTAAGTTTTTTATAGGGTAAACTACTTCAAAACAATGAAAACCTATGTATCTATATTTCCTATAATATAATTTAAGTAGCTCTCATTAAGAAGTCTGAAAAGTAACTAGTCAAAAACGTAAAAAAGCAAAAGATTGTAAGAAAAGCAGGATGTGTAGTATACTTTTTTTTGAACTGAGGTAATTGGCATGAGGCAGTCCCAAATGAATATGAAGATAGGAATAGTTGATATAGTCTGGGACCTCTATATCTTATAGCAGCTAGAGAATGTATTTATTATAACTAGCTCAGTTTTTGTTGTTCAATATATTTTTACTGTAAAATATGTGCAACTCTATATTGTTAGCGTGAAAATATTTGGTCTGCAACGTTATCGCATCGAGGATCTAACTTCTAACAAGCGTACTTCACATATGAAATTAATGGAACATTGTCAATATTACCGCATTGTGTTCAACCTACAATTGAACTGACATTAATCAATGCCCTCCCGTAATTAATGTTGCGTCCTTCAACATATTGGAGAGGCTGAATGCGAATCTGTAAGTAAAGTTGTGCCAGCTGGGGCGATGTTATCGTATAATATCGCCATACTTAATAGATTAGATCTAATCTCAGTTACATCTGAGCGCTGGCTATGGCTTGAATGGTCGTTTGTTATTAATGGATCAGGGCGAACTTGGATGTTCTGTAGAGAATTTAACAGCAATATCTAATAACAGGAATAATAATGATGCTGTTTATAAATTGTTACAACTTTGGCTTCGTTTAAGAATGAGAAGGATTAGACTTTAGTTGCCCATATCTTTGCGATTGTTCCTTTATCGTAAAACCGACCAACAATCAGAGAGAGAGAGAGGAAGCGACAAAATACCAATGTATTTTGTCGCTTCCTCTCTCTTCAATCTCAATAGATTGAAACAAATGCGACATAAATCTATGCAGATATTTTAGCGTACTCAATTATATCGAATTTTAACATGTCACCATTCTTAGAAGGCGAAGCCATTAGATACTCAGTTTCAACGATCGATAACCGTCGGTTGACGTAGATACCGTTGCGTAGGCGCACGCGCAGCGCGCAGATTTACTTGTAAATGGGTCAGGGTGATGACATGACCCGGCTAATGTTGCTAGCCAGTAAATACACCATTTTATGTTGCATCGTTAAAACAAATCCTGTTGAAATATTTGACCCATTCGGCCGTTTCGTGATCGTAATTACTACGAATAAGCATATTCAAAACAGATTTAGTTGCTAACTGAAATCGGAAACGGCTAATAACTACACCATTAATAGTAATGGCCAGTGATCCAATATAGTTACCACGGTTTTAAATGACTTACTTAATTTGCTTAGGGGCGGAAACAATTAAAAACTTCTTCATTTTATCACCTGTAATTCCACACCTAAATGGAGAAGTAAGTCCTTACACGGAGAGTAATGTGGCATAGACGCATATTGTACATTTTATTATTACAAACTTGTTTATAAACGACCATTACATTTGCAGTTCTGTACGCATTTACAAGATTGCTTGCATCTAGAATTCTAGAACAACACATTATGTTAAGCTTGTTTGAAAATGTGGGACAGAACAGAAATTCTTTTACAATTCTTTAACGGGATGAGAAAATCGTGTAACACTAAAGTTTTTAATGTTCCCTTTATAGTTTCTTAGTTTAAGTTTGCAACTAGGTGCTGGCCTCACACCACTTGTGCACTTGTGAAACATGTCGAACTTCCGACCTATTTACTGCGCAGAATCCTCGACCTGGCCTTGACACAGTCCTCCTTTGTCCTTCCTCCCAGGTCCCTGGCCGTGCAAGGTAATATTTTACTTCCTTAATCCGTGCTAAATTACCTTTTACCAATGTAACCATAATAACAAACATTATAATTGAGCAGCCACGCCGCATAATCAATCGACAAATTGTTTGATCGCCCAAAAAGGTACGGTTAGGTAAATAGGGTAGGGGTGTGCAGGACTGCGCACTTTAGCTACTCTGATTTCTACAAAAAATACGCAGCAGTTTAGAATCAACTTCAGTCTTTATTCGTTTATTTAGGTTATCTGCCTATGAAAAAAAAATATTAAAAAAAATATAAAGGTAACATTTTTGGAAATATTTCAAAAAATTGCTGCGTCCTAAATGCGCACTCTTGCACAAAGTATGCGGACAAGAGTGCGCGGCCCCGGTGTGCAAATTTGCGCATATTGGTCAATGCGCATTACCTACTCACAAACATCACATTGGAAGTTCGCGTGAACCACGTATGCTGTGCATTTGTCGTGCCACCATTCTTTGCAAGAAATACACTCAATCCAGTCTTCGGTAATTGGCTCAATGTACACTTCTGAGCAACCTGGACATGACCATATTTTGTTCTTGGGTGCATTGGCTGGCTTCTTTGGCTTAACAGTCTTATTCTTTTTAGGTAAAGGCTTTACACTTTTCTTTTTAGCTATTAATAAGCTTAACAGCTTACATATAGCTAATGAAAAACGAATTCCAAATAAAATATGATTCAGTGTACAAGAATTCGCGCGCAGTCTTGTACACGATAGCTATGCGCATTCTTGCACAATGAGTAATAAACAGCTTTAAAATACCACAAGTGCCATCTATTGACTTGAATGTCGTACTGGCTCAGGCGAAACACACTTCGAGAGTAATTTGATAGAAATAAACAGATAAGAACAACTTACCTGGTTTATATTTACTGCAACCACGTTTATAAAAGACCTAAATTATGTAAGACTGGTATCAAATTTAGTTATTTTCAAATAAATTTAAGGAAATTGTATTAAAAACGTAAATTTTTGTGCCGGCACAGTTAGAATGTCGGTAGGACGCTTTCAACAGAAGATGACCGCCAACAACTGCTTCCTGAGTGAATAATCGCTCTGCGCAATCTTATACACTGCGCAATCTTGCACACCCCTACCCTAATAAGGCCCTCATCGATTTTTGAAAGGTTTGGAAATAGGATTGAAAAGGTCTTCATTACTTATTGATTTATTCATGATATTCGTTCGTTCAGGTTGATATCAAACGATCCCTTTGTTCTCTGCCATCAAAATGCTTTATGAACAATAGGGTTGTTTCCAACTAGTCAAATCAAGCACTTTTAATGAAATGTCAAAAACGACATTTGCCAAGGGTTTTGTATGAAATATGACGTAGTGACGTCATAGTGTTTTGCTGTCAAGTAGAATACTTATTATCAATAAATTGACGATAAAAAATATTAAATAAAGTTTTAACATTAATTGATGAATGAAACTTCTATTATTTTGACATGTTTCACTGGATAAAAATACTTGTATAATTTATTTCACTTGCAAACTTCCCTATAAAATCGAATGTTGCCTTCAGCGACGACATTAAGAAAATTGTTTTGATTATGCAAATTGTTTTGATCATGCAAATTGTTGTAATGAGCTAAGCATAACGGGTTAATATGTAGTAAGTAGACAATAGGATAACGAGTTCTTACTGTTTTAATGCTGTTTATGACATGTATAATGTAGTGCGTTATACCCATGTATGGCTTCAAACGATAACAAGTTAAACTTGCGTCGAGGTGGCCGAGTTTTGCTTACTCCGTTTTTATTCAAACGAAAGATTTTATAAGTAGCTTTTTATGTGATTCTTTTTTTATGTCTGTATGAAGTGCATCGTTGAAACTTGTCCGGAATTACTTACCGGTGACTCGACAAGTTGTCGTGTTTCGCATGAGGGGTCGCCGCGGCGACGGACGGCGCGCCGTCCGCGCCGCTCTTCGCTCCGCTAGCTCCGAATTGTGTCTGTTACAGTAATCATAATAATGTATGAGTATGACTAAACTCACCTCACTTGTGCTATTTGTTGGCTCTACTCGCATACTTGACTGCGCAATCGACGTTAAAATGCGAAACGTAGTCAAATTATGTTGCTCTTTGCATTTCGTGTAGCGTTCTTGGCTTGGTTGGAATGAGTGGAGAATTTTTGTACAAAAGTTGTTTTTACGCATGACTGTGCTGTGTTTAATCTACGTGATTTAAGTTAGGTTCCAAGAATCAGATGTTTCCTGCGAGTGACTATTAAACCAATCAACCTCACAACCTGTTTCCTCTCGACTGCGATGACTAAAAGACTATCCGAAGCATAAAATATCCCATGCAACCTGTAACTTCACAATTACGCAACCCGGTTCATTGAATGTGTTCCAAACAACTGCCTTTTCAACTTCCTCTGCAAACTTGATTGGTATTTAAATCCAGTATACAACTGTAAATTATTACAATAATAACTTATCAGCAAAACGATCGTCTTTAATTAAAGAGTTCGTTTACCAACTGTAAGCGTTTACGGTACTGTTTCATTCGTTTGTTGTATCACAAAGTTTAAATATTAGATGTTTGAATTGGCGCAGAGCTCTGTGAATTTTTAATTCATTTACGAAACCCTTAATCAAGGCCTTTTAAGTCTTTACACCTCGTTTTGCTTGGAAGGTAATTAATAATCAATTATACTAGAGGACCGGTGCTGCTCCACAGCATATTTTAATATTATAAAAAAGCTCTTATATATAGGTATGATGAGTACATTGTAGCCTTATCTAATAAGTAAAAGATGATAATCTAACCAAAAATATATATATCACAAAACTTCTTTTCTCACAACATTGGCTTTGCGTTGCACCTTAGGTATCGTGAAATTTCCACCTTGGCATTACTGAATAGTTTGCCGCGCAATAGGGATATATATAATATGTATAACTGAACATTGACGAAAGAAAGTTCTTCAATATGACTGTGCTGCCCTACCATTATTTCTATTAGGACACTGTAATGTCCTTCGTCCAGGTGCCCAGAAAATAGCAAGTTATGAACAATTTCGCCAATACCATAGTCAGTAATCGTATTACTGTTTTCCAGGTGAACTCTGAATTGACACTCGGGATATAGCTCACTCACACTCTGAAGTTCAGCATGCCCTGCGTACTGTCCATTGGCACCCATCACACGTTTGTAATCTGTTGCATTTTTAATGGTCTGGCCATATAATTCGTCCCCAACAATGAAGTTACTATATACCTACTTATTGACTATGTAATCAACAGTGGCCAAACGAATTTCATAATGTTTATTCTCACTTTTATATAAACAATAAGAAATTGCGCGGAATAAGCATTTACCGTCACCAAGAATGGAAATCACTTGAAAATAAAATTGTTGTAGGTAGAATTATTCAAATCTGAACCCGTTACCACCCGTATTATTATAGCAGTATGAGGACCATCCGGTACCAAATCTCCAACAGCGATTTGTCATTAACCAAGATTCTCTGTTCAAACTTTCTCTGAGCATTTTTCAATTTCCTATCAAGAACCATCATTATAATTGAAAACACAACTACTCACAAAAAATACGCTATTAAATCAGAAACTTAAGTAACTAACTTACGCTAACTTCACTTTTTTCTTTAAGTATCTGTCAATACTTTACTATCAAAATTAAAAATATAGAAAAACAACTTTTTTTATAAGTAAGAAAATAGGTTTTATTTCTGTTAACCAGCTAAATATGTCTGCGAGAAGCACGATTTATTTTGTTTTGTGTATGGGTGTGATTAATCCATCATAAATTAGAAATGTAATAATAACGTTTATAGTTCTGGTCGAAATTGTAGTTTTGGTAGGAATGGTAGCTTTGGTAGCAATTGTAAGTAACATTGCTACCAAAACTACAATATATGCCAAAAATACCATTTCTACCAAAACTGCTATTCCTACCGAAAATACTATTCCTATCAAAACTACTATTGGTACTAACACTATCATATCTACCATTTTAACAAAATTAAGCGGCGGTAGCCCAGTGGTATACGTAACGGACTGCCGAGACGATGGTCTCGGGTTCGATCCCCAGGTACCTCGGGCACACACCTCTGACTTTTCGAAGTTATGTGTGTATTAAAAATTATCGCTCGCTTAATAATGTACCCGGTAGATGGCAATAGGCTCGCCCCCTATTACATTGGGACCGAAACATATCTGGCAAGTGTAGGTGTGTAATACACCTCTGCCTACCCCTTCGGGGATAAAAGGCGTGAAGATATGTTTATGTATGTTTATGTAACAAAACTACCATTTCTACCAAAACCGCCGATGCTGTCAAAAGTACCTACCTTTTCTCTCAAAACTACTATTCTTACTAAAACTACAATTTCTTTCATAACTACCACTTGTAATAATATGATTATATGAGCCGCTCGTACCGTACTATGAACCGCTGTAATATGTTCCACATAAAAAAAATAAGATGGCCGAAGAAAGTCCGTAATTTAAAACACGAAAAATCTGTTCACCCAACATTAAGGGTTAACTGGTAGCATTCGGGGAATATTACCTGCTATCAGCGATAATTCACTATAGTGATAATTTGAGCAACATCGGATATAATTTTACACACCACCACACTCACCCGTATGAAAGTATGGCAAGGTCACCTTAAGGAGGCATAACGTTTTTTCCTGGCAGTTACCGCAAGGAGCTTATTAGATGCCATAAAAATATTTTTGAATTTAGAACCGTTCATGTAGAGAGAATGGAATCTTAAGAAATTTATAGGAAAATATTGAAAAATAAGTTCAATGTCCACACCTATCTTCCTTCAAACTTACCCAATTTAAATGAGCATACCATCAAATGAAAGAGCTCTTTTCAGCGCGTGTTTTAGGCCTATAACGAAACGCCTACCTCAATGAGAACCAGATATATAGAAGCAGAAAGTCATTGACTACGGCTACGAAAACGTAAAAAATGTATGGGAGAAAATTGTTTTTGCATATAACTTGATGAATGTGCAAGTTAGGTAATTTCTAATGTTTGATGACAAATCTACGCAGCGAGAGCTTTCATTTAAAAAAAAATCATGCGAATCGGTTGGGTAGAACGGGCTGGCCGACTCGTATTATAAAACACAAATTCTTTTAATATATAGATTGTCAACAGAACCTTTTACTTACTAATGAATGAAGGCTTATAGAATATCAACATTTTGATGTCTAACCAAGCAATTTTTAGTTGTCTTACTAAATGTACATGTCTTACTTTATACTTAACATATTTTCTAAATAGTTTTGGAGTAAATCGCGTTCAAACAAACAAACTCTTCAGTTTCATCATATTAGCACAGGTGACTAAAGTTCTACCAATTAGTACCGTTAAATGAACTGTGGAATTGTTGGCAGTTCATTTAATTAACGTTTTATGCCGCAGTAGTAGAAGCAATCAACAAAAGTTCAACCTACCGGGAGATGGCATAACTGCTGTGAAAGTTGAAATGGATTCATCATATTCACAAATTTTGTTTGTCCTACAAACAAAATTTTGTTCCGGTAACGTAATAATTGTTGTTTGTTCTTCGCTTTTATCTTTTGCTTTATTATGTGTTCTAAGAACTCTGTTTTAGTTGGTCCGTATATTATTTTTATTAGGAACATTACTTTTATGTACTGCACGTCGTGTTTATCAGACAAAGATCTAGTATTTCTTAAAACAAATGTACTGTTCAATTCCAATCGTAATTTGTCAACACGTTTCAAATTAAGTCTTGTATACAGCAATAAGTGCAGCCGTCGATTCCGCTGTCAATCCTTTTTCCTAAAATGAGCTATTTTTAGAAATGCTTCGTTGTAGTGTAGGTTGTAAGGTATTGAGTATTTGCGGTATTGGCGCCGGGTAAAACACCTACAAATAAAAATAGTACTACATTTTATTTCACCTTTTTGGCTTTTTACAAGCCTGTCCTTTGACACAAGATGTCTAGAGGACAAGCCTATTTCCACATTCTTTTGACGAACAAATTTACAGGCCCTGTTTTTGTAATAAAACTGAGGTATAGCCGGTTATTATGTACTTAACTCAAAACAAAAATAATGGTAAGTCGTAAGTGAAAACGCAAATTTACAACGATTAAGTGAAGAAATATCATCCCATGGGTGTCGTAAGAGCCGACAGAGGGAGCATATTATGCAAAGAACAGCACTGTAAGAGAAGGAAAACTTGATACAAACCCTATACCAACCCGTTTGGCCAGCGTGGTATAGTAGGCCAATTCCTCCTTTCAAAGGAGAGGCATAGTCCAGCAGTGGACTGTTAAAGGCTGATGATGATGATGAAGTGAAGATTTATCTGTCTTTTTGTTATTTAGTATAATGTGTTTATTACACAATAATACGGTTATACTATTGTGAAATGCGATAAGAACTTTGTGTTTCAATCCCTTTAGCTGCTAGTCCAAATAGATTCAATAAGATTAATAATAGCTCGTAGCTTCAGAATTGGTATCACTTGTAGACAGGTTGCAATAAAACATTCAGCATTGTCTATCTCAGCTGTTTTATTACTAGCTGATACATGCAGTTAATAAAAATGCAATAAAATGTGTCCGACTCGTCTCACAATAGAATTCAGGCGCTATAGTTAGGGTTGCCAGTCGACTACATGGATGTGTTTAGCTTTTTACCTGCATGACTGTCCAGCAGTTCTTATTTTCAAAGTAAAAAAAAAATGCTTGTAACTCGAAATGACATCCGACATTAGCATCTAGCTTATCTTTAGTGTTTTCGGTTCAGCAACCCTACGAAGAGTGTGAACATCTCAATGGAACGTGTCTTCTTAAAACGTATGACTTAATGGTTGACGGTCCATATTTAGCAGGATATCCATACCATACGTACAAATATTTATTGCGATAATTGCATACTCGGTATCAGGTTGTTTTGTTCAACAATCGTGACTGCTCGATATTGACGTAAGTGTGACCTTGGTTGTAGATCGTGATTGCACTGGCAGAATTCTCTGATCAGCTAAAAAATAAACAAGCAGTGTTATTCCTTTTTCAAATTACTGCCAGTCAAATCGAATTTATTCTGCCTGTGTAAGTATGCTGCTGAAGTGAAGTTCAATGTTGAAGATACCTATCGATAATATGCCGAAACAGACAGCCCTCACTCAGCCTTTTTATCGAATATTGGTTTTCTATCCGGAAATTCACAGTACTAGAACGAATATAAAAAAAATAACCTATACTGCTGTATAGACTTTTTTTACATGAAACCTGAAAATCGGGATTGAATGGTGAAAGTGGTTAAAGCTTTGTGGATATGTAGGCCTGTTATTGTAATATGCATAACGTGTTCGCGATTTAAGTTATGCTAACCTACCATTGGTAGTTCCACTATGAATTAATCTGAGCAATTGCTATAATAAAAGTAGCAACGACTCAAATTGCTTAGTGCCATCACAATACAATATTACATTAGCAGCCGCTTGCTAATGTATGTCAATGGTTAAAGCGTCATTACTTAAATGTTTCAACAAAATACACTACTAAATGTGTTACCAGTGTATTACCGTGAGACTAAAATTAACATACAATACACGAATGTGAACAGATAGCACGTGCTCTTGTCTTGAACAATGATCATTGTTGAGCTAATGTAACAAGGCCCTAGTTCTTTCTGCACCTATCTCGTACTGCAGCCGAGTGAGCTCGTTCGCAACTGTTACCACAGATTAAATATCTTATTGACAGTTATGACGTATCGTTTATTCGTTATCTGTGCGATAATACGGCATTTACGTAACTTGTGATAATGTCGTAATTCATTTAACGTATCTTATCAATCCTTTATTAAGTGTAAGGATGTTTTCTAAATACTGACTATAGATAGATAGGGATATTACCTGCCATGCAAAGGACGTTACAGATATATAAACAAAAGGCTCAGAGCAATAACTTGCGGAATACAACCACAGTTTTATCTGGTTAGGAGTTTAAACTCAGTGCCCCGAAATTGTAGCAAAATTGAAGTTAGTCTGCTCTTGCTAATATTGATAAAGCTATCGACATTGCTGCAAGTTGTTCATAACCTAGCAACAGGTGAAACACAATAATTTAATAGTTGCACGCTTGCTACCAGTTGGCCAGTTGCACAAATTCGTCTCGGTTCCATATTTCCGCTCAACTTGATCCTGTTTCCCACGGCGCTCATAATCCGACCCTACTGTACTTGTGCAACTTTACAGTACGTGTATCCACTAATATACCTACTCATATTTAACAAATAAAATCAATATTATTGATCAACATGTTGGGCTATATTTCTCACAAATTCACCTGCTCACACATATTTAGTAGATCATCATCATAACGTTATTCCGGATACACCCAAGACTTTGTCCTGGAGTCTTAGGATCGACTTTAAGTCCGATTGATTTGAGGGAATAATACCTTCTCTTTTGCCGTCTGACCACCGCAATCCAGATACAATATGTAAATATGGACATCCATTTTTAAATGAGCACCTATGTCACGTACCTGCTTAACCCTTTTTTCAAGGTAGTAGAGCCTTGCTGATTTCAGCATGAATGGGCCAGCTCGACCGGGGAAGTACTACCCTCTCACAGAAAATCGACGTAAAGTAACAATACCTAAACTGTTGCGTTTCGTTCGGTAAGTGAGAGTGCCGGAGGCCCTATCCCCTATTCCTTCTCCCTCATTCCACTCCTCATCCTATCCCTTTTCCCAACCCCAAAGGACGGCAACGCACTTGTGACTCCTGTGGGGTTGCTTGTGTCCATGGGCGGCGGTAATTGCTTACCATCAGGCATTCCACTGCTCGTTTGCCGCCTATTATTATTATAAAAAAACCCCGCGAATTGAGCAATTCGTTGGATCACCTCTTTGCCACAGAGTTCTCATGTCTGCTGGGTGCGCTGCCTAATTCTGCGTTCAGATTAACGTTTTGCGATAAATCGCGCGTGCAAGTGATTGCCACGATGCGACTATACACAGATAGTATTGATTGCAGATACCGTGCGTGTATATGTATGTGTGTGTGTTCAGCTTGTTATCGAGATCGCGCCAGATTGCACTTTCAGCCAGTAACCATGTTTCTACTAATTCGTTGAATTGATTAACCTCGTGAAGCTTGCTGTATTGCGGTTGCTGATCACATTGCGTGTTCGATTTAACATTTATTCTCAAATTAGGAAGTATTAGTCTTTGTTTTCGTCTAAGGAAGTGCTAAGTGCTAAAATATGGTTTGTAGGGCATGATTTTCGAATTAGGCGTTCACCGACTTAGTGATGTGTTAATGCTGGAAAAATACCAAACTATCTCGCCATTTGCTATGGGTGAATTGCTAATAGTAAGAGACAGTTTAATTTTATTTAGGCACTTCTATCTTTATTTGCTATATTTTTTTACAGTATTCCAATATTATAAACTAATTTTGTAAACTAAATATTTTAATACGTTTATGGTTATGCATCTTGTGCCTAGTTTACCACCATTCTTACGTCTAGGATTAATGAATATAATGAATTTAGTTATACTCCCACTACGATGCTGTAAAGGTTGACATAAGCATAAATTAGATAATTATGCTTACGACACGGCCGCTATGCGTCACGATTTGCATACTTCGCCAAAATTGCACACCGTAGAACGTTCGTTGTTTCGCGTTGTTGTATTCGTACTTAATGTTAGTTTGTTCCTCACATATTATGTAACATGTTATACGACAGGTTAAGTGTTTATGTTATCCATGTAAATAATACAAATATGTCTCCCTCACAAAGGAAAGATCAGACGCCGTTAGAACTCGAAGTCTGTTCAATCCAGGGCAGCAGATATTCCGACAGGAACGTACGCCACACACGTCGCATTGACATTAATTTCGCATTTATCCGCGATTAAGGGAAGTCGAAGGCACCGCGGTGGTTCATACGATTTTTTTTCGCTAATAGCATAAGTGGTAGACAGAGATCCGCTGTTAGGCTTTTCTTTGACGTAAAAAAACACTTACTCCAACCAGGTATAGCGTATATGTATAGTTTGACTTCTAAATGTCATGGTTTTCATTTTCTACCATGCAAGTAAGTTTAGTAAATACTGTATTCGTAGGAGCCTCCAGAGACAAGTTTGCGTAAAAGTTATATCATTACACGCCTGGACACTCAAAGGTGTCGGATATTACAAAAGTTTTGTGCTTAACGTTAAATAGTTATAAAGTACACAAGAGCGCCTAAGCTGGGCTAAATAAATGCTTTAATTTACTGCAGTTTAGTTGCCAAACTATTATAGCGATATGCAGGATATCCAAAGTATATCATTTGCATAATCAACAGCAGAGTAGGGTGGATTGCTATTAGAAAGGTGTAGAATCGAAAGTCAGTGTAGAAAAATATATTTACCTACCCAAAAATAAGCAAATAAAGACAATATAATGAAGATGACTTGAAGCTATCAATATCTTTAAATCAAACGCAACATGTAATCGATTGGGAGATCTGAAGAATGACTGCTTTCTAAAGACGTTTTGTGATACTTACGAAACTACGAATATTCTATAGGCACTTTCAAAAGCAAGTGTGACTTAACACTGATTGGATCACAGCCCAAAACTAAAATACACCTCACTCTACAAACCTCGAATTACACAGGTAAACAGTCCTCAATCATTTAATCGCTATTGTTTCTGTCCAATACAGTGTAAACAAACCTTTATTGATGTTTTTACACGCAATAAATAAACACGTAAACATGTGCTCACTCTCCTTGTGATGTAATAATTAGCGGAACATTCAATGACCAGTGACAATGTTCAGGAAGGGTTTCGGTGTATACTTCAACCCTTTGTCCCTCGCTCTCTCCCCAGTCTCGACTGCCACGAGCGTATTCGCTTCATTGATTCCATAATCGACGCGCCATGAATGGGGTTTCCATACAGCGTGTTGACTTTTTGTTCTCGTCTGTTTAATTACTCTATCTGTTCGACCCATTATTGTAACTGACGGTTTTAACGAGGCACGCTACATGTCTCGTATGTTTTGTTCACATTGTAGCGTTTTAAACGATGCTATTCTTTGTCGTAACAGAATGATAGCAGTCACTATGAATGCGAGTAATTACAGATCGTTGTTCAAGATGAGGTCAAGGTCTCCGTTCAATAGACTTTTGCCAATGATGCTTACTCATACCTAAATGCACATTAGGATTACTCAACCTGGCATCATTATTCGGATCACGACGCGTTTGGCGCCTATTCGGGCGATGCATTTGCGAGTGTTTTGTCTGTCAAAACTGCGCGGGTGAGGCAAGCTATGTGCCTTAGGCAAAATGCCTTTAGGACGGTGTCGTAATCTAATAAGCTCTTTACAATTTAGACGAGGACTTAACTAGTTCGATGTCACAAACAACGTAACCCTTGTTAGCTTGAAGTGATTGTCATTGAGTGTTATCATGACTCATGTTTCAAAGTGTTGTTATACTCGAATTAAAGCTTAATTATGCTACTTTAAGAGATGTGGGGTCCGTGACAGACTTCTGAGAATTGACAAGATTTAGTAAAATTGTTCTAAAGATGATACACATTATTGACGTTTACTGTACATCGATAGCACAGTTAAGCAAAGTGCGAAAAGACCTTTGCAGCAATTGTTCTTGTTTGGCCTACATGAACATCTCTTTTCTCTTATAGTGGTTATGGATGTCCTCTCACCGTTACGCATTTCGATGTTAAGAGTTGGTTGTGAGTTAGATCCCCGTACAGGACAACATTTCGTGTGATCCTCAAATTCGTGTTTTGAGTCTAGGTGCTCTTTGTGGCTATTAATAGAAGTGATTCTTTTAAATACCCTGTGATAATGGTTATATTTCTGGTGCGGCATTTTTTTTTAAACTATAATAATATGTATCCAATATCACACTTGCTAAAATAAATTAGGTATATGTGCCAGCTGTCCGTCTTGATTACCGTGCGCTGTAAACTCATGATCCAGGTCAGGCACTTTACTTCTGATTTAGTCTCAGGTCCCACTGAGAAATAATTTCAGATACACCATAAATATTATTTATTCAACATAAAAGTATAATTTTACCACATAATCCACCAAATATCGACACGTGATTAAATGTATACGTTTTGTCCCCAGATGCAGAATATAAACAACATCGTCATGTTTCCAGTGGATAGTCTTCTTAAAGGTGATCTTCGAGGAGTCAAGGGTGACCTGAAGAGGCCATTCGATAAAGCGTCCAAAGACTATGAGTCAAAGTACCTGAAAATTGAGAAAGAGAAGAAATCTCAAGCGAAGGAGGCCGGCCTCATTCGTAGCGAAGTTACGCCAGCTGAAATAGCAGATGAAATGGAAAAGGAGAGAAGATTATTCCAGTTGCAAATGTGTGAGGTAAGCGAAACTAAATTTATATTGAAACTGTGTTAAAACGAACTCATAAAAACAAACCGTCACTTAATTTTAAAGCGATGCAAACAAATTGAAGTATTTAGTCTTCACGGACTTCAAATATAAATAAAGCTTACCATTTGTTTACGTAACTGCTTGCCCCTTATTTGTTTTATGTGGCAGTTTTATTAGTTCACAGTGCTTTACGGATATGCTACGGAAATATGTATACCGATGGGTGGTTTTGATATTTCGTAAATTACCTCGTCTACGTTACTTATGGGTGCATAGGGTTCCCACCAAGAACTTAGGGTCCCAAGCCAACCTCACCTGCAAGTGATGCACCTGCCGATCAACGGACGAGGCTCTGGCAAACAAAATGTCCCAATAAGCGGCAATAGGCTCGCCACCTATTACGTGGGATCAAAACACTGGCGAAAAGTGAGAGTTTAATATGCCTCTGCCTACCCCTTCGGGGAAACAGGCGTGAGTCTATGTATGTATGTATGTATGTACGTTACTTAACAATAATTTGAAAACATTGCCATGTTCTCAAATTAAATTCCAATGCGTGTACGTTTTACGTAGTATCGACTAATCGGAGGATTCTCCCTCTAGTTAGGAACACCACTTTTCCTCCTAATCTTCAAAGAAGGAGTGCCGTTGAATATACACTTTCTCAATTTAGAGGACAGTGAGAATTTAATAAAACAATTAAAAATCATTTCCGGGTCAGCCCATGGCCCGTCGTTCTAACTAAAATCAAGAAAATGAAACCTCATTTTAATTATCTTTTATCGTATAAATGTTATGTTTGGTAAGGTTTGTTAGTTTTCTTGTGGTCGTAAGGATATATAGATATATAGCTCCATATATAAAAATATTATGGGACAACGGACTAGCAATTTTGTGATGTTTTGTTGTTCCTTGATGGACACAGTGTGTCAGTTTCAAACTCGTTATGTGTCCTTTAAGCACTAGACGTAAAAATACTGAAACTAAAATTCGTATAATCCAGCTCCAGCGTCCCCGATATTTTCACTAACAAGACAACGTTTTAAATCTTTCGTTATTGCCAACCAGACTTGTCTACGTAATAAAGGCTCCATCGCCGATAAATCTGTAAAAAGATCGACCGAGCACTCAGTCATTACACTTAAACTATATATTAGCAGAAATAAGCCAAGCCTTTTATGATTCTCTCCTTGTTTTTATTGCTGTAATATACGATCACTATCTTTACGAATAAGTCCATCTTAGAACGGTTTTAGGACATTCCGATACCAATATATTACGGACTTTATGAGAATTATCACGGACGTATAAGGATTACGAATTGCTTGCTTAGGCGAGACTTGGAATTATATTCTAGGAAACATTCCGAATTGGACATCATATTAAAGCAAATGACTCCGTAACATACTTCAAGTAAAGTATATCTAGGTTTACATAAGAAAATATCATGCTCCATGCCTTTCCGAAGCGAAACCTTTTATGCTTTGATCCTATATAGAAGATTGCGTCATTTACTTTACAATCTGGGTTTACTGAGAAATATCTTACAAAGAGACCCTAATAACTTTGACTAGGAATAAGGTCTAGAATTCTAAAATAGCGTTCAAAATAATCTTTGTGATTCTAAACGCAATACTCGAGCGAGGATTTGATAACAATATTCAGAAAAGCTCTTTTCTAGATAGAAACACGAAGAAGACAGATAAGAACGGACACTTTTGTATAGATCAACAAGATGAACACCAAAGTCAAATTGAAATTCGTATGCAAAATTTATATTGCAATCCTGTTATACCCGGGTCGCATGCTGGTTATTTCTATACTTTTTCCACGTACTGTTTCTGACACTAAATGGCATTTGGCTGGTAGCCGAGTAAAGCTAAAAGGTGGATAATTAATAATTGCTAGTGGGCAATTTGTGGCTTCATTTCACACGCCCTCTGGGCACAGACCTGTTGGTCGCTAGCCGGTTTAATAAGTCATTTTCTACTTATATTTTAGCAGTAGGTATATAATGTGGGGCTTTCCGTTATTCTTGGTAAACGATCGCTTCGGGATAACAGCCGTGTAACTAATGGCCGCACTTTGTTAGATAAATTCACGAATATTTGCAATTATATTGTTTGTAATTTTTCTTGTGGACGGTTCAGTAGGTTTTATATATTCTGAACATTATCCGTAGTATCCTTTGAAATGGATACCTAGTCCATCCGCACTAAGCTAGTGTCTTTTTGCGATACCTAACACAACTATTTATTTGATTATGAAGCTAAAAATTCAACATATCTTTTGGCGTACTTTACTACAATATGGTGACGTCTGTGAGTGGCTGACGAGGACGCAACAAAGAACAGCTGTTTCAAACTGATCCATCATCGCTCATGGTACTATCCAAGTTGCAGTTGTAACCTACATACATACGGTCTAGTATTCGCGATCAAAATATATTAATAACTTCACCACAATCCAATCGACATACATCCTCTTTATGCTTTACAGGAACTTACAATTATCGTGCAAATGTCGTACAACTTGGCAGCTCATATTAAACACATCACTTTTATTAGCTCCGTCCAACAGCATATAGTATCGTTAATTAAACAGATCGCGTGTTAAACCTTAATGACTATATCAGTAACATCGCCTTTATTGTTATGACGCCGTATTTCTTCCGTTTTATGTGCACGTCCTCTCGCTTTCAATGTGAATGATCAATGAATTTATACGTTGATTGAATTTGCAAGGCTTTTGAGGCAAATTATCTTGGTGGTTAATGTACGGGCATTTGCAACTCACGGTTTATAGCGTATAGTCGAAAGGTACTTATGTTAATTAGATTTGACATTCACGAGCAAATGTTTTAATATAAATGAGGTAACCATATTAGTATAAAATATATTTATGAAACAAGATTCCTTTATTTCTTAACACAATCTCCCTTTTAAAATGGATGCTTGAAGAGTGCTTGAATATCACACAGGCAAAGCCGCAGGCGTAGCTAGTTGTAGTTTGGACGATAACGGTTCTAATGTGGCAATTAAGCATGCCGCCCGCACAAAGATATCATCACAACGGATGCTGCAGTAGAGTCTCGCAATTTCATCAAATGGCGTGGCCATATTTCAACTTCATAGCCTGCCCATGATAAATTTTATACACTTAGTCTTATGACAGATATTTTTAAATGAAAAAGTTCTTCGTTTACCTTTCTAAGAATATATTTATATAGGTACTATTAACTGATATGAATTTATCATATTTCATCAGTTGTGAGTAATCAACTCTAATAACTCAATTTTTATAGAGGTTCTATAAAACTTTCTATTAGTAAGGTTATCAATATCATCATCATCGTCAGTCTGCCATAGTCCAAATTATTAAGTTATTATAACTTAATAACAGAAAGATCCCTATACATAATTATACATAATCTACAATCATAAAATATTTATTAATGCACTCATTTTTATGTGACTCATAATGAAACGCTCAAAGTTACGGCATTTTGTTGCTGGCAAATAAATTATGACCCCTCTCTTCCAAAGTTCTCGAACAACTTATCTGAGATAAGCTCCCAGACAGTTGGCCTTTGTTTATAACAGCCAGGAGTAACGACCGAAAGAATACCTTTAATACTCCTTTTATTCGCTTGTACTTATTCAACAATAAGGTACAGAGGAGTAACCAAATTTTGATAACAGGTTTTACGGCTACTGAAATAAGGGATAAAGCTACTGTTGCAACAAATTTTCCAACCCTTACTTTCTACAGTAGTAGTACTGCAATTCAAGTTACTCTACGTCGATATTACACAGCCTTTTATCTGGGACTGCACCCATATTCCCTACTGTGTCACATGAGTAGCCAAATTCAGTAGCAGTGAACATTGAAGACCACGGGTTGACTCGTGCAGTCCCGGGCAAAGTTATCTTGTATTGTTACTCACCGAATCTATTGAAACTTCTGCTAACTGACTGCCTAGTTGGTTTCGCGGCATAAATGTGCGCGTGGGATTGAGAGGTCTCGGGTTCGATTCCCGGGTCGGGCAAAGTGTTATTGGGTTTTCCTTTGGGAAATTCTCAGTAGCAGCACGGAGTCTGGTAATGTGCCCGGTACGGCAATAGGCTCGCCCCCTATTACGTGGGACCTAAATATTCATGGCGAAATGTGGGTGTAAAATTACACCTCTGCCTACCCCTTCGGGCGTGAGTCTGAGCCTGTAATCTATTGAAACAGGAAATGTGACACTAACCTATTGCTGGCTATCATCACTTATTCAAGAGGCAATGAAACTGCCTGACTGAGTAAAATTTTATCGGAACTTATCGGGAGATGATTTCAGTCACAAATTCCCAGGAATAGGTAAACAACCCTCGAAACAAATAGTAATCATAAAGGCAAACAGGAATAAAGACCAGCTCGTATATCATACTGTAATGTTATTAACAGTGTGTGTGTAGCGAACAGAGTCGCAATATATTTGTCCGTGACAGCCGTTTTACCTACGCATCGCCAGTATCCTCGCAATCCACACACAATAGCTCTCGTTGTAGTGAATTGCACTACAAGTGCTATTACGAGCATAATCTGCTGTTGAAAGGTTATATATTCGACTGCAAGTGACATTATTACAAATAGTCTAGTTACCAGTGTTATATTTTGTTACCATATGTGTTTAGGCATTGCTAACTGCTGATAGCCTGCGGATCTCAGAGAAATTACTACAGCAATACAGTTGCAGATTGCCAATATAAAAACTGTCATAATGATGAATTTATTCCATCGTTACGATTTATGTAGTGATTGGAAAATTTGCCCCGAGCGTACCCTGCTTTTTCAGTTGCTCCTACCTAACTACTTTAAAAGAAGCTGTTTTTACTTAGGTTTCGATAGTGGACAAGTGACCCTTTACTTCGAAATGTTAACTTATTGCTCAGTTTGCTTGAAGTAGTTCAGACTTTAGGCAGATTAATTCTTTTTAGAAGTGCTTAGAGATAGAGTGCCACGAGCTATCAAACGGTTCTCCCCACAACCATAAACCGTGATACTCATGATAGTTGCCTACGAATATTTTGCTTCCATAAGTAGAGAGAAATGATGTTGCCATTATGGACAATATCTGTGTTGCCAAAGGCCGAAAATAAAGTCTCAGCTAGGTATTTTAAGGGACGCTTCAAGCTCTGTTGCCCCAGAATCCAGCCTTTTTAGTTCAAAGCGATTAAATTCCGAATCATTTTGTTATAAATTGACATTGTTACATCGTTACGTGTTCCTGTAGGATTAGAGAGACGTGTTACACCCACATCTGCCGTTTTGCTTCCGACGTGATATGAGCTTATTCCTGTCCATTTACCTCAGTTTCGGACTATGTGCTTTGGTGGTTTTAGGTTAAAATCCCTGTAACATTTTCTAAAAGCGAGAACGTAGATACATATCAAGTCCTGCTTGAATCTATACGACTCATTGTTATCATTAAAAAGAGGAATATCAAAGTGGTATCCCGGTGACACATAAGGTATGGCACAACCAAGTTCAAAGACTGCAAGTACTGCAGCCAATCCATGGACTGTTTATACATTTCTGTCTATAACACCATAAGCTTATTCTACACCAAGTGATAAGTATGCTCTTCTTTAATGTAGATAAAAATAAAATTGTTCGTGATTTAATTGCTACAGTTGCATACTATGTGGTCGCATTAATTCATAATATTAGCGTGGCAGCGGTCGTCTGTCATGCGTTATCAGTTTGGAATGTACATAGATATGATGCAGCATTAGGTCAGATACCGTCCATCGTAGCTTGTCCTGTCAGGACATTCTTATACTTATCACATCTCATAAGCTGATAAGAGGTCTAAATGTTACGCAAGTTATAATAATAAAAAACGCAACTTCGGGACCAAATATTGTTGTTTGTGTCTAGACACAATGTACCTACAGATAAATTCAAGAATTTAGGACTGCCAAAATTATTTTGATATAAATGTTATTGAAGATGTTTGTTAGCATAATGATTTGTGCGAACACATGCAGACAATTCGTTTTTCTCTTGTATTTTTTTTTTATTTATAGACTCACGCCTGTATCCTCGAAGGGGTAGGCAGAGGTGTAATATTACACCCACATTTCGCCATGATTTTTTTAGGTCCCACGTAATAGGGGGCGAGCCTATTGCCGTACCGGGCACATTACCAGACTCCGAGCTGCTACTGAGAATTTCCCAACGGAAAAACCCAATAACACTTTGCCCGACCCGGGAATCGAACCCCAGACCTCCCAATCCCACGTGCACATTTATGCCGCGAGACCAATGAGGCAGTAAAGTCTCTTGTAAAATGTGAAAAAAAATTCATTCTTCGTAAGTAAATTCTTCCTATCATTTTGTGCTGTCCTTTTCCATGGACTTGGAGTCATCCTCTTTGTTGTGTTCATTGGTTTTGACGATATTCTTAACGATTACACAGAAAATTCACTAAATTCATAAAGTCTAAGGAATCCGTTAAAACATAGCTGAAAAATATATATTTAGTACGCACATGCACGAATTTACCTCGCCTCCGTAAGCCCAATTCCTACGCTAACTGGAGACATTGTGAATTGAAACTGTCTTCATTGAAAATACACTCGGATTCGTGTCACTGCAGTGCTGCTCAGCTCAAGTTTTAGAGTTGTAGCCTCGTTGTTGCAGCTGAAAACTACTTAAAATAATACCGTCTGTCGTTTTAAATTTTGTTTGGCGATTACCAGCACCGTTGCCAAGATGGCATCTTATCGCTCCTTATCCTTCCGACAGGCAGCGACTTGGTGTTGCCTTTAAATTAAGTAATTAATTAAAAAGGTTTATCGTTTATTGTTTACATATAAGTCCCGATCACCACGTACCATCAAGTGGCCTATGTAGACCTTGCAGCTTTTGATGCATACAATAAAGAAAGACTAGGCCACCAGGATTCCGACCTAGCGTGAAATTATATAGCCTTTGAAAAAAACCCTGTTTAGGCTGGTCTAGTCTATTATCTTTTAAATTCTGAAACGAATTGTGATGCCTCAGCGAACATAATCACCGACTTTATACCCGTAACAGACTGTCTTGTAATGGCGGGGCCAAGTATTTTAATTTATTTTATAGTAACCGTTGGGTACTGAAATTAATACCTATGTTCATTATAAATTAATACGCCTTTAATTATCAAGCTTTATGTAATGACAATTTAATGTTGTCAGAGAAAATATTTACTTAAAGGACTTCTATGGACGTAGTTCCCTCAAGTTTTGCGTTCCATTGTATAAATAAAATTGTAAAAGATAATCAACTGCCTTTATTACTTATTCTTTGGTTTTGGCTACGTTCGGATCGATACCTGTTTAGGTAGTCACCTCGCATTGACATTGCGACGTGTTCCGAATTCGATCGCCGACCTGCACGGAACAAGTAATAGTTCCACGTTGTTTATTGTCACTTCGAGACGACATTTGGACGATGTGGAGGCACGAGATGTGGTGGTCCACCTAGAAAGAATAGATGAACTGTCGTAGTTAGAAATTTGGTTTAAAGTTAGCAAGAATGCTATCTCCTTCACCCTTTGTCATGTAATTGAGCTAGGGATTGTACGTAATTTGCCTTTTTGAGATTGTCGCTTACATTTACGACATTCAGACGGAGCATATTTGAGGCGCGTTGTAGCTGGGATTAATTTTCTCATATCAGCATCATCATCATTATGCAATCTCTAGTTATGGGATTTAGGGCGTTAGCCTTGAAGAAACTAAGAGACAGCTATTCTGTGACTGCAAGCTATTCTGTGACTGTATAGAACGAGAGCTCGCATTCACCATCAGACATTTATTCTGTGGATCTTGAGCTCGCATCCAAGATTTTCGAAGTCAAGTTCGTCTGAGGTTAATTATTTCTTGCTATACTGCGCAGGAAAACATAGTAATGAAGCCTGTATACCTGAGAGTTTACTGGAATTTGCTGCAAACCATACATAAACAAATAATATAATTTTTTTATAATATTATTATACTAGAGGACGGCAGCGGCTACGCCTGCAATTTTTTAAAATTTACTCGTTTTGGCCGATCCCGTGGGAATATCGGGAAATCCCTTCTTAGTGCACCCCTACGGTCCCCAAGGAACACACATGCCAAATTTCAGCTTCCTGCGCCCAATAATTTCGGCTGTAGCGTTTCTGTCAGTCAGTCAGTAACGCAAGGATTTTATATATTAAGATTAGGAGATAACTTATATATTTTGGCAAGGTCTTGTAGGTACTTACACAAAGAAGAATTGCATCATAAAAATAGAAATCGCCCAGTGAAAATCTGCATCATACAAATGTCGTAATGCTGTAATCAAATAGAAATCGCAATACAGCACATGTGCTGAACTCCATGAATACAACCTATGTATTGCACTTTCTAGGCGAGAGAGGTGCAAATGTTAATATTATTGCACAATAATCGCTATAGCTTGCCTCATATATTTGTTATACTATATTACTTTTTATAGGATAAGTAAGCACTCGTAATATAAAAAAAAATAAGTAAAAAAATGACACTAGGTAATTTTTATTGGTAACTTTTTGTGAGCCTAAGATGACGTGTGAAGAAAACGGTTTCGTATAAAAACAGCTGCAATAACAGACCTAGATTATAACTTTTTATTCTAGATGATAGGTAAAATTGTTGGTCACACCAAACGGGTGTGACCAACAAAAAACTGTTGTCCTGGACTAGATATTTTAGGATCTGTGATCTTTTGTAACAATCTGCAACGAATCAGAATCGTCTCTCTATACATAGGTATAAGTATCAATAAGCTTGCAACTTTATTTATACAGACATCTAAATGTATTTCCAGTTTAGTTAAGAGGAAAAATCATAATAATTTGAATTACTTATATGATATTATGTATTTCTCACCACAATTTAGCCAGTGTGGCTATTTGTCTTTTTACATTTCTCTACATTTTCCGCCGGAAAATTACTAGTTGCTATGATTTGAGAAGGTCGTGGAACGTCTGTACATACCTAGTAATGTGTGACTCCTACTAGTATACTCGAGATAAAGGGCCTGTCTACAGTGAAGTGTTAGGTATAACAATAGAATTTAATAACAATTACTTACTTACATTTTATATCAAGAAGTGGTGAAACAGAAAAAAACAATAAACTGTATAATAAAATATGCGCAATCAATAATGAAGTAAAATATCTACTTCATGTGTTTTATTTATTTTATACATTATAAACTTACAGCTTAAATACATACTGTTTAACATTAGTTTATACACCTGAAATCCAAAAGAACAGTAATTGCAAATAAATTACCAAATCACTTTAATAAATCTTTCGTCAACGCTGTCGTTGCATAATTCTTTATCAAATTACGCGACATTTTACAAAATCCCTTTCGAGCGATGCCCTCGTGCGTGCCAATAGGTTGCATAATACAAATACATTTGTGCGTTGCTGTGCAGTGCAGAATGCAATGCCAAATGTCTCTTGTTGAATTTAGCTGTAAGGGCAAAACTTGCCAAATGGCGAGAGAGTTCACGGGCACATTGCTAAACCGCGACTGAGCCAAAATTGTGAGTAGTACATCAAATTATGATGTCCTTTGTTGAATTTATTGGTCTCATTGCACCCGCTTTATGAATTATCGTCTGTTTGCCTATAAATTACCATATTTGTTTCGTTAAAAAATATATGTAATAACACGTATTTCTTTTTGTTGCTGCCTTTAAAATTGGCTCCATAGCAGTCAACTCTTAAGTAGTCATAGAATTCCATAGTAAAGGTCGTCTCCCATTATCATGTTAATAATTAGGGCAAGATGGCCCTCACCTTGATGACCAACACTATTATAAGTTACGTGCTGCTTTAATATGACCATAGCTAAATGTACGGAGGAGAGAAACGTAAATTCTCCAAATATACATTTATTCATTAAGAACTAAAGGCATGTCAATTATAGCAAAAATCAGGAAGGAAAATGGTGCATAGGGTTCCCACCAAGAACTTAGGGTCCCAAGCCAACCTCACCTGCAAGTGGTGCACCTGCCGATCAACGGACGAGGCTCTGGCAAACAAAATATCCCGATAAGCGGCAATAGGCTCGCCACCTATTACGTGGGATCAAAACACTGGCGAAAAGTGGGCGTTTAATATGCCTTTGCCTACCCCTTCGGGGAAACAGGCGTGTGTCTATGTGTATGTGAAAATGAATAACCATATTGGAATAAATCCTTCAGAATTGATAGGAATTGACCTACTGCATGCCTAATATCCAACTCGTATATTCAAATAGAGCCATTGAACGGAACGTCAGCTAATGCGCTTTCGCAAGCGGAAATTAATAGGCAGGTACGTTTTATCAATGGGATTACGCCAGTAGTGCAATGGCCGAGAATGAAAATCACGAACGATCGGTGCAATTCCGACACCTTAATCATCACGTCCGATAACTACTTCTGCTAACGACGCGCTTCGGGTAATGTTGCATAAAGTTAAACGGCAACTTGGCGGCGAAGCGATACTATAATCAGTGTTATTGGAACCGTTTATTTCACCATTCAAGAAAATATCATATCGCAAGAGTTTATAGTAGTTGTTTGGATTTTCACATAGCTGATTTTGTTGATAAACCAAGCATCAAGGATCAGACATGCCAATGTCAATCCTTGATGACCAAACCAATCACTCCATACAAGATCACAAACACGGCCTTCATATACTCTGATTCAAGGTCTAGAAACGATGGCTGAGTAAGGTACAAGATTTTTCTGACTCAACTTAATTCTCAGTCAAGCCAAAGAAAAGTGTTTAGATTTTAATGTGTGACAACATATGACAGACAACTAAGTATTGAAAATTCTACAGATGTTTACATAATGACTCATTAGTCGTGAATCGAATTACCTATTGGCGAATGATCCATTGTTTAGCTAATATAGCATGAATACAACGTTTGCTCCACTAATACGGACTGGAGTTCTATTTGCCATATCTCTTAATAATATCATTTGTTTGTGAATTTCGTAATATTTATATGATTGCATAAAATATTTTAGGTCTTTATATTCTAAAGTTAACTTTTAAAGATTATATTGTAGTACCTACGTTCGTTCGTTTGTCTGTTTTGTCTGTATTTCTGCCTGTCAAGTTACTTTCTATATCCCTTAAAGGCTGTTAAAAATAGGGTTCTACAACAGCACAATAAAAAAATGTTCGTGATGCACAAATTGTAATATATTTTGTATGTATAAAAATCTATAGTTTCATATTAAGTACCAACTTAATATGAAACTATAATATTTTATATATTTTTTAGCGGGGATGTATAACTTTATAGTAAGATATTACAGAAAATAAGACGGTTGGTTTTTTTTCTTTTTTTTATTACTGCCGAACAAATTGACTCCATGCTGCCTGATGTTAAGCTGTCAGTGAAGTCCCATAGTGATGGCCATCATCCCAGCAGCCAGCATGGCATTATGGCATGATGGCCCTCACCTTGACGGCCTTAAGAAAAGCTTTTTCACGCCCTGCTTAAAGGACCCAGGATCATAAGTGGAGGGAAACACGTGGGCTGGTAAAGAGTTCCACATCTTAATGGTACGGCAGAGATAAGAGGCGCCGAACCGTTTGGTGCGTGACGGTATCTGTTTTACCGTGTAAGAGTGGCACCTTAACCCAGCACGTGTCGTTCGGGATAGGAAAGAAGAGGGTGGGATTAGTTGAAAGAGCTCTTCGGAGCTTTGGTCTAATGATAAGAGGAAAGTTCGAAAACGGATATGGATTGCACTTTGTCGACGCTCTAAAAATGCAGCGGTTTTGGCAAATGAAGCCATTCACTGAACAGCCAAGGCATTTTCGCATAGCACAGAAATATTATTTGGTTGCAGCCTGAAATTGATTGAAGTATTTCTCCAGACGAGATACCGCCGATTTATACGGTAGATTTTTACGATTTAGGGGCGGCACATATCTGACGGAAGATCCGTCGCGTTTTATCCGTCGCGTAACGCCAATACATACAAATGTATAGAAAAACGTTCAACCTTTCACACCTGACCGAAGATCCGTTAGTACGTCGAGCGTACTGACGGATTATCCGTCGACGTCGCGCGCACCACGCACCACGTGAATTTTGACCATTGAGTAAGGAATATACATGGAGAGGGCAAATAGTACATATAGAAAAATTACATTATACACATATATTATTATATTTTTTATTTTTATAGACTCATGTCTATATCCCCGGAGGGGTAGGCAGAGGTGTAATATTACACCCACATTTCACCATGATTTTTTTTATACACATATATACGAAATCGACATAAAGCCACCAAACATAGTGTCGTCTCGTTTTGTCTTAGGGATATCTCTGTCAGAAAAAAGAGATAGCCCTAGTTTACTGAATAGGTAAGTTAATCATGACGATATTTTATTAGAAATGTCATTCGTGCCACTGTCGCCATATTTTTTGCCAAGGTTTGTGGTACATCTGCTGTGAATATGTTGTATATCGAACATAATAATTTTGTTTCTCAGCGACACAGTATCGATATTGACTTTCAAAGAATATTTTGTTATATGTTTGATACAAGGGTCGTCCTTCGCTTTGCCATGTTCGCCCACATTTGCATTATAAAATAAACTAATCTGGCAAAAGATTTAAACTAACTAAAGTAACTTACTACAAAAATGTATTATTTTCCTCTGACCGGCTCCATATCGATATCGATTATATTCTGGAGTACAACCCAAATGGCAGCTATTTTAAATTGCCCAACATTTCGTAGGTATGCACGCTAATTTCGTAGGTATGCACACTAAATTAGTAGGTATTGGACATGCCATATCCATGTCATTCCCAGATCAGTGATTTTGAGTGACGCGTAGTAGAGTAAGATTCCAGGGCCGCCAGACCGTACTTATTTTTTCAGAAACGAAATGTGTAGAATAATGTAGTGTTAGTATGTGCTATGAGTGTACGCATACTTATTAGCCTGGATCGTGGTCCAATTTTTAGGTATGAGGTTCTAAAGGTCTACGGGAATTACTGCCGTCGTAATGAGTCTGGCAGAATTATTTATAATTTTAATAATATTTTCTAAAAAATACCTAAAAACCAGCACTGAGAATTTAAGAAAAGTGAGTAACATTAAGCACGTCATACCTAAAAGCTAGGGTCCATCATGCCATTATTATTAATATTTTATTGGCATGATGACTTTTGCTATGGGACTCCATGTACGCTTAAGATCAGGCGGCATGTAGTCATTTTCATAGGCAACAATGAAAAAAGATATATTTATGTCAATGAGCACAGCATAGACTAATATATTATAACTGAAAAGAGCACAGATCGTTTAGTTTACAGGCCGTTCGAAGTATTTTTAATTGCAAATGTTTGATACAGAAAATACAAAATAAAATCAATAAATAAAATACAATATCGCACAACACGTACAATATCGCACAAGACGCGTAATGTGGCAGGTCCACAGACATAAAAGCAGACCAAACATATTTTTTACGATTTGTCTATGTTTCTTTATCAACGCATCGTTTCTGTTACTCTTATATTTTTTCATATCGTCATATCTCTTTCATATACCTACCTGTAAACATACCTACTTCATATATACATTGACAACTAAAGCTCGTGGTATATTTTTTCAGTGGTCATCATGACGTTTCATGTTGTTTCATGACATTTCATGACGTTTCATGGCTGTGTCTCGTCCGTTAACACTGACTCCACAGTCAAGCCCTTCCATTGCTTCAGCGATGATTGCTTCCGAGTATAAGTTGAAGAGAGTAGGTGAAAGTACACAACCCTGCCTGACACCCCTGCAAATGTCCACTTCGTCCGTCTCTTCTCCATCTACACGAACGGTCGCCTGTTTGATTCCAGTATAGATTATGGATTATGCGCAGATCCTGGCCGTCTAATCCTATGTCGGTCAAGAGTGTCATAAAACGGTCATGCCGATCAGTGTTACATGTAACACTCGATCAAATGCTTTCTCGTAGGTAATCTATGAAACAAAGAAAAACGTCTTGTTGCATATCTTTGCATTGTTGAACCAACACTTGCAGAGTCAACAAGGCGTCTCTCGTTCCTTCCCCAGCTCGGAATCCAAATTAGTCACCACACCTGACTCAAAAAATGAATTGAAATTAAACTACAGTTTGCGGATTTTATCGCGTTATATTACTTTCACTGGTTATTTGTTATTACATTTAAACCGCAAGATCTAGAAACTACATTTTTATTACTAGCCGACGTTTCGAATTCTTTAAAGGATTCATGTTCACGGCAGACTTAGGTGATATTTGTCTTTGTCTTGAATTTAAAAGTTATCTCAAAGTACCCGAACATTTTTTCAACTATTGGTGTTACTATCTACGCAGAATGTGCTCACTGTGTCTTGATGTCTTCTGCTGACTTTGTCCTTTTTGGGTTTCATTAGCCTGATAACAGGGTCCCAAGCTGGAGGTACATTCCAACCATCTTCCCTATTGAAATTAGGATGTTTTTTAATTTCAATAGCTTCACGTATCATTCTTGGAATAAAGCGGTGTTCTTTTGCGAGTATCTGTGGTTTATCAAATCGCAGGTAATGGTTGGTTCCTTGTTCTACATGTTCACACACAGCAGATTTCGTCGAGCGTTTGTGTTTAATGTCAGCTATATGTTCCTTTAGTCGAATGCCTATGCTTCTCTTGGTTTGTCCAATGTATGAGAGCCCACACTCACAGACTATCTTGTAAACCCCGGCCTCTTGTAAGGGTAACTGACTCTTGACAGATGGTAATAATTGGCTTATCTTCGTTGGCGGCTTGTAGAAAGTTTTGATTGAAGCTCGCTTCAAGATGTAGCCAATCTAGTCGGTCACGCCCTTGATGTATGGGAGGACAGCAGGTTGTCTCTCTACTGTGGCTGGCTTGTTCTTCGGGGATCTGTAACATTGGCGCGGTGGTCGGAGCTTGTTGTCTTGCAGAACTTGCTTGACATGTTGAAGCTCGGCGTCCAGGTGTTTCTTGTCACAGATCCCCCGGGCTCTCTGAAACAAAGACATTCTTACGGTAGCTAACTGTTTAGGATGGTGGTGAGATTCACCGTTTAAGTACCTATTTGTATATGTCTTTTTCCTATACACAGTGTGGCTCAAAGAGTTGTTTTTGTTCCTGATAACAAGTACATCTAGGAAAGCTAAAGAATTGTTTGCCTCTAATTCCATTGTAAATTTGATGTTGTTATGAATAGAATTAAGATGTTCTAGGAATACATTAACACTATCTGTTGGTAAAAATGTAAAACTGTCATCTACATACCGCTTGTAGAACCTCGGTGTGATGGTGGCAGTCTGCAGGGCTCGCGCCTCGAAGTCCTCCATGAAGATGTCAGCAACAACAGGCGATACTGGAGAGCCAATTGCCACACCGTCTACTTGTATGTAGTATTTCTCATCCCATAGAAGAGAGCCGGTTGTTAAGCAGTGTTTCAATATTTCTGCATATTCCTCGGGCATGTTGTTCTCTATTAGCTTCCTTCTAGTTATTTCAATACAGTCATGTGCTGGTAAGCATGTAAATAATGACTGTTTATCAAAACTAACCATAGTTTCCTTGTCAGAGAGATGTAGGTGTTTTATTTCACTGACAAAATGGTAGGAATCCTTTACATGCGCTCTCGTCTTGCCTCTGAGTGGTGAGAGAATCTTCGCAATGTGTTGAGCCAATCTGTATGTAGGTTGGTGCCCCTATTTGACTGACTATAGGGCGCAGTGGAGCATTTTCTTTGTGCATTTTCGGTAGACCATACAATTGAGGAGGTTTCGCGCACGATGGTATTAAGTATTTCACGTCCAGATTCAGTTGTTCGGAGTATTTCTTCACAATGTCACTCGTTTGCTTGAGTATTTTGTTGGTAGGGTCTGTCTTAACCAATTTATATGTACTTTCATCCGATAAAAGATTTTTCCATTTTTCGTTTATAATCGGACGTGTCCATCACTACCGTTGCATTTCCTTTATCTGCTCGAAGTACTGTTAGTTCAGGTCTAGCCCGTAGGTTCTTCAGTGCGAAATACTCTGGTTTTGGTAGATTCCTTCTCGGCACTGTCGACTGACGCAATACAGTAGAAACGTCATGACGTATGGCCTCGAAATCTTCCTTACACACATTGTTCTTGACTAGACAATCCTCAACGTTGCAAATAATGGTCTCATACGGTATTCTGGATGAAGTTATCGCATAATTTAAACCTCTGCTTAATACGTTTTCGGGTTTTTGATCTAACGTGTGTTTTGACAGATTGACAACTGTTTGTCTATGATCGGCGGACGGTAGCGTGTGATTGGTCCGTGCAAAACGTTCTGCAAGACAACAAGCTCCGACCACCGCGCCAACGTCGCAGATCCCCGAAGAACAAGCCAGCCACAGTAGAGAGACAACCTGCTGTCCTCCCATACATCAAGGGCGTGACCGACAAGATTGGCTACATCTTGAAACGAGCTTCAATCAAAACTTTCTACAAGCCGCCAACGAAGATAAGCCAATTATTACCATCTGTCAAGATTCAGTTACCCTTACAAGAGGCCGGGGTTTACAAGATAGACTGTGAGTGTGGGCTCTCATACATTGGACAAACCAAGAGAAGCATAGGCATTCGACTAAAGGAACATATAGGTGACATTAAACACAAACGCTCGACGAAGTCTGCTGTGTGTGAACATGTAGAACAAGGAACCAACCATTACCTGCGATTTGATAAACCACAGATACTCGCAAAAGAACACCGCTTTATTCCAAGAATGATACGTGAAGCTATTGAAATTAAAAAACATCCTAATTTCAATAGGGAAGATGGTTGGAATGTACCTCCAGCTTGGGACCCTGTTATCAGGCTAATGAAACCCAAAAAGGACAAAGTCACCAGAAGACATCAAGACACAGTGAGCACATTCTGCGTAGATAGTAACACCAATAGTTGAAAAAATGTTCGGGTACTTTGAGATAACTTATAAATTCAAGACAAAGACAAATATCACCTCAGTCTGCCGTGAACATGAAACCTGTAAAGAATTCGAAACGTCGGCTAGTAATAAAAATGTAGTTTCTAGATCTTTCGGTTTAAATGTAATAACAAATAACCAGTGAAAGTAATATAACGCGATAAAAGCCGTAAACTGTAGTTTAGAGTGTTGTGGGTTCGATCCCCACACGAGACAGCACGTTGTGAGATCCATAAATTTTTGTTTCGAATCTGAGTGTTCATTGTGTCCGTTAGTTGTATGTTTGTAAAGTTCTCCGCGACACAGGATTTATTCCTAGTGCGGGAGTTGTCTTATTAAACAAAAAAAAAAAATAGAATATAAAACATGAAGAACACGATTTGTAACCAAAATCCACTTTTACCAAAGATTCTACATTTCCAGTTAATGCGACGTAGAGGCGTAGAAGTTAGAACCATGAGAAAGAACAGGCAATAAATCTCACGGCTACGCCTTTTAATTTCCAAACTTTATATATTAAAATACCTACATAGAAAACATTTTGTGTCATGCGCTGCAACTTTAACCCCTTCTATATAATTTGTATATATTTTCTTTAAAACCGTAACCAAATCGTATCATCGTCTTTTAATTTTGAACCTCCATACCTATACAGGAAATATATTCAAATAACGCTTGTTGGCTACTATAAAAATCTCTTAAGTCCGACATATTTTTAATAGTCAAACTCGAATTACAATATAAATAACTACCGGACTTCAGTGACTACATAACATTAGGGAACACGAAAAATGATTATGTAAAAGAATATGACAGTAAAATATTGAGCTGCCCTGAGTACGGCCCTGCACGAACAAACTTATATGTGTGCCTAATAGCCACGCTTTTAGCAAATGTGTGCAGATACGCTCGACGCATTTTCCGTCAGATGTGTACCGACTCATTTGACGGAATATACGCGACCGAAGATACGTTCGACGGATCTTCCGTCAGATATGTTCCGCCCCTTAATTTACGTTATCACTTTTAATAAAATCGGCGAAAACCATACATACATAGACTCACGCCTGTTTCCCGAAGGGGTAGGCAGATACTACGGAACGCCATTTGCAACGATCCTGACATATCTCTCTTGCTTCATTCACTGCCATCAAATTTCTCATGCATGCTTTTCGGTTAAGGGTACTTCTAACCTGTCCTTTTTTAGGATGTCTCCAATCTGAGAGGCGATTCAGAATCTTTCGATATCTCATTTGTCATTCGATTCCGTTAATTGTCAAACGGGCTACCTGATTTTTTGTAAAAAAAATTGTAAGAAATAAACTGAATTCAATAAATATTTGTTCAAAATATCTCTGATAGGCGGCTAAAAGACGAGGACAATAATTTGACATATCGTACGATTACTTGTCGTGACATTCTGAATCAGCCTGCTGGTCAGAGAACGTCCGTCTAGGTCTTCCCCTTCCTCCTGTCCCATTCACACTTGACTTTTATAATTTCTTGGTCAATCTTTCGTCATCCATCCTCTCCATGTGTCCAAACCATCTTAGCATACCTTTCTCAACCTATGGAGAAATAAGCTGTTGGTGTTCTTCCAAATATAGGGAGCATCTTCTGACCAGGCTAGGTGATCGTGCCGTCCGACAGAAGTACTTGAAATTTCAATTACCTCTCAATTAAGAAGGAACCACCAATACCTTATTCCTACACAACCATATTGACGAACCCACTACACATTACAGCGCATTGACAGCGACAAATCCATCATTTTAACGTAGTGTATTTGTAGTACCATCCATGTGATAGACGAGGATGAATTTTATTCCCGACTGAATACAGCTCTTTACATACATCTACGTAAGCCACTTTTCTCGATTTGTGCCAATCTTGTTTATAATGCCTCACATTTTTCCTTATACGACATGTAGATGTATTTTCTGCTTCACAATCACAGTTCACAATCAACATTCGGCTTATAAAGGTCGTAGTTTATCACCATGACTATGAAAATCCGATTATTTATAATCTATTATTGAATCTGAATTTTCTGTCGACATCGAGCCTTAATCGTGTTTTTTCTTCGGCAAACAATGCAAAAAGAAAAGGAGCTATCTTCGAGTAACTGATTCTTGTGAAGTTCCTTCCAAGCACGCTACTTTGTACGCTATTTGGATTTCTATGAACTTATTTATCTTTTGCTCACTATCGAAGAGTGTGTGGGGTCGTGCGTGACGTATTAAAAAAACATGTCACTCTCCCATTTCATCCCGCGAGTGTCGCCAAAGTCAACTGAGCTAAATACATGAAGTAAACTAGTATCTTCGCGAGAGTATCTTCAAGAGACGAAATACTTGACATCAAAACCATCGGACCAGCAATGTATAGTAGGCCCAAAACTTTCAATTGCCTTACTGTCCTACCGTATAGCAAATTAAGAGAGGCTGTAGTCCAGCAGTGAAATACGAAAAGTTGTAAATGATATTGTTTGATATCATTGTGTGATGCAAGCCCACTGGTCTGAAAATGTAAGAATGAATATCTAAAATATATTTTTAATAAGGAAATAAAGAAATTAACGTTTAACAACTTATTTAGACGCAAAGAGAAATAGTATTATGCATAGACCAATAAACGGAATATGTTAACCGCAAAACAACATCTTTTGGAAAATCCATTATGAATTAATCACTTTATAATCAAACCATATTTAATAAGAGGATTTGTTTGTTCGTGCCAATCTCGGGTACGACTAAGTGTTTCGGTTTTCACAATAAATGAAACGTCTATTTATAAACTAACCGGAACTTTACCGCATGGCGGCTTAAGCGAACCCAGTTGAATTATAAACTTCACATATGTAGTTGCTGATGACATAACTTTGTGTTTGTATTTAATAAATATTACCTCTTAAACTTTATTAAAATAAGTGAATAGTTTTACCAATATAAAGAGTATTCATTGTTGATAATTACATCTCATGTTCATATCACTTACGGGCACAAAGGGAAAGAACCAAGCTTTACAGTCAAGTAATCAAAGCCATGACAATAGCGCATCAACATGAATAAGGCGGTATATTTATATGCTATAGAAAAACACCCTTCTTTCAGAGGGAGTTTTCTATAAAAAGCTTAGTCAGCATGATTTAAGAGTATTTGTCATCTCATCACAGCTCAACGTTGACTCATCTAATAAGGTTTCTTATAGTCATTCTGTAATAATATCTTATTGACTATGCCAGCACATTGTACCAGCCTCGCTAAGGTTAGGCAAGGTCGTCGAGCCTCGAGCTCTCCTCTCCTTTGTTTAGTTATCAGGAATGTTCAATTTAAGTACAATGTTTAATTGTTTGCGGTTTGATATACTGTCGTCTGTCACACAAACTTCCTTTCTGAAACCAACCAAAACATAGTTTAGATAGGATGTTTGCTCAGGCGAGACGTAGGCAAGTCGGAAATTTAGGAAGTAAACGTCATGTTTAAGGTTGATGTACTGTACCGAGGGTCTAGATCTGTTTAATTTGTGAACAAGAATTAATATTTTTGTAAATCAGAGCCAATAACCTACACGTCTGATTGTTTAATGTTACAAAAAGAAATCTAGAAGCCCTATGCTGTTGGGTCGGTGCGGTACCGTGGCCCGTAGCGCGTCAGGTCGACGACCGGCCTTGCGCCGCGCAGGGCCGACGACGCTCTGACCCTCGCTTTGTTCCACGTCTCACTCACTGCAAATACCGCCTCGGCCACAAAGTACCCACAACCCACGCATTTGCTTGTGTTGCTAACGCTCAACACATAATATATACAAGTCCGCTACGTAACCGCTAGGCCGCTTTGTAACAAGTAAACAAGGACTGAGCGCACCATCTACCAATGAGATACACTCGCGACTGCTACAAATGGAAAGATAAAAGTTAAGCCGGCGAGACGCCAAGAAAGTTGTGCAAGGTCGTTCTGAGCTTTATTATTATTACACAACTGTGCAAGACAAATCTGGATTCACTATACCGCAAATGCGCGTGCGCGTGCGTCATCAAGTGTAATTTTAACTCGCGGAAGGGCACGTAGTAATATCGGCGTGTTTCCACAGTCCCGGGAGTCGCTCGCGTCTGTTTCGCGTTCCATTAGACACGGTCTCTGATGAAGTAATAAGCATGCTCGTGCCCACGCGATGTTTTCGGCGTCGCTCTGTCTGCTTCACAAACTGGCTCCATTCCATGCTTGGCCGTTGTTTTGACTGGCGGTGGTGACAGCTGTGTAGTATAAAATTGGATTTTATTGTTGCAGTACCTGATAAAGTTCAACGAGATAAAGACGAAGAAAGGAATCGAGCTACTCCAACATTTAGTGGAGTACTATCACGCACAGACGAACTACTTCCAAGACGGACTGAAGACGATCGAACACTTTGGTGTTTACGTGGCAGATTTGAGCGTGCAGCTACAAAAGATAAGGCAGCAGCAAGACGACGAACGACGGAGGTTACTCGAGTTGAGGAATATGTTGCGAGCGGCGGCACCACAGGATAGGGAGGTAAAAAGACAAATGACCTGCTTCGAACATTTATTAGGCCTTATTAAGTCTCTATTTTTCACTTGTATGGATGTATATTTTTCAGATGGCGTCACAGGTTGGCGGCTATTCTCTCCATCAGATGCAAGGTGACAAGCAGCACGGAGTCAGTCGGAGTGGTTATTTGCTCAAAAAGTCTGAAGGAAAAGTCCGTCGAGTATGGCAGAAGCGACGCTGTCGGGTTACAGCCGAAGGATTCCTAGATATATTTCACGCAGACGAAAACAAAACACCAGCTAGAGTGAACCTCCTCACATGCCAAATTAAAGTTGCCGCTGAAGACAAAAGGGCATTCGATCTAGTCTCATGTGAGTATCCAAGCATTAAAGAATTCCTGGAAAATTCTCTTTGTATCCGAGGTTAAAGTAATTGAGTTGAATTATCCATTACGGAGGTAGCAGAAGTTTGGAACTTCCATGCCATATGGGAATACGAGTGTTGCAAAAGTTTGGCAAACTCGTGATATACGGTCAGCTTGTTGCTCGATGTTCTGAAAGTACGTCCATCAGGAAAACTAGGGCATAAACCTGTAGGAGTTTATTGATAGCGCTTGATATTTATCAGCAATATAGAAGTTTGTTACTTAGAATCAATTTGGTAATGTTTGCCAATAGTGGTTGATGCTTTGGAATAGATTTATGATTATTTAAGTAAAGGCTATTAAAAAGGCTTTTCAAGTTGTCTTGTAAATAATACAGTATTCGGCAATTTACTACACGAATCCAAAGCATTTTTGTGGAGACCGTTATTCTTACTAGTATCTGTACTCTTCCAGATAACCGAACATACCACTTCCAAGCAGAAGACGAGAATGAGCAACGTGCATGGACGTCGGTTCTCGTGAACTGTAAGGAGGGCGCCTTAATGAGGGCGTTCCACCAACAGGCTGGTGAAACGAATAATGATTCGGGGCACTCGCTACTGGATCTGCAGCGCTCCATTATAAGGGCGGTCAGGGCCATGCCTGGGAACCAAGTGTGTGCTGACTGCGGCTCTTCTAATGGTGAGTTTTGGTATTGTTCTTAGGGAGATTTCGTTCTTCAGATCCTTCATAGTTTCCTATTTTTGGTAAATCTCAGCCAATGCGACTATTGCTGTTGTTTTTTAAGACTGACAATGCTAGCAATACTAGCGGTCCCTGTATTATGGCTGTATCCCCAAATATAACAAAAATCACATACGTAGTTGTTATGGGTTTGAGCAGTCTTTGCTCTAAATGTATTTTACTTTGTAGAAATGTATCCGACTGTGTCACGGGTATTATTTCTTGCGCCGAAGTAGAATTGTTAAGAACAAAGATCTTTGTAAAAAGGAAAACCTTTTTCATATTTATAAATAATAATAAATGCTATTCGATGCGTGAGCTTTAAGTAGTGCGAATTTAATTATTATCTTTATCTTCATTTAGTAATGAGATAAACCATGCCTCGCATATAAAAATCCACATATCAAGGTTTAATTTTATTCTAAATCGTATAATCGGATCAGTCTTTATCGAAATGACACCCGCAATCCAGTAAATGTGACACCTGTGCCTCCAGCCGTTGCGTTTCATACGAACATACATATCGTTGATACGCAGATTTATGACGTAATTATATCCGGAGGGCGGCACGGCACGCTCTTCCAATAACACCGTCACGCGACTCACGACTTTGTATACATGTGCATAGAATTTTTATTATGTTGTTACGGTTGGTGCATATATGCATTTATATGCTATAGGTAAAGTACTTCTTCTTCTTCGTATCAATAGTTCACATTACATTTTCTGTTCCCAAAACTTGGCCACGGTGACGGCATTGTCTGAAGCCACTTTAAGGTCTTGTTTGCTGCAGGTAGATGGGCAAAGAGGGCAAGAAAGCAAATGTGCCATAGACTGGAAAAGGTAAAGTACTGGCAAATGGTTAGAACTTAGACCAGTAAGCGAACCCCGGGCACCAAAAAGACTTGGATGCAACCGACAACATCTAACCTGGGCAATCTAGACATTTCATTCTTTTTTAAAATACTGTTTCACTTTAAAGTCAGCCGTACCGTCTCAATAACAACATCTCAAAAAGACTAGTAGAAACAGTGTACGATACTTGTTTGCATTAAAGTTTTTAATCATTAAGCAAACAAACTACCTCTACTTGTTGGACGTTTTTTATCTTTTTCTTTCTTCGCTGTGGAAATGCATTTATGCACGTATGTGGGACTCGACCATAGAGTAAAGTAATACTACGGAAAGATTCAACGGCTGGAGTGCAAGGCCGTAATACCACAGCGCATAGTTCAACGCCATTTTGGGGGTGCCAGGGGGTCGCCTTAGCATTCTACCAGGCCTCCTTCACTCGCCCGTACCTACAGCGATAAGTGCCTACACTTTCGCGCGGCTTCCAAGCCCGGCGTCGCGCAAGGGTTGTTGACTTGAAAATTTGATTTTATTTATTTTACGAGAGCAACTTGAAAATTAGATTTTTTGTTTGTTGATATATCCCAACGATTATGGTGTCAAATTAAAGATCTAGTTCAAAAACCATTTTATCTGTTTGAATCATGTAAATCGGTCCACGCGTTTAGGAAATAACTAAGAATTAGTATAGTGAAAATGTAAACGACCAGATTTTTTGTGGTTTTTGTTCTACGAGCTCAAATAGTTGGATAGGATACTTATAGGATAATTATTTATTATTAGGTACGTGGTCAAGTAGGTAGATAGACGATGAATAAATATTATAGTAGTAGCGGCAAGTCGACAACCCTAGCGCGACAGCTAGCGCGTCACTCCGCGCCAGACAGCGACAGCGTTATATGTTAGAAAAGAGCGGGAACGATTAGGTGAATATCGCATTAGGCACTGAGTGCTTATGCGAGCTGAATTGCACTTTGTTGCTTAGTAGCAAGAGTCGCAATTTCAATGAATTGGTTTGAGAAGTGGTGCTTCTGTGCGTAAGTACTGTTTATTCTGTGATTCTACCCTGACACCCCGGCGGATAGCCCGAAGACTACAACCTCCTTGGCGGAAGGTGAAGCTTGAAGGTGTTGGGCTCTGCCGCCAGAAAACCCAGCGGCCGCAGAGGATAGGGAGGACGGCAACCTGCCAACACCGCATCTCCTCTTCCTCTGCGGCCCTACCGCGACGCAACAATGGTGCGCCCCCATTTGGTCGCGGAAGATAGGGCGCGCGGCAACGCAACACCGACACGCCTCTCCTCCCGCGACCGCGCCCACTGCGAGGGACAGACAGAACTGTCCTCCGCACCTGCACCGTTGGACGCATCCTGCGCAGGCCCCGTCCAAGCCCACGCGGAGCGTCCACTCCCGGGATCTTTCTTAGATTCACCGCGGGTGTCCAAGCCACGGTTACTAAGCCCCCCCACCACGACAAGGTGGAGATCCCACGGCGGGGTCTTCCTATTGGCCTAAGTTAACGTCAAAATTACTTTATTAAGTTTGCTTTACCTAGGCTGAGTAATTGATTATGTTCGTGATTCATTATTTTACATGTATAAGTTATTAATTCTTAGTTTCCTTATTTGGTACGTAGGTAATTGTAAAATGTACTTATACGGTATTACCGTATTAATGAATAAACACATTATAGCTGATTGAAAATGACGTGAATTGTAATAGTATTGCTTATCGGTGAAGGAAAACATCGTGAGGAAACCTGCATGTCTGAGAGTTCTCCATAAGGTTCTCGAAAGACATGTGAAGTCTGCCAACCCACACTTGGCCAGCGTTGTGGACTATGGCCTTATTCTTCTCATAGCGAGGAGGGGCCCGTGCTCAGCAGTGGGACAGTTTAAAGGGATGAAGATGATGATGAAAATGACTGCATGTATCTGGAAGCATAGTAGCACTTTAGCAATGTAACTGCTCACCTCGATTCGATCGGTGTTCGGCGCTCTGATTGGTTTGTGGCGAATTCAACAATGATTTGATTGAAATCGAAGCGCAAACTCTATCACCCAAACACCAAAAATAACGTTAGATTATAGGTCTAAAAATCTATACCTTACAGGAAGTATCCCCAGAACAACTCAGAGTTGCGATGGTCAGTTTTAAATACAAACTATGTCAAATCATTATCGGCCTCGTAGATGTCAAGATTGGAACGAAAGTGTCGCGCGCTAGGCATACCGGTAATGTTTGATTAACATCCAAACTCAAAAGAAACGAGTCAATGAGTGGATTTATCTATAGATGTGTGTGCGACTGGTGCATTATGCACTAGTTTATAATACTAACACAACACATTTTTATTGTAATTATAGCATTTTTATTCTCGTATTCAAATCGAAGATGACTATTCGAAGAAATGTAGTACTACGACCATTTTAGAATAGTGTCTCAATTCGATACTAAAATCTAACATTTTCTGATTGGTTTGTCCATTTTCAGATCTTTATCAAATAAACTTTTTTTTTTATGGTAATAGGCGGCAAACGAGTAGACGGATATGCCTGATGGTAAGCAATGACCGCCGCCCATGGACACAAGCAACACCACAGGAGTCACAAGTGCGTTGCCGCCCCTTGGGGTTGGGAAAGGGGATAGGATGACGAACGAAGCGCAACAGTTTAGGTACTGTTACTTTACGTCGATTTTCTGTGAGAGGGTAGTACTTCCCCGGTCGAGCCGGCCCATTCATGCTGAATACAGCAAGGCTCTACTACCATCAAACTAAAATAAAAAACAAACCTTAGGCTTAAATATATTTGTGTTTTAGTATTCGTGCAAAATATAAAATAAATGAAACATATCAATTATGACTATTCCTTGTCCATACTCATCACTTAATTCAACTTTACCCTCGTTCCAGATCCCACGTGGTTATCAACAAACTTCGGTATAATCGTATGCATAGAGTGTTCGGGCAGTCACAGAGAGCTGGGCGTGCATATATCACGCATACAGTCACTGACACTAGACAGACTTAGTACCAGTCAGCTGCTACTCGCCAGGCATATGGGCAACCAGACCTTCAATGAGATCATGGAGCACACGCTTGATGAGAGGGATAAGCTGACGCCAGATAGTACTATGTAAGTTTGCCTACTCTTACAATATACTTCTGATTACCGTGGTTATGGATTCTAAGCCACAGCTTTGCTTTTACCCGAACGCCGTTATCATATAGCCTTTCGCAGTCCACAGTTCGACATAATAATAATATTTTTTTTTTCAAACTAGGTTGTCCATAATGTGTTAGTAACACAGTGCAACTTATACCTATGTTAGTAATACATACATGAAAACAGATTATTTAAAATTAACCTATGTGTAGGCGAATCCAGTGCCTCCAGATAGGACTCTCAATATGACCAGCAATGCTCCTCAGGTAGCTGTTAGGACGGTCCCTCACCCTGCGCATCAGCGATGCTGCTCTTTTTCTAATTATAGCATAGTAGCCATCCACATGTGACTCTGCAAACATCGCTGACGCACTGCAGTAGCGAGGCAGTCCCATCAACACATAAGCCTCCCTTATTTTGCATCACAATCCTATTGTGTCAAAATTATTTGGTCTATTATTCTAAGCGGGCCAGACGGGTTGGTATAGGTTTCGATGTCGAGCTTTCCATCTTTTACAACTTATTGTTTCGGGTTTTTTGCTTTAGTCATCTCTTATAACACCCATGGAACGAAATGGGATAATGTTACTTAGTGTTCTTAATCCGTCACCGTTATTTTGCGATGACAATACACAAATTTACGGGCTTAAATAAAGTAGTATTGCATCAGTTGAATTTCTTTCCATTTCACTTAGAATGGCGATTCTAGAGATTTGTAACAAAAACTTAAACTTTACCAATACAAACAATTCCGTCGCTCAACGATTACAAGATCTGTTAATTATCATGGACTCATTTAGTTATTATAAATACTCTATTTATTTATGCCTTAAATCTGCAAATTAAAGTAAACACGGCGACCGACCTGTTCCAGGGAGGAACGTCTCCGCTTCATTAGAGAGAAGTACGTATACCGCGCGTGGGCTGCGCGCACGTGCTGCGACGCCGCCGAGCGCCTCTCGGAGGTCGAACACGCCGTGAATAATGGACACCTGCAGAACTTGCTGCAGGCGTACGCCGAGGGCGCGGATCTGGCGGCGCCTTTACCTGGATCGGTATGTCGGGTTTTAATCTGTATATATTAAATCCACGCAGTGGCGTAGGATGGGAGGGGGGGGGGCGGTTGCGGTCCGCCCCGGAAATAGGGGGCGAGCCTATCGCCGTACCGGGCACATTACCAGACTCCGTGCTGCTACTGAGAATTTCCTAACGGAAAAACCCAATAACGCTTTGCCCGACCCGGGAATCGAACCCGAAACCTCCCAATCTCACGCGCACATTTATGCCGCGAGACCAACGAGGCAGTCTATGTATGTATATAAAATCCGTCCGTTACTCACTGGCTGTCAGACAAGCTACAGCCAAATTATTAATCGCCAGAACCTGAAATTTGGTATGAATGTTGTATGTACCTTGGAGACCGTAAGAATGCACTAAGAAACAGTTAAAAATGTGTGGGCGTAGCTGCGGGCATCCTCTAGTACTACTAATTTTCATTGCGTGTGGAATGGGATGGAACTGTTTATTTCTTACTTTAAGACAAATAATTTTCAAATTCTATTAATTTCTATTACGTTTCTGGTGTACTTGGACAATTATTAGTGAGATATCTCCTTAGAAGCTTGGATACATTGATTTTAAATGAATCTGAAAATATAACAACGACTCTACAAAGTTTCATCAATCTTTGTCACAGCAACATACCTCTACGACTATAATAAAAGTCCACCGGCAGAAATCAGTAGAATCAACATTGCAATCGTGATTAGTCTGGAGTAAGTACTTCCATCGAAATAAAAAATAAGGAGTAGGTAAATGTTAGAGAGAGTCATCCCCTTTCTAAATGTTATTTCCTTCAAAATCTAAATTACACACATGCGGCCAGAAAAGACATCTCTACCATCTCCTTTCGTGTCACCTGCCGGGGCCGGTCTAGAAGTCGTTGAATAAACTCCGGACTCACGTCAAAGATCAAGTTGCAAAGAGAACATGTTCAGATGGGGACTCGCGGACGGTACTGATTTGACTAGCACGTGTGGTGCAAGACAAACGATGCCCCATCTTGCATCGTGCCCTACGTGCCCGAAAACTTGCACTAAGGACGAACTTATAACTGCCCCCGACAATGCAATCAGCCTGGATGCTTTCTGAGCCTGAAAAATATAGGTGTTTGCCAGCGATGAAGAAGAATTACACACATACATATAGTAAAACTTTAAACCATTCATTCCAGGATTGCGGCGAAACCGCCCTCCACTTAGCCATATCGCGGGAACTAGGCGATGGTTCCGCACTACACATAGTCGATTTTCTAGTCCAAAACGGTGGGTCGCAAGTACTAGACAAGCCCAATGCCACTGGCATGACGGCGTTGCACCTGTGCGCGGCCACCGATCGGAGCGAACCTATGAAGTTGTTGCTCAAGGCTGGTGCTGACACTACGATCAAAGATGGCTCTGGACGCACTCCCTTGCAGATCGCAAGGCAGTATGGACACCATGCGTGTCAGGAGTTGGTATGTATTGATTTCTTTATTTTTACAAGTGTGTGGCCAACTCTGGCTTTTCAGATTTTCACCTGGCTTTTCAGGCCGCCCGAAGGCCTTCGACGTGGCCAAACGATTCTTGTCCTCTGACAAAGAAAATCTATTTAGTTGTTACAGACACAAAAAAAGTATAACAGATTTACATGCCTTTCGAAGCGCGGTAGCGCTCAGATGAAATTGCCACACGCGGTCACACATCCGAGTTATAAGTTGTAATTTACTAGTATAAAGTCCCCCACTTTACAAACATTCCATCTTAACACAAATAACACCTAGAGTTGAAAGATTAAAGAGTTGTCTCCTGTGGGATTAAAACTTTATCACTCAGTGCAGTACCAATCGAAATCCCTGCATTTTATTTAGTTTTAATATCAGTGAGGTCATCCACTTCGCTCAAAGATTGAAAGTGTATGTTTATGGGCGCTTGTTAAAAACGTTAATTATCGCTCGCTTAATAACGTGCCCGGTAGATGGCAATAGGCTCGCCCCCTATTACATTGGGACCGAAACATAACTGGCGTAAAGTGGGTATGTAATACATCTCTGCCTACCCCTTCGGGGATAAAAGGCGTGAAGTTATGTTAAATGTTATGTTAAATGTTATGTTAAATATTTCTTAATTTAGCCAGATGGCCGCCAGATTATAAGTAGACTGTATGATAACTGCTTGTTCAATTTACAAATACGTAATTTCGATTCATATTAATCGTTCCGCTTTAAAAGAGAACATTGGGACTAGGGTATCCCATAAGTAGGTATAAAATTCTAACTGTCATTGCTTTATTTGTGTATTTCATTTTATTAGTTCCACATACAGTTGCTTAATTATAATTTTGTGACTAACTTATTTATCATGTTGTGTTGATATTCTAAATGGTTACCTATCTATTTTTAACACATGCTAAACAGTCGTAGCAAGATTTCTATTCAGTTAAATTTTAAACGCTGTATCTAAGTGATTTTTTTTTTGAGAACTAAGGTTCGGAGTGATTTAAGTGAAGTCATTTTTTCTAAAAGCGTTTCGCAATAAATATAGACAAACAATCTAAAAGATTGTTGTTATTTTGTTACAATCTAAAAGATTGTTGTTATTTTGTTACAATCAAACATCAGCTGTGAGATTCTTCAATCTGTTTACTTACTTTATTGTTATTTTTCATTATATTTGTGTTTGTTTAACATTTGTTTTAATACTAACATTTTCTTCTTTTAGTTATTGAAGTCATGTTTTCAGCTGGAAAGCGTTGACAAACGTGAGAAGAGTATATTTGAGAACATAAATATAGACTGGAACTTGTCACATGACGACGGATCTACCGACTTTTCTGATGATGATACTGTTATTGATGAAAGGGTAAGTTTATTTTATAGCCTTTCTACATAATTATTTTTCAAATTGAACTCTGTATTCTTTATCTGTTTGCCCTTGGGCACTAATCTGTTTGCCCTTTGGCAGGATAAAAGAGTAAGTTACTAGAGAATAAGTATTTAAATTAAGTATTCTGGCACCTATGCAACGTCCGATCTCAATCTGAATCGAACCCGTGCAAATACAGTTCTTGAAATAACGCACCGAGTTCTATAGGAAATGGATGGCGGATTTAGTGTGTAACATACTATTGAAAAAATATTAGGATCACATAGTGTTATCTCGAGTGAGGATTCAACCTATAACACAAACGCGACATAACACAAGCGGCGCGGCAACAACAAACAGTCGATAGCTATTGACGTGGCCTACGTGACCAAATGCACGCGACGTGCGATGCGGCGTAGCATGAGTTCAAGCGAACGTTTGATATTGTTACGAGCTGGGGTTCGACGATAAATTATAACTCACTATGCCACTTAAACTGAACTTTATTCACTAACACAATAACGCTAGATACACACACTTAATTTTCACTCCACTAATAAAACACACTATTCACACCATTAGAACAACACTAAACACTTTCGAATTACTTCCCTTCGCTTCTTGTTATCGCTTCGATATTCATTTGTTACTGTGTCCGTTCCGTTCGCTCGTGCTCTATTTATACTGGCCGGATAACATCACTAGAGCATTCTAGATGCTTCTACAAAACTGTCGCAATAATCTCGAACAGTCGATTACTCGATACAGCAACGCCATCTAGTACAGAGTAGCTGAATTACCTTTAAACCACCGATACATTCAATCTCTTCTAGTACCCCCCATTCAACGATAGATGGCGTAACAATATTTTCGCGCGAACTGAAAGGTAGCGGGTGCAAGACGGTGATGGTGTAGGACCAGTCGCACGCACGTAGGACAGAGTCGCCGCGTCACACCACATCGCATTGAATTTGCTCGGATCGCGTTCGCAACCACGTTTGTGTTGAGTCGCTCACATAGGACACCGCGTAGGCGTACTGTCAGGTGGTGAGGCAACCGCTCAAATCGCGACACCATTGTCAACCTGAACTGTAGGATTAAGATTTTTTTAACAGATTTAGTCATATTTTGATATTTTAGAGTTGAATATTATAGTGAGCAACATTATGAAACTTCTCCACAGCAAAACGGTAGCCTGACCCCTGAGAAGAAGTGTCCCCGGTCCCGTCCGCCGTCGTACGCGGGCGTCGGCGGCGGCGGGACACTGTTGTCGGAGCGCGTGCCCGCGGTGTGCGGCGACTCGCCCGTGTTACGCTCGCGCTCTTCCACCTGCGATTCGCTGCATCACGCGCCGCCTACACCCACCACTCTGCCGAGGAAACCTAACGTCTGTGAGTATACACCTGAACTAGTCTATGAAATAATCGCCGGAGCATTATAACGATTTATCAAATCCTTATCAGCCCTGTTATATACTTCATACACTGATGGGTACCTACAGGCTTCGTCACACTAAGAAAAGGGTAAAGAATAGCTCGCCACGCTTGCAGTCCGCGGCAGACTTTATAATATGACTTTTGGGAACATTATAGAGTACTCTCTAGAGGATAGATATGCCAAGATCGTTACATATTATGGCGGTTCGTAGTTTCTGCCTACCTCCTTCAGGAAACAGGCGTTAGTCTTTGTATGTATTTAATTGACTTTATATTCTAAAAGATGAATTTGTAATTCCAGACAACATAGGCAGTCTAAAGAAGCGCGCGGCGCCGCTACCTCCGGGTGGGGCGGGCGGCGGGGGGGGCGGGCTGGCGGCGCACTCGGCGCACTCGACGTTGGCGCATGTGGCGCACCCGCCGCCGCACCCGAGGTCCACCCCCTCGCCCTCTGCCGACAGCGCGCGCTCGCTACACGGTAACTATCGATATAATAATTATACAGGGTGGCTCTACCATAGGGGCACTATTTAAACAGAGGCATAGCTTACAAAATTCTGAAGCCTTGTACCAAAAATCAATTAAATCGGTGCAGTAGTTTAGCCACAATATCGATTTTAAGTTCCGTAATTTTTGCACATGCTTTGAATTCCACACAGCTGATACAAAACGGTCAACGACCCTACATTGCGCGCCGCGACTCGCTACGTCGCGACGCCTCGGCGTCATCCGAAGTTAGGCTCAGTGCAGACAGAACGGAGCGCAGTGGAGAGGATTTTATTAACGCACTTAAAAATAAACTTTATTTTTTTACAATAAAGTGCATAAATGCTTTAACCTGACAAAAAATATTCGCGCGTCCTCGAAGATACGCGGGAATCCCCGCGCGGCATCGAGTCGGCGCCCGCGTCATGCGCATACTTTCAGTCAGTGTTGTTACTGAGTTTAACGAACTTTCGAGACAAAATATTTGCTGTAGAGTGGTAACTCAGAACCGTTTACTGACGCAGGCTCGCGAGGTTGCGCGCAAGCTTGAGCATACGCAATCCGTAAAGAAAATGCCCGAGACCGCGCGGGAATTATTCCTCTCTGTCTGCGTTGACCCTTAGACGTTGTCGTCATGCAACGTCGCTTCGCCTCGTAGCTACGACTCGTCGTTGTAGGTTTTTGCGCCCGAGTAAATTTTTACAGAACAAGACTTTTGGAACCTTCTAATTACCTTTTCAATAAAGTTACATAATAATAAAATGGATCGGTTCCGGCAAGCACGAAACAATCTAATTGGGTAGTGCATTTCCGTAGTGCATTTACTGTATGAGTGAGTAGGAACTCACTCTTACAGTAAATGCACTACGTGTGACAAGGACAAACATAGTGGAGCCAAATAGATTTGCCCAATTGTGGATAAAATATTGTAAATAGTATCGATAAAAAATATTAAATTTGTTGTTTATTGTATCGATATTGATTGTATTTAACGTTCATGTAATCGTCTTATCATTAACTTCACGTTCGAAAATTTCAAAGTGTGGTACAAGTAAAGACGACGTTTTTATTAATAGGTAAACAATGATAAACATGTAAAGATATGCAATTATTTAATCATTTGAAATAAGTTAATAATTATTGACTATTTTAGCACTTTCCGTATGCTATTTTTTAAATGGTCTAATGGGTTCAACAATCTACTTAAGAATTATAATAACTTTGTACTGAACTAATTGAAGTATGTGCATAGTATTTCATAAACTTGTTTAACTGTGTCGTATTAGCAACACTATTAAGGAATAGCGTTATTGTTAATACAAATAAAGAATGCATAGTTCATTGTACATACAAACATTTTGTAATATTTTGTTGTTAACGTATTAACGTGTCAAAAATATCGACATTTACAGTACCTATTGGGCATCCCTAGTGCCATGTACCTAGACAAGTCGGCGCCAGCGGCGCATTGCCGCATCGGTGACTTCGATCGGTCACCTTTGGTGGTGACTCATCAAAGGTTTAGTGCCGCAAAAACGATTAAGTTAATAAGTCGATCAGATTACGCGCGCGCTTTTCTTAACTTTATGCGACAGTTGTTTTTGGTACTTATTTCATTGTGTGATTGTATTTAGTTGTGTTATTTAATTGTGTAGTTGTTTAGTGAACTTCATCATTCGTCATTTTTGCATTATTTGTAATAATAATGATAAACTTTACGTCGCACAGTCTTTTATGAAGACCATTTTTGGGACACCGTCTTTTGATTAAAGAAGCTAATAGATATATTCAATAAAAAGAAATATTTCGTATCCCCATTAACCTAGCATCTCTAGTTTTTTTAGTTTTTTTTAATCTTCATATTTTAAACCGGTTATTCAGAAAAAAAATCCTTAAACTAAGCATGATACGCAATAATAATGTTAGAAGCACCGATAGCGTCTCTTACACTGCACATGTTACAGTAAAAATTGGGCAAGTGCGAGTCGGACTTGCGCACGAAGGGTTCCGTACCATCATCTATAAAAGAAAATCACGTTCGTTGTATGTATACTTAAATACTTTATAAGTTTCTACCTGTTTATTAAGATCGAGTAACAAATTGCTTAAAAATTACGTTTGTCGTATGGGAGCCCCCCTTTATTATTTACTTTTTTTAAATTTAATTATTTATTTTGAAAGGTAATATACAACTACATATTCTGTGAAAATTTAAAGCGTCTACCTGTTACAGTTAGTAATTTTGAGCAAAAAATACGAAAAAAAACACGTTTTTTGTATGGGACCTCCCCTTAATATTTTCATTTTTTTTTATTTTTAGTAATTGTTGTTATAGCGGCAACCGAAATACATAATTTGTGAAAATTTCAGCTTTCTTTCAGCTATCATGGTTTATGAGATACAGCCTGGTGACAGACAGACAGACAGACAGACAGACAGCGGAGGCTTAGTAATAGGGTTCCGTTTTTTACCTTTTAGGTACGGAACCCTAAAAATGAACCTCATAACTTGACTAGATTCAAATTAAAGAAAGATTTGGGATTTTTAGATTTTCTTACTTTTCCCGAAGATTCTACCAAATTTGGAAAAGTTATATATACAAAAATGATGCTCTTTACTTTCCTCATAATATACTCAATAAATTTCAGACCCCAAATCCATGGAATATAGAAGTTATTCCAATTTACTGTTTTTGCTATGTTTTTCACATTTATATTTCGGATTCTAATGATTAAATTTTTATTCGATATTGATTTTTTACAATTTATTTATAAAATTTATTTTGTAGGGTTCTGTAATTAAACTTAAGGAACAAATATATCGAGTTTTATTTCACTTTAAACTAATATCTTGCAAAGCAAGCGCAAATACAACTTAGCATTGAACGCTATCGCTATTAATACGAAATTATTTGAAATTCTTCGAAGAGCATAAGATTTGATAGATACAACATTTTCTGTTGCTTTTTGGACTTTAGTTATATCAATAGTAAAACTTAAACATTACAAACAGTTAAACTTTATTCTCAAAAATATTTTGATTGTAGTTGCTAGATTCCATCGAATTGGGATGTAAAATTTATGTGGTGTGTAGGGTAAATAAAAAAGATAATTATAGTTTATATCACCATCCCCAACACGGCGGAATTTTGGAGAAAAACAGGAAAAAGAAACAAAAACCAAAAAACTCGTATAAGTTTGGATTTAACAAAGCTAAGAGATTCACTTGTATTCTAACATAAGCAGCATATAAAACGCCATCGCTGCTTCTTACATCATTATTGCGTACTGTGCTTAGTTTGGACGCCACAACCTTTTTCCTAAATTTCGGGATGAAAAATATAGAGATTTTGAATTGGATTCCAAAAATTGGACCCCCTTTTTTAATGGGGATACTAAATATTTCTTTATCTTGAATATAATGGCTGTCGCCACAAAATGGCTGATTACATATTTTCCACAAATACCTCAATATGGGTATCAAATGAAAAGTCTTGATTGGTAGAATAGACCTCACTATGAAAAATCCAAGATGGTTGCCGCCACAAAATGGCTGATTACATATTTTCCACAAATACCTCAATATGGGTATCAAAGGAAAGGGCTTGATTCGAAGAATAGAGCTCACTATGAAAAATTCAAGATGGCTGCCGCTACAAAATGGCTGATTACATATTGGTCACAAAATAACTCAATATGGGTATCAAATGAAAGGTCTTGATTGGTAGAATAGACCACACTATGAAAATTCCAAGATGGTCGCCGCCACAAAATGGGGGATAACTTATTTTTCACAAATACCTCAATATGGGTATCAAATGAAAGGGCTTGATTCGTAGAATAGGGTTCACTATGAAAAATCCAAGATGGCTGTCGCAGCAAAATGGCTGATTACATATTTGTCACAAATATCTCAATATGGGTATCAAATGAAAGGTCTTGATTGGTAGAATAGACCTCACTATGAAAATTACAAGATGGCCGCCGCCACAAAATGGGGGATAACTTATTTTTCACAAATACCTCAATATGGGTATCAAATGAAAGGGCTTGATTCGTAGAATAGGGTTCACTATGAAAAATCCAAGATGGCTGTCGCAGCAAAATGGCTGATTACATATTTGCCACAAATACCTTATTATGGGTATCAAATGAAAGGGCTTGATTGGTAGAATAGACCTCACTATGAAAAATCCAAGATGACCGTCGCCACAAGATGGCGGATTACCTATTTTCCACTAATACCTCAATATGGGTATCGAATGACAGGGTGTTAAAAAAGGGCTCACTATGAAATTAGAATGAGAAGTAGCCGGCCAGCCGGGAAGCGTTGGATTGCCAGTGAGCAGACATAACAATCTGCCATTTCTTTAAATAATTTGTTTTCCTGTTTTATTTTATGTTTTGTTTTTTATTTTATTATTTAGGCTCATTTTCTAACGGTTTTTTAAATATTGTGTTCTGAACCTATTTATTGTCAAATATTATTGTGTGTGCCATGTGTGGCAAAATGAATATTTAATTTCATTATATTTCATTTAAGTATCAACAAACAACAAAACTAAAAACTTGAAAATAAAATAAACTAAAAAAAAACATTTATTTTAATTTTGGGCATAGCGTATCCAGAATAAACATTATGATAGAAATTTCACTTGCCCAACGATTATATATTTGTTTGACCAATACCCCAGATTGATGAGAAGATTTGTGTTTTATTGTAATAATAAAACAGTATAACGTAAAAAATATGTTCTTTACAATTGCTGATTCTAGAGTAGTTAGCAAATTGTTTTCAAAATTGATAGATTTATTGCCTTCAGTATTTAATGTAGTTGAACTTTGTCTTTACAGTAAGTAGTTTGGACGAATAGTTTAAAAGTTATCACGATATAATTGACCTAAGCGCAGCGTCACTAAAAGCGCTATGTATAAGTTGGCGCGCTTAGGCGCGCTTATGACGGTTTGATATGTACTTTGTGGTAATGCTTTCAGCTTTTATTTTAGACGCTGTTATATTCAGTAGGTGTATAAGCTCTTCATAGCTTCAAATATACCTACATACTAATCTTTACCTGAAGTTCAACGATTATGAAAACTAAAGTAATTTTTGAGTATTATCTGTTAATACATATTGTATGCCACACGATTAATCTGCACAGCCGGTTGTGATGAAATTTGATATTTATAGTCTGAAACCCGGGGAAGTACATAGGCTACTCTAAGTACATTTCAAGTTGGCGAAGCCGCGGGCGAAAGCTAGTAAAAAAAAAACAATGTCCAAAAAAAAATTATATTTTTTTGGGTTGGCAACCCTTATGACTTGGGGGTTTGAAAAATAGATTACGACCGATTCTCAGGCCTACCAAATAAACATACAAAATTTCATATAAATCGGTCCAGCCGTTTCGGAGGAGTATTTTAACTAACACTGTGACACGAGTATTTTATAATAGATAACCCCATGGATTCTTCGCAAAAATGAGTTTATATCTTTATATTTAGTGCTTTACAAGTATGTTCAAAGTGGTCTCATCTCTGTTGGTGGGTGAGCCTATGCTCCATAGATTTTTGCCCATGGTCCTTTGTAATCCCTTCCGAGAGATGATTTTAGCGCTTTAAATAGAGTCCTTTTTACTAAAAAGATTTATTGGGCTTTTAACTTTCTTTTTATATTCAGTTTAAAAATATATTTTTCATCCCTTCTATTCGAAAAGTGTCGCTTTGTTCCTCTTTTAGCGGGAGCAAAATAGCTCTTTTCTGTTAAGAGCTTTTTAGCGGGGCGGCAAAGTGATTTGAATTTGGAACGTATATCACACATAGAAATCGAACGCAAATTGTATGAATAACTGGCTGGTACGTATTACGGTATTGGCTGTACGTTAAAAGTTCATTGGTGAACTCACGATATCCGGTGTACACATTGGGTGCTTTTTCTTCTAGCGAAAGAATCTATGCAAACAATACACACAAGGTTTCATCGTACAGGTAGCAGGCAGACCCACAACACGCAGTAGGTCTTCAACTTTTAAACTGCAGTTCATTCATCAGCACCATATGTTACATGCTATCACTTTCTAAAACAGATATGTTCCTTAAAATCTGAGACATTACATAGTGTGTATGTTTGTTGCAGTGGCGAGCGGTGCAGTGAAGCCGCGGCCACAGCAGCCGCCGCCGACGCCGCCGCCCGTCGCCGCGCCGCCCGCCGCGCTGCACAACGGCGCGCACGCGCACGCGCACTCACACACACACGCGCACACGCTCACACACCCGCACGTGCTGCGCGACGAGCCCACGCCGCCGCCGCGCAAGGTACACACACCCCTACTTACATCCTCTAGCAAGGTTTATCTCTACGCGCTTGTAATACGCGAGAAGGAACTACATGAATCTAAGTGTATATTATTCTGTGAAAATGTTGCTTATATTTTTATTTTAAAGAAATTATAGAGGAATATATGGATGTATTTCTTTAATTTTTACGTAGAAAATATTACTAAATCAAAATACTGTTTTGCCATCGATTATCAATTTTGCAATAATTATGTCGTGAATAAAAATCAAACGATAATTAAAAAGTTATCGCTACCATCATTCCCTGAGTCCATTATCCAGAAAAATATAAAATATGTGCTGCAATTATTTATATGTTAATTTAAAAATATAAGCTACAATTTTAATTATCATCTTATTTCTTCATCACAAGTTATAGAATATCTAATATATTCAAACAAAGCTTAAATTATTTGACCAATAATTTAACCCCTTGACCAAATTCCAAAAACCCGACTAGTCAACAACTTCTACCAATTGATCACACATCAACATAATTTTAAAATATAAGACCTTTCTGCAAGGTTGGCGTATACACATGGATAAAAACGACAATTTGAAATAAAAAATATAAAAGACCTTTTGCAGATTCAAAGTACAATTCTTATTCTTGAAAAGGAGTAAATTTTGTTGATGTGTATTTGTTAATCCAGTTATAGTTACTCTATTTAAACCTCCATGCTGATCATTTCAATGTTTTAAAATTATCAGCCTAAACTTCTACAGATGGGTGCCAGTATCATACTTAAGTTTTTAATAATTTCAGTAAAAAATATGTAAATACAAAGTAATATCTTCGGCGCATAGAACAATATAATGATTACTAATACGACTTGATATAGCGACTAACATAATATTGAATAGTACAGGGTTATATTTGTTTTTGCTACAGAAGAAAAATAGATTGCATCTGGAAAAGGCTGTGAAAGCGAAACTGAAAAGGGTAACGACCGTCTGAAGAAAACTTAGTGTACTTAATCGCTTACCCTTGTTTGATTTTCGCCCTTACATTAATATTGTTTTACTATTATTGTCAAGAGAACGCCGAAAATTGCAAACGCCTTTCTAAAACCACGAGAAATCTAATACCAAAATCGTGCACGCTATTACAGCTCTTATATCTAAGCTATGTGTAGCCTTAATCGCTTAATAGCCTACACTATTTTGAAATACAGTGCAAACATGTGTCGCGGCTTTGGCCTTTCTACATTGGAGAATTGAAAGGCCTTTTAGCGAACAGATGCTCTTGACAATCGGTCCCTTTATGTGCCATAAACTATGCATATTATATGTGTACTTTATGGATGTATTTCTACCTCACTGCATGTATTTATCTAACAGCTTTCGGCTTTCTTGTATATTAAATAAACAACTCCCTTCGTTTTAGAACTTCCTTCCATAGAGTATATAATTATCATAGATGTAACTTATAAGTAGATATTACATAATATTATGGGTCACACAAGTACACGTATCAAATATTTTTTTATATCAACGATAAGATACTTCATTTTATTCCTATTAATACTTACACTCTCTATTTCTAACAGTGTGGAACATTAACTATTGAAATTGTTCTGCATGATTTTTCTTTAATTATATTTTAAGTACACTCCTATACACAATTTAAAACAAATAAAATAAATATCAACGAAAATTATTTTCTACATTTAAATGCAAGCTTTTTTCGAGCACGTAATATTGAGTGAGAGCAAGAAAGCAATATATTTTCAGGACACATATCTGCAATTTCTTAAACTAAATTTCTATTAGGATAGTAATTAGCTTAGTCAAACGTTACTTATAATGCCACTATAGGAATTCTATAGTCAAGCTTCAAACTGTACACCTGTCGACTAACCTTTTGAACGCCATAGTTGTGTATAGAAGACAAGCCAAAATATACCCAGCACATTACGTTACAACTGGCCTGTGAGTGTAGTGGTTAGTGTCACTGTCTCTAAAGCTAGAGGTCGCAGGTTCGAAACCCTGTGATGAGCGCGATAATTTTTCTGTGTCTAGTTGTACTTTTTTCTGCATATGTTGATGTCAAGGTACAAGCTCTGCTTGGATTAGGATGAGACACCCGTATGCGAGTTGTTTTATAGACTCACGCCTGTATCCCCGAAGGGGTAGGCAGAGGTGTAATATTACACCCAAATTTTGCTATGAATTAAGTGTGTGAGTTGTCGTAGGTTATTATTATTAGATTTTATAAAAAGTCAACTCTAACACTTATGATAAACCTTGTGTTGCGGTAGAATCAACAAACATTCAAAGACACCCGTACTCGAAACAACAAATCGGGCACCGCACATAGTGTTGTCTCATGTGGCGAAGCGACAACAGACAACAAAGCTCTGATATCAGATGGTCGTGTGTGAGTTGTAGTATATTATGTGCTTGCTACATTTTGGTTTGTCACAACTATCGACTATATACGACAGTGGCGCTCAAAAGACTAATACACACTTGAAGCATATAGTAATATATTAGTTCAGAAGATTAATACACACTTAATCTCATTATGAAGTCGATAGTAATGTAATAGTCGGTATTCCAGGAGTGTTCTAGTCAAGACTCGTCGCTGGAGCTGTGCGACATGTCGGACGGGTGCGTGGACGACGTGCGCGTGACGTCGGCGCTGTCGTGCGACAGTGCGCGCGGGCGCGGCCGCGAGCGCCGCAGCGACAGTCGCTCGCTCGACGTGTCCGACACCAGTAGCGTGCATTCTAGGTCGCCCTCGGCTTCTATCACTATGGTACGTAATATACTACACTAGAGGATGCCCGCAGCTACGCCTGCACATTATTTTTTATTCAACTGTTTCTTCTCGATCCCGTGGGAATTTTGAGAAAAGATCATTCGGTCCACCCGTGGTGAACCCCTACGGTCCCCAAGGAACAAACATGGCAAATTTCAGCGCCTGATAGTTTTGGCTGTAGCTTGTCTGTCAGTCTGTCATACCGATTTATGTGATAAACAGGCTCGTGTGTAGACAACAGTCGTCATTCAGGCCGCCGATGTGAGGGCTGAGAGTACTACTTTTAAGGTCTCAGTGGCTATATCAATGGGGCTAGCCTGCAGTTAAAATAGCCTTGCGCCTGGACGATAGTCGATGGCCGTCATGTAACAATGATGTTGTCTGGTTGTTATGCATTCATGCCTAACTTCTGGACTGATCTCTTTTCTCACGATTTTTTTTTTAAGATTTTGGTTATTGTGAGAGGGTACAGAAAAGGACATGATATAGGGTGCAGGGTGCGTCACTGTTTCTCGCCGAATGACTAGACGTTCAAACAGATATCTTAAGCCTTACGGAACCATAAGCCTAAATTCCATGTGATAATGTGTATAAACCTTACATTACAGATGGGAGGACTAAGACGGTGTCGCGCCCTCTACGATTGCTCAGCAGACAATGAAGACGAACTGTCGTTTCGCGAGGGAGAGGTCATAGTCGTCATCAACGAGCGCACTGAAGACGACAACTGGATGGAGGGACAAGTCGAGGGAACCAGCCGCCGCGGCATGTTCCCCGTCTCTTTCGTACACATGCTACCTGACTAAGGCCAGAAAGAGACGACACGATGGAACGTAGTTCAATACCAATGTTTGTAGACCCATGTTATAATGTAAAGGTAGTCACCTCGTACACACGTCATCGGTCGCAGCAATGCAAGCTTACAAGTGTATTCCTGCTTGAGATGCTGATTCCAAGGCCATAAACTGACAAGTTCAAAAGTATTAGTCAGTGTTGGAGTATATTCGAAAGATGTTTATTGAGCTCCTTGTCTATGGGGAATATAAAGTGAATAAAAAATATATATATATTGTATATTCGTCTTGTAAGTATAATGGAAACCAAAAATTCAGGTGGATGAAGTGTCGGGTCGTACTGAAGAGTCTGAATGTATGAATTCTGTGTTCATAATTACTGTAAAAACACCAGTGCATTGTGATTCTGGATGTGTTAAACGAATTTCATCTATCAATACTTTACTTTGGATATTTGGCCTAAGGCTTGGCTTTTGTTTGTACGCCTACGAGCTTATTTACTCTAGCGTTTTATACAATCACAGTTACTCGGCATAAACACTGGTTATTGTTGTGAAAGCTTTTCTGTTATCGCTGCTACGACCACTCGGTCGTTTAAGGGGTGAGCTACACCTATCAGCACCGCATCGCACTTTCCTATGCTTCTATCCTTTTCTGTCACTTACGACCGTCATTTACTAGAGCGAGAAAGAGAGAGGGAACGCCGCGGAATCTATCAGCACGATCGATTCCGCGGCGCTCCTTCTCTCTTTCTCGCTCTAGTAAATGACGGTCGTAAGTGACAGAAAAGGATAGAAGCATAGGAAAGTGCGATGCGGTGCTGATAGGTGTAGCTCAACCCTTAGTCGTTGAAGTCATTTGTTCAACATGCTACTGTTCTTAAAAGTAGGATTGTTCTTATACACAGATTTAATACTCAAACATTTTAACCACTCCACGTTTGGATAGTTGTCTATTAACTAGTGTACTGTCATTATTGAGAATGTTCCGATTGCATTATATTCATGTTAGACACAGTTTTAGCGTCGCCACGAATTTATAACACCAATATTGTAAGTCATGCCAGTAGACGGTCCGTCCTGATGCGGATTTTTTTACTTATATTTTATATTTATTCACATTCTTAGGTGGTTTTAAAATCTTGTGTATCTATACTTGAATTTCGTGTCATTTTGTAGAATTGGAAAAATAGATTGCTGTGTAAAGTCTGTAAGCGATTGAGATACTCAAATAATAATGATTTCTTCGATATTCGTGAGTAATGGTCAAATTTGGTGTAGTATAGTAATTCAAATTTAATGTTAAACGTCTAAGCTATTGTCTAATCCAATTCGTAACAATTTTAAAAGACTTTGTGACGTCATTGTGGAAGTATCAGTAGATAATGTAGCCTCAATGATCGCTCTGACTAATACAAAAGTAAATCACGTTATTTTAAATTATAAGTTTAGATCATTATTCAACAATAAGGGAGCAAGAGTAATAAGGTAGATTGTTTATATATTCAAGCAGGAGATTGTTGGTATTTTAACTAATTGTTCTTTCATAGATTTCCAAGCCGACGGCAGTTCAGTAAACATTTAGTAGTTAGCCATGTTGTAATTAGAAGTCGTTTGACGAACACAATGTTTCGTAACTTCAGTATTTAGAAACGAAGCAATAGATATGTGTCTACAGCTCAGTTAGATTTGCCAAATATGTATTGTGATGAGTAGTGGAGAGATAATTATATATCGGCGACAAACTATCGGACCAGTGGCTGTTTGTTGTATAGTTCGTTCTCGTAGTTGATATTGAGGTGTCTTAGATTGTTGGTGCATGCTGTCTATAGAGTCGTGTCTTACTGCGAGACTGTAGGCCCCAAATTATATGTATATATGCGTCAGAATAGCACACGCCATTTCGATATTCTAAGCTTATTCATCGGCCTACAGGGGTCTAGTATGCGTTTTGCACTCGATCGTCACGGTGACCGCTAGGGGGCGTATTTAAAAAATGTATGGAAATTGTTCCCGTCTACTAGGCTATCGTCACCGTGACAATCGAGTGCAAACTCGTACTAGACCCTCTGTTCTCACTCATGGACCAAAGAAATTCTTTATATTACAGTGCGTATTGGTTCGCCTATGGTCTCAAGTGATATCGGACACTGAAAATTGTTGTTACATGTTAAATTTTAACAATTCCCACATTTTAATAAACAAAGCTATCGTATAGGATTCGCGTTTGTTAGACGAAACGAGAAATATTATAAGGAACAAATGTAATGTCTTATTATAGTTCAGATTATTTCCTTCTCGTTACAGTTACAAATACCATGTACTCGTATTACACATTCCCATATTTATTAACGTATGTCTCTGTTTATTAAGTTTTATTGATCACAGTATAGATAGGTATAGGTAGTAAGTATAAACAGCTAATACCTATACGATATAGTTACCCACATAACCGCGCGCGTTGCCATACATTAGTATTAACTAAAAGTAAGCGAAACAGCATCCATTTGATTACCCACAATAGCAATAATTTATAACTTTAATATATGTGATTGATCTTTCCCAGCACTATCCCCCGCATCATACAAAGTAGGTACCAATAATTTTATTTCAAAGAAATATTTGTATAAATGTGATTATTATAATCGTTGCCATGAATGAATTTGCATATAGTATAGCAACACTGCAGTCGTGTAAATAGATATTTTACCTATTAGTTCGTATGTAGATGTGTAGGAGAAACATAAGTTATATAATTATTTCGAGATGTTATTTTAAGGAAATGCTGAAAATTCGTTTACGTTCTAATCTGGAACTCTTATAAATCGTATTTATTTATAATATATTGTGAAATCTAATTGTGATGAAATATTTTAATGCCATTTTAGCCTGTCAGTATGTTACTTATAAAAAGTTATGTAACCAAATGATGCTAATAGTGTGTAAGATGTTTTATCCTTTATGGAGTTGTAGTTGAAATAGTTTTTTCTATTGTGTATTATGTGAACGAAATCTGTATGAATTTATTAATACATCACTTGGATGTCTACCCTGTATTTTTATTCTAATCGTCCCATTTCTGCACCAGCTACTGTGATTTCGAGTTATTCAAATAAAATTGTACTCTTGTCGAAGTTTTACTAATCTATGTAATTAGAATACTTTCTGCAAGGCCTACAAATTTCCTTATTCTAAGATTTAATAATAATAATAAGTGTATTTATTTGCCATTCCAAATTACAGTTCTTATACATGCAGATGCCAAAGTGAGTACAGATTTTCCATTTAAAGCGTATTTCTAAGCAATTTCTAAGTCTACAATCATATTGTCCCAAGTTGTGCACCAATGACGAAAATCTATGTCCTATTCTGAGGAGTACGCACTTTTTGCACTGAGCATCACAGAATCACAGATAAAAGCTTGACCTTCTTTGACACTGGAAGTGGTTGTCAAGATCTAAATAGTTTTTATTCGACGGGTTGACTTTGACAGTAAAAATCATAGAGGTAACATAACATGCAAAAATCAAAACAAACCGTAGTAACGTATGTAATTTGTTACCTAACGTATGTACTGGGATATTATTTTAGACAAAAATGCGGATATAATGCAAACGATATAAAATGTGTGAATGTACAGGAAATGTCTTACTATATTGAAGTATACCTATATCTTGTAGGTACCTGTTATAATAAAATGTCGACATGGTTACTCGTGAAAGGGTGTTTGATTTATTGAGGACTGTAAATGTGGCGTAAGCATCCCTGAAATTAAAAAAAGAAGCGACGGAACCTGCGTGTAGTTTTGTAATATATTATTCTACTTAATCACATTTTAGATGCCAATGCCCAGCTCACGGGAATAGGGGTAATATTCAAGTCTCAAGTTGCCCACCAAAAGAATACGCTTTTGAGGTAAATACCGTAAAATTTGAGATATTAAACTTGTACGGCTTTTCTTCAAGGCATTGATAGCCTATTGGAGATACCAACAGGCCATGCCATGCACCAAAGAATTTTCAGAGTTATGTGCGTATTTAGTTGTAAATTATCGCTTGCCTCGGGTTTTAACAGGAGTAACGCTAGGAGGAGGATAATTATCTAGTACAGCTTTTTATACAACTTGTAGTTAGTACAAGAGTTTGTATTATTAGGTCTTAGCTATGCAGACTCACTATCTACTTAATAATAACCAATCGTTTTGTTTGAATAGTTCCAACGAATACACAAATATGTTTAATTTTCAGATCAATTGTACGACGGTCCGTTATGGCTTAGGTGTGACCCGTGAGGTTGGCCAAGACCTAGTGAACATGGGCTTGAAGAATGCGTGTGTGATGACAGACCGTAACGTCATCAAGTTGGGTCCTGTCTTCACTACAATCGATTCCTTGGCCAAGAATGGGGTTAGCTATAAAGTTTTCGATGATGTCCGGGTGGAACCCACAGACACAAGGTTATATGAGTTATTCTTTCCACCATTTTAGGAAGAGCATCATTATACAAGGCAGTTTAGTAATTAAACTCTTGTTGAGCTCATGATGGAGAGCCAAGAGATAGGGGAGGGCTATGTCCAGTTGTGGACAAGTACCTATATAGGCTGGCATGATGATGATGATGATCTCATGACATGATCTACTCTCGTGTTATCAAAATTCGAACGATACTGGGGTTTTTAAACACCGTGTTCGACTTTTATTCGGTTACTGATTCAAATTGCTTACCACATAGTAGTAGAAGCTTGTATAGTAAAACATTTCAGTAGGTATATACGTACGTAACGATGTTTATACTCTTCCTAAATAAGAGATTTTAACACTTAAGTATAAATTATATACCATAGAATATATTTATTCATCATACATTTTTTTCTTGCTAGTTTCAAAAAAGCCATAGCGTTTGCCAAGGCGAACAACTTCGACAGTTTTGTGGCTGTGGGTGGCGGATCTGTGATTGATACGGCAAAAGCTGCTAATCTGTATTCCTCTGATCCTGAAGCAGACTTTTTGGACTATGTCAATAAGCCGATTGGTAAAGGCAAGCCGGTGACAGTTAAGCTGAAACCTATGATTGCCAGTAAGTTGCCAATATATGTATAGTCAGTTACATAAAGTCTATGTACATAGACGCGCGTTAGGTCTGATACTAACGGAAGTTAAAGAAGAAGAATGAAATATAACGAATATTCAGCTAAAACCATTTGCTAGGATTAGCTTCTGTATTAAGAACGTATGGTGTAACTACCGACTAGTAGTGGCAAAGCTTCCATAATTGTAACTTAGCTTTGTAACGTACCTACCTATGCAGTAGCGTAACATCGCAGCATAGCAGCAGCAGCAGCAGTGGTGTATTCGTAGGTAAATTATCCAGTGTGGGAACACTTACCGTGCACACTCCTCTTTGCAAGATGGTTTCGGCAGTGCTTACTGATTCATATGGCAATCTGTATCATGTATAACTATACGAAAGAGCAGTGAACTGAAAGAAGATGTGGTGACAAGGATTGAGAAAGGAATGCTTTAGTGGTTTGGACATGTGGAGCGAATAAGTGAAGAAAGAATGTCGAATCAGATATATAAGGCAAATGTGTGTGGGCAAGTCGGTCGCGGCAGACCACGGCGGACATTCGTCGACCAAATTGGAGACATCGTAAGAAACGGAAAAGTCCGAAGTACCCGAAACCGGCGAGCCTGTATGAAAAGAGTAATGAGTGCAGAGGAAGCGCGTGAGGTTTGTAAGGATAGGAGCAAGTGGCGTTCTGTTGTCTCTGCCTACCCCGATGGGAAAAAGGCGTGAGTATATGTATGTATGCTGTATCATGTACAAGGCTTTGCAAACGCAGAATGGCGACGTTTTTCTCACCCCATTACACTACACCACTGCATCATGAGGGCCGATGGTGAAGTTACTATAGACTTCAATGAGACGTGGTTATGTTGTAGTACCAACGACGAGCGGCGCTGGGAGTGAAACGACTGGCGTGAGTGTCTTCGATTATGAAGCCATGCGTGCTAAGACGGGCATTTCACACGGCGCTCTGAGACCGCAGCTAGCTATTATCGACCCGTGCCACGCTTTTACTATGCCTGAAAAGGTAGGTATTGTCGATTATTGAATAAATAGGTAGTGTACAAGTGTGGATAACCTTGGGGGAGGCTCATGTCCAGCAGAGGATTTCTCTAGGCTGACATGATGATGATGAGTTTACATGAGCTTTTACACTATTAGATAAGCGGTAGTGGTGGCAGATAGCGCTCCATTAAAACAACAAGAGTCATACTTACTGTCGATATTTGTATTTATTTGGTAAAGCAGTGAGCTCGACATGAATTGAGTAAAAGACTGATACCTAGGTACAGAGAAAAAGTGTTGCTATTATCCAAAATAGAACTTTGAATTTGAACTGCTGCTGCCCGCTGTAATACCTATACTTACCATACGAATCCTCTGACACACTATTCCTAGCGTCTTATAGGAGCCCAATCACAAATGACCCGGCGATTAGGTACCTACATAATAAGAAAAGAAGACTGTGGAGCCGGAATTCCCTGTTGACCCTGGGTTCATTTAAGTGCTACACTCAGTGCTACCTAATAGAGCATTTGCATATTTTCCAGGTCACCATCTACTCTGGCTTCGATATTTTGTGTCATTCGTTAGAGTGCTTCACCGCAATACCATATACAGAAAGTGGGCCAATGCCTACTAATCCAGCGTTAAGAGCGGCGTTCCAAGGCAGCAACCCCATATCGGATGTTTGGGCGAGGTTCTGTTTACAAGTAATTAATCAATCATCCATATATAAAATCCTTGCGTTAGGTACTTACTGACTGACAGACACGCTACAGCCGAAACTATTGGGCGCAGGAAGCTGAAATTTGGCATGTATGTTCTTTGGGGACCGTAGGGGTGCACTAAGAAGGGATTTCCCGAAATTCCCACGGGATCGGCCAAAACGGGTAAATTTTAATAAAGTGCAGGCGTAGCTGCTGGCGTCCTCTAGTTATATCTAAAATCCATGCGTTACTGACTGACAAACAAGTTACAGCCAAAATTATTAGGCGCAGGAAGTTGAAATTTGGCATGCATGTTCCTTAGGGAGTGTAGGGGACCACTAAGAGACGATTTTTGGAAATTCCCCACTTAAGGAGTTAAAACGTCCCACGGGGGCGGACCGCGGACGCAGTCTAGTATTTTTATATGAAATCAAAACAGTTTGCCATAGGATTACCTAACTGTATTGAATTCTGAGTGCTGTTCTCCAACAATGCAATAAATGTTGAGACACCATCTAAGGTGCTTGTTTTAGTTTTATGATTAGCAGAACCATGGCAAGCCTAGTTATGGAGCGCCCATGGCATGGCTTGACCTAGGTTTTGTACCTAAGAGATCGACAAGGTTAAAAAACATTTACACAGGTCGCCACTTGGATGGCTAAACGCTTGTGGCATTTATTTACATGAGAGCGTTAATGTACTTTGGAGGGTACGTTAAATTGTTGGTACCCGTTTATCTCAGAACTAGATTCAATGTCAGAAGCCTAACGTACGGGCGGCCTATACACTAGAAGTAGCCACACACTCACACGACAGACAAAGTCGATACATCGACGATAAGGTTTGTCGATTTCAAATTTTGAGGTCTTCTTCCAAGACTGACTCATGGTCCAGGACCTCAATATAAAGTCCTACTGAATAAGCTTAACATGTGGTTACTGAATACTAAGCAGGGCCGTTCCGACCCAATGCAGCGCCTGTGTGTGTGCGAAATCTATGAAGCGCCTGTGCAGTGGCGTAGGGCGGATGACCTTTTTTTTTTTTTTAGTCGTTCTCGTTACCTAACAATTCCGGCCTACGCCACTGCGCCTGTGTGCGGTGTGCGAAATCAGTGAAGCGCCTTTTTTGGCATCCTTTTTCGAAAATAAGTGTTATAATTAACGCATATCTCGGCGCGCGGCGCCCCTGTCACCCTGGCGCCTGTGTGCGCCGCATACATTGCACATAGGGAAGGTTCGGCCCTGATACTAAGGCCGTTTTTGTTCTTCTAGGTAATCAGAAAATATTTCACACGATCAGTATGTAATCCAGACGATATAGAGGCTCGTTCTAACATGCACCTGGCCGGTGCTATGGCTGGGGTTGGCTTCGGCAATGCAGGTGTACATTTGTGCCATGGTCTCGCGTACCCAATAGCCGGGAATGTTAAGTGCTTCGTGCCTGAAAATAATGTTTATGGGTAAGTAGGTAAGCATTTCCAGTGTCATAGACCTAATTGTCCTTGTTGACTCACAATATTGTTGTCATTCAAATTAGGAGAGAGAGAGACCGAGAGACCAACGTCTAGCAGGGAACTGCGAAATGCTAAAAATTAGCTAAAACTATGATGATGATGAAGTATTTAAGAAGTAGGTCAATCGTCCTACAAGATTTTTTTAATCTTATTATGCACTAGCTGTTACCCGCACTTTCACCCGCATTCTGAGGAAACTACATCGCGTACCCGGTTAATTTATATCCTAAGTTAGGTACTCCTTGGTACACCAGCTATCCGCCAGTGAACGTCCCGTCAAAATCGGTCCAGCCGTTCCAGAGATTAGCGAGAACAAACAGACGGACAGACAGACAAAAATTAAAAAAAATGTCATTTCGGTATATGTACCTACCGTGTATACATACATCCATATGCATTTAGTAAAAAGCGGTTATTTTAATATTACAGTACTCGCCAAACTTTATGGCCGCTCCGAACCTAGCCGCATTACGCTGCGCAGAACACAAAATCAGGTATCAGCGGGACGTACGCGGGGCGTGGAGGCAGGGCACGCCCGCGCGCGCTGTCTTCCACCCGCTAGCGTCCTCGCCTCCCGCGCGTTAGTGTGAGTGGGCTACGTTCGTACACGGCTCACATATTCGCTGAGCTCTGACAGTATCGTCGCGTTTAGAATAGTTTCATAGTGTTACTTATTTGTTGTTTCTCGTTGCTATCGTTGTTTCTTGTGGTTACATTTTCAATATTCGAACTATAGATAGATCTGTAGATTTTAGATTCGTGTTTGACATATTTTCTATGGAGTTTATGTCAAAAACGAGTCTAAAATCTACAGATCTATCTATAGTTCGAATAGAATTCCATAGATATAATTTCATTGATCATGCCTCGCGGTCGTTTTAATGTTTTACGTCGCCAAACACGGAAAATGGTGTTTGACGTATTAACGTTTATGAAGAAGGAAAGAAGTCTAAGCTTAAAAGTCGCTTCACCTAACTGAATTTACATTAATCGAATTTGACTGAATATGTAATTAAACAATATAATATAGCTAATCTAACAACGTAACTGAAGATTTTAATTTTCAATAATTACAAATATTTTTTCTTGTTTATGAAACGTCCACCCGACTGTACCATGCGCAAGTTCGTACCAATGGCTACATTCAGAGCGGCCATAAAGATTGGCGAGTACTGTACAAATAGACAATCCAATTTTATTTATACCTACCAACGTATAGACGAAGGTACACCTTGCACAAGCATTAATATTATCATGTGAAATAGAGATCTTAAATGAGGGTTAATTAATTGGTTGAGTTTTCTTAAGAAACAGGAACCCAGCTAAGCTTATGGCTATGGGTAAAATAGCTGAAAGGTAAATAAGAAAGTGAAGTCAGAGTGAGATGATGGTTGAACTTTCGGCGCTCGAGCGAAGCCATCTACTACGGTATTCAGCTGCTGTTACAGTGTTGCCATGTATCTAGGTACTTAAATTTAGCTGTGTTTATATGCGACGAAATAATTTCAAATAAGAAAACATTTATTTACCCGCAGCTCATCACCAATCATTCCTCACGGGCTATCAGTGGTGATGACAGCGCCCGCAGTGTTCCGTTTCACGGCACCGAGTGATCCAGACAAGCATTTAGAAGCAGCGAGTCTCTTAGGGGCTGATGTCACAGGAATTAACCGAGCCGACGCAGACAAAGTGCTCTCAGACACAATTCTTAAATACATGTATAACATGAGAATCGAAAACGGATTGAATACCCTCGGTTATGGCTATGAAGACATACCTGTTCTAGTGAAAGGAGCTTTACCGCAGGTACAGTCAGCATCAAAAGTCGCTGACCACATTCAGATTTTCAAAATCAATGAACATAATATCATCCATAAATCGCTCAACAAGAAGGGCGCCAGTATTGAATGAACATCATTAAAGTTCAAAACTAACTGAACACTACTTGTCAAAGGTCACTGAACACCATTTTGTCAAAAATGGCTGATCGTTATAATATCCGAAAACATTTAGAATCCTCAGTTTGAATTTATACCATCGACATAATTATAGATTTTTTAGTTCGATTGAATTGTAACCTTATTCGTAAAGCAATAAGACTTATTTTCAAAAATCACGCAGATTCCGTTCAAATTCATGCCGTCGACTTAGTTTATGATTTTTATAGTTACGATTATTGAATTAGAACCCAATCCGAGGGTCTAGTACGAAATTTACACGGTGATGATAGGCTAGTCGACGGGAACAATTTTCATCATCATTCTCTTAACGTTATCCCAGTTTGAATCTGGGGTCCGCTTACTAGTCTAACCGGATTTGGCTGAATATTGGCTTTTCCACAGAGCAACTGCCTGTCTGACCTCCGAAACCCGAAGGGATAGCGATATTACATGGTTTAGACCAGTGTCAGTTTATTTAGAAGGTACTGACGCCCTGTAACGGCTGTCAAAGATCTTCATGACAACCGGGACCGACGTCTTAACGTGCTCTCCGAGGCCCGGGACAAGCGATAATTAACAATTCAATACGCACATAACTCCGAAAAGTCATTGGTGCGCGCCGTGGATTCGAACCCGAAGCCCTCTGCATGGCAGTCTGTTGGTCTCTCCACTCGGCTATCGCTGCCTTTTGACGGGAACAATTTTCATACATTTCCTTAATGCGCCGTCTATCGATCTCTACTATCCGATAAGGGCGCTTTTAGAAAATCTGTGGAAATAGGGTTGTTTCCAACTAGTCAAATCAAGCACTTTTAATTAAATGTCAAAAACGACCTTTGTCAAGAGTTTTGTATGAAATATGATATAGTGACGTCATAGTGTTTTGCTGTCAAGTATAAATACTTATTATCAATAAATTGACGATAAAAAAAATGTTAAATTAAGTTTTAACATTAATTGATGAATGAAACTACTATTATTTTGGCATGTTTCACTAGATAAAAATACTTGTATAATTTATTTCACATGCAGGAAACTTCTGTGACGATCGCGTACAAATCTCGTGGTTTGTTTGAAAAACAAACTCTTGGTAGACCCCCTATATACCTACAAATAAGACTCATTTTCAAAATTCACACAAATTCTGTTTTAATTCAATTCTTTGTAAAACTGTTTACCCTTGCTTGAATGTAAAATAATATTTCTACTTAATTATCACTTTGTATCGAATGTAGACCATTGCGGTTGCAATTATTTATCATCTATAAAATATTGTATTAGCAAGACTATTGTATTATATAAAATTATTTACTTCATAATACTTTAATAATAATATAATTAATCACATTAGTTTATCAAATATAACGACCTCCTTTATTTAGTTCTCGGACGTCACTGGCCGTACTGGCCGAATGACTGGTGACGTGGTGTTATGCTTTTTTTACCATAACTTTGTTTAGCTACTTTTGAAAAGTCATGGTCACCTACTTATGCCCTTTTAAGATAATCATTCATTTCTGGCGCTTGTCATGTTGAGCAATTTAGGTGTATTATGGTGTACAGCGATATTGAAAATCTAAATGTGGTCATCAACTTTTGATGCTGACTGTACCAAAAAATTTTTTTTTGTATACAAAACATATAATACCTATCAAGTATACTGATTGATTATAGGTAGGCTTAGAGCATTAAACCATTGGTTTAATGCTCTAAGTAGGTAGGTACCTACTTACTGATCTAATATATTCATACTAATAGATTTTTAGTAGGTAATAAAATAGGCACGATCAGCAACATAATTTGATATGCTTTTACGTGATTTTGAATGGGTTTATCGTGCCACATTATTATCATTCTCATGATCTAGTAGGATTTCGGGACGAAGAAAAATTAGCTGGATCATTTATCAATTTATAAATCTGCATAATACAATTCTTGCGTTGCTGACTGACTGAAAGACAAAGCACAGCCGAAACTACTGGGTGTAAGAAGCTGTAATTTGGCATGTAAGTATGTTGCAAGCAACAGTGTAGGGAGCACTAAGGGAGGATTTTTGGAAATTCGCAACCCAAGGTGGTAAAACCAAGGGCGGATCCAGCTTTGGCGCCAGGAGGGGGTCACATAGTCGTGGTCAATTCAAGAACTTATAATTTAATTTTGATAACAATAGATACAAGTAAAAAGTTGGTATTTAATTAATGTACGTAATAGACCAGTGCAAAACGGTAAAAAGTAAAATAAAATTACAGTAGGATGAGACCCATTGGAGAAGGAAGAGAATATAGCGATCATTAAGGCGCTGTACCTAGTCAAAATAGGCTTCACAAAACAGTTTTTTAGCCAAATGTATACATTTTAGAGCAGCTAAAAAAATATATGTTAATCTTGATCATATTTATGGAGGGACCATTGTGTTCAAAACACGTTTTCGGTAAATTGTCTCGATAAAAAAAACCATAAAATAACCATTAAAATTGAAATTGTAGCAATTGTAACTGTATTATTTATAAACAAATCATGAATGTATTTAATGATAAATAACTCGTTCTGAACGTCCCGTCGTCATCGCGCTTCTCTTTCTTATGTATACAATCTGACAGTGACAGCAACAGCTGAACTCAGTGTACTGTACACAGCGCCTTAAAGGAAAAATAAATTACGGGCGATCTGAGGTCGGGAAGTGAATGGGGTTGCGATTTTAAGGGTAAAAAAGTGTTTCATCTCGATGACCAGCAAAACTACAAGTCCTACGGAAAAAACGTCAATGGCAAAGTTGTAGGTAATAAAAAGATTTACAACTTTTGTATTTACATTTTATTCACACAACGTCATAATTTATGTCAAAAATTCAAATAACCAATTTTTTGATTTTTTATTTTAACTTTTAAAATAGTTTTTTCTTTTACACGAAATTTGGTGAAAACTTGCCTTTTTATGTTCCAAACACACTGTTTATGTTTTTTATTTAAAGTATTTATTTTTACGCCTTATTTTGACTTAATATCGAAATAAAACCCTAATTTTCAATTGAAAATGCTCACGTCAATATATCAGCTTTTTTTTATTAATTGTTCGGCGTTTTGTTCGTTGAAATCTCTACTTTCTGATGGTGTGAATAAAATATACATTACTAAGGTAAACGTTCTCAGAAAATGAAGAATCTATAACTTTCTCAAAATATTGTAGATGTCTTATTAATTATTAACTTATTGGGTTGCTAATTTTAGTTGTATATATCAATTTTTAAGTTCTTATTTATCAATGTAGCATGGAATCTTACATTTTTCGAGTAATTAAAGTGTTAATTTTAATAAATATCTCAAAATTGTACATTATGATTAAAAAAATCGGTCTCGCGGTTGTTTTATTTCGTTGCATTTTCTGAGAACTTTTACCTTTCCGACCCCACTTCCCGACCTCAGATCGCCCGTAGTTTATTTTTCCTTAATTTTTTGCTATATTCTCTTTCTTTTCCAATGGGTTTCATCCTACTATAATTTTCTATCGTTTCAAAAATTATCTACCCTGGTCTAAAACTTTTGCCATCATACAAAGTTATTATATTATAAACGAATTAAATATTGAAGGTACCATACAGATTTTATGTAACTACATAGTTACATAAAATTTGTATGGTGACAAAATATATACTTAAATAAAATGTTTATGTTTAATTAGTGGTCTACCTAAGTCCTGGAACCAGCTCAGGGGGGGGTCATGACCTCCATGACCCCCCCCCTGGATCCGCCCTTGGGTAAAACAATCCCACGAGGGCGAAGTCTAGTACAGAATAATTATCAGAGAGTTAAAATTCAAATAAGATACAGCAAATAGTTTGATGTGTGCAGCGAATTTTGTTGCTGACTGTACCTATTTTGAAGATGAGTACATTTTACAATGTCAATCATTGTATTTTTGCAGACACGATTATTGGCGTTGGCACCCATGCAACAGTCAGAAGAAGATTTATCTAAGCTTTTAGAGGCATCACTTGCTATTTATTAGGGTTACAAGAATCTGTGTAGATACCTATTATTATATTTTCCTTCTCAATAAATGAAATGAGATTGAACATAAGAAATACCTATTCCTACCGTTTCTTTCGGAAAACGCAAACTTGTAGACTTTTAAAGACGTATCTAATTAATATTTGAATTCCTCTGATTTCTGTTTTCTCTTTTATCTTCTGGTTTGAAATCGTTAGTACGTTGGTACGTACCTACGTAGATACTACTGCTTGTTTTAGTTACGGTATTGTTACGCCTGTTTCCCGGAGGGGTAGGCAGAGACTACGGAACGCCATTTGCAACGATCCTGACATACCTCTCTTGCTTCACTCACTCCCATCAAGTTTATCATGCATGCTCTTATGTTAAGGGTACTTCTGACTTGTCCTTTTTTAAGGATGTCTCCAATCTGGTCAGAGAACGTCCGCCTAGGTCTTCCCCTTTGTCCTGTCCCATTCACACTTGCCTTATATATCTTCTTTGCAGGGCCGGATCTACCTAAGGGCTGCTTGGGCTGCAGCCCAGGGCCCCGAGGTTACAAGGGGCCCCCAGACCCCGCTAAAAACAATAGGCGATAATTTGAATTAAAAAGATGGTTGTCTCAGACAACCATTTTTTAAACCGACATTACAGACAACTTGTCTGTAATGTCGGTTTACGTACGATAGTTATTTTTACGTGATAGCGTCATAAGAAAACATTGATGAAAAATTGCATACTTCTATGAATTGAGTCAGGAGGGGAAATCCGTGTAAAAGGATGTTTTCATGCTGATTTCATTAATTTTTCTAAGGTACAAGAAATTAATATTATTTATTGAAACTTTCTTTGTTTTTTATTGGTTATCTTAATATATATATATATATTTCTTGTGTGCGTGTGTATGTCACTGAACTCCTCCTAAACGACTGGACCGATCTTGATGAAATTTTTGTGTGTGTTCAAGGGGACTTGAGAATGGTTTAAATTCACAATTTAGTCCACTGGAAAATGTTTTATTACCTAATTTTTAATTTGTAAGTAGTTGTGGATTTCGGAATGTTTCACATTGGAACCGATGGACTGCGCTGCTATCGCAGTGTCAAATCTTATATTAATAATTTCGTCAAGGAGTACATCGAAACCTTACCTGTATAATAAAACATTAAAAATAAAGATTTCGAGTCGACAACATACTTATATCTGCAAAATTCGGATTGTCGAGTATTTTGTTAAATTCTAATGGTTCTGACAGACAAATCACAGTCGCCATATTGGTCAGCTAACGTCACAGATACCGGATAACATTTTGAGTTCTACTAAGTCTTAGTACTAAGTAGTTTGTATGTGTATATACTTTTTGCAGTTATATAGTATCCGCCCAATAAAGGAGATTTGTGTTACCCCGAAATAGATGATATACTATAACTAGAGAACTCCGAATTTACGCAAGCGAAGCCGCGGGCAAAAGCTAGTTTTATACATATATTCATGAGTGTTTTTTTTTTCATATTTGACAAAAATATAACTTAAAAACATACATACATGCATACATAGACTCACGCCTGTTTCCCCGAAGGGGTAGGCAGAGGCATATTAAACTTGGCCGGTGTGCTTGTGTTTCCACTAAAAACCACCTCGACTTCCGCCATGTACCCGTGTGTCGGAGGGTGGGGCATCACCAAAGCACTCGTTGCCACCCTCCGACGGGTAACTACGGAACCCTACATTGCGCGTGGCCCGACACGCACTTGGCCGGTTTTTTATGTGTATATTGTTTAGGTACTATAAAAAGAAGTTAAAATAAAAATATCGCTTATGACTGAGGTTCATATTCAGCACAGTAGTGTAAGGAAATTATATGTACCGAAGAGAACTTACTAAATCGCTTATAACTTCTGAACATAGTCTAAGTTCTGAATGAATAAGAATTTTAACTTGAAATTTTAAATAATTTTTGAATAGTTTTACAAGCGATTCAAGAAAAAAAAATTTTTTTTAGCCTCTACACGTACCTACCCTTTAATTGAAAATTACCATTTTTTTGATAAATTAACGTTATTATGCTTTTTGTGCAATAAAGTATTAATAATAACAATATATCACTTTCATTATTGGCAGCGATAGCCTAGTGGAGATAATGCAGAGGGTAACGGGTTCGAATACACGGCGCGCACCAATGACTTTTCGGAGTTATGTGCGTATTGAATTATCAATTAACGCTTGACCCGTGTTTCGGAGAGCCCGTTAAGCCGTCGGTCCCGGTTGTCATGAAGATCTTTGACAGTCGTTATAGGGCGTCAGTACCTTCTAAATAAACTGACACTTGTCTAAACTATGGAATATCGCTATCCCTTCGGGTTGCGGAGGTCAGACAGGCAGTCGCTCTGTGGAAAAGCTAATGTTCAGCCAAATCCGGTTATACTAGTAAACGGACCCCAGGTTGAAACTTGGATAATGCTAGGAGGATGATGAATAATAATATATCATGATAGAAACAGTTTTTTGACATGGCTTTCAGTTGAGTAGGTACTTAGATAGGCCCCTAAGTAGTTTCAGCCCAGGGCCCCACAAATTCACGATCCGCCACTGCTTCTTTGTCAGTCTATCGTCATCCATCCTCTCCATGTGCCCAAACCATCTTAACATGCCTTTCTCAATGCTTGTCACTACATCTTCGTTTACCCCACAACACTCTCTTATCACACAATTCTTTACTCTGTCGGTCAAAGATACACCTCTCATTTCTACAGCATTTATTCTACTTTCAAATCTCTTCTGCCATACCCAACTTTCACTACCGTACATAAGGGTAGGCACTAATACCTCTCTATGCACAGCCAAACGTGCCTTTTTGAACACGTTTTGGCTATTCATAAACGCCTTCAGAGTGCCATTCACTCTTTCCTGGATGGTAGGATAGAAGGTATGGTAGGTACCTACTGAGTTTTACTGGGTTTACTGGGTACTGGCAGAGTGACGAGGTACTTGTTCAGACGACGACGTGACGAGTATAATAAAACTATTCTTGAAGATCGGTATCGGTAAGTGGTAATAATTTATTTACAAATAGTGGCAAGCTATATACAAAAATTTACATTCAGAGAGGTTACTGGTGGCGATGAGCACAATATCGATATTGACCAATAAAAGGAGACTTACAACTAACGTTTCTTCATGACTACATATTTAGAGGTCTGGAGGCCCCGGGGCAACTCATCTGTGGGGGCCCCTATTTATTGTCTGTTTTAATTTTTCCGTTAAGTATTTAAAAATACACTATCAGCAAAATAAACTCCGTAAAAAAAACAATATAAAATCTTAATAACGGCGTTAATGTAATAGCAATTTGCGAACTTTTTGGATGATAAGTCGTCGATTATTTCACTGAAGTCTAGCTCGCGGAGTAAATCAATTTCAATACTAAGTAGGCTTAGTTTCGATAGCCGGTTTTGTCTCATCATCGCTCGGAGTCTACTCTTGATAATTTTCATTTTGGAAAACGAGAGCTCTCCGGTGCCATTGGACACTATTAAAACCACATTTTTAATGTTATTTCAATGTTCGAGAAAGTAGGTCGGAAATTCTGATTTTCAAAAATACCATAGTACCTAAAATTGTTCCTAAGATTGGTCTTCTTCATAGTCTGATACAAATTGAATCAACTCATCGCCAAGGCTAGGTTCTAAATCGTCTTTGTTAACTTTTACTAATACCTCTGCAGCGGCATGTAAACTTGCGACGTCCATCTCCTCTAAGTTGTTGAGAAATCCAAATCCCAATCGAATCGTATGCTTGCCATTTTTGTGTGAGAGAAACACTAAGTTGATCTATAACAGGGATAAAACCAGTCACTTAAAATTTTCCTCTTAGTGATAGATTTTCTTCTGGTTTTTTCATGTAATTCCGGATTCAATTTAACACTTCTTTTTCTGAAACGTGGTTGTATGTTTATGTATTCCTTAGTATTTGATATAAGTTTCGATGCTTCTTCGTATTTATCAAGATTGTCTCTTTAAGATTCAACGAATGATTTTAAAGACTACAATACACGTACAGCAGACTCAAGAACCAATTTTGGGTCCTTCTTTGTTACATTGAATGGCTCTAAGATGTCTTTCCAAAAGATAGCAAAAAGAGCTGTTCTAAGGCCACTCATCTTATCAGTAAGATCTGTTGCTTGATTTCTTACAATATCTTTTTGCGCCTTATCAGAAGATATGTGGTAAGAGCTTGTTAAACATTCGAATAACCTATGACAATGGCCTTAGTGGCTGCAGCCCTATATAACCAGTATTACTGAGGTTTTTTTTAAACATATGCTTGTGCACATATAATGATTCAGATAGGATTCGGTATTGTTATGTACTTGCTGTAAAAACTAAAAAAAACGTATATTAACCCTTAACCACTGACGTGTATTTACTGACTTTAACACTGACGTACGTCTCACAGACTCAAGGTTTTTTAAAATGACTCTAACCAGCTATTTTACTTTTTTTAAGGGCTGGTTTATTTATATTATGTAAGTCTTAATCTAGAGTATCTACTAAATAAAAGAAAAGCGCACATTAACCAAAATATTTTTATTTGTCAATCAAAATACAAAATGTGAGAAAATTGACAATAACAAAAATTGCCCCCCTTCTAACGGCTCATAAACTTATTTTATCAGTGTAATATTATCACAGACCTGATATTACTTAAACAACTATATAATAAACTTTAAATCAAAAAAGAAATATGTCACCTTATAATAAAAATAACAACTTTTTAACGGCATGCATTACAAGCCAGTTTTGAGCACTGTAAACAAACTGGCTTTTTACAAGCATGACAGATATATGAGGTTTTTCTCTTATTTTGTTTATAACATAAAGAACAATTTTTACCTGTAGTAAGTCGACTATCTTGAGATTTTATTACAATATTAGGAGTTACAGTTGTGCCAATAATGCGAGTTAGACGTGCTCCGAGTCTCTGGGGCCAATAACTCATCAATATCAGCTATAGATTCATCGGATTCCGAAAAAGTCAGATTTTCCGTAATAAAATTCTCAAAATGTTGACAAGTTACATTGATTCGGGGTCGTTTATTTGGCCTCGAACTTTCGGTAACCGGCAAGCGATCATCAGATGATATTTTAACGCCTTTTTAGCCCTAAAACAAAAATCAAAGTAAATAGTAAAAAGTTACATTAACACTGACGTTGGGTCTCACAGACCTTATGGAGTCAATATTTACCTGTTAGAGATGCACCGCACGTCCGTTCACTCCCGCCGCGCGTGCGTCACTGCGTTCTAGGAAGGTACCGGGAGGGGCAAGTTTGTGCGCGAACGCAATGAAAAGTTATAGCCAATTTAAGCAAGTGCTTGAGTCTGACAGACGTACGTCAGTGGTTAAGGGTTAATTCTGCATAAGATCAAAAAATTGTACTGCTAATGCAGACGTGTTTGCAGCGCCTACTACAAACACTGCTAAATGATTTTCTGAAAAATAAAAGCTTGCGTTCCTTTGTATTTTCCACTCATATATGCAACATTATTGTACGATTGTCCGCGACAATCAAGGATATTAATTTGATGATCACCAAAAACTTTTAAGCATGCTGTTGATTCACCCGTATGGCCGCAATCAAGTAAAAAGTAAAAAATCGTTCCTTTGGCATCGATCCTGCAATATACCGAACAAATATAGTGTGTTGATCGATATGAGATTCATCGGGAGTAAAATCTACTGAAACTGAATAGTACTTATTATATTTATATCTCCTGTATGTATAATAAGTACACATATAATTATGCAATATAAATATATGAGTAATTAAAATAGATATTTAAATAATCTCAAAAAGACTGAGAATAAATAATTTAATGTAACTACATATATGTATTTCAATAAATGACCTATGCATTTACCTAATAAAAAGTTATATTACCATCATAGTTAGTACACATATCATATTATATCTACTACTTACATATAAAATAAGTACACAACAATATACATATCGCAATTCTTATATATTTTTGAGTAATAATAATATAATAATATATTGATTGTAAATAAACAAAATTAATATTCTAAAAGTAATTGATAAAACAGTGCAATAATAAATTTAAATAGTTTTTTTTTTCATAACAAAGTTGAAAAATAGCATCCTCCTCTCTTCTACATTATTATATGTTGCCATGCCCTACAGGGTCCATAATGTATCTTATATTGTCATATTGTAACACCTTATGTAACTTATGGAGTGCAATAAAACATTGAGTATTGAGTACTTAGATTTCATCAAATACTTGATTTCCCATGGTACTTATTATTTCTTCGTATACCATTGAGGAAAGGTAATTGACGTGACCGCTCTCTTGCCAACGTTGATTCGTACTCAGTGGCTGACAATGACCATTTCGCGGCGATTCAATGATTTCTAAGGCTAATCCACGTTTAGCGAGGAATTTTATTGATCAGTGTTTAATATGATATATAATAATTGATTAATACCACTTGATCATTCCTTCGGTTATGTCGTCGGGAGAAAGACCAATGTCCTTTATGCAACCATTATCCACTTCCTCTTGATAGTGACTACATGTTTTAAAGGTTTTAGGATGTCGCCTACCTCGAGAATACCATCGATCTTATCTTCATGTACTAAATCTTCTGATGTTTTAACAGAATCGTGTGGCAGTTCTTGTCAGGGTGTCATTGTGAAATAGTTAGTCAATTATATATTGATATTTCTATGCGTCGCGCGTCATGGCGATTATTTGTTTCATTTTTTAAATATTAATATATCAACTTAAAATTTCAATCCTTACGCTAATAAATTATGATTTTCAGGCAAATGATTCGTCATTTTAACATACAAATATATGTGTTTGTCAAAATTACAAAATAGGTATTGGCAATTTCTTCATCTCGTAAGAATATTTAATAATATCGATTGTTTGTGAAACATTAATTTGGATTTACGATGTTCAAGTTCATTGCATGAATGTTTTACGGATTGAAGTGAACAAATGATATTTTTGTTTTAATATTCTAGAACAATATTGTCAGGTTTGTGCAAGTAGGTAGGTATAGTTGATAATTATGTGGAAAATAATGTTTGAAAAAAAGCCTCGTAGGTAGTTTCTCGGCGTTAAGTATTTTTATCTCTCTTGTGGGGGCCCCGGGGCCATTGCCCCGCCTGCCCCCCCTTAAATCCGGCCCTGATAACTAGCTATAAACACAATTTGATTTACATCGGTCACCTCACTCTAACTAGCGCTCTGTCCTTCACGCACACTTTATAATAGAGTGGCCTGTGGCACACTGAACAAAACTCGGTGGCCGCGATATTCGTCGCCAGTCAGATGTAATGCGTTGGCGAGGCAGGTGGACGGCGCTCGCACTCGCGTACGCGACGCGACGAAGCGTTATCAGCTCTCACACTTATCCGTTGATTACGCTGCGTAGGGTTGTGCGTACTGTGCAAGTAGGTATGTGCACGTAGTACGCCACAAACTCTATTACCTGCATTAACTCTTCTTTCAATATCTTCTTGATTCTTACCATCTCTTGTAAACAACGTACAGTACTCGCCAAACTTTATGGCCGCTCCGAACATAGCCGCATTGCGCCTGCGCAGAACACAAAATCAGGTATCAGCGGGACGTACGCGGGGCGTGGAGGCAGGGCACGCCCGCGCGCGCTGTCTTCCACCCGCTAGCGTCCTCGCCTCCCACGCGTTAGTAGTGAGTGTGCTACGTTCGTACACGACTCACATAATCGCTGAGCTCTGACAGTAGGTATCGTCGCGTTTAAAATAGTTTCGTAGTGGTACTTCTTTATTGTTTCTCATTGCTATCGTTGTTTCTTGTTGTTATTTGTACTGATATAGTTACCATTGTCATTGATCATGCCTTGCGGTCGTTTTAATGTTTTATGTCGCCAAACACGAAAAGTAGTGTATGACGTAGTAACGTTTATGAAGAAGGAAAGAAGTCTAGGCTTAAAAGTCCCTTCACCTAACTGAATTTACATTACTCGAATTTGATTGAATATGTAATTAAACAATATAATATGCCTAATCTAACAACGTAACTGAAGATTTTAATTTTCAATAATTACAAATATATTTTCTTGGTTATGACATGTCCACCCGACTGTACCATGCGCAAGCTCGTACCTACATTCAGAGCGGCCATAAAGATTGGCGAGTACTGTACCTAAGTATACAAACTCATTCATTTGCTCCACTCGTTGTCCATCGATCAAAACATTACAAGCCGTAACGCATTACTCCTTTTTAAAAACCATAACTTTCGTTTTATTTACATTCACTTTCATTCCTTTCTCTCTAACGCACCTTGCATGATTGTTAACATCTCCTGCAATTCCTCCGCTGAAGATGCAAGTATTACCTGATCATCAGCATAAAGGAGGCATTTGACAAGTAACCCATTCATCCTTAATCCGCAGTCACTATGTTTTAGATCTTGCAAACACCTGTCCATGAAGAGGTTAAACAGCCACGGCGACGCTACACATCGCTGTCTAACACCTTTCTCGATGGTAAACCAGTCAGTGTATGCCCCGTTTATCCTCACACAAGCTCTAGAATAAAGGGATTTTAGAGCTCGAATGAGGCTGCTGTCCACCCCATTCATTGGCAGCACCGACCACATTTCATTCCTCACCACTTTATCGTAAACCTTTTCCAAATCCACGAATGCGCAATAGGCCTTTTGACCTTTGGCCAAAAACTTTTCGGCTATGCTTCGCAAGGAAAAAACCTGATCCGTACATCCCATACCCTTTCGGAATCCCGCTTGTACATCCCATATTTTCTTGTCGGTTACTTCCTTATCTCTTTCAATAAGTACCTTTGCATATAATTTGCCAACAATGCTGAGAAGGCTAATGCCTCTATAGTTTTTGCAGTCTTGTTGCGAGCCTTTTGCTTTATAAAGAGGCACAACTACAGCTGTGGTCCAGTCATTAGGTACACGGCCGGTGCTCCAGCACAAGTTATATAACCGCTGCAACTGACCAACTATGATGCCCTGTCCAGACTTCAGCATTTCGACTGTAATCCCATCATATCCTGCAGCCTTACCTACTTTCATACTTCCCAGTGCCTTCACGATCTCATCCACGCCAATAACGCTTTCATCATTGCTATCATTACCATTCATTTCAGCTATCGGTGTCTCTATCGCCGTTCTTTCAAATAAACTTTCAAAATACTCTTTCCATCTCTTCAGCACGCACGATTCACCATTTACTATCTTTCCATTCTCGTCTCTGATGGATGTGTGTTCTGAGGATTGAGTTCTTCCTTGAACTGCACGAACGGATTTCCAGAAAAATTTAACGTTCCTCTGGAAATCGTCAGATAATCTGCTATCAAACTCATCTTTCTTTTCTTCTTTTTTCCTTTTAACCATTTCTTTCACTATTATATTCTTTTTGACCTAACAAACTCCTTTCTTGCTTCATCTATATCTACATTCGTTGCTTTTCCCATTCTTTCATTTGCTCTGGCAGCCAACCAATCTGACCAAGCTTTCTTCTTCTCTGACACTGCTGATTGTACATCCTTGTCCCCCCACGTATTCTTAACCTTTCGTATTTTCCTTCTCTTGATCACACCACATACTTCAGACGCTTCACATACTACCTCTTCTTTAAAGGCCTGCCATAATTCTTCCATATCATTTATGCCATCGAACCTCTCAAATCTTGCTATCAATCTTCGTTTATACTCATCTTTCACATCTTTCTCTTGTAGATTTTCCACTTTTATTCTTTCCACGACCCTATTTTCATTACGTTCTCGGTGTCGCCATCCTTTAAAGAGCCCACTTATCCCGCTCAGCACCAAGAAGTGGTCTGTGTGGATGCCGAGCCCTCGATATACACTTGTATCCCACACATTCTTTCTCAATCGTTCATCTACTATCACAAAATCTATCATATTTCTTCTAACATTTTTCGCCTCTCGCGTTTACATATGTATCCTTTTATGATCAAACATGGTGTTTGTCACACAAAGGCTCCACTCCAAACAGATCTCAAGCAGTGCTTTTCCATTTTCGTTCACACTCTCATCACCAAATGCACCTAACACCCTTTCAAATCCATCTCGCTTTACTCCCACCCATCCATTGAAATCCCCTAACAAGATCAATCTTTCATTTTCCTTGCAGTTCCTCAAAATCTCTCTTAAACTCTCCCAAAACACCTGCCTATCGTCTTGCTCATGTTGTGACATACCCGTTACTATATTGACCGGGGCGTACACCCCTACAATAAAGAGACGAGTAAGTCCTACTTTCATTCTCATCCACAGTAGCCTAGCATTTACACATTGAAACTCTTTTACGCACTCATTCATTCGCGCAGACAGTATTACACGTTAGTACTATTAATTATTCTGTGGTATTACACCAACTCCCTTACAGGCTCGTGGTACTATCTACCCCAGACCAATACGTCGTATACGGGCCATGCTTGGTGGTGTCACACCCTTTTCGTTTTGTTTCATTCACATAAAGAACATCAATCTTTCTATCATCCATCCTCTGACATACTTCATCCAGTTTGCCGTTCATTCCTCCTCCAACATTCAATGTTGCAAACCTGCTTTCCGTAGGCCGCTTTTCGCCCTCGCAGGAAACGAGACGTGACGGGTTGCGAACCGCATATATGCGTGTAATACGTGCATAATGCATGTGTAACCGAATCTTGAATAGCGAGCAATCAGAGGTCTGTAATAGTCCAGTCAAGATCCAGATTCGTGCTTGCAAAAGGTCGGACAACCACGAATTTTTTATATGTTGTTAAGAACTACAGTAGTGATAAAAATCCAGATTTGCAATTTTCAAAGTGCTGTGCGAGCGGTAGGGTATCCAAAAAACCATATAATTTTCGGATGTTTTTCAGTTTTTCCTCAATATCTTATTAAACGGAGGGTCTGACTGGTATAGTTGCTATGAACAATTTAAAGTAGATTAAATTTGGTATTATTTGAGACTAGTACGAGCTCTATACAACCATTAGTTTTCAAGATACAGTTCTTCGAACATAGACATCTTTTTTCAAACAGTGTTTTTTTTTCGGAATGTTCACTTTTTTTGTGTAATATCTTTTAAAATAAGCGCCCGACGTCAATAATCATAAAGAAATAGTTAAATTAAATTTTATTACCTTTCATTTGAGACCAAATTAATGCTTGTAGGCCTAGCGGTTCTCAAACAGTAAGTAGGTACCTTAAGTAACATAAGCTGGGGCCTTCACCGCGTGGAGGTACCACGCGGGGAAGGCGATTACAATATTTTATATTGGCAAAATCTCCTAACTTTAACAATAAATATATTTATTAAGGTCAATGCTTTCGGGCTTATGTTGTATGTTCTTGAATTGATGCGGTTAATGTGTGGTTGTGTATCCGGTAACGCAGGGGCAGCCACCATTAAAAGTGTGTTTTTATTTGAGAGAAAAATATGAGTTTCGACATGTCTATCCGTCCGGGCATGTGTTTCGTGTGTCGTGAGGACGAGGACACAGCTACTATTGCGATCATGAAAGAACAAGGAATTCGAACACTAATTGAAGCGAGTCAAAAACGTGGCCTTGATGAAAATAAAAACTTTCTACAAACTTAATCGATTTTAAACTTTCGCGATTTGTATATATCATACAATATTATATAGCGGGTCTTAGTCGCGATAATTTATTTATTTCAAGGCATAAATACCTCTGTTATACGTTTCTAAATAATATTGTATGATTTCTACAAACTTGCAACCAAGTCAGTGTTCATGACGCATGCAGAAAAAGATACACAGCTTTGTCTAATGTTGAAGCCTCAGTTCGTCGGGGAGAGGTTACTGCTGCCCAGCGAACTTTGACAAGATCGTCAAATAAACTGGCTCCTAACTTGAGATGGATTTGCTTTTTGTGTGGTGATGCTATCACTAAAGGCTTTTTTCAGCAACAAAGCAAACTACTCTTCTCAAGAAGGAATGTTATCCATACAGTTGAGAAGTTAGGTTTTAGGCAAACGATTTTGGATGCAGCTCAGCGCCGAGATGACGATTGGGGAAGGGCTCTTCAGGAGCGCTTCCTTACTATTGACGACCTGGTTGCTGCAGACGCAAAAGTACCACATATTGTGCTACAAAAACTTGTTTCGTTTACCATCTGTAATTGGGAAGAAGAGAGGGTATCCAGCAAGTAATGTCGAAGAAGCGATGGAGTGTTTGTACGATTACTTATTGGAAAACAGTGATGAATGCCAGTTTTCTTCGTCACACCTTTTGTCACACCCGGTGATTCAAGCCTGCAATAACATAATCGATCTGTAAAAATATCAAAAGTAAATTCATGACATGTGCCATGCGGGCATTGAACCCTCGACCTCCAGTTCATAAGCCTGACGCTCTTCCAACTAGAACATGGAGGTTGCCTTTTTTGTGTTAATGTAATTTTTGAGTTTTAACTGGTCAATCAGATAATAACAAGAAGTAAGAACAGTTTCATTGCAGTACCCCTCAAACAGGGCCGAACCTTCCCTATGTGCAATGTGTGCGGCGCACACAGACGCCAGGGTGACAGGGGCGCCGCGCGCCGAGATATGCGTTAATTATAACACTTATTTTCGAAAAAGGATGCCAAAAAAGGTGCTTCACAGATTTCACACACAGGCGCAGTGGCGTAGGAGGGGCAAATAATTTAGGCCGGAATTGTTAGGTAACGACTAAAAAAAAAAAAAAGGTCATCCGCTGCACATGCGCTTCATAGATTTCGCACACAGGCGCTGCATTGGGTCGGAACGGCCCTGCCCTCAAAATCAAATTTTATAACTGGTTTTGGTAATCTACCTTTTTTAAGGGAGCCACTCAGCACATAGACACCAATTTAGTCTCAAATGAAAGGTAATAAAATTTACTATAACGTCCTCCCCGTGATTTTTGACGTCGGGCGCTTATTTTAAAAGGTATTACACAAATAAAGTAAACATCGAAAAAACATCGCTTTTTGAAAAAACATGTCTTTGTTTGAAGAACTGTATATTGAAAACTAATGGTTGTATAGAGCTCGTACTAGTCTCAAATAATAGCAAATTTAATCTGCTTTAAATTGTTCATAGCAATTATACCAGTCAGACCCGCCGTTTAATAAGATATTGAGATAAAACTGAAAATAACCCGGAAATTTTATGGTTTTTGGAACACCCTACCTCTCGCTCACAGCACTTTGAAAATTGCAAATTTGGTTTTTTAACACTGGTGTAGGTCTAAACAACATATTAAAAAAATTGCGATTGTCCGACCTTTTGCAAGCACGACCCCCTTTTTAAGTCTAACTTGACTGGACTATAAGGCTTCTTAACTATGTAGCTAAGGTCAGAGCTGCGAAGACCGGCATAGTTTTTGGAAAATTAAATTCCAATAAGCATATCTCCCTCAATAAAAAACTTTTTGTGAATTTAAATCCTTAGAAAAATAGTGATTTTTTTGAACTATAATCGAAACATTGGCAATACAATATTGTATATAAACTTCGATACAAGACAACGCTTTTTTTTAAACTCGGCGGGTAGACGGTCTTCCCGCGCCTTCTAAGGTAAGTCCGTCTACTAGCAATATTATGGAAACAGAAGTAGTTACGGGTTTTTGCTTAGTTTTACATAATTTTGAAGCAGGAGACGATCAGATTTGAACTTTCCAAACGTTTAAATAAGGTCTAGTTTAGAAGGTATTGCAATTTAAAACTTTTACAAGGCAAGACCGGCATAAACCTGGGTTCTGGGGTTGTAAACATTTTTAGTGAAACACTTACGTTTTTGTATGATGACGAATTTATGTGATGTTGGTATGAGAGAGTAATACAAAAAAAGGATTTTGCAGTAATAAAATAAATAAATAGGTATTACAATTTTTTTTATTTATGAACTATAGAAAAAAAATAAAATCTCTTCTAAAGCCTGATGTTCTGAGATCAATAACAAAAACTAAATTAATACGAACGAGGTACCTATTTTCTTACACAATCTTTATCTAACCACATGCTTATAAAAGTACCAATACCATGCATAAAATCTGTAAATACTAATTAGACATTTCAAGGCACAAATCACTTATCCACTTTTTCTACGTAATTTAAACTTATAAGTATACTAATTTAAAATCAATGCAAACATTGGTCCCGATTTGGAATTTGACACAACTTTGTTTAGTCCTGTCACTTTCAAAAAATGGGAACAAGTAAAGATACAGAAAAGCAGCAGCTGATTTTGGTGCTGTGAATGTACCTGAAAACAAATTAGATTGGTTTACTCTGGTATAAACAAACCTAGATGTGAAAATATTGCAAAGTTCCCGTACAAGACATGATTTTGACCACTGGGCTTCGAAATTAAGAATAAGTAGGTACGTAGGTGGGCAGGGCCTACTTTAGCACACTGTGACTTGGGACCATTTCATGAACGACAATTTTTGTAATTGCAAGTTCAATTCGATGTACATTGTTAAGGTTTTAATCTCCTTGTCATATTAATGGCTAATCGGTTACGCAAAGTGCATCGAGTTGTGCTTGTAAATAAAAAAATTGTCGTTCGTGATTGTAAACCGGACCCCTGGGGTACCTGATAGCAAATGAGGAGATGAGATTTCTATGGTAAGCAATATTGGTATATTCTGTTTAATTAAATGGACTTGAAACTTTATTTTTATTATCTGTTTTTTGAAAGTTCTTTAGCATCAATATATATTTCTGCTAAATTAGTTAAATTGACTACTCATTAAAATAATTTATTTAATATTTTAAGCGTAAATATAAAAGGCCAGCTCTAAAACCCTACTAATATTATAAAAGTAAAAATGCCTGACATGTAAAATAGCAATTTCTTCGTTCACCGTACAGGCCGATGATGACGAATCAACGAATTTTAACTTTACAATTTGGATAACAGAAAAAAGTTTATAACCTCTGATCTAAGGCAAGAGGTTATAAACTTCTTTATAACTTCATATGACCATGAAGGTATTAAACACGGAGGCCACAGCTGCAACAAACCCTTGAGTCAAATACCTACATTTCTCTATCTCACTCTCTGTGGTCTGACCTCTCATTTTAGCGTGGATTTAGTATTGCTATCTTCTTATTAAAATCTCCGAGTAAGCTCTTAAAAAGAGCCGACATATTAAGCAAATCAGAAGTTTACACGGTCAATTAATGTGTATTTAAATCAAGAGTTGAAATCCAATCACTTGTTAAAACTCCCAATATTGTAGGTCTCGAACGCTTATAATCATGGTTGGCGAGACAGTGAATTATAATCCCATTTCCTAAGGATTTGATAATGTGGCAACATTGCCCACCATATGTCAAGTAAATCTTGTCAATATGGCAGTGGTTGGTTGAAAAGAGATGGTATGACCACAGTGAGCGAGATAGCGATACATCATTTGAGCTTCAAGTACAGTCCGTTCACAGTTATTTTACCTCTGACAGATATGTCGGTGTTTATTTTCTTTATGTTGGAATTGTACTCTGTGATGACAGGAAAGTAAAATAGGGTTACCCGTGCATAACATTTTACCCAATATTAGTGGAAATGCTTCAATTCAAATGCTTGAAGCTCATGGCCGCAAAGTAGTTTGATTACCGCCATACCACTGCGAGCTAAACGCAATTGAACTTATGTGGAGTCTCATTAAAAGGCGAGTCACAAGCAAAAATTTAGGACAAGAGACAACCAACAATGTGAATTTAGCTGAAGAAGCTTTTCAATCTATCACTGCAGAAGACTGACAAAAACAATGCAAACATGAGCGCCACATTGAAGACAAGCTTCGTGAAACAGATGGGTCTACGGATGCTGAAATGGACAGGTTCATAATAGAATTAAATTCTGAATCTGATACAGAATATGACAGCAGTTACGAATCATCATAACATTGGCAGTCCACATGGATCACTCTTATAGACTCACGCCTGTTTCCATGCAGGGGTAGGCAGATGTGTAATATGACACCCACATCATTCTTATTCAAAATAAATATGAAAATTAAATTTACAGTTTTTGTATTTGATAATTAGAACCTCACGTTGGCGTAATTATGATGCGTTTACCTTTATATATTAAATAGACAACATTTTTATTATAACTACTTATCTTCATAGGAAATTAGTTATTTCGTAAGAAAATAAATGTACATGCATATAGCCATGCCAATATCAAGAGGTTTTGTTACAAACATTACTTCCAAATATTTAATACGATCGCTTAGGCAATAAAAAAATAAGTACATTTTAGCAATAATGTATATTTAAAATGGGAGTATTATATACCAAATATAGCAACACAACGCCCAGGTTGGCCAATCTAACAGCTAGAGGTAAAATAACTGTGAATGGACTATAGGTATTCGGAGTGCGGTCTCCATGTTTATCTATAACTTCATGAAAGGCCCCCTGCATCTCTCTCTAACAATACATGCACAACATCAACATTACGCAGTGGCGTGCTACCTTTAACTATTATTTATATCAGTTTATCAGTAATCAATAGTTTTAAAAAAATATATATACTTTTTTGTCACTTCAAACTATCTTCGAGTATCAATAAAAACAACCTAATATCTCTATGATTGTTACAGTAGGTAGGTACAATAACTGTGAACGGACTATACTTAAGGATTTGTGCTACGACTACGCGTCTACAATATCGATAAATATCGATCGATATCTTTATTAGGTTTCGAAAAAATATTAATATTATGTCTGATACCATGTCATTGAAATGTTTTCGACAAGCTTTTAAGCTTATAATATGTCATCATATGTTATTAAAATTGGTCCAACTGCTATAATAATAAGTTAAGCAATATCGATATTTTGCTGCTCGATATTACAGACCAAACCTATGGCTGTCAAGTGTCAAGCCAGTAGAAACCAAAATAAACTGCGACCTTGACAAACTTTAACATTGGACTTGGTACATAACAACAACATGATAGCGCAAAGATTGAGATTATTGAGATATCTACCGGTTTACAATCCAGTTCTATAGTAGAGAGCAGAGAATAAGTGTGTGTGTGATATCAAGAAAGTACAAAATGGCAAAACTGATAAACCGCAATAGAGTTTTCGACCTATTGAGAACGATAGATGTTGCGTCGTAAGTATTGTTTACAGTCTATTCAGTGTTGTACTGTTATGTTGGTTAGTGTAAACATGACTTTTACACTAGGTAAAATTTTATTAGTATTAGTACTTTTCATTCTATGTTGTTTTCACAGGTTGTTTTATTTAGCTTTACATTCCAATACAGCTGTCATGCTTAGAAGCTTACAAAAGATAGGTTCAAATCAGTAGGTAGTCATTTGCTAAGAGCATATACTGCTGATTGATGACTGATTAGACTTGCTTATTTATTTTTATGGATTACACATACAACATTAAATTGTGACAATAACCATATAAACTCTTATCATTATGATTCAGCCCTTCGCAGTTCACTGCTAGATGTCTGGCCTCTCCTTAAAATATTTGAGTTAAGTACATTAAAATTGCATGGCAGTTGCAGGATTTGGCCTTCTAGACCACACTTGCCAGATGGGTTGGTATAGGATTGCATGTTGAGTTTTCAATCTCTTCGCAAAGATATTATTTGCTTTTTGTATTTCCCTTAGACACCTCTTACTACATATAGGTGTAGGTTTCGGAACGCAACCAGGACAGCGCTAGGATGATGATGATGACCTCTTGCTACATATACTCATAATGAAATACGACAGCAGCAATTTGTATTTTTTCACCTAATGTACAGTCTTATAGTATTATTTACTTAGTATTTTCTTGGGTTAACACAAATGTTACTGTGTTAGTAAAACCATTACATTAGGATAAAACATGTAAACTGCAGTTCCACTGTAGTTGTGCCTCCAATCTCTTATACTTCCTTCTTTTTAATAGTGTACCCACTGTTGAATGCCTTTTTATAGGTATGATTTTAAGTTAGGTAAGTATGTTCTCAAATTAAGAGTCTCTGAATTTGTAATCATGATTAATGATTACATTTTGCCTACCTCTGATCATGTTTCTGTCTCTCTGTGATATTGCAATCAGTAATTTTATTTATCTTTGCCAAGTCATTTTTCATCACATTCACTTTGATGAACCTAAATTTGGTTTGAAGTGAAAATACTCGACTTAACGTCGAATGCATCATACATACATACATAACGTCACGCCTATTATCCCCGAAGGGGTAGGCAGAGGTGTATTTCTACACCCACTTTTCGCCAGATATAATTTAGTCCCACGTAATAAGGGGCGAGCCTATTGCCGTACCGGGCACATTTCCAGACTCCGTGCTACTACTGAGAATTTCGTGACAGAAAAACCCAATAACACTGCCCGACCCAGGAATCGAATCCGGGACCTCCCGATCCCACGCGCACAATTATGCCGCGAGACCAACGAGGCAGTCGTATAGGGTTTGATGTCGAGTTTTCCGTCTCTACGCAAAGATAGTATTTGCATCGTGTTATCCCTTAGTCGCCTTTTACGACACCCACGGGAAGATAGGGGGTGGTGACACTTGTATTCTATGCCGTCAACCACACGGCGGAATGCATCATCAAGAATATTAGAGCATTTCGTTTAAAATACTCTTGTATGAGGGACAGGATAGACCCTTGGAGTACCCCACTTACAACTTATGAATCTGATGGTGTTCCTCTCATCGTGTTGTTGTAGTTCACTGCTAGATGTATGTTTTATGTAATGTATGATGATGTTTTTGCGCTCCAGTTACTACCAGACTTCTCCAGTCGCCGGTTCGCCTGCGGTCAATAATACTATGTCTCGTTCTCTTTACTCGAGAACCTTCTTGTTCCGACGTCCAACTTGGAACTGTTGAAATCGGTTCTGCGATGGATGTGGCGACTGCCACTTCAGTTCGCTAAACCTCTTAATTATGTCAGTAACTTCGGTATTTTGCCGGGTAATCTAGTTCTGGATTTGGTCCTTTAGCAAGATCCTTTGACAATGTCACAGCTCTCTGAGTGACATGGATCAGTGGGCTAGTAGTGCTGTAGACCTTCGTGCATCAGGTGTTTTAAGTATATTAAGGCCAAATCACATACATACATAGAATCACGCCTGTTTCTCGGAGGGGTAGGCAGAGACTATGGAATGCCATTTGCAACGATCCAGACAAACCTCTCTTGCTTCATTCACTCTGATCAAGTTTCTCATGCATGCTCTCCTGTTTAGGGTACTTCTGATCTGTTATTTTTTTAGGATGTATCCAAATCTCAATGAGATTAGTATACATACAAATCGTGTCAGTTTGAAGTATTTAGGACATTTTAGGTTTCTCCTCAAATTGTTATAAGGGAAAGAGGTGTAGGTAAAATGTTAGTAGCGCACATGCAAAGATGTTTACAAGCTATTTTTTTGTGTTAAGAAGAATGAAAATATTCTGATCATGATTCAGATGCCAATGTCCAGCTCATGGGAATAGGGGCAACTTTCAAGTATCAAATGCAACTCCGGAAAAAGATTATGTGTTTGAGGTAAGTTTGAAGAATCTTATGCTTATACTTCTATTATTTAGTATTTTAGTAATCATATCAGAGACAGTTGTCTGACATTTGTACGATTTCGGCAGTCTCTGAACAAAAATTATTATTAATTACAACTAGGTACAAAATCCTCTTAGAGATATGCAATGAATAATGTTGTACAAATATTATCATTTTAAATACCTAAGTATTTCACGATAATTTGACTGTGAAGTCTTCATTTATCAGACTTTATCAGCAATAGATATGTAATCCTATTCAAATTACTGAGTATTAGTTATCACTATTGTACATATGGAAATATCATAGCAGCCGCATGTCCGTTAAACTGCCGTCTGATTATATTTTATTATACACCGAACACATACACAATACATAACGTAAACCTAAGTTGGTTCGGATGATATGTTACCTAATGGAAAGAAAGAGGAACCCTCCACTCACCCTCAAATTGATCACCCCAACTATTGTAATAGAAAAATGTTGACAATACCGAACTCCTCTAAAAGAATAAGGGATATATAGGAATGGTATGGGTTCCAGGAAGATACCTGACTTGCCGTATCCCGCTGTATGCGCCGACTATTCGTCGACACGTCTTACACCTCTGCACGATGCATCCTCAGGAGCGATGGGCAACGACTGAGCCGGTCTCAGGCTATTCTATAATACTTTTCACTAGTTACAGCTTAACCCCATTAATGGTCAAGTAAAAATGAGTTACCTAATACTTATTTCAGATCAAGAGCCCTACCGTACGGTACGGGTTAGGTGTGACCCGCGAGGTCGGCCAAGACTTGGTTAACATGCGTGCTAAGAACGTGTGTGTGATGTCGGACCGAAATGTCGTGAAGCTGCCCCCTGTGAAGGCCACACTTGACTCGTTGACCAGGAATGGAGTCAGCTATAAAGTCTATGATCAAGTGCGAGTGGAGCCTACGGATACCAGGTAATATGAGAGACAGAGTTATTTAAGAATTAAGTTTTGCCTTATAACTTGTTGGTAGTGATTTGTGAGTCTGTCTATGTTAGACAAATATTAGGTATGATTTATTATATACGTATAGATTGTCTATCATAGACAAACGCATCTAACAAGCAAGTCACAAGTCGAACACAAACACAAATCAGATATATATTTATAGAAGATCAAATCAGTACAATAATGTAAATGGTGTTTGGTCAATTGGTGGTCATTTGTAGACCAATAGTCAATACTTAGTTATGAAAGCAAAGTAAAAAGACGTTTAATGAATAAAGTGGGTTTGTTTACAAAACAAATACATACGTACAAAATAAAACACCTTTTATCAGAAGTCGTAATTTGATAGAATCTTACATTTATTTCGCAAATAAGTATAGGCTGCGACCTTTTGAATACCTATATACATAATTGTAGTTTTAAATTGCGCGCCATCTATGCACTACTGCATTTCTCAATAAAAAATGAAAATATTATTATTCTTAATCGATTTTAAACCTTCGAGATTTGTATACATCATACAAGACAAGTAAGACCCGTTTTAATAAAACTGTATTATTCTTTTTAGTCTAAAAGAAGCCATAGCTTTTGCCAAAGCCAACAACTTCGACAGTTTTGTTGCTGTGGGCGGTGGTTCCGTCATAGATACGGCGAAAGCAGCTAATCTGTATGCTTCTGATCAGGACGCAGATTTCCTGGACTATGTTAATGCACCTATTGGCAAAGGAAAGCTTACTGATGTTAGAGTGAAGCCATTGATCGCCAGTGAGTCTATTTGATTAATATAAATTCAGAATATATTTTTAACTCTAAGCTATTCGGCAAAACTGTATGTATTCAATCTCGCTATTGATGGGATACTAGCCAGAGAGCCTCCTAGTTCCCTAATAGTGAGTTACATCTAGACTGACATGGACAAAAGTAGAACAAACAAAGATAACAAGCAAACGAATACTAACAGTCTCAATAGTAATACTATCATCGTCATTTGCATAAAAGACTTTATGTATAGCCGAATTGAATAGAATATTAGTTTCTCCATCAAACGACTGCTCGCTTACCCTGTGCCTCGGAGAGCACGTCGTTCCCGCTGAATTTAAGTCCTCTCACAGTTATTATGAGGAGTCAGTACTCCTGAATATAACGGATACTGATCTAACAAAGCCTCTCTAACCTCTGCGACCCAATGGATATTCCTTGGGTCGCAGTACTAACTCCTCATAATTACTGTGGAAGGACTTAAATTCAGCCGGGACCGTACTTGCACATATTTACATAACTTCGAAGAGTCTGTGGTACGCGCCGTGGATTTGATTCCGGTAACCGATGTATGGCAGTCGGTTATTGCTGCCTGAGGATAGTGTTACTATATTAATGGTAACATCCTCTAAATGTTGTGATTTGTTTCAGTTCCAACGACAAGTGGTACTGGCAGTGAAACGACTGGCGTCAGCATATTTGATTATGAAGCGATACATGCTAAGACGGGCATTTCAAACGCCGTACTCAGACCTGCTCTTGCAATGATCGATCCTCTTCACACTCTTACTATGCCCGAGAAGGTGAACCACTTTGATTTATTTCGCTGTCGATAGAGAAACTGATTTACAAAAAAATATATTTTTCCACTTTCACGCAACACCATACAGTTCCAAACTGTATTAAGGGTACAAGACAACGGATAACCATACATATATTATTATCTGTATATATAAAATCCTTGGGTTACTGACTGACTGATAGACAAACTACAGCCTAAACTATTAGACGCAGGAAGCTGAAATTTGACATGTATGTTTCTTGGGGACCGCAGCGGTGCACTTAGAAGGGATTTCCCGAAATTCCCACGGAATCGGGCAAAACGGGTAACCATTGACATATACTCTAACGATAGACGGAGCATTCCCTCTAAATATATTGTTCAAATTGTCTAATGTATGACGTCTAGTCGTACTAGCGCAACACGTAGGCGCAAGCAGCGCCAATGACTTCCAGTGTCTAGATAGGTATTATTATAGCCAATCAACAACAACCAGTCCTGGCATCTTACCAATAAGTAGGCAATAGTTCTCAAATGCTTACTGGCTGCTAATTGGCATTTATTTTGCAAAGACTATTTACATCACAGAAGATATGTTTTCTGCATACAAAATTTCATCAACATAATAAGAATAGTTTATATATGAAAATAAAAGGAATTAATAGCTGTGGGTTTATTTAAGTAAAATAATAGAATCTATAATCATATTCAGTTCTTTTTATTACAAAATAGAAAAATGTATTCGTGGGCGTAAGTTCAAGACTTGCCTTAGTTGCCTCACGAATAATTCTAATTTTTTTTAAACATTTTATTTAACTTACTATGAGAATTGCTTAAACATATCTTATACTAATATATAAAGCTGAAGAAATTGTTTGTTTGTTTGGTTGAACGCGCTAATCTCAGGAACTACTGGTCCGATTTGAAAAAATATTTCAGTGTTAGATAGCCCATTTATCGAGAAAGGCTATAGGCTATTTAACATCACGCTATGAACGACGGGAGCAGAGCAGTAGCCTTAAATAACGCGGGTGTAACCGCGGGCATCTTCTAGTCCTAATAAGGCAGGATTGTTTGTCAATCTGTAAAGATGACCTTGCTGACCTACATAGTTGAAATAGTTCTAAACCTACACATGTGGCAGATGGCACCATGCGCTATCATAAGGAAACCAACTATTAGGAAAAATCCTTCTATGACGAAGTGGCCTGAGTAGCTTAGTTGGTACACTATCGACACGGTTCATCGTGGTCGCGGGTTGAAGTCCTGCCTCAAAAAGTATTTGTATAGCTCTGTATAAATTGCAATTAAATTTACTCTAGCAAGAAATACTCTAAAATATATTTTAATAACTATTCAATTGCCACCAAACACAATAAATTTTGTGGTTTTTTGTCTATTGGTCGGATAATGGAAATCAGGATCTGTTTTGGCCTCAAAAGGCCTCATATTATTTTTGCGTATTTTTCTATAACTGCAAATGCGTACTATGATGAAGTGTTGAAATTTTCGTTAGTGTAGTTATTACGACCAATACTAAAAAATAAAAAGAACACAGAATTAGTGTTTTACAATATCAAATTGGTTTTATAACATTAATCAAACTAAAAAACTCTTAAAACCTGTACCTTCACGAAGGCTGGTCTTAATCATATATTTTTACCTACAATCACTTGCACCTGTTATAGGTATGTATCTGCATAGTAGTTACTCTATGATCGTTAATGACGTCACATAAAAATATAGAAATACATTTTAATGTGGTATTATGATACATTTAACTCTTTTATTTACTATTGGCTAATGCTACTACAGATACAAGTTCTCATTCAAATTAATCGATATATCGTCGCCACACAGTCAATAAACGAAGCGGACCCACACCGCAGGAAAGTCAAAGTGACACTAGATTGCTTTGCCGGTATATTCATGCAAAGCATTTGAACAAAGTAAATGTTCGGAATGCTACATCTAGTACTTTAGTACATATATATCTATGCGGGTAACATGTGCAGGCGTAGCTGCGGGCGTCCACTAGTACTATCTAAAATGTCACAGAACTTAAAAAACACTACCCTTCCTTTTGGCTTCGCTGTAGTCGGGTAAAAATATGGAAATTTTTATACACAAAATATACTCGAAATATCCTTATTTTAAATATATTTGATGACTTGAGTAAAGCTTTTGACTGTGTATGCTATGATATCTTTACCAGGAACTTGTGCAAAACCTCGTGGGTGGATGAGAAATAAAATACCAAGCACTTATTAATGTTCATTAAAAAATAAAACAAACATAGTAAAGTTTCGCTTACTTAGATCTTGATTAGGAATGGGCTTATACAGGACTCAATTCTCGAGCCATTGCTATTTGTAAGAAAAAAAGGCAAGAGATATGATTACTAGTATTTACAAGATCTTGCTTTATTGAAATTTTAAGGTTAATATTATACATTTATTCCAAATTAATTATAAGAAAAATTCCAGACTCATTGTGTAATGCCCTAATCTCTTTGTACTTTTAATTTCAGGTAGCCATCTATTCTGGCTTCGATATATTCTGCCATGCATTGGAGAGCTTCACAGCGATACCTTATTTGGAGAGAGGACCATGTCCTCCTAACCCGGCGCTCAGACCGTCGTACCACGGCAGTAACCCGATATCTGATGTGTGGGCACGGTTCTGTTTGCAAGTAAGTAGAACTAGCATTATTTGACACATACCTATTTGTAGGTAACCTTGCTAATTTCAGCACGAATGTGCCGGCTCGACCCGGGAAGACCTTCAGATACCTAATTAAAGTAAGGGTAGGTATCTATACTGTCGCGGTTCTTTAAATATTTTTTTTCCTTCTTCTTTCCCTTTTTCCTTCACACTTATAATTTCAAACTAGTCCGATTTATACAGATGCTAATATTTATGTTACGTTACTCAATCGTGTAACTTTTGATGGTAATAAACAGGACAATAGGGATGTTTCCTGCAAGTGAAATTAATAATAAAAGTATTTGTATCAAGTAAAACATGCAAAAATAATAGTAGTCTCATTAATCAATTAATGTCAAAACTTTATTTAACATTTTTTATTGTCAATTTATTGATAATAAGTACTCTACTTGACAGCAAAACTTTATGATATCATTAAATCATATTTCATACAAATCCGTAGAAAGAGATCGTTTTTGAAAATTCATTAAAAGTGTCTGGTTTGACTAGTTGGAAACAGCCCTATTAGCACAGTATAAAGACATACAGTAGTTTGACGCCTTTGATCTCGTAGAAAAAGCCGACAACGTCTAGACAAGGGTAAGTAGGCTAGGGCTGCCACAAGTAAACAATACCTATTTATTCAAACACCGTCTATTTATTTTAGAAAAATATTACAATTGCTACGCTACATTAATAATATAGTGTAAATCACTTATCTATACATATAAATAAAATTGGAGTGTCTGTTTGTAGTATTAAAATAACCGCTTTTTACTAAATGCATAAGGATGTATACACGGTACATACACCGAAATGGCATTTTTTTTAAATTTTGTTTGTCTGTCTGTTTGTTCTCGCTAATCTTTGTAACGGCTGGACCTATTTTGACGGGAACCTCACTGGCCTGATGTACCAAGGAGTAACTTAAGCTAAAAATTAACAGGCTACGCGAAGAAGTTCCCTCAGGACGCGGGTGAAACCGTGGGAAACAGCTAGTTTATTATATTACAATAATTAACGATAAATAATTATTATAAAACACGTTGCATTTTTCGTGCGGTGACAGAATTTAAAGCATTTTTCGTACAAACCAAGTTAAAATAAAGCGATTGAAATAGCGGTGGTTTAATATATGGGTAACCTTGGGATCAGCTTGCAGAGCCTATGTTATCGATATGAAGTATTTTGCAGTTTTTTTTCGTGCAAACTACGTTAAGGTAAAGCAATAGACATCACGGTCATTTTATGTATGGGTGACCGGGCTATGAGATTACGGAGAACATGTGTGGGGCTTATAAAAGGATGCCAAAAATATGGTTATTTTTGAGCTAGGATGCGCCGTTACCAAGATACATAATAATATGTGATAGGTACTTACCTAATGCGAAGGTACTAGGTACTTATTGAATGAAATTAAAATCACACCAGAATCGAATATTACCTTACAACTCATATTTTCTTACGTCTGCCATGTTGTTTACGTACAATAATTGCTACTTTATTCTGTGATATAGCCAGAAATGAGATATTGTAAAAAGTTAGTAGATTAGTAGGACTGTGCACATTATTTTAAGTGGTTATAGATACATACATTTCAAAATAATATAAATAATTATAATTAATGAAATTTTCTTTTTTGGTATAAGTAAATTGATGAAATAGCAGATTTTTTAAATCCTTATTTATTTAAATCTTTAAACAGCATAAAGAATTTCAATGTCTCACAGCACAAGTCGTATGCACCATCTTAATTAATATTCATAAGCAAATAAATAAGTAACAAACAAAAAACAAGCATGTGCCAGCCCCCAAAAACATGTACCTAGTTAGGAACTAAGGCGATATACGTAACTAGGTACCGCTCTTCCCGCGTCTCACCTCTTGGCCCCCGCACGATTGACCCGTCTAGACGCGTTCGTCGAAGGACTGTATGGATTATTTGACTGTGCTATTGGATAGACGCAGTATTCACATTTATTTTCAAATAGATACACCAATATCAATTAGAAAATCATTACTTATATTACTCTGACTCATGTTTTCAATCATGCTAATGATAAATCTCTTAAAAGTGATTCACAATACTTGATGGTCTCTGATTCTAAAACATTTGGTACGACCGGTTTCAGAAGGCAATGTTGATGACTCGCCAATGTTATCTGCCTTAAAATGTACGAATTCATTAGATAATGTAAAATTTATGGTCTACTGTCTGACCATAAAATATATATTATAAAGTTTTGTTGTATTGCTACCTACTTTTATTGTAATGTTAAGCATATATTTTGTTAGGTTATCTACAAGTCGTTGTCCTCATTAGGAACGTGTTTGAATGTAGGTATATATTTATTTTGACAATGTTCCATTTTAGCGATCCCTTTGTTTTCCTCTACTTTTTTTGCTCACTAAACGCCTAAAGATAATGTTAAGATTTGGTGGCCAAAATTATATTATTCATCCTACAACTTTATCTCAAAAAGTAATTTAACGCTATTGTACACAACGGTATGTGGTTTTCATTTTATTCTATCCCCCTTCAAAAGTCCGCCATATATGACAAGAATAAAGTTAATTCTAGTTGTAGGTTTGAACAAATTAGAAATTACCTATACACATACACAAATCGGAAAGCAATCACATCGTAAGCGATCAATTTAAGTGTTTAAGCTAAACATGGCATACTTATTCCTTCTTTCAGATAATTAAAAGGTACTTCAGCCGTTCGGTATACCAGCCGGACGACATCGAGGCTCGTTCGAACATGCACCTAGCGGCGACGATGGCGGGCGTGGGCATCGGCAACGCGGGCGTGCATCTGTGCCATGGACTCGCCTACCCCATAGCTGGGCAGGTCAAGGGGTTTGCGCCTAAGGATAATGTTTATGGGTATGTTCACATAAAGTATTTAGGTTTATGGGGATAGATACAAGGCATGTTATTTCTTCAACCAAAGGAAGGAATCATCAACCAGATTGGCGTAATAGACTGTCAGACTGCACGTAGTGGTTTAGCAGCCGCCTCGTTCTTCTATACAACCTAGTGTCCCCTAGTGTTGTGCGTTCGATTCTCTCACGTGACAAAACTTGGTGCGATCTTTGTGTGGTTTGTTGATTCTGTACTTTGTGCGGGGGTTGTATGACAAACAAAGATTATATCCACCGCGTCATAGCGATTTCTTTCAAGAACTTCGGTGTACCTGCCTATGCTCATTCGTTGCGTAAAATTTGCGCGAGCTAGCGTCTAATTGAGGTGTCAACCGCTGGATGGCATTAGTTGTATTTATATTGAATGGAGATGGGCCTCGTTAGCCTTGGTTGGCAACCTGTCTAGGAGAAGGAAAACTCCGAAATTAAACCAAACGTTCGGGGAGATGGGCCTCGTTAGCCTTGGTTGGCAACCTGTCTAGGAGAAGGAAAACTCCGAAATTAAACCAACTTTCAGGGAGCATACCCGACACAAAACCCCGATCTAAGGTGTAAACCGACCCGTGCCGAGAGATTCGTGGCCAGAGGGTAAGCTGGTCGCAAACGGAGGGTGCCTGTGTTGGTGGTCAGAGGGCACACGTGATATTCCGCCTTACCCCCGTAAAGGGCTCTATGGGGATGGACATTTAAAAACCCTAAATCTCGTGGGAACACAATGGGAACAATTAATAACATTTCCTCACACGGCGGCGACGCGGTTCGCAACCCATCACGTCTCGTTTCCCGCGAGGGCGAAAAGCGGCCTACGGAGAGCAGGTTTGCAACATTGAATGTTGGAGGAGGAATGAACGGCAAATTGGATGAAGTATGTCAGATGATGGATGATAGAAAGATTGATGTTCTTTGAGTGAATGAAACAAAAAGAAAAGGGTGTGAAACCACCAAGCATGGCGCATATACGGCGTATTTGTCTGGGTTAGATAGTACCACCAGAGCCTGTAAGGGAGTTGGTGTAATACTGTCTGCGCGAATGAATGAGTGTGTAAAAGAGTTTGAATGTGTAAATGCTAGGCTACTGTGGATGAGAATGAAAGTAGGACTTACTCGTCTCTTTATTGTGGGGGTGTACGCCCCGGTCAATATAGTTACGGGTATGTCACAACATGAGCAAGACGAAAGGCAGGAGTTTTGGGAGAGTTTAAGAGAGATTTTGAGGAACTGCAAGGATAATGAAAGATTGATCTTGTTAGGGGATTTCAATGGATGGGTGGGAGTAAAGCGAGATGGATTTGAAAGGGTGTTAGGTGCATTTGGTGATGAGAGTGTGAACGAAAATGGAAAAGTACTGCTTGAGATTTGTTTGGAGTGGAGCCTTTGTGTGACAAACACCATGTTTGATCATAAAAGGATACATATGTATACGCGAGAGGCGAAAAATGTTAGAAGAAGTATGATTGATTTTGTGATAGTAGATGAACGATTGAGAAAGAATGTGTTGGATACAAGAGCATATCGAGGGATCGGCATCCACACATACCACTTCTTGGTGTTGAGCCGGATAAGTGGGCTCTTTAAAGGATGGCGACACCGAGAGCGTAATGAAAATAGGGTCTTGGAAAGAATTAAGGTAGAAAATCTACAACAGAAAGATGTGAAAGATGAGTATAAACGAAGATTGATAGCAAAATTTGAGAGGTTCGATTGCATAAGTGATATGGAAGAATTATGGCAGGCCTTTAAAGAAGAGGTAGTATGTGTAGCGTCTGAAGTATGTGGTGTGATCAAGAGAAGGAAAATACGAAAGGTTAAGAATACATGGTGGGACAAGGATGTACAATCAGCAGTGTCAGAGAAGAAGAAAGCTTGGTCAGATTGGTTGGCTGCCAGAGCAAATGAAAAAATGGGAAAAGCAACGAGTGTAGACATAGATGAGGCAAGAAAGGAGTTTCTTAGGTCAAAAAGAATAGTGAAAGAAATGGTTAAAAGGAAAAAAGAGGAAAAGAAAGATGAGTTTGATAGCAGATTATCTAACGATTTCCAGAGAAACATTAAGTTTTTTTGGAAATCCGTTCGTGCAGTTCGAGGAAGAACTCAATCCTCAGAACACACATCCATCAGAGACGAGAATGGAAAGATAGTAAATGATGAATCTTGCGTGCTGAAGAGATGGAAAGAGTATTTTGAAAGTTTATTTGAAAGGTCGGCGATAGAGACACCGATAGCTGAAATGAATGGTAACGATAGCAATGATGAAAGCGTTATTGGCGTGGATGAGGTCGTGAAGGCACTGGGAGGTATGAGAGTAGGTAAGGCTGCAGGATATGATAGGATTACAGTCGAAATGCTGAAGGCTGGACAGGGCGTCATAGTTGGTCAGTTGCAGCGGTTATATAACTTGTGCTGGACCACCGGCCGAGTACCTAATGACTGGGCCACAGTTGTAGTTGTGCCTCTTTATAAAGGAAAAGGCTCGCAACAAGATTGCAAAAACTATAGAGGCATTAGCCTTCTCAGCATTGTTGGCAAATTGTATGCAAAGGTACTTATTGAAAGAGTTATGGAAGTAACCGACAAGAAAATATGGGATGTACAAGCGGGATTCCGAAAGGGTATGGGATGCACGGATCAGGTTTTTTCCTTGCGAAGCATAGCCGAAAAGTTTTTGGCCAAAGGTCAAAAGGTCTATTGCGCATTCGTGGATTTGGAAAAGGCTTACGATAAAGTGGTGAGGAATGAAATGTGGTCGGTGCTGTCAATGAATGGAGTGGACAGCAGCCTCATTCGAGCTCTGAAATCCCTTTATGAGGATTCTAGAGCTTGTGTGAGGATAAACGGGGCATACACTGACTGGTTTACCATCGAGAAAGGTGTTAGACAGGGATGTGTAGCGTCGCCGTGGCTGTTTAACCTCTTCATGGACAGTTGTTTGCAAGATTTAAAATAGTGTGACTGCGGATTAAGGATGAATGGGTTACTCGTCAAATGCCTCCTTTATGCTGATGATCAGGTAATACTTGCATCTTCAGCGGAGGAGTTGCAAGAGATGGTAGCAATCATGCATGGTGCGTTAGAGAGGAAAGGAATGAAAGTGAATGTAAGTAAAACGAAAGTTATGGTTTTTGAAAAGGAGGAATGCGTTACGGCTTGTAATGTTTTGATCGATGGACAGCGAGTGGAACAAGTGAATGAGTTTGTTTACTTAGGTACGTTGTTTACAAGAGATGGTAAGAATGAAGAAGATATTGAAAGGAGAGTTAATGCAGGTAATAGTGTGAATGGAGCTCTGAAAGCGTTTATGAACAGTCAAAACGTGTCCAAAAAGGCACGTTTGGCTGTACATAGAGGCGTGTTAGTGCCTACCCTTATGTATGGTAGTGAAAGTTGGGTATGGCAGAAGAGATTTAAAAGTAAAATAAATGCTGTAGAAATGAGAGCACTGAGAAGTATGTGTGGTGTGTCTTTCACCGACAGAGTAAAGAATTGTGTGATACGAGAGTGGTGTTGGGTAAAAGAAGATGTAGTGACAAGCATTGAGAAAGGCATGTTAAGATGGTTTGGGCACATGGAGAGGATGGATGACGATAGACTGACAAAGAAGATATATAAGGCAAGTGTGAATGGAACAGGACAAAGGGGAAGACCTAGGCGGACGTTCTCTGACCAGATTGGAGACATCCTGAAAAAAGGACAAGTCAGAAGTACCCTTAACAGAAGAGCATACATGACAAACTTGATGGGAGTGAGTGAAGCAAGTGAGGTATGTCAGGATCGTTGCAAATGGCGTTCCGTAGTCTGCCTATCCCTCCGGGAAACAGGCGTGAGTCTATGTATGTATGTATGTATGTATATTGAATGCTGTGTTAGGTGACGTGACGTTCTAGCTACCGTTATAGTCCAGTCAAAATAGGCAAAAATAAGTCATAACCTAGCCATAATTCGCATAGAGCTAAAAATTGGCAAAACGATGCCAATAAAATGAGCACAATGTCCTTTGAAAGTCCGTTCATAATTCACACTCATGAACTGTAAACATCACCTACAGATGCGCTGTAATTTTAAAATGTAGGTTATCGTCCGTTTACGTTAGTGTCAATTGTGGCTGCAGGAAGCGGGTTATTGTGTTCGCAAACAATAAACCTGGTATAGCAATCAGCTGCTTTGACGAAACACATTGCATTTTGTTTTTTTTTTTGTATGGATATTGCAATTAGTGTCCACTATGTGTAAATAACTAAAGTGTAGTCGTGTTAAGGCCGGGTCAACAAGACCCTTGGGCTGCATCTGCACTTAGTAGTAGCCGCCAAAGGTCAAAGAAAATTATGAAAAATTCCAGTCTTAGAACGACTTGAATGCCATCCATGGACGACCGGTTGGCGCCGCGGGAGTGCAAGCGACTGCTACGCCGAAGGTCGAGGGTTCGATTCCCGCTCAAGTCAAACATCTGTGTGCATGGACATTATGGATGTTTGTCTGGGTCTGGGTGTTTCTAAGTATAATATGTAGGTATGTCTTTACAAAAAAAGTATATATGTACCTATGTCTATCCATTATCTAATATCCATAGTACAAGCTTCTGCTTAGTTTGGAACTAGATAGTGTTGTGTGAATGTGGTGGAATGTTATGTTATTGTTATGTTATGCTATTGGTGTGTAAACTTGAACTTGAATAACCAGATTCGTTTTATGGCGCCATCTTTATCACCTAAAAAATTCGGGCAAGTGCGAGTCTGACCCGCGCACCGAGAGTTCCGTACGCACTTTACCTTATTTGAGGTTGGTGCTAATTACGCTAGTCCTCTAAATCTGTATGAGCTCCCATACAACTTAGAGGACTATCTTAAATGGAGTCTGCTATGTATGTATGGGGACACTCTTAAATTTTCCACGTTTTTAATTTTTGTAATTTATCCTTTATTTGTGCTGTAAGACTCTGCTTTTGGCTAAATTTCGTGATTCTAGTTCAACGGGAACTACCATATAGGTTTTCGACCCAAAACCTATAGGGTACTTACGGTTGACCTAGAATTTTCAATTTTGGTTAAAACCAAGGTCTTACACAAGTAAAGGAAAAATTCCGAAAACTAAAAAAAGTTGAAAATTAAGGTTAATTTTGGTACTTACAAGTTTTCGCAAAAAACTCATTTTGACCATATCTTTTTATCGGGTTGACCCAGGACCCTGATTTTTATACACCTAATAGAAACTAAAGACCTCGTATCTGGTATAAATTTCATTTGCTAGGTCCACCCGTTTTTGAGCAAATCGGTGGTGACACACGGACAGACAGACAGACGGACAAGAAAGTGATCTTACAAGGGTTCCTTTTTTACCTTGTGAGGTACGGAACCCTAAAAAGCACCTAAAAACATAAATAACACAAATATTCATTTTTAGGTTGGTCCGTAGGGGTGAACTAAGAAGGGATTTCCCGAAATACTCACGGGATCGGAAACACACGGTTAAATTAAAGAAGAAAGTGCGCGCGAAGCTGCGGGCGTCCTCTATTTCCTTAGGAAGGGAACCTACACTATTTAGTAATCTGTGCCTACACATGACTTTCTAAAGCACTATACTACGGCCGAGCGTTCTTTGAGAACGCTTTTGTCTTTTGAAGAACGCTTTGCTGACGCGACGTATACGCGGCGTCTACGCGAGGTGTCACTGCGTTGACGCTGACGCCCAATGTGGCGGCCTAAGAATAACGGTGTATATTAAATTATATTAATAATAATCTTACAGGTCAGCCCCAATCGTACCCCACGGCTTATCAGTGGTGATGACAGCGCCTGCAGTGTTCCGTTTCACGGCACCGAGTGATCCAGACAAGCATTTAGAAGCAGCAAGTCTCTTAGGCGCTGACGTATCTACCGTGAAACGGGAAGACGCGGGCAAAGTACTCTCAGACACTATCCTTAAATATATGGACATTATGAAGATCGAAAACGGACTGAAGACTCTCGGCTATGACAAGGAAGATATACCTGCATTGGTTAAAGGAGCATTGCCGCAGGTAAATATTGGTTGTTACTGTACTGATGTCAATCTAAATAAGCAGGATTTAGGATTAATATTAGTTGTCTACTATTTGGGAGGGCAGCGATAGCCCAGTAGAGATACCAACGGACTGCTATGGTATCAAGTTTGAACTCGGATCCTCGGCGGGCACCAATGACTTTCCGAAGTTATGTCCGTATTGCTAATTATCGCTTGCGGAGCCAGACAGGCAGTCGCTTTGCGGAAAAGCTAATATTCAGTCAAATCCGGTTAGACTAGTAAGCGGACCCCGGGTTCTAAAAGGGATAACGCTAGGAGGATGATGATTAGTTGTCTACCATTACTAGGGAATAATCTGTCTGTACAATTGTGTCAGTATAGCTAGGCTTCTGAATATCAGAATGGTTAGGCCATTGTCCACAACGCTTGCCAAGTGCAGTATGGATACATTACAGACATGCAGGTTTTCTCGCGATGCTTCTCCTTGGCCGTTTAGCAACCGTTTAGCCCTTCCATTTTCAGGCTATCGCTGTTCTTAGTAGCAGCATCGTATTGTTGTGTTGTATTGTGGTATCATTGGAAGTCCTGTCTTGCTGTCGCTTATTCCTTCGTCCTATCAGATAACTTATAGATTTGATACATGTTATAATTTTCTCCAAGCAACATTATTTCAATCTCTTCAAAATTTTATTTTCACATCAAAATGATGTCTATGTATAATAATGTCTTCAAGGTCTGATCTATTTCTACGTTAAAATTCACAATTTTTTTATGGTAATAGGCGGCAAACGAGCAGACGAACGACGGACGGCAGACGAAGCAATTACCGCCGCCCATGGACACAAGCAACACCACAGGAGTCACAAGTGCGTTGCCGCCCCTTGGGGTCGGGAAAAGGGATAGGATGAGGAGTGGGATCAGGGAGAAGGAATGGGGGATAGGGCCTCCGGCACTCTCACTCACCGAACGAAACGCAACAGTTTAGGTACTGTTACTTTACGTCGATTTTCTGTGAGAGGGTAGTACTTCCCCGGTCGAGCCGGCCCATTCATGCTGAAATCAGCAAGGCTCTACTATCTTGGTTAACCGTTTTGACGAGGAAATTGAGTACAGAGAAGGGGAGTACACGTTTTTTTGTTTATTAAGTATGTATTTTATATGTTTTGTCCACGCGAGCTTATGAAATTGATTGACATGAGCGCAATAAGAGCAATATGTTATTTGTAAAGGTGAATCCACGATGAAGTATCAGATAACAAGCTAGTTTAAAGAAACATGTCGCAGTACTATAAGTGAGGATTCTCTTTCATTGATGTCAATGTAATTCAATACTCTCAGCTCCCATTCTGTCATTGTTCTAACTATGAATTAATGTCTTACTACAGATACTATTCAAGGTAACATTTACTGTATCTATCTATAGATAAAATTGTTTTAGTGACTTAATAATAAGTATATGAATATTATCATCATCAGCCTTTAAAAGTCCACTGCTGGACTAAACCTCTCCTTTGAAAGGAGGAATTGGCCTACTATACCACGCTGGCCAAACGGGTTGGTATAGGGTTTGTATCAAGTTTTCCTTCTCTTACAGTGCTATTCTCTGCATAGTATGCTCTCTTTGTCGGCTCTTACGACACCCATGGGATGATATGGGGTGGTGACATTCAGTATTCTTAATCCGTCACCACACGGACGATATGGTATACGGTATGAATATGATATTATATTATTATCTAATGATATAATATGTAAAAAGGTTGGGCCTGTTATTTAGTGATGTTAGTAGCGGTAAGGAGTTTCCACCCAGTAAGGACATGTCAACCCCTTCATAGCTTATTTTATTATATTATTGTAAAACTAAAAGAAAAACAAATAATACACAAATAAACAGGTGCATCGGATATAAAGAAATGTAGTTTGATCTAGATGCTAATAACCTTGTATTACTTTGTTGACACTTGTGAAATCTATACTAATATAATAAAGCGGAAGAGTTTGTTTGTTTGAACGCGCTAATCTCAGGAACTACCAGTCGGATCTGAAAAATTCTTTTTGTATACGATAGCCCAGTTATTCCGGAAGGCTATAAGCTATATAACATAACGCTTCGACCATTTGGGGCCGGGCAAAAGGCTAAAAAGGCTAAAAGATAATGTCGGCTAATGTCAGGAACTAGCAGTCGGATTTTAAAAATTGTTATTGCCTATGATAGCCCAATTATTCCGAAAGGCTATTGGCTACATAAAATTACGCCACAAATTTTAGGGCCCAGACAAAAATGATAAAATGGTCAAACGAGAAGGTTGGGTCAAAGGCAAAAAAAGGCTAAACGAATAGGATACAATCTATATGGGTATCGTTTTCGAGATTTTCGGGACGCTGATTAATAATATGAAATTTATTTTGTGATCCAAGATGGCGGACGGGAAATCAAAGATGGCGGATGAAAAAATTTAAAATATCAATATGGGTGTCGCCTTCGATATTTTAAGGGATGGAGAATCCAAATACAACATCTATTTCGTGATCAAAGATGGCGGGTAGGAAATCAAAGATGGCGGAGGGGATTTTTTTAAAGTCGATATGGATATTTTCTCCGATATTTTAAGGAATGGGGAATTCAAAACACCATCTATTTCGTGATCAAAGATGGCGGATGGGATTTTTTTAAAATCTATATGGGTATCGTCTCTGATGTTTAAAGGGATGGGGAATCCAAATACAACATCTATTTCGTGATTCAAGATGGCGGATGGGAAATCAATTATATATAAAAATCAATCTTCGTTTGTTTGTATTTATTACTTACTTTATAAATATTGAAATTTTAGATCAAGCACTGCTGGCTTTAGTAACTTTCTTCAGAATTGCCTGGAAAAGTGGTTTGAAAAAAAAATTAATAAGAAAAAAGATCTTTAAAAAGCGATACGGAGTTCGCCGGGCAGCTAGTATTTAATACAATAATAGATGTTTTATTTTATACAATATGAACGTTTTGTTCCAGAAACGTCTACTGGGATTGACGCCCTTGCCGCAGTCCGAAGGAGATCTGTCAAGAATCTTGGAAGAATCGCTGACTGTTTATTAAATTGTTAACGAATTTAAGTACACGACTACACGCATAGTATGTCTATACAAATATGCGGCAATATATTATTATCTACAGACTACAAAGTGTAAAATGCTCAATATTATTAATAATCGACAGGGTCATTCCGATTGATTAAGACATGAAGGTTGCGGTAAAATGGTTAACTAGTGGTAGATAATAGTAACTAATAATGTTGGATTATTATGTCGTAAATAATTATGAAGACTTATAGAGTAAATTTTTTTAAATACCTACAGATTTATAAAAGTGGTATTGTAAAATACGCTTTAATTTCCTATTGCTATACTTTAGGTAAATCATTTCATTTTATATAAATGTTTCTAAGCCTTTTTATAAGGTGTTATACCTAAACATTGTAAAAAAATTACCAAATAATTAAGCTTGACAAATTACGTACTTACTTAGGTACGTAATTATTTCATACATATTTACAAATTTAATATTTTTATACACATACCTACCTATTAATGTTTTATGCGTACTTACCTATTTTTATATAAATTTTAGGTAGGTGTTATGGGGTGCTAATGTTAAGGGGTGCTATAAACATTGTAACGATTTTACCGAATAATTAAGCTCAGCATTTATTATCTAAGTATATTTTTGTTAAACATATTAAAGATGTTGTTATTGTTATAATCATGTTATAAGTACATTTTTATGTCTTAACTTGGTTAACTGCCATTTAATTGCACGGTTATTTTCGTTTTGATAAATAATGCCATTCAGTCAGACAATTAAACCGCGATGTAGCAAAACAGAACGTTCAACACTCCAGCTTATTCATACTTAGGCAACAGATAAACGCGATATTGTATGCCAAAAAAATGTCTCGAAAATGATATCATGATCACAGGACAAATCAATGTTAGCTGTATTCAACCCATTTTTGTCAGAGTCTATGCAAAATTACATACAAAAGAACGAAATATCCGTGAAGTAGCACAATCTTGAGTGATGATGCCATCTTGTAAACAAACGAAACTAGCGCTGCGGTGGACAAGAAACATACTAATTCAGGGTTGCGGCTGCTTTATCAAAGAGCTCAGATATTTACATAGAGGCGCATTTCCCATGGGCGCTCTAAAAACAAACTTTCTGTGACTCAAATTGCCGCTTGGCGGGGTGGCAGTCGCGCTGTAACGTGTCCGTATACGCAGCAGGACCCTACGTTTAATTCGATTGAAAGTTAACTTTTTACGTGCGTGGTATTTAGTACTTTTCGAATTGTATAAGTAAAAAAATAGTACCTTCATTGCTACAGCGAAATCTTGAATTATTACCCAGCAGGACCCTCCGCTGTTTGAAGGTTTTCAGACCAATAGTTATATTTGAAAAGTACTATTAAAATGCTATTAAGAAATATGACTGTCGGGGCCGAAAGCGTTAAAACAAAAAAGGGTCCTGCTGGCATGATAAAAGTTTTGCAGGTGCTTTCCTCATAAACTAATAATTATATTAAAATGAAACCAAGGTATTTTAAAGGTACTAATACATCGCTAAACGGTGACATATACTATTGGTCCGAAAACCTTCAAACAGCGGAGTGTCCTGCTGGGTAATAATTCAAGATTTCGCTGTAGCAATGAAGGTACTATTTTTTTACTTATACAATTTGAAAGGTACTAAATACCACGCACGGAAAGAGTTATCTTTCAATCGAATTAAACGCAGGGTCCTGCTGCGTATACGGACACCGCTGTAACAGCTGTCTCTACGAGAGCAAGAGAGACGAACGTTCCTCATATGTATCTTAAGTATGAGAGCAAGAGAGACGGAGAACGACGCCAGCACCGCCAACGGCGCCAACTACGAACTAAACTGGAGACAGTCCCCACATGGAATCGGCACACGAAATCCTTAAGAACTGCGCTTCTATGTAAATCTGTATTCCTTAGCTCTATTCACCTGTATTGTCAAACGCCAAGATAAGTCATTAATGAAAACTAAAAACAATAACTAATTAAATTGGGTTTTGTGGTTGTTCTGTGATTCGGCTAACCCAGCAATTAAAAGGCTGTTTCGATCACTCGTTTGACACTGTTAATAAAAAAATATAAGTACTTAATTCTAACTCGTCTTTCATTTGATACCTATAAGTAGGTAAGAATATCAAGGTCGGTAGTATGTGGGTAGTTCAAAGTTTGTTAAGGTGTAGAAATAAAGAAAACAACTTAATATGAAAGACTGGTTGCCGATAGTCAGTCAGAGCTTATCGGGTTCGATTCCACGGCGCGTAGGTACAACTAATTTTTCGGGGTTAAGTGCGTATTGAATTGTTAAATTATCGCTTGCCCCGTGCCTCAGAGAACACGTTAAACCGTCCCGGCTGTTATGAAAATCTTCGATAGCCGTTATACTATAACGACTCAATAAACTGACACTAGTCTTACCTCTCAATAAACTGACTATAGTCCGGTCAAATTAGACTAAAAAATAGGGGTGAGGTTACAAAAATTCCCACTTGGCTGAATATTGGTAGGATTGTTCAATACACTATTATAAAGGAAATGTGAAAAGTCCTCATCGATCCGGCACGTTCAAAAAAAATTACTCGGGGTCAAAGGTCACAAAAACGGGTTTTTGCGATTTTCTGCAAAATGGTAAGTTTTATCATAAAATTAGCCCGGACAAAAATTGTAGATCAGATAATTATCTATAAAAATGTCTAAATACTTTTTTTCCTAAGAACCACCGTTTTTTAGATATAACGATTCAAAAAGTTGAAAGAGTTATAATCGTCATAATATGTATAAGTACACCACGTATATACATCACTGAAGCCGTAAAACAAACAAAAATATCGTTCTATCGGTCAGTGTGACTTACACATATAAAATATGAAAATTTCGGGTAAAAAAACCCTACGCCAGTGTAACCTTCAGCAACATCTGTCTCCCATTCAATTATGTGCGTGGCTAGGGTCTTATACCTGCTTTATTTTACTATGGGTTGGAAGTTGGTCGACAATTCATTAGAGCCAGTTCAAACTTTACTTCCACCTGCACCAGAAGAACTACTAAACACCATTTTTTGCAACTGTAAAAAGGGATGTAGTGCTAAATGTGGTTGCAAAAAAGTTAGACTGTTTTGTTCTGTAGCAGGTACAAACTGTCAAGGCCGGTCATGCTCCAATGTTGAATTGCCAACAATTGAAGATTTATTTGATGTTGACGAAGAGACATGCGATGTGTCATTATTGTGACAATTTATTAACACCCAGAATGAAGAAGATAACAAGAAGAAGAAGAAGAAGAAAGAGAAGAAGACGAAGAAGAACAAGAACAAGAGAAAGCAGAAGTTAATGATAATTTAGATTCAGATGGATAAATTTTCTTATTTTTTTTAATTTACACCCCTTTCATCATTTTCAACCCTTGTCAATATCTACAGTTATTCAATAGTTTCAAATTAAACAGAATCATAAAAGATCAGTGGAATAGGCCTACCGGGGAAACCGCATTAAAAAAATTGGGCAAGTGCGAGTCGGACTCGCGCACGAAGGGCTCCGTACCATCTTATATAAAACAAAATCACATTCGTTGTATGTATACTTAAATACTTTGTAAGTTTCTACCTGTTTATTAAGATCGAGTAACAAATTGCTTAAAAATTACGTTTGTTGTATGGGAGGCCGCTTTATTATTTACTTTTTTTAATTTAATTATTTATTTTAAAAGGTAATATACCATTACATATTCTGTGAAAATTTGAAGCGTCTACCTGTTACAGTTAGTAATTTTGAGCAAAAAATACGAAAAAAACACGTTTTTGGTATGGGACCCCACCTTAATATTTTTATTTCTTTGTTATAGCGGCAACCAATATATATAATTTGTGAAAATTTCAGCTTTCTAGCTATCACGGTTTATGAGATACAGCCTGGTGGCAGACAGACAGACGGACAGACAGCGGAGGCTAAGTAATAGGGTTCCGTTTTTTACCTTTTAGGTACGAAACCCTAAAAACGCGCTAAGTACACTACCTCAAAGGTGGCGTGGAAACGTGTGCATATTATGACGATTACAACTCTTTCAACTTTTTGAATCGTTATATCTCAAAAACGGTGGCTCTTAGGAAAAAAGTATTTAAACATTTTTTATAGATAATTATCTGATCTACAATTTTTGTCTCAGCTAATTTTATGATAAAACTTACCATTTTGCTGAAAATCGCGAAAAACCTGTTTTTGTGACCTTTGACCCCGAGTATTTTTTTTTGCACGTGCCGGATCGATGAGGACTTTTCACATTTCCTTTATAATAGTGTATTGAACAATCCTACCAATATTCAGCCAAGTGCGAATTTTTGTAACCTTGGATGTCTAAATTGACCGGACTATAGTGTTAACTATGAAATAGCGCTATCCCTTTGGGTTGCGGAGGTCAGATAGGCAGTCGCTCCGTGGAAAAGATAATATTCAGTCAAATCCAGTTATACTAGTAAGCGGACCCCGGGATGGAACTAGGAAAACGCTAGAAGACGATGATGAGCCTGAGGCTGCCCGCACCTGTGGTTGAGCGGTTTTCCATGTAAAATATCAATCAGCTGCGGGGACAGAATGCCAAATGCGGTCGCTTAGGTATATTGAAATCTTCATATTACAAACTGACGCAGCTGAAAACCGCGCAACCTCAACCACAAGTGCAGCTTCATGCTAATTCGTTGTTTTAATTTAACTGGTAGCAATGACTTCTAAAAAACGCTGGTAACGGACTTCCGTCTGCCTGGTCACAAGAAACCAAACAAATCTAATTTAACATAAATGTATAATAGCGTGCAAATTCAGTCTACCATGGTCTAGCATAATTAATTGGTAGATCTTCGATTTTGTAAATTTTAGGATTTACCTTGAAATGAAAACGCGAATCAAGCCACCAAAGTGAATTAGTAGCGGGACATTTATACAGCACAGCAGTGTCCCTTTGTTTGTATCAACAACCTGTATCAACAGGTCTTTACAACTATTGACTTTCTGTATGACTGACTAACCAATACCTATCTAAAATAATAACTTGGTTGGAGATCATTAGTTGCGTATCTTATGACCTTCTTTGTGGCAGACTTTACATTTCTTTGAGAGCGCTAACATACGAACTAGGTAGGTACATAATATCTCATAAGTGTAGAATTGCTCTATTTGTAGTGTTCCATAGTCTCTGCCTACCCCAATGGGCGACAGGCGTGACGATATAGATAGATAGATACCTAGTGTAGAATTGCTAAACCTCATAAGGTATTTTCTGTCCCCGCTATGCGAGCGATTTAAAAATATTGCATGCAAATATCTTTTGTGTGGCTGGGTGGTTGAAGTGCCTAATATTTGTTGACTATTTCTTAATCGAGCTGTACCACTAGCTGCTAAAATAAATGTTTCTTATCGAAAGGGGTTCCTGAAACCACCGGCTTTAGTGGACAACCCACTAAGTTAATAGGTAACATTGTAATCACTCTCTTCTTTCCAATCCTCTCCTTTCACCACCTTCTTGCAGCGTTCCTGTATAGGTAGGTACTTAGATATCGCAGCCATGTCTAGAGTTGAACTGAGAGACAGTTCTTTGCGGAGTTGTTTGAATGATCAGTCAGTCAAGTCGATTCCATCAGGTGTTTTGCGCTCCTACTACTAGTACGTGTCGAGTTCATCGATTATAATATGAGCATGCTAAGGCCAATCAGTGCGCTGAACACCCATTGAGTAGACCTGAGACGTGCGATGGCTTAATTCACCAATGATGATTATTATGACCCAGTACTACTAAGGGCAGGCCTAAGCCGACTTAGCCGACGACAGTCAGGAGACGTCCCGATGATCATTGAGAGAGTTGGCGGTCTTCGCAGTAGGTATGCAGGGTTTCCATTCCCTGACGTTTCCCACCGTTATTCCGCATTGACCATAGCAACATACCCTCGCAGTAGGGGTCGACGGCGCCCTAGGCGAAATTCATTGGCGCCCTTCAGTTTGTAGATAATTTTTTCACGTCTCCGTTCCCCCCTGTTTAATTATGCTGCTCATAGGCATGTGCCTACTTTGCCTTATCGCTGTATCCACGACAAGTGAAGCTGCACCCTATAGGTAGGAAGTCAAATATGAGTTAATATAGCTTGGATGGCACCGTCCGTGAAAAATAAAGGATCGATGCCATGCAGGACAATGTAATTATATTATCCACAAAATTTTATGATTGATTCGTGAGACAGGAGCAGAAATATGAAAAATGATCACAAAATAGTTATTTGTGCAACAAGAGAGCAAAGTTGTTTTTTGTTTCGAGTGCTGATTTTGAGTCCCGAGCAAGCGAATCAAAGTTAGAATCCTGAGCGTGGTGAGGGACTCAACAGCACGAGATACAAAAAACTTTGCTCTCGTGTAGCACACATAACTTTTCACCACCGCAGTGAGAACACATATTACTTAGGAGACATAGAAATGAACAGGAATAGATTGAATTCTGCATAATCACTTGTTGATATAACTCTTCTGTTGATAAAGTACAGTCATCATCGCTAGTTTCACTCATCTTTTTAGATTGTTTTATATATAACACGTTACGCTATACCTACTGTATCAGCATCAGCGAATTTTTTATTCCCGCTACTTTTTTAATCGCGTTTTAATACCGCGTCCCTGATGTTTATTTTTCAAATGTATCATTGTTGTAATTCTAAATAAAAATGTATTGGTTAAATACTAATTTTATACTATTAATTAGACTTATTTTTATTAAAATCCAATAATAAATTAAACATGTAAACAATAACATATAAAAAAAGTAACACAAATATCTTTTTTTTTGCGTTGCCGTAGGTGTTTTCTTTGAGGTCGAATTCCAAAATCGAATTTCGAATTCGAAGGGGTTTGTTTTTTCACTCACTTTTTATATGCATGTGAAAGAGACAGAGCACAGTAAAATTCGGATGTTTCAAATTTATGGCTGAACAATGTCAATTCGTGACACTGAAGATTGAAAAATTATAAAGCTACTTTTACTCACGCTCGAATCAAAATCGCGTTTTGTTCACTGTTGTCTCGCAGCAAAAGCGGCATGTTTGAGCTGCTGTGGTGAAAAGAAAATTACGACACTGTTCTTTAATAGCTCCTAAACAAGTAGTAGCAAGTAGTGTCTTAATTTATGTCATAATAATACATTGTAGTAGCTATAAATTATAATTATTGTTTAGCCCAAGTATATGGCGCTGAAATAATCGTTGTTTTGATCAAATTTTATTAATAAAAGTTGCTTATTTGACTTTTCAGCTAAATAATATTGTGAATTTGTAAAATAATTTTCGATTTACTTATATCAACATGAATAGATACGTTATTACATTTCAAAATCTAAGAATAGGGTGTTAATGATAAATAAAAAACAACAATCCGTAGTGTTTAATTTTTAATAATTTTAAGTACATAAAATAAACCTATGAACTAATTTGTATAATATATAATATGTATAATCTTAAATTAATTTGTTGCAATTTGACTTCCATTTGTTACTTTATATTCAAAAGCGCTAGATTGAAACATTGGTCGCATTGTTCGAGTGGTCATAAAGGCACTGTACTATAAAATGTTTGTTAGATATGTATTCGGCTGTGACTAGCGCTTACATACAACTATCACTTACTTATGTAAGAGTTAACGCAGTTGTTAGTATTAAGTTGTAACTCTTGACGTGTGTACGATTGATTGTGCGCCTCAAACCGCCTCAGGCACGATGTTGCTGTGGTGGAAGGGACTGCTCTCGTACGACATGTTGGACGCGTTCACAGTCACGCTGTGCAGCGGCGCGTAGCGGTTCAGCTTGGGCGTCGCCGGGCTCGCGAGGTCCTCCGTCAACTGTTGGTACACCAGCCCACAGTCCTTCTTCGTCCGGCCCGGCTGGCTCATCGCGGCGATTATGGCACTGTTGTATCTCACTTGCTTGCTCTTCTTGGTGCAGAACACCATCACGCATTTGGCGATGATGATCAGCAGCAATAGCGCGCCCAACACGGCGATGGCGATCGGCCACAAATACTCGTAGTGACCGTGTTCATCGCTCTCTAGGGACTCTGACAAGTAGAAAGTATTCGTTTCCTCCTCACTTCTCGCCTCGTTTTCCAGCAGTTGTATATTAATTTTAACTGGAACGGTTTCTTTAGATTCGTTCTTCTTATCTGTTGTCGGCTTGACTGTAGTGGTGCTAGGTTTCTCGATAAGTTTCACTTTGAGGTCGACGTCGTCGTCACCGTCGTAATAATCGTCGTTCTCTCCGTCCTGGTCGTCATCACCGTCATCGTCTGCGTCATCATCATCATCCTTGTCTTCGTCTGCTGGGTCGTCACCCAACATCTTGGGATCTTCAGCAACCTTGCCGTCATCCAGTATTGTCTTCAAGTCGAAGTTGCCAATATCGTCTTTATCGAGTCTCTCCCAGATCTCCTCATCAGATACCGATGCAAGAGGTTCTACTGGGTGTGTCCTAGCGGTACCACAAGTTTTGAGAGTGAGGAATTCCCAGCTGTATGTTTGAACGTCGTCATCCTTCTTGTCCCATGCCAAGTTAGCGATGCTGCTGCTTCCACCGGCATTCGGCGACACTTTGCGTTTGCTCAACCAAGTCATAAGGTTCTCGAAGTCGCGGCTACACGCGAGCGGGTTGTTGCTGATATCGAGCGTGTTTAGTTTGTTTAAGTGGTCGAGCTCGTTTTGTTTGATTTCCGTGATACGGTTATGTGAAACATTAAGGAATGTCAAATTACTGAGCAGTGTCGAGTTCTTGTCTGATTTCCATAATGATGTAAGTTCAGCGTGACTCATATCCAGATATGTGATCATGGGAGTGTGTACGAATACTTCAGCTGCTAGCACTTTCAGTGGATTGCCTTGGAGATACAGTTTACCCAATTCGTTATTCTTTTCGAAAACTTTGCCGTCTAATGTTGTCAGATGGTTGTATGATAAGTTGATTTCTACTAGCTTAGGGCACATTGTGAACACTTTAGTGCCAATGGATTTGATTTCGTTATTTGCTAGATTAATAACTGACAAAGCTGAGAACGTTTTCAACGAATCATCGTAAATCTCTTGTAGTCCACAGTTTGATGCGTCGAATAAGTAAATATTGAATTGGTCGACTGAGCACTGGAATCCTTCAGCGGGCAAGTGTTGCAATTTGGGGTTGTTTGAGATTTTGAAGATATCTAATTCAATATTTTCCTTAATGAGAATGTTTGAAATGAAGTCTAAGTCGTTGTAAGAAAGGTCAAGATAGTTAAGTTCAACAAGTTTATGGAAAGCTTGGTTGTGGATCTTCTGAATGTTGTTGCCGCTGAGGTTAAGATTAGCAATGTATGTCATTCCATTGAACATGGAGGGACCAACGAACTTAATGTTAGTCTGTCCAGCGTTTAGGGTGAGCAAATCTTGGATCTGCAATCCGTAAACTGTATCAATAGGATTTCTAGAAATGTGAAGAGTAGCGAGTTCATTGTTTTCAGAGAACACATCATCGGGAAGAGATTTGATGTCGTTATCACTCAGGTCAAGCTCTTCCAAGTCGAGCAGTTTCTTGAAAGTATTAGGATCCATGTTAGACAGGTTGTTGCCAGCAAGATTCAAGTACATCAAACCAGGCATGTTGCTGAAAGTGTTAGCAGTGATGTATTTCATGTTACAATAAGACACATCAAGCTCTTGAACAGAGGGTGTGCTAAGGAAATAGTCCTGGGAATCCGCTGCAGGGAACTTCAGAGGATTGTTTGAGAGTGTAAGTAGTAATAACTTCTTGTTATGCGCAAATGTCTCAGGGTGTAAGACTTTCAATTTGTCATTGGACAAATTGACGGCGTACAGGTTGGGTAGGCCGTGGAATGCATCTGGCGCGACAAAATCGATCGTGCTGTTGACAATCTTCACAGTGGTCACTTGATGGAGACCGAGTTTCTTGAAAATCATTTCTGTTAACTGAATGGGGAACTTGGGATCGGCGTTCTCGATCACCAGGTCTGTAATGTCATCACCGAACTTCTGTGTGCCGATTTCAAGACGATCGCACTTGGCTGTTCTGTATCCTTGAGATACAGTGCATATGCAGTCCCTTGGGCACGGTCTGTTCTCATTGTAGAGGACTTCCTGGTCATCAGCCGCGTCGAAGTCATCGTATTGGTACAGGAAGGTGTCAGCGTCATCTTTCTTGTTGTCGGCCGCCTTGTTGACGGGCTCGCTGAGTGCCAGCGCGCACACAGCCAGGAGCAGAACTAACTCCCGGGACCTCGCCCCCATCTCGTAGCGAACTCTGGAAACAAGAGAAGCGTCACGTTACTACCTTGTATGCTTCAATATTACATCAATTATGAAATTTTCTCGGAACACGGGTCGATCACGTTTACAAAATAACAGTAGTAGAAAACAATGGTTCAAACAATTTCTTTTTGAGAAATGCTTTTGGTAAGCTAACAATGAGTTAGCATAACGTTGTTGTATGCAAAACAATGAAAAACAGTTGCAAATAGTACTTTTGACCGTTGTTTGAACAACAAACTGTGTACACACATGAACTTTGCGTGTGTGCGTATTGGTATAAGAGAAGTATCTATTCAGACACGCCTACGTAATAAGTGACATAGCTCAAAGTTCAGAGTATGTCTACTAGTACTATAATTAAATATACATGTGTGTGTGTGAGCCATAACCGGCTTGTAAATGTAGATTAACGATTACATCATGTCCATGCGTAGTGGCATATAACTTAGAAATCGTTACTTAAAATATAAATATGACGTACATACAGACTTGAATGTGTATAAAAACATGCCTAGGATAGGCTGTTTTCCCACAATTATTATATAAGTAATGTATTCTTCTTAGGTACAGAATTTACAGCGGGAAATAGACAAATTCTGTCTAGAATTTGAAATTTATAACATAGCAGCAATGGAAAATTTTAAGTTCGTGTTGAAAATCTCAGGCATTCTGTGACGATGGGTGCTCTAAAAGTCTTAAAGCGCTGTACCTAGTCAAAATAGGCTTCACAAAACAGTTTTTTAGCCAAATGTATTATTTTTAGAGCAGCTAAAAAATATAATATAAAATAATAAAAGTAAATTTTCTCATAAAAAAAAAACCATAAAATAACCATTAAAATTGAAATTGTAGCAATTGTAACTGTATTATTTATAAACAAATCTTGATAATATTAATAACAGTGATGTAATATATAATAATAAAGGGAACTGTTGTTTTTATTTATCGATTGGAATAAGATATTTGTAAGGATTAATGTATTTAATGATAAATAACTCGTTCTGAACGTCCCGTCATCATCGCGCTTCTCTTTCTTATGTATACAATCCGACAGTGACAGCAACAGCTGAACTCAGCGTACTGTACACAGCGCCTTAAACAATCAAAACATCGCCCAGCAACAGAAGACGAAAAACTGGGACTTATAAAATCTGATAAAGCTCGCATAAAGTAGTTCAATTTCAAAGTAATATGTTTATTGTTAGTTTGTATATAAGTCACAGACGGCGTAGTCGCACAGATGCGATGCATTGTTCTAATGAAATCTTATCTAGCCTTTGTCATCTGTCGGTCAGCTCGTGACTCCAAGCACATTGTGATACAAGGCGACTCTTTGTTGGATTAACTATCATTTCTTTGTGTGTGTTGAAAATGATGTGTGTATAAAATCTTTTTGTAAGGATTATGATATCGTGTTTATTAGCAAATTATACGATTATTTGATTGTCAGGGTTTATTGACCCAGCTAATAGATTAGCTTGTAACGATTTGTTATGACTATTTAATTTGGCACAATAAAAAAAATGAATTGATCCGTCAGATCAGTGTCATCTGAGATTAATCCTTTGATTTAGTATTTGTCAGCTATTTTTGTATGGTAATTTTCCATAACCTAGGCTTTACCTACTACTTTTTAAAGGCTTGAACATTAGACCCAGTTTAAGACCCATTGCGCCTCGCGCAGATATGTGATCAATACCTGGGATATGCCTTATCGGTTATTGCAACATACGTCTAATGCCTGAGCCGCGGAGGTTTTACAAATATCCAAACAACGGAATTAAAACACTCAGACATGGAACAATTGCCTATTTGTGGCTTACGCAAAGTACTTATTTGTCATTTTTGAGATTTTTTAAAAGACAGTGTCAAACGGCGAGGCGGCCGCTTAAACCACTACGCCAACCGAGCAGTTACCGTGGGCATAGAATATGCTAAATAAAGAAGTAAGTATAGTTTAATCTTGTGACTAGTACGACAGTCAGTAGACAGCAAGCATTTATTTACTCTCTATCATCTTTATTGCAGGTGACGTATGTATCTGGTACGTCATTTGGCAGCAAATATGTTTTTCTGTCATAATTTGATGGCATCGCAGACGCAATGCCAAGAAAAATGCAATTTAGCCGGCAATATCGGAAGAAAGAAAACATCAAAATAGTGGAAGTACTTAGTTGCATTCAATAAAAAGATAAAAATATAGAAAATAAATGTAAATTCGTCACTTCTCAATAATTCTGTGCGGTCCCCGGGCTCCTAGGCGAAGGCCTTGGATTGTAATTGGGACAGCACTAAGATAATGAGGATGCTTGATTAGAATAATCTTAAGTTTTATTATAAAGCGGTATTTGTTTCTAATCTTACATATTATATCGTATATTATCAATGTGAAAGTAGAAACACGCACAAATTACATACTTACTTGGTAAAAGTAGTCATTAGTTAATGCTTATTATTATTTGGTTATATATGATTAGCTCACTAAATATTGGATATTTTGGAATTCATGATACAGATACATTCTTAGGGCGAGCATATGTCTCTAAAAAGAAGGAAATAATGTATTGAATATTTTAATACAACTTTTAAAAAAAGAATGCTGAATATTTACAAGAATTTCCTTGGGAAAATATGTGATGTTGAATCATAAAATTATCTACCTACTTAATTATTACCTAATTAAATGTTATATTAAGTAGGTATTTACATTCATCTTAACATGCCTTTCTCGATGCTTGTCACTACATCTTACCCCACAACACTCTCTTATCACACAATTCTTTAATCTGTCGGTCAAAGAAACACCACACATACTTCACAGTGCTCTTATTTCTACAGCATTTATTCTACTTTCAAGTCTCTTCTGCCATACCCAGCTTTCACTACCATACATAAGGGTACTAACATCCCTCTATGCACAGCCAAACGTTAGGCATGTTAAGATGGTTTGGGCACATGGAGACGATGGATGACGAAAGACTAACAAAGAAGATATTTAAGGCAAATGTGAAGGGGACAGGACGAAGGGGAAGACCTTTTTTCAGGATGTCACCAATCTGGTCAGAGAACGTCCGCCTAGGTATGTATGTACTTACATTCAAGGCACTTACAGTTAGGTAAATTCTAATGAAGGGAACCCACTTTTCGACATTATTTTTAAGCTGGATATCCTTTTTCAATTTCTGCTTAACAAAAACAAAAATGACTACCTAAGTGCTCCGTGAAAAAGTGCTGTTTGATGGAACAGAAATAAAACTCGTGGGTTTATAAAATTAATTCATTATGATGCCAATGTATTGAGATTTTTAAGTAAGTAGTTAGGGCAATGTTATTTAGCATGTTGCAGTCCACTGTTTAAAATACATCGGCCGGATTGGCCCTGTTCAAAATTTGCTTACCGCGCTTCTAACAGAAGAACTCGGAATTGTCATGAGAAGAACCTTCTTAGGTAAGAAATGAGTTTAGGTTGCAGGCTCTTAATTTACATTACAAAACATTCTTTATTACTAACATGGTTGGTGGTCACCTTGTTTACAATGTGTATGTCAAAAAGGCAATTCGTTGTCTTCATATCGCTGACGATACAAACTTGTGAATACTATGCCCAAGTAATTAGAAACCTTTGGAATATTCCATCAACAGCAGATACAATGATAAAAATACATGAAGCCAAATTGTCGGTTTATTTGTTGCAGGTACATTTAGATGACTAATACTGAGTATTTTGCAACAGAACCCAACACTGGGCGAAAAGTTGTTATTGAATCCATCGTCAAGTGCGATAAATAAATAATTTGCCATTTTTTCTCGAGTCCGACATTGTTTATTAGTTTTCAATAGTGTTGTTCAAAGTTGTTTACAATTAGCTCAGTTTATGGCAAGGCTACACAAAATCTAAGAATACTGATGGCAAAATGAAAATATGTGCAATCCTGTAAACCTTTGAATTCTCATGACAAATGGCTATATACCTCTCTGTCATGTCTTTTACAAACAAACAATATAAGAAAGAAGAAGAACACACTTGAGTACAATTATTTATAGATTATATGACACTGCTATACCCGGCATCATTAGAGTCGAAATGACCACTATTACGGCTGCCCTATTGGTACACCATTAGCAGACCATAGTTCAATGGTTATAGCATTAGACTTGCCTAAGTATAATGACGAGTTTAAGTGTTTCCAGGTAACAACACATTCTTTGCACAGCCTAAACTCAAGTGGCCTAGTAGCAAACAAGTTTAGTTTAGTCCTAGTTTGATCTTTGTATAAGCTTTCGAAAAAATTGCATAAATGCAAATAAGAAGAGAAGAAGTTATTTTAACATTTAGTTCTTGCTTCCTACTGAAGGCTTTTATGTTTGTAAAAGAGATTTTTTATTGCAATATCCCAGGGATACAATATGGCTTATATTCATTTACTGAATACTTATTTGAGTTTTGCCTTCATCGCGGACGTCCACGGTTTTATAAACATGGAAACCACAGCAAAACACTAATACGGGATAGCATTCGGATCAAGAACAAATATTTATATCTCATGTGTGTCTCGAATCTGCAATTTAGATTCTGAATTCATGCTAAAAGCTACGTATGCTGACAATATTGACATACAAAAACTATATTTTTACAAGTTCTTCCCCGCGTTTTCCTTATGATGTCCTTAAAACAGGTAAACAGTTTTAGTTCTGTCTTCGTAATAGGTACATAATAATTACGGACACCATTTTCATTTAAATTGATGGAATAGAAAACTAGTCAACTCTTTAACCACATTATAAATTCTCTCCGTATTACTTACATGTTAAGTTGTAGCGAAGATCAGGTTGGTATATTAATGCTTATCGCATAAAAGACTTGTTTAGTACAACAATGTCCGTATTGTAGAAACTCTAAACACTTTCACGTTAACTACAACACAATAAGTCACAGCACACACCCATAAAATTTATATTGACAGTTAGTTTGTTAGATCGAAGGACATTAAGCGTCAGATTACTCCCACAAGTAACACCGGGTTGTATTGTATCTGTACACCGCGAGGCACGTCCTTCCTCGACGACGTCCGACAACAGACTAACAGGCCATTTCAATTTATATATAATTCAGCCAATTCGGTAAATTGGTGCGATGACGATGATTCACGAGTTGCTAAAACTTTAATTTGCTGTTTGTTTACAAAGCCGAGGTCGACCGACGTGTCGACTGCTCACCGTTAGTTTTCTCACTGAAAGAAAATTGTGTCGGAGTATCGATGGCTGCCAACAAATAACATTCCATGATTCGTGATTCGCTAACACGGCCGGTCATTGATTCTATATAGCATAGCTATACTCTTGTGATTCTATAATCTTTTGTTGAGGAGGTGAACGGAATGTGTTTGCGCTATCAAATTGACGAGACGAGAGAATCTCTGATAAGATAGTGTTGGCCTCAGTACACAACGGCAGAGCTAATATAGAACACTTGGTGAATAACAGATGATCAACCTCTGTGAGTGTTTGCCCACTTACATTGTTGAGATATAGGCAAGTGCGCTGTGAATGATGCATGAGTTTCTATAAGAGCTAGACAGCTCTGCCTACTTGTACTTTAGTTTTGAGGTTGATGCGAAATAACGAGGTATCATAAATAACCTTTTTATAATGTTATTGTAGAATAAGATTATCTCTTTGCATTTAAAATAAATTCTGTGTTTAAGACGTCGATACCTACACAGATTTTTGCAACTAGTTCAAAGCATAAATACATGATAGGCACATTTTATATTATAGAGTCATTTTTATGCAAGTAGGAGCCTATATTATGGCTCCAATAGCTAGGTACTTTATACGATAATATTTAGTACAAAGAAGGGCATAGAAGATCTAAAGTAGATGCAATTTTCCTTGCGGAAACCAGGCTGAAGTGATTATAAACCGAAGGCGACATTGCGGGACATCTTTAAATAAGTATAAATTATAATTAATTATTATAAATCGTAATTAATGTTTGTTATAATTGCACCATAAAATAATACTTCTATAAATTACTAGCTGTTCCATGCGGTTTAAGTACCAAACCCAATTGCGAAACTTTAGCCATTTAGGGACCTATTTCTATTGGTTATCTATAGATATTTGTCCAGCCATTTAGGAAGAGTTCAGTGACATGCATAATTGCATAAGAATGCGTAAGTACCAGCAGGCAATACCAATGCAGTGTTCATAGTGATGGAAATTCCAATGGGAAGATCGGCAAGAAATACCTTAATGCATAAAGGCAGTTCTAAGTTAGACTAAGGTTCTGGTTGGAAATAACCCAGAAATAAATGGAGGGATTGTAAAATAGTTAACTATGGTAGATACAAACATCTAAAGATAGGTACGTAAAACTTTTTGCGCAGGAATTTTTGATGACATGAAGCAGATATTTATAATAAATACATTCAAGTCATTTCAAATGGTAATAGGCAAAATTTTCCCGATTGTTATGGTGCTATGATGATGATGATATTAGCACCATATACGAGAGCCAAGCCCTATAACATTATCGCCATGTGACTGATGACCAAGATGAATATACAATGAAATGGAGTTATCCAAGAGAGTACAAAAAGTCGATTGAAAACAAGGACATATTTGTATCCTGGAGATAAAATAAGAAAAACGGAACTAACTTAATCGTTTACAGAATACAAAAGACTTACCTAGAACCATGGGTAAAGCGCTAAATTATAATAATCTACAAAATAAACACAATGGTAACGTGACAGTGTTGACGCGGCATCTGTTAACAGAAAACAATAGCAATCACGTCATTGGTGTGTGCCAGTTCGGGCGTTCTGATAATTGCCCGACAACGATTTATACTATCACTTCATTGTATTTCTAAGAATAAGACATTCTAAGTTCAATGTATACAGGGCTTTGTCCGAGAATTAGCCTTAAGTAATTCTGCGAGACAGATTGGAGCAGGGATTTGGATATCTGTAACACGTCTAACCGGTTTTGGTTGCCTGGCTTCTCTAAATTTGACTGTTTCATTTTGCTGCTCACTGGTTTGAGTAATGAGTTTGACTCGACCAAAGTGCAAAGATTTGTGGGATCGACTGAGGTGTTATGATCATTATTAATGTGATTTACAATTGTCTACCTGTGTGAGTCTGTCGGTTTAATTGTTTCAAGAAACGATGTAATTCAGAACAGTACAAACTGTGTAGAGCAAAATTTCTCAATGTGTGAATATGCTTTCAAGATTTATTGGACGGGCGTTGTAAAATAAGAAAATTAAAGTCTTGTCACACGAACAGCGGGCGTTGACTTGTCATAAAATATATCTGAATATGTGCTCGTGTTCTCAAGTATTGTTTGTGATAAGATTATGTCATAGATTTGAACCTGTATCACTGTTATGTAATAAGTTGCTACTTTCGATAACAAGAAATGTATTTTCACTTTCTTTGCGCCTTGAACAAAGTCTTTCAACTATGTAATGCAGCTACAGTTTACGATTTCTTGGTTTTCATACGTTTTTGATTTTGCATATGTTTTTTTTTGCTTGATTTTGTAGTTGACAAAATCGCTAGTTTGTTCACAATTTTACGTAAATATTGTTCCAGTAAGATTCTTGTTAAAAAGCCTGTTTATGGTATGAATGTTAATTACAGGTAAGTATTATGACAAAATATATAATGACCAAAACTACAGAGAAATAATTGTTTTCCTTTAAGGTAATTCTAACAAGTTTAAGCTTTGAAGGTTCTTAAGCATATTTGTGGTTATTGGAAGTGAATGAAAGAAGACTGACAAATAGTATTTGCAAAATAGTTATTTATTTTATTTGTAATTTAAAAGGCGTTGCCGTTGGTACAGTATAAGTCTTAAGCTAGATTTTGGCGTCGCTCTAAATATACGTAATTAGCTCTTTGAAAAGAAACTCTTAGTAGAAAGAGGGAAGAAATCGCATCTCCTCTCTGTGCCTGTGATAGTAAGCCAGATTGAGGAAATAATTTTGCATATATGACGTCATGCCAAATTTTATTTATACTTTTTTACAGTAAAACTGGTTTAAAATGCGCAAAGCAGCATATTTTTTCGTCATCGGTTTTTCACCTACGTTGTACATATCTTTGCGTCATAATAACCGCTGAATGAGTAGGAGGTCTACCAAAATGGATTCCGATGTAGATATTTATGATTATTAGTCCATCCCTGACTTAACGCGTACATATCCATATGTGGTATTACGAACAATGTCGAATACCGATACCGAAAGCGACTTGGAAGCGACATCGCATATTAAACGTTACTTAGATAAATGATTTACTTTGCATACAATCGTCGTTGGAGACCCCACGCTGACGTGAAGTTGCGTGCAAAAATGCATAGTAGGTGAGACGGAAGATATACTGACATGTTTTTATAATCCTGACCTAAATCAATGCGTGGCGTCACATGGAAGGGCAATTAAAAGTGTAATATTGATGACTCATTTGGGTTGCGGTTTTTCCTTACCGCTGTTTCATTTAGGTACTAGCATATTTTTGTTCTTATTCACAACTAGAGTAAGAAGAAATGCGTACCTGTATGAAGCAATATTCATCAAATAACAATGTAAAATTTATTTAAATATTCAGTTGATAGCGTGTTTTAATGCATGTCTATTCATTTTCACGTTATTTGATGCAGCGGTTTTTTATTTAATTCGTGGTTCAATCTTGTGGTAAACTTCTCAATTTATTATAATTATTAATTGATATCCGCTATGAATTTCCTGCCCAATCAACCACCGTTCACAGATTTGTTTTGGTTGGTTACCAGTGAACGGATCTCGCATCTAAGTAAGAGGAAAACTTTTGGCTGTAACCGGGATAATGTTAGGACGCTGAAATGATGATGTACTATGATTACTATGAATTCACATAATAAAGGAAACATACATACACTCACACTCACTTTTTTTTCTCTGTACGTAATTTTTCTCATTATTGAGTATGTTTACAAGATTAGGCCTTAGTGCCGGTCATAGGTTACGATCATAGTTTACTCCTTGCTTAGGTCACCTAGGTGTAATCGATCTGTACCCTAAAACCGATCAAATTCGATTCAGCTATTTTACACGTAAAAATAGCTGAATCGAAATCGGAATATGTACCAACAGCAACTTAGGCATTAATAAAATTGGCATTTACTCGTATAATATTAGTAGAGATACTACAAGCAGACGCTTCAACCTACGCATAATACCTATATTGATTCTTATTTGTGTATAATCTATTTATATGTAAGTAACGCCAGAATAGTTGCATGGACTGATACAAATTTCGACAACGTTCAGAATGACTCACGCTATTTTTGCGCTGTAGTTACTTCAGATGAAGCTTAGTAATTTTGGCTATGGCGTTCACCGAAAAGATTAACAGTAGTATGTAGTCTATTATAGAGTTCTTAAGTAATTAGCGGTACTTCTCAGCTTCTTTGTTTATAAGCCTTTTCAAGAACAGCTAGATATTGTTCATTCAACTGTAATCCTTTCAAATCGTGATTAATCGTTGGCTTCAAAATTCTGTCTATTGAAATGGGTATAGACAGCATAATGACTTGTAATTCATTTTTTTAAACGATTACCATAAGTAAAAGTCCATAAATAGATGAGCGACATTGGCGGGGTCGTGGCAAGGTACACAGGCATATGACCTCTTTAAATCAAGAAAATAGTTGCGCTTTAGGTAAAACAAAAATATTATGTACACTGAAGTAGTCAATGTGACAGTGTAATACACGACGCACTTAAAAGTCATAGGTATAGTAGTATGTCTGCATGATAAGATGATAACGTTGAAACTGTGGACAAACTTTTAAAAGATGGTTTATTATTATGATTTACTAATCATAATAAAATATATCTGATAATCTAATCGAAATGACACAATATAATCATAGTAGTGTCATTAGCTTAAAATAGCTATAAACCACAATACTGTAAACATATTAACATAACATATTATGTATATTATCGTAGTTATTCCATTATCCTTAAAGCGGGCGCAAACTACAGAATAGGCGCGCATTGATTTTGAATTTACATCGGATTTTTACTAAATTGGTTCAATATGCTAATTATATAAATAGGTATATGTTACTGTTTACATACCGATTCTGTAAAAAATATGGATTATTTATCAAATTAAGGTCTCACGGTATATAGTTTGGTACTTATTTTGTTAAGCGCCTCACAGAGAAAAACTAATTAACTTCAAATATAATATTCAGAAAAGTAGAGTTTACAACTCTTCTAGCTTTAAAAAAAATATTGATCCACTTTTTACTATATCCATCATTAATTCAAAAGCTTTGAACATATTACCACAATTTAAATATCGCATTTACTATACTAAATTAGAAATGAAGGGACTAATGGATTGCCAAGCATAGGATAGGTATAAGACATTTCCAAGTTACTCAAAGTATTTATTAAATTGTTGTTTTTGGCGCGAGCCGCCAGTTCCGACTGCAATGAAGATTTCTATCCTGAAACAGCCCCATAATGCTCTAATCAACTAAATAATAACAATCCTCTTTGATTGTAGCGATCAGACGGCGGTGTCTTTATAAATTCATATCTTTTCAAATCTTGTTAGACTAGGAAGCATAACCCGGGCTCCGAGAGAATCCGATATATGATCAAATTTGTATGCATATAATTCAAGTATGAGTTCAAAAGAATGTCTACTCATACATATAACTTCACTGTTCGTTCCACAAGAATGTCGGCAATAGGATTTATCGTTTCATAATGCATCGTTCACTTGGAGGTCGTACACAAATATTATTTTAATGTATGCCGCCGCTAGCAATGACTCATGACGGAGATGATACCTTATTTACGTAACACTGCGCCTGTTTCTACCTTTTTACGTCTTAACTTTGTAGAACAGTTTGAAATAGACATATACAGTGAATCTAATTAAAAATCTAAGAATGCGAAATTAAACTGATAATGAAATGAAGATAGTTCGTCTGCTTCACATTTACGAATAAACCACTGAACCGATTTTAATAAAGCTTTGTCTTAATTAAGGAAGCTTAAATCGAGAAAAGGAAATTCGCTGATTGAATTGGTGGTAGCTTTGAATTCCTCGCAGGCTGAGGTAGCAAATATAAAGTATATGAAAGTGTGGACGTTCTCTGACCAGATTGGAGACATCCTAAAAAAAGGACAGGTCAGAGGTACCCTAAACAGAAGAGCATGCATGAGAAACTTGATGGAAGCGAATGAAGCAAGAGAGGTATGTCAGGATCGTTGCAAATGGCGTTCCGTAGTCTCTGCCTACCCCCCCCCCCCCTCCGGGAAACAGGCGTGAGTCTATGTATGTATGTATGTATGTATGAAAGTGATTTTGTGGCTAACTCTCGTCTTCGGTGTTAACTAGTATTTGAAATAATTATTTTCTGTAGGTCGTCGCTTTTTATTGAAATGTGCTTTTAACCGCGTTTCACTTTGTTAACAATAGTACCAATTCATAATAGAAGACTGCTAGAAAAGGGTAGAAGCTGAAACCTTAGGAAGTTCTTTGAACTTGTTTTTCTATTTGAAAAATATTCATTGTGATAGTCGACAATAAGTTTTCCATTGTTAAGATTTCATTGACTTTTCATTACTTCAAATTCTCGTCTCTCTTCTCGAACGCCAAAATTATTGAATTATTACGTAATTTTAATTTTACGATTCAAAGAATACTTAGAATTTTCCATACAGTTCGCTTATCCGAAGTACCTACCTACGTTATAATGCGAAACTTATTTTTAGCCAGTTATATGTGAAGGCAAGGCAATACAATACAATTGCAGTAATTCGTACGGACCGATGGAATATTTACATGACGAATTTCATAAATATACATAACATGAGTCAGTTACATAGAAATACATATAAAAGGAAAGTATAGTTTTTCACTTGAATTCAGATTATACTTATGTCTGTTGGGCTTTCACAATGTTGCCTTCTTCTTAAGAAGATGTCCACTTATTTTGTATGTAAAATAAAAATCGAGGCGTCCTACGCAATTTAGGACACCTGGCAACGCTATTTGTAAATATCTAAGACAAGTATAATAGTAGCATTGATTATAATTGTATCCTTATTATTGTAGCAGTACAATACACATTCATATGATTATCATTGCCGTATTCAGTAGTAGGTATATGATTTGTTGAACCTAATTTTCGATTCCCCAGTCAGATTTTCTAAGTTCTTTAGCCAAGCGTTTTGATCAGACGCTGTTTTATTTTGAAAATACGAAAATCTTATAAAAGCGTATATCAGATTAATAATATTATTGAAGATAAATTAAATATACCTGAGTCGGTACATAAAGCTGCACGATTATTTACATAAAACTGTTTGTTGTAACAAGAGAAGGTAAAATTAATTAATTCAAAAACACATAAGTATTAAGTACATGTGTCACAAAATTTTTCCTCCATTCGAGCGTATCAGTATGAAGATAATGTATTCATATTGTCTATTGCAACGTTACTATTGATAGCCTACAGCATTATGTATTATTATGCAACATATATTTTTTAAATCATTCAGTATTTTAATGATAAAATAAATTATAGTTCTTTACTAGAATATTGTCTGTGTTGCGTGTCTAGCTTCAAACCCAGACTTAAAAAACGAGTCTGCTGTTTACGCTTTCGTGCATGTTGCCGGGATCGTTTAGTAAAATTATGTACTTATCGTATTTTACAGTGTTATAATTACGTTAGCCGGTGATCGCTAATCTTACAGGCAAGACCAAAAATAAAAAGCACTGTAGAGTAGTTCGTCCGTGTGGTGACGGATTATGAATACGGAATGTCACCACCCCATATCATCCCTTGGGTGTCGTAAGAGGCGACAGAGGTAGCATGTTATGCATAGAACAGCACTGTAAGAGAAGGAAAACTTGATACCAACCCTATACCAACCCGTTTGGCCAGCCTGGTATAGTAGGCCAATTCCTCCTTTCAAAGGAGATACCTAGTCCAGCAGTGGACTGTTAAAGGCTGATGGTGATGTAGAGTAGTTTACGAACACAAAAAATCTTTTTAATATTAGCTCTACTTTGAGAAGCTTGACATTAATTAATTTAACATTTAATATTAATTTAATATCAGCAATAAAAAAAAGACATAAACAAAAATAGACGCTGTTAAAAAATTAAAGAAACCTTTGTCGCAGTTGATTGTAATAGAACGCCATGAAAGCGTTAAGTAAGGACAGAGGAGTGGTGTCTCCAGGTTTATTTAGAATTACCTCATCAGTAAAATTAAGAAAAGAATAGGCACTTTAATGCAAAAAGTAAGCTAAAGCTGCTGATTATTTCATGCTGTTGATAATTAATTATTTCAAACCTTTGCGCTTTGTACAGTCACCAATAAAACGTTCTAATCGTGTAATTTACCTTTTGAAAAGAAAATGTGAGATAGCTTCTAAGAACCCGCCGCCATCCCAATGCCGAAGAAAGCAAGCCTTTAGAGATTAGGTAACCTATGGCAGTAGGCATTCTATGACTTCATGTATAAGTAGGTATAGTGTCAGGTTGTCCGTGTGGATTAAGAATACAGTTTGTCACCACCCCATATCATCCCATGGGTGTCGTAAGAGCCGACAGAGGGAGCGTATTATGCATAGAACAGCACTGTAAGAGTAGGAAAACTTGATACAAACCCTATACCCACCCGTTTGGCCGGCGTGGTGTAGTAGGCTTATTCCTCCTTTCAAAGGAGACGCCTAGTCCAGCAGTGGACTGTTGAAGGCTGATGATGAGGTATAGTGTTTGGGTACGTAAGGTGAGTATGAGTGTAACAGAATAGCAAAAAAACAGGATTGTTATTATGATAACGACACGTGTTTAATAAATATATAAATAGAAATATAATATATAAATAATTACCTAGTACAATAAAGTGTAACTGATACTATATCCGTGAACTAATAATCCGTGTACTTACACAATTAGTGTAACTTTGTTTGATAAAATAACTGAAAGGGCTATAAAAATAGTCGCTTGTTGTTGGGGCATAATAGCTTATAATTGCATAGTTATAGTATTATTATATGATACTAGTTGCTCGCAATTAAAAAAAAATTGCTCGTGCTCGTGAATTTAACGGTGCTAGATTCAAAACCGGCGGATTTTCAAACTACCTTTCAAGTTATTGCGAAATAGCTTTTGAGAATGTGTAGCCACCAAGCTGAAAATGCGATTGTTTATATTTAAACTCAAAATTTAATATGTTCATATTCTACAAGCAAAGTTTTACAAGAGAGCACGAACTTCTTTTAAGCACAGCCAGGCGCAGCTGCTGCTACTTACACCACATAAAAAAAATGGACACGATACTAAGATCTAGTTATCCGACAGATTATAGCGTTCAGCTGTTTAATTATGTCGGCGCACTATGGTTCGTCTAGAACAAGCTAGCTAGACAAAATTATTTTATTTGATTTTTATGTCTAGATGCGGTTAATAAGCAAAGATATAAGGTTTTTGGTACTTTTTTCAAGGCAGTTTGTCATTTGAGCTGGTATCATGAAAAAAAAAAACATTTATCGGGCATATGTGTATAACATATTTTTTGAACATTTTATAAAGTGATTTATCCCTCGACGTCGCTATAAAATCTAATAACAGATGCATAAAATATCTAAGAACTAAATCTATTACTCATTATCATCACTATCATCAGATGAATCATCCATTGAATAGTCATGATCGTGAGGGGCAGAACTATGAAAAGTAGAAATCATATTAACATTTTGTTCCTTACAGCTAGGTGGGACAATTAAATCTAATACTTCAGTTGGAAGCGTACCTATTTTCTTCCGAGGAACTTCTCGTAAACCGTTTATTACAGGGTCAGATGTTATCAATAACATATTAAGTAAATCTCTATTCGTAGCCTCCCGTGATCGCTTTCGTGTGTTGTGCTCACGAAATCTTCTGCAGTCCTTATTCCGAGCTTCCTGTGCTTCCTCGGAAAGCTGGCCTATAGGTAGAAGGGACGATCTAATTACTTCGCCACTGTGCAAAAGTATTTTGTGGACAGTAGCGGGCATGTAATACCATGAATAGAGATTTACATAAAGTTGTCTAGTTTCTTGAGCTAAGTTAACGAATTTTTCAATATTTATATCATATCCCGATGATAAAGTGCGAAGTAGTATGCCAAATTTTTGTATTAGTGAAACATCTAACCCTGTAATATCGGCACTAGCCTCGGGATTTCCAAAAAATCTTCGCGCGGTGTTCCCGTCATTAGTGTTACCGAACCCTGGTTTTGGTTTGTCTACAATCAAGCCCATTTCGCTTTTAAATCGTTTTTTAATGTCATCTGAACGTTGTTTCACACTAGCTTTGTCTTCGGCTGTTCTTAACTGCCATTTTTTTATATTTAGTCGATAGCTAATGTGAAGCAAGCATTCAAAGCACCTTATCCAAGCGTGCAACGTAGACAAACCAAAACCAAGATTATCTTTGTCCGCAGCAAACTCTTTTGACAGATCATTCATCATTGTTGGAGTTGCCCCACAAATAAAACATTTTTGTGAGGAAGAAGTTTCGGTCAGAGCATTGCAAACTTTTCCGTCAATCATTGTTAAAAGCATAACATGTGTGACAGATACTTCGGTCTCCATCACCTTGCAGGTTGTCGGCAATAAAGCGTGTATCTCTTCTAAAACCTTATTGGTTTCCGAAATCGTAAAATCTTTCGTTTCCTTAGAAAAGATAAACTTTATTGGCCGACAATACATTGTAGAACAGGGCCGAGGATTCTGCCACACAATATTACCACTTTCATCTTTCAATTGAAGAGGAACGAAAGAAAATACAAATAAAAACTCGTCACTATCGTCACAATTAGTGAATTTTTGTTTGTACATACTATGACCGGAACTTCCATCACAACCCCATTTACTGATTAATGTGAATGACGTGCAAGGTAACAGACTATGAACAACTTCTTGTTGTGCTGAAACTAAACGTTCGGCAGTCTTATCAAGAATTGCCTGAACTTTGATTTCAGCATGCGTTTCATTGACTGTAATTTGTTCACCTGACGGGTAACAGGCTATTTTAGCCTTTCTAACACTGTACATTGACGGAAACACCTTATGTCCAGCTTTAATACTCCACTTCCGAGTCTGCTTATAGCTATGGCTACTTGATTTACTATCAACGTAGTACGCTAAAGCTTCCTCACTTGTTAAACTCCTGGGGGCACTTTCTTCACTCGTGGTCTTGGTTATTGAAGGATCACTAGTCACATCTTTAATTTGACGTGCTACACTTCTCTGACCCGAGATTCGAGCTGACACTTCAGCGGCGTAAATTAATTCACTAGCACTTCTGGACTGTAATAGATCGTCTACACGTCGTCTCTTCGTTTTGAGACTAGAATGTTCAAAATCTTTAGTAGGTCTTCCGGGTCCCGGTTCTCCAGATGTAGTTGGCAGAGATAAATAAACGGACACATCGAAAGATATGTCAAGACCCTCCAGCCACGTCGAATACTTTTGTAGGAATCGCTCTCGATTTCTTCCACAGCTGCTCCACTTTTCAGCAAATTTCGTTGAATATCTTGAGATTAGTACTTTAATATCTCGCAGAGACTGCTCCGTAACACCATCAAAATTATATCTCAAAGATATAAACCGAAAGAGCTCCTCATTCCGCGTTTCCTTCGGGTGTTTCAGCCATTCTTCGAAAAAATCCATTCTTGAGACGGTAAAAACTGTTGAAAGAAAAAAATAAATAAAAATTAGTTGTGCAAATATATCGCAATGAATTTTTTTACGTATAACTACTAGACACTTATGAGAATCGTATATGATAGGTTCTACGGTGGGGACAAGTGGGGACATGTTATTATTTGACCGATGAATTTGAAAAAATGAGTAAAAAAGTGGGTGAAAATTCAAACATTTCATTTTATAAGACTAAAGAATGAAGTTCCCATGTTGAAAATGAAATAAAATATAACTACTTACCCTTACGTATACAATCCATCACAAAAACACTTTCACAAATTTCTTTTAGTGACATAAACAATGCTATCAAATATGATGTAAAAATGCAAATGAATGCCCTTTAAATAGTCAACATCTTATAAACATACCTTAATGACGCTCTTAATGAGGGTAGTATTGATAATTAATAGGTGTAATCCTCAATGTATAGGGGTAATGAGTTCGTAATAGTAATTAACTTCCAGGAATTTAAGAGTTGTTTTTGTCTAGCTAGCTTGTTCTAGACGAACCATAGTGCGGCGGGAAAATGAATATTAAAGTTACACGCGACACGTAAACCGCTGTCGCCATTGGTTTACCTCAGACGGGTTCTGGGAGAAGCCCGCGCCTCATAAGGAAAACGACGTGTGAATGGAATAAATAACAATGGAATATGTCCAAACAATTAAACAATTTATGCAATTAATCATACGTAACTTGCAGTATGTAACCGCAAAGAGTAGGCGGAGGTATAAATATGCTCGGATTAGCTGGAATTATGTTTCAAACGAAACCTAATAAGTATTTTTGAGATTATTGTCACATACCGGGACTTTGTCAGACATCAAGTTAACGTTAAAATTGTAACATTACTGTTATTTTAAGAACCATCCCTCAAGCCTCGAATTCTCACTGACGTAGAAATGCATGCCGCATGCATCTATGGCAGAAGGTATTTTATTATAGATTTCTTTTATTATAGATTCCTTCCAATATTGTCTCTCAACAGGAAACTTATTATGCAAAATCATGTTTATTACCGTACATACAATATTGCTCTATGACTTAAGGTATTGTTGTGAAGCGTACCTATAGAATACTCAGTGGCTTCGTTGTTTGTTTATTCATTGCTACGATAAAAACTAACAATGCACAGACAGTAATGACAATTTAATAATCGCACAGATAAAAATAATAACATGCTGTGTTTACAAATTGTCCCGATGTTAGACACGGTAGGGGAAGGGTTAGGTCAATGTGGCACAATGACTTCGTCCTGTTTATTATATACCGTTGTCGAGCATGATGCGAATGAGTTTCCGAAGTGCAAGGGATGAGGTTATAGATACTTTACTTTACCCTAGTCAAAGGCACAGCTTTGTTTAATAATCGCTTTACTAGTAGATAGCTTTTTTTGCTCAGAAATATTAAGAATATCTCACTTAATGGTTGTGTTGGACAGATTTCATTCATTTTGGATAACATTACAGAGAATTCTCAGATTCAAGATGTTTTCCTTCACCCGTTTAAACGTATATTTAAACATTCAATTATGATTATGACACATACACTATACATAATTCAGTCGTAAGATCCGTTTTCTTGTTTAATTAAGCCTTGTAATGACGAAAAATAACTGACTTTTAGTTTAATATTTTTCACATAACAAATGGAAACTATAGAAACCTGAACCACCTTAGCACAATCTTCACCATCAGCCTTGTATATAAACTGTCGTACTGCTGGGCACGGGCCTCTTCTCACTCTGAGAAGGGTAAAGGGGTAAGCAGCGATAGCCTAGTGGAGAGACCGACGGACTGCTACGCAGACTGTCTCGGGTTCGAATCCATCCATCCGAAGTTATGTGCGTATTAAATTGTTAATTATCGCTAAACGGTGAAGGAAAACATTGTCAGGAAACCTGCATGTCTGAGAGTTCTTCATAATGTTCTCGAAAGACATGTGAAGTTTGCCAACCCGCATTTGGCCAGCGTGGAGGACTATGGCACAATCTTAGTTCCTTTCTAAGCTTACGTAGCCAGATTTGCAAGGACCAGGGTCTGATCAACGGGAGCTCTGGCTGTAAGCTGGAACCTATGCCCCCTTGAAAAACATTTGTTTTCCTCCAAACTCCAAAGGTACATGACTACATTTAGTGTTTCCCTGAAAAAACCCTACTACACCACTTCAATCAATTATCCTTCAAACTATAATAAGCCTATAATATGATGGAGTACTTAAGACAAATCAAACACTTTTAATGAAATGTCAAAAACAATCTCTTTCTACGGATTTTGTATGAAACATGCACTAGTAATTTTTTTTCTGTCGAGTAAAGTACTCATTATCAATAAATTGACAATAAAAATGTAAAAACAGAGTTTTAAACATTAATTCATGAATGAAACTGCAATTACTTTGCTATAACTTAGTTACTAGATAAAAAAACATATTATGTAATTTATTTTAATTACAGAAAACATCTTTATTCTCATCAGAATAACTAAGCTGACTTTATACATTTACAAATAGTAAATATTTTCCATATCAAATGCTATTTTTCAAACTTCAAGAGCATGTAATTTTAAGTGTAAGTTGTATGATTATAAGACCACGTGTTGCAGCAGTTAAGCGTCATTTTCGTGATTACTTGCGTCATTCCACCATGACGATGGCTGACGATGATAGTTAAACTTTTTTCTGATAAAAAAGACGTTAGGCATGCCTCTCAAATTAATTAAGATGCAGTAATAAAACGATGAAACTAATTTATTCGGTCATTTTATATTTTGACATTAGAGGTACCTATTCCGTCTGTCAATTTTTTGTTAAATTTGGCAGGTGGAATAAATAAAAATGACGACCGGTTGGCGCAGCGGGAGTGTAAGCGACTGCTACGCCGAAGGTCGCGGGTTCGATTCCCGCTCAAGTCAAACATTTGTGTGCATGAACATGGATGTTTGTTGTTTGTCTTGGTCTGGGTGTATCTATGAATAATATGTATGTATTTACAAAAAAAAAGTATATATGTATGTTTCTCCATTATCTAGTACCCATAGTACAAGCTCTGCTTAGTTTGGGACTAGATGGTGTTGTGTGAATGTGGTAGAATATAAAAAATTAAAAATATAAAAAATAACCGCCGAATCCACAATTTCTGTAATGGATCTTACTTCAAGATGTTTTGTATCTTATGCAAAAAGTAGCTAGGGAAAACATTGAAATTATTGGCTTACTACTACTATGTATTCTATGTAATTTCTGCATAACTCCTTAAAGCAGACTGGCATAGAATGTATCAGTCATTTAATTAGTTTACACATATTTTGGTTATTTTTTAACAAAATAAATCGTAGTATCTAAATGATATCCATTCAAACGGGTTATTGTAAACTCACCACAATGAAAATTCGCCACATTTAAAAATATTAGTTTACTTGCCACAATGACAAAATAATTCACGACAGGCATAGTAAACTCGTCACAGGTACGTCAAACTTATTTTGAATGTACCGACAGCAAAACGATAGTTCTACATAAGTGTTTAGTAAAAGTAATGTAGTTACAGAAAAAGAAACAGAAGAAAACGATTTAATGTAACAATCAGTTTAATTGTAAGTAAAAAGGCGTTATTATATAGATAGATTAGTTTAATTGGATAAATCATAGATTTAAAAAGGTTTAACTATGTTTTAAAATAGGAATTACTAACGAAAATAACTACAAACTACAAATCACAGCATTTTGTATTACTCAATCAAACTTACAATTACATTGATACATAATATAAAATGTAGAGACGTTTATCTTTAAACACAGTTTAAGTATAAGGTAAAATATATATATATATAAAAAACACAGTATTATTTAACAAGTCCGACATATAAGTTTAACATATCTAACTTTGGCTTAATTACAAATCAGTCAAACTTACAATTACAATGGGACTGAAACCATGCATGAAGTTCGACGGGTACAATGTCTGTTTTGCAAAGGTTTAGCAAATCGTTCTTCTTGACTTGTGTAATTGGTAAGATGGAAGTGTAAGCCTTTGGTAATGTCGATTCCTTATTTTTTATAGTTACAACACTGTTTTTTTGTCTTATTTCTTGTCTTCTTAATATGTTTTGTATCGAGAATTGAGTTATCTTAATATATAAAATCCTTGCGTTACTGACTGACTGACAGACACGCTACAGCCGAAACTATTGGGCGCAGGTAGCTGAAACTTGGAATGTATGTTCCTTGGGGAGCGTAGGGGTGCACTAAGAAGGGGTTTCCCGAAATTCCCACGGGATTGGCCAAAACGGGTAAATTTAAAAAAAGTGCAGGCGTGGCTGCCGTCGTCCTCTAGTCTCCACTATGATCATATCTAAATTTTATGATACCCGGGTTCTATTTCTTATACCTAAGGCACAACCATCGTACTACTTTATTTCCATCCTTTGCCAATAAAAAATTGTATTAGACGCTAACTTCTTGACATCTAGTACTTCGTTGTATTTTATCTCCTGTATTTCGTAGGGTAGTGCATTTTTCTTATGTCTATTAGGCCGAGCTCATTTAACTACATTCTTCCAAATTCATGCAGTAAATAGAAGCTTTTTTACGTTCATATTCAATCGCGGAATGCATCGAGTCAACATCCATCATCGTATGCCCAGATTCAATTTCTTTTGTTCTATAACGTTTAAATGCGATGTTTGAATTATGTAAAGGAAAAAAGCAGCAATATATTGATTCCGATTTTGCCCCGAACATGTTAAAATATAGTCTGAAAAATAGACACTTCTCTAATATTTTGCGGAATTACATCGAGCCACTCCTACAAACAAGTAGCTATTTCTAAACTTCCTCGTTTGCCATTCAGCTTGTTCCACCTCATACAAAAACCTTTATTTGGTAATTTGGCTTCATATATTGCAAAATTATAGACGCATAATTTCCGGGTATAATATAACTCTCCTAACGCCACCGCTTGGTATTTGTAGAACGCTTTGGAGATCAGCAGTCACAGAGAGAAAAGTATGGTTGTGTGTGGCTTTGGCTTTGGCTGAACCAAGACGACACAGCACGGCATGGCATGGCATTGGCATGGCTGGCAGTCGGGTGACCGTTACAGTAATATTAAACACTACTATTTCGTTTGCTATCAGTACTTTTAAAGCTGTGGCAAGTTTTCGTGAGACAGATAAGACTGTGGCGAGTTTACTACAATTTTTACTTGTGGCAAATTTTCATTATGGCGAGTTTACAATAACCCATTCAAACGCTATCATTTAAGGTGTAGGTATGCTTATCTGTCACCTTCGTATTTCAAAGGAAATTCGTCACTTCGTTCTCAAGTTGTTATATTTTGATATTATTTCTTAAGAGCAGGGCTCGGAAACGTTATTTAAAATAACGTTTTTAAAACGTTTTGAACAGTTCTTTGTACGTCATTTTGTTCGAAACGAAAACAAAATGAGAACATTATTTCCGCAGGGTAAAAACCGGTTTATTCCGCAGGACGCAGCCGCGCACGGTGTGCGGCGACAAGCATGAACTTGTTAAATTGGATCGGGTACCGCCTAGCGTAGTATGTTAATTATATTATATTGTGTTGTGACTTGCGTTGCGAGTGATTTGTTAATAAGTGGTGTTTGTTTTTTGCTCACAAAATGGGACGAAAGAGAAAAAAAACAAATTTATTCATATTACATTTACAATTATGAAAGTAACAAATCAAAATGTCAGAAATGCACGGCCGTAAAATATCAACTGAATGAAATTAGTGATATTCGTTGTTTCATATTAATACCTGCTGAACCCAAAAATATGAAAAAACGGTTTTAAAACGTTTATTAATCAAAAACTATTTAAATTGTAATTGTTCTTTAAAAACGTTTTTTATAACGTTCTGTTTGAACGTAAACGAAACAAATCGTTTTTTAGGTATTTAAGACGAAAACGTTTCGAAAAATATACCATTTTCCAAGCCCAAAATCCTTGCGTTACTGACTGATTGACAGACACGCTACAGCCGAAACTATTGGGCGCAGGAAGCTGAAATTTGGCATACATGTTCCTTGGGGACCGTAGGGGTGCACTAAGAAGGGATTTTCCGAAATTCCCACGGGATCGGCCAAAACGGGTAAATTAAAAAAAAATGCAGGCGTAGCTGCTGGCGTCCTCTTGTAAATAATATAAAATAACCAGAGCACACATACCTATTGCCTCGTTCAGCTGCCTCGGTACTCTCTAGTTGAAATCTGTAACAATAAAAAGGATTAAGTATAAGTTTCATAATATTTCATACAACAGATGCAAACGGGTGCATAGAAATAAATATAGGAAAAATCCAAAAAATACAAATGCTTTCTGCAACAACAGCATTTTAAGCACTATGTACCTATGGACACTGTATAGTATTATATTATTTGTGGTATGGAGCACTTTCTTTCGGTATGTTTCTAGGATTATCTTTATCATTTCGGATATGTTCATGTATCATGTTTCTAGGAGGTATACAGTCTATAGCTTTAGGGTAGCTATTGACAGGTATATTAACATAAAACTTGCAGCGCTAATATAAAAAGACAACAAAATGCACTGTAAAAAAAGACTAAACATGGTTTATTTCCTGTTTAAAAGCAATATTCTCCTTACGGTAAAAATCAAGTAATACAATTGTTATTTAGCTGCTGTTAGCTAAATATTATGAAGAAAAATAAGTCAATCAGCGCGCTGATTGTGTTTTAATTGTAAAAAGATTACTTACTATTTTTGCAGACTAGGTAGGTATAGCTTGTTGATTACTCTATAAATATAGTTTGAATGAGCTACCTACGGTACTATACTTGTAGAATAGGCCAGTCGCTTCGTTACTATATTTGAATTTAGAACCTCAGGTGGGTGTTACAATTAAAGTTTAGAAATAAAATAGAAATCGACTAAGCTTCAATGAACAGTTGGTGGGGTCAACGGCCAAATGATGGACTACACGGCCTAGCGTTCCGATTACTATATCGATTCATTTAATATCGAGTACGCGTAAATTATATCGATGCATCGATACACGTAGCACAGGATGGGCGGGGCCACTCGACTACTAGTACTAAGACAAGTTCTAGTATAACCGGCTGCCGTGTTGTAAGTTATAGGAAGAAATATGAAACGAAATTTCATTGCACATTCAATAAATTTATTTCCATGCGAATCTTGCTACGAAAGCGAAATACATTATTGTAGTTACGACTGAAGGAAAATGGAATGAGGAACGAGTTGTATGGTGGTTGCCGGTAATGGTCAACCTGCGGCTATTTATGTGCGAATTAAATTACTTTATGGTGCCACGATATATTTCAAAATGCTTCTAAAGCATGGCACCAAGTTTCTGCTTTCATTCGTTTCATTTAATTGCTTACATTTAGTACCTAATACAAACCTTCCGTATTTGTGAGATAGTACGACGTTTTCGTTTAGGAACCAAGCGTAAGCTCTCAAATCAAACAAAATGTTTAAGATCAAAAGTGATCATTTTGAGATTACGCCAATCACATACTATGATGGCGTTTTGGGGCACTAATGAGGCTAAGTAGCAATGGTGACACTTTATGAACAATATGAACATCACATCAATCAAACTAATTTTATTCATATTCGCTGTAACAGGCTTATGTCCAGCAGTGGATATCATTCGGCAGAGGTCACGATGATCATGACGTAGTTATAAACTATACCCATACAAAAACTTTTGAAAGTAACGTGTGGCTTAAACAATGCTTTTTTCAACGTAAAAATGTCTGCGGTGACGTCGGAACTGTCGGAAGCATGAAGTGTAAAGGAAATACGCGAGAACCTTGCGGTTAGTTGTTCCTCGCCTAATGGATTGCGGGGCTGCCTTGTGGCCACACTTCTTAGAACTTGGCCTATTTAAACTTTTGCATTGCACCTTTTTGTGGCGATAAAAAAGTTCGTTTGAATTAAGAACACTGTTATGCCTGTGGCTATGCTTAGTTGAGCTAAAAAAAAAGCTAGCGTGTGCCTGTGTGTCGGTTAACGAACCAAAAGGTCATAGTGCTTCTCTAATGTAAAAGCTATATTACTGAAAAGTTTCATTAAGAACCGCACAGCAGTTTTTGCGTGAAAGCGTAAAAAACATCCATCTAACCTATAAACGTGTTGTAATAGAAGTATGATGTATATTACGTGTGATAGAGTCCATGTAAGGGCAACTATGGAGCAACATATGTGTGTGGTTCGACCCGCACTTGGCCGGTTTAAATGAAAAAGTAAACCGTTAAAAATAACAATTGTTTATTCTATCGCTGTAATAAACTTAAGTTTACACTGTTTGGGTGTAAAGTATTTTGAAGTGCTTTAGGAAGGCGTGGGTTTTTAACAGACACATTCAGTTAGGCATATTAAAAGTGTGAACAGAATGACTTTGATTATAATTTGGCATATGTCACACTAACACATCGTCTCACCTACGCGTGACAATTAATATATCCGTTTGATCTAAGAGCAATGTTCTTTGTGTCGGTCTCTAATGTTTTACAAACTTCTGCTATTTATACGCAAATTGTTATGATTATCCCGTAACCAACAATGGTGTAACCCATGCTGAAACTTCAGGACAAATAAAGGTTATTTCACAAATATCGTTTGTTCAAAGATGAAAGAAAATATGGAGGCATTTGAACCTCTGCGAATTCGCCATAATGTTCTCGAAAGGCATGTGAAGTTTGCTAACCCGCACTTGGCCAGCGTGGTGGAATATAGCCCAGCTCTTCTTATAAGGAATAGAGGCCTGTGTCCAGCAGTGGTACAGATTATAGGCAAGGCTGATGATGATGGTCCAAATAGATAACTACGCGATGTGATTTTACCGCCTTATTTATTCAATTTATTTAAAATTTATACATTCGGTTTCGTAGTAATAGTTCATTAGCATTTTAAAGAAGTATATATTATGTATTCTCTGCTTTACCAGCCTGGCGATTCATATGAAAATGATTCGTTGATTACATAAGTAACAAGCTTGCTTAGTACTGCGTGTAGTTAGCAATGATTCTGGAAACTTCTATAGTATTCTAGCTCAACCTAACTCTTGAGAGTGCGAAGAATCTGACACTAATAAATATTTTATTGGAAACAAGTAATTAATTTGCAAAATTGACGTGCTTAAGCGTATTGTAACATACGAGGAAGTGAATAAAAATTTTTTTTTTTATAGTCTCACGCATGCATCCCGGGAGGGGTAGGCAGAGGTGTAAATATTACATCAGTAACACCCGGGAATCGAACCCGGGACCTCCGATCAGCAGTCAGATACGCTATCCAATGGACCACGGAGGCAGATAAAAACCTTTCGCTTTGTAAAACTCACTTTCAAAAGTGATAAGAAAATACTACATGTGGTTTCAAAAGCGTATCTATGCCAGACTAGCATCTCGAAAGTTCTATGCTTCACTTAGACAGTTTAGTCATTGAAAACGAGCGTCTGTGCGGAAGCTAACTCTAATACCCACGGCCATTAAATGCCTGAATAGCATCACATGTTTCGATTGACTTTAAGCCTCGCTGTGATCGCCTTGAATCTTGAATAAGGTCGTAAAATCTCGCCGCGACATGAATTATAATGCATACATTTGCTTAACCGTTAATATTGTACGAAAATGGTCACCACCGATGCCAACTGTAGATACACAAATACTTGCCAACTAAATTGTCCAAGTAATCGTTGTTTATTATGTATATGTAAAAGCTTTATTTTATTCCTATTTTGGTGTTTAGTTAGGTTTCGTAATTAGAAGTAAGTTAGGTATTATGTATAAAAATAAATAACTGTGGTTTAAATTGTTGCTTTTGTATTATTTTGTTAGTAACTTATTCCATTTTTAGTGTTTTCCTGCCTACGGCTGGAATATGCCATCTACAGTTAACTGTTTAGACTGTATAATGAACTTATAATGTACGTATCTACCGTGTACCCTTTTTCGGTACCAACTCCTGATAAGCTTTGGTTAAATTACTTGGCATATTCCATCAAACAAATATAGTCATGTATTTGAATTTATTTGGATAAAATTGCCTGTTCAGAGATAGTGGAACTGGTCTTAGGTGTTTATTTTCTGCCTATTTGCCACAATTTCTGCATGATATTACACTTGCATAGATTTGCCTCGGTGGGAGGCCCGCATGGTTGCTTTTGCCTACAGTTCTGTTGTCATGCGTCATCCGTGACGCGTTTAGTTTCTTACATGGCTGTCGAGTGCCAAACGTCAGAAAATGTTGTTAGTTTTGATTTCATAGATAAGCTATAATTATATTGTATGCGATAAGCATACAATTTAATTATAGATGTGCTTGTAAATATTGAATTATAATAATGTTCGGAAAAACAATACCTACCTAATATGCAAAGACGCCAACACTGCACCAAAAATGTTTCTGAAATTGACCATACGTAGGTATATGTCTACTTTTGCGAAAGGAATTTACTCTCCATTACTACTGTTAACATTCCAAAGGCATAAAATAATTTAAAATCAACATTGCCCTTTTTGCAGTTAAACATTTCAATTTATACCATATGCACACAAAGTCACAAACAATGAAGGGTTGATTCTCGATATGACAAGGATCAAATAAAAAAATCAATATCAGACCTGAAAACAGTAAAGAGCTATTATTTAGCAGCGGTAAATCAACAAAGAGCGTACAGTATAGCGAAAATTATGAAGCAAATGGAGCGTAAGTCTGTACTGACAGTCGGTGCCTATAAACGTACTATTTTGATGAGTTTCCAATATGGTTCGATGGCCTAGTCGCAGACCAATAAGGCTGCGCTTGTTATACGTCCAGACTACCTCGATCGCCGCTCACTACTTCTTTTGGCGACTTTTTAGTGAACTGACGTCATCACTGTGAAGAAAGTTTATTTCATTGTCGCAAGGAACTATTCAGTACCTACTAAGACGCAATTCAATGAAACAGCATGCATTTTTTATGCAGACTTTTTATCTTGTTGCCTAGAGGTGAATTAAGGAAGTGACGGAAACAGCAACATAGTGACAAACCAGGAAAACTACGTGCTATATTGTAAACTATATGTTTTTTATCGCGGTGTCTTGTACAACAACTTGGCGCCTAGTTGCATTGTTGCTTGAGAAACGAATGCATTCTGCAGTGCGCATGTATATTGTTTACATAAACACTATATTATGTTGCTGTCAGTACCGACCCTGTTTTCAGTGGCTTACGAGAAATACCAGAATACGAAAGCAAGGATATTTCATAGTATTTATGTTCGAGAAAACTCTAGAATGTTTCACGAACTTGTATGTTGTTAGAATACAAAAGAAATGTTTCATAAACAGAACATTATTTTGAAAATAACATGTAAACACGTGTGAATTATAAATATTGCGGATGACTAAGCATCGTGATGTGGCAGTTTCGATACACCAACTACGTATAAGTAGGCTCCGTAACGATTTATTATTTAAAAAAGTGCTTAGTACGATACCAGCTGTATTTTTCTTCTCTAAATCTGTATAAGAATATTTGAAAGACAAAACAGACCGGTGCAACATACATTGGTATCGATGATTCACATATTCAAAACAACGTCTTGCCTAACAACGCACTAACACAAAGAACACCCAGATTCGTAATGATAACCTACATTTCAAACAGTATGGCACTAGTTTAAGTCCCTGTCCTACAATCATCATCAGCCTTTAACAGTCCACTGCTGGACTAGGCCTCTCCTTTGAAAGGAGGAATTGGCCTACTATACCACGGTGGCCAAACGGGTTGGTATAGAGTTTGTCTCAAGTTTTCCTTCTCTTACAGTGCTGTTCTCTGCATAATATGCTCCCTATGTCGGCTCTTACGACACCCATGGGATGATATGGGGTGGTGATAATCCGTATTCTTAATCCGTCACCACACGGACAAGCTGTCCTACAAACATAGTTCTAAATAGATCCACTTGCTCACTATAAATAGGTAATACCAAAAGTAGTTTTTATTCTGCAGTCACGTGTTATATCCAATTGCATATCAAATTGAATGAAACAATGTTGTTTGTACAAGTAAACATGTTGTCTAAGATTTTTAGAATTTTGCGTGGCATTATTTACAATACTTGAGCACCGAATATGAAACAGGATATAATACAGAGTAGGGTTACTTGTGCGTAAGAAATCATTAATGATTGCTTACTAAACGGTCCTAATTAAATTAATTATTGCTTACTAAAACCTCCTGTCACCTGGCTTTCATAAGAAATGATCTCAAGAACATGAGGGTAGATGCTACGACCGCTCAAGATAGAGCAAAACGGAGAAGGCAGACAAGGAGAGTCGATGCCAGATAATGGGATAAGGCGAAGAAAAAAATAATTCCTTACTAAACGGTGAAGGAAAACATCATGAGGAAACACGCATGAGTGAGAGTAGGTACGCCAAAATATTCTCGAAAGTCATGTGAATTTGCTGGAATTTGCTAACCCTCTGTGTGGTCGACTATGGCCTAACACTTCTCATAATAAGAAGACTTATTCCCACCACTTAAAAAAAAAGATATATTTTGTACACTAGACTTGGCTCGCGGCTCCGCCTCCGTGAATTATCCATATACAGATACACCTAAAACTTCTTCAGGAGTCACACTATCTGTTGTTGAAAACCGTACAAAATCCGTTCGGTATTTTTTGAGTTAATCCCGTTCAGGACAAAAAGGGCACTTCATTTTATAAAGCATATAATATAGATAGAGTTACTTATGCCATATTGTGTACAATGTGTGGCGTGGTAAGGACGCAATACGTGAGGGCGTCTGGCGAGCGCGATATCGCTGAATTAGTCAACTCTGACCATGTGTAACCAGTGTAACGCAGTCGAGTTACCAACTCAAATAAACATAATGCCTCGGAAATATTCCTCACAGATGACCAATGACTCAGCTATTGAATTTGTAGTTCAAGTTTCAACTAACTTCTCTCTCTCTCTGTTCTATGCCGGTCAGATCATAGCGTAAATTGTCATGTCTGTACTGTAGCTACCCGATCATGTCTCGAACGAGATGCAAAGTCTACCTACGCTTTAATACAAATTAAAAAGGGAAGGCCCAGAACTCTTTAAATTGCGCTTTTTTATCAGGTATGAAACTGTTAAACGTCATAAAATCCTCTCACATTTCAAATCCTTCCCCATAACCCATAGAATAAATAAGTAAGTACCTATGTACCTACTTTTAAATTCAGGTATGTTTTACTACTAACGAAAAAATAATATTCATTCATTATAATCTCTGCCGCCTAAATTATAATAATATGACAACAGGCTCAGGAGGTTACCCGTCACTTAAAACTCATTGTGTAACACCGGGAGCACAAAACACTGGCCTTGGAATACGTACTCTTTTGAAGCCCACAATACCAAGCCGAGGCCCTTGCCGACCTTGAAAATAAACCTTTGTCGCAAGTAAATCGATGTTTTACTCTAGCTGCTATTATACGCAAACAATAGAGAACGAAATTAGGTACACCTACTTTATTTTACTTTGATTGTTACATTATTTTCAATTTCTTTTTGGTGTAAATTGTTGTTGAAATGTGTGGCAGTTTATTGGCCGTGAGTTTCCTCTTTATGTGTAGCATTTACAATAAATATTGCAGTAATAAATAGGGAAATATAAAACTATCCTACCATTTACCTGTTGCTGTTGACATTAGTAATTAAATGATTGCGAAATAGGTCCATATTAGTCATATTATTGTGAACTTCACCAACTAAACCTTAGTAGTGTAATGCTAACAGCAAGTTCCGTAACACAATCACATCGTTTGGTGCTAAAACGGGCATTTCGGTACCCAGTATTCTAAGAACGCCTACAGATTAAAAATGTTCAGAGGGCCAATAATTATATTATAAATATATAATTATTATATGCACTGGTATGCACCGAAAAAGCGCTTTCTCAATTTAACTATGTATGGCTAATATTCTGTCAAATCTAGTAAGACCAGTACACGATCTGGCTCCGAGTTGAAAATCTTGGATGTAACCGGGATAACGCTAGGACAACGAGGATGAAGTAAGAAATGGGCGTAAGTTTAGTTAGCTGTCGCATATCGTTCTGATATGCACGCTGGTACCTACTGATTAACTGCCCAGGTAATCAAACTGTAAGACGATTAAAAGTGTGTATTTAGCAGGCAGCCTTCAGCATGTTTGTACTACTAATCACCCGTTGCAAGCAACAAGTACCTACACAAATTGGCATCAAATGACTGTTACGTAATCCAGATCGTTACAAATCTTCATGACTGTTACAATAAACAGCAAATCTAATAAAATAGATTAAGATACTTAAGAACAACATACACAGTAAGATTTAGTTTGTTCCTCCAAAACACATTTTCGCCGCTGTTCGTACAAAGGAGCTCATGTTCAGGTTACATGACGTTTGACGGCCATGACACATGAAAACAGTGCTGTCAACGTCTCTTTACAAGAGATAAAGTACATTAGGTCTGAGTTATAAAATAAACAAAATATTTTAGGAAAATAACTGAATGCATTTTTTATTCTTTACTTTATTGTGGCTCTATTGTTATTCTTAACTTGATTTACCCTATTCTGGCTGCACTGCTTTGAATGCAACACTTAGAGTTAAACACTTTGGTTCTGAAACAGTACCTAGGTATATTGTTAATTTTATTTTTGTGCAATAGTAAAAAGTATAGTGTGGAGAAAACCAGAATGACGCTGTTTTGAATTATATTTTTGGGAACCCTATATGGAATCGTGCTAAGACACAAACTTAAAAATATTTACTGACGGAAATTCTCTCAAAGGTACATGCCGAGCCTTTGATATTTGATCCTCAATTTAAAGATGCTATCTATATGAGAGTCCTTTTACAATAATAATTTGCGATTCATTTGCCTCATATACCTACCTATAAAATATTAAAGTAGGTAATATGATAACGTAGTATTTCTACATGATCACATTACATCGTCTGCCAGGTGGCCCGTCCGACATATTATTATCTAAATAAATGCAAACAACGTAAAGTCGTTGTTTTTCGTATTTCTACGTTTTCTTGTTCAAACCCTGTTTTCACGGTCCTATGTAGCTAGACACAACACCCAACTACCCAAACTCGTAAAGACTGTGCCTCGTAAAGCCTGACCCTTTTTACACTGTGACAGCTTACGTAATCCATGACGTAATTGATATAATTAAAGCCACAATTGTTCAAACAAATATGTACATAAATAATATTAGCATAATGTCAACACAACGGATTGACCAACTGCTTTAATAACGTTAGTTTAGATAAGCGAGTTATGTTTCATAAATAGGCAGGCATTAGTTGCAATTCTTACAGCTATTGTGAATTTTCTTGACGATAATCACAAATATTTGCTACTTTATCAATGCAGACGTTTACACGACCTAGATGCGGAGGCCTTGTGCTTAATACGCTTGCAAGATGTGAAGCAAAGGTATGAAAAAACATTGAGCCAGGTGGTTGACAGCATCTGTGTTGACTCTACTCCACACCACACTAATGTGTACCAAAGAAACCTGTTCGCGGAGACCGCCAGTCGCAAGCCAGACATCATCTCAACAGAAACATGGAATATACAAACTCATTAGCTTTAATTTACGATAACGATGAATATTCGATAAAATCTTAGAGGTCAAGACGATTTAACGACATTTAAAATAGATTTAAGTAAACACCTGAGGAACAGGAAATATCCATTGGATATTAGTAGTTCGTATGATGATGTGTCGCACACACAAAAAATCGAAACGATAATGTTGGAGTTATCGACGTTGTGACGTCCGAAGGAAGTGAGAAAATATCTACATTGATCGTTATGTAATATTTAATGCAGTAAACTAGAAAAGTAATAGAAAGTAGCCATTTATATCCACTCGATAAATAACTTCTAGAACCTTCTAAATGAATTGCATACAGCTACAAAAGCGAATCTTAGAATGTAGTCGCCCGCGCCGCGTTGATCTTTTTCAATAACTGATAACCGCTGACAGGTAAGTCGGCGTGTTCTGAGAATTATTAATCATTATTCCGATAGCTATTCGTCTCGATTGACATCATAGTTTGCTGGTTCAATATGCACGGTGTAAATTTACCTTGTATGCAACACATCGATGGTAAATATTTGGAACACATGCGTGATTTCGTGTGTGTAAGCCACAACGGTCCATGTAAACCGACGAAATTTAGGCGTAAAGGATCAACTTACTAAAACAATGCCGTTATTGCACATGCGGTAAATGTGATTAATTACACGTGAAATGGTACGTAAATTCACCGAAACTGTAACAGACGTAATGAAAATTCTAGAAATTCCAGAGTGGATTAGTTTTTATATAATAAATTAATGCAAAAGTTTCCAGGTTTTCTTTTTTTGCAAATCTGTGATCAAGTTTTTTGCTACAATCACGGCAATGTGCCAAGAAAACCTATAATATTGTTATGTACGTAGCTACGTGTAAGGAGCTTACAGATTGCAATCTACTAGGATCTTGGAAAACTTCATTTTTCCTTTTGCCTTTAACTTACCTACTTCAAGTAATTTCCTATCCTTTAGCTCTCTGATTCGGAGACTAATATTGATTTAACTTGGCAAGTACACTAGTTTCCGGAAAGATCTTGACATTTTTGTAAAAAGATCTTACCCTGTTAAAGTTAAAAACCCATTTCTCTTTACGCACACAGTAGGAGATTTTGTCCTATCATAATTTTTTGGCCTGGTAACTATGAAATTCACCAGAAATGTTTGTGCTGAACATTGACGTTTGAAACCGACGCATTAAACGCCTAGGACTCTGCCCACCCAAGATCGTGACTCAGATGTAAACAAAGAAATTCTTGTGGCACTAGCTACCTACCAACTGTTAGAGCCATTCTGACACGAATGGGTTGCAATTCAATCCCTCACGATTTCCTGTGTTTGTATGTGCGAGTCGTTTCGCGGTATTAATTTATATCGTATCGGTTTATAATTATCATAAATGGGTTACAGACATTTCGAGCATGTTATTAGGAGTTATTTTACACCTTCTATTTCATAAAGCTATTTATGGAGACCTTGTAGCGCTTTTTAGGCATGATTATGGGTACTGCAATTTGGCTCATTAATCAAATTTTAGTTTGAATTCAATAATTTGTAGACTGGTGTTGCTTGGACAACAAGCTTCTTCGCTCTTATTTTTAGATATAGACGCTTATAGTAGGTACTTTTGTTAATAAGTTAAGCTTGCTTTTCCCTTTAAGGAGTCAGTTTAGTGTATATTAGATAGTTGTTTTGCCAGTTTAGAAAGACGTTTAGTAAGACGCGCCAATATTATTGTTAACTGCGTAGTTTCACAATCTAATATACAATCTAATAGTAATTGAAAGTATCTGTTAATATTAATGCTGAATGACTAAGTAAGGGCGAGCCGTAAATCGAACGTTAACATGAATAGGCCTTCGTAACCAAATAAGATTTGTTTTTTTATTTTATTAAAAACGTTTATAGGAGAAGTACCTACCTACAGTGCAGTGCAAATAAAAGGTCAAACTCTAATAGGCCAATACAATTAATAAATCAAGCTATTCGGTGCATAGCAACGAACAGCTCAGCAGATTAGTCTTTGGACAACGTATAAATGCATCGACATTTATTTATTCAGGTTAGTAAGCAAATCTTTAAAACCAATTGTCGCGTAACTCAAACCAATATCAATATCAAATCATAATTAGCTCTAATTTTACCATTTATAATTTATTATTAATGTAATATTTTTTTAAAATTTTTCAATATATTATTATATTAACCGTAAAAAGTTCGTATAATTTAAACATCCAACCAGAAAGATAGTTTCGCTGAAACCAGGCGCAAACACATATTTTTTCACTAGCTTTAGGAAAGTACAATCTTTGCGGAAACTTAAATAGATATCCAAATAGCCGTAAAACAATCAGCTAAGTAGCAATTAGTATTGGCAGTTGCAATAAACAAGTGTATATTTTTAGTATCATTTAGAATTTAAATTATTTAAAATTATTAGGAAGTTTATAATTAACTAAAGGATGCCGGTAGCTAAGCACGCACATTTAAAGATAACAGATAAAAATAGTTTTTATTAATTTAACTGTTTCTTTCTTATTCTGTGGGAATTTCGGCACATTCCTTCTTAGTGTACCCCAAGGAACATACTTGTCAAATTTCATCTTCTTGCGTCCAAAAGTTTTGGCTGTGCGTTGACTTTCATTCAGTTGGTAACTGAAGTATTTTATAATTATATAAACCTATACAGATTTACTCTTGAACGACGACCATTCAGGTCTTTAGAATATTTCCAAGAAACAGATTTTCCTGTAAGGAATATTTCTTTGCATGAAACCGCAGAAAAATTCATAAGTTTTTATTTATAGATCTGTCTTTATACAATGACGTGACATTGAATGACTTTGGGAGAGAAGTACACTCTGAGAAAAACAATGTTATCGAAAATTATTATCAGACAGACGGATCTTTCAGAGGAAATGTTTGAAAACATAATTTATACGCAGTGTGCGGGTTTCAATCACAGCCGTATGTATGGTGTTTCCGTCACAATATGTAGTACGTACAATGAAACAGTATAAATGCCGTGGCATAATAAAGCGTGCCCCATGAAGCGACATTGTACACTATAGAATAATCACGGCTAAACATAAAGCAACGGGACATTGACCCATTTCTTACCTATAGGTTAAATCACGGGTCACAGTTTTATGTGTTGCGAGAACATACAATTTGTTACATTTTCTCGATTTTATTAGATAATGTTGCTATTCTGGGACGCCATAATACGTATAACACGTTTTTAGTTAGGCACAGTTTTTAGGCTACAATCTGGTTTTCTAACCTACAAAGAAGTTTGGATACTAATTATACTTCTTCACGATATTTTTTGTTTATGGTTTCCGCTGTAGGTGTTGTTATGACTGCCGAGCATAGGTATATCAACCAAATATGTACAGGTTTATAGTTTTGTTCTCAATAAATAAAATAAAATAATTTATTAATTTCTCAACAATATGACTCAGATGCGTAATAAGGATGCTGAAGTTTCAAAAACATTGGATAGGGAATATCATCCCATCATCCGCTTAAATTAAAAAAAATAACAATCTTTTCTTTGGCAATATGACTTTATTATAAGGCTACCTATTAATATCTCGCGTAGGGTATAACTATTAATTTAAGATTAATTTAATCAATTTTTAAAACAAGCGCCGTTAAAGATTTGGGAAATTTAAATATGGGAGGATATTATTTAAGCCTTAGAAGTCCATAAGTTAGGTACTGCATATTATTTTTTTATTTCAAATATCGAAGTCAGCGATGTGACGGCTCGTAAAGATGGCGACGTGTTTGCATTCGCGCCTTTATTGCGTCCCGTCCGATCAGAACAACGTATTTAATAGACATGTAATTTGTTGCTATGCTATTAAACTAAACCACGATCTAAACTGACGGCCAATAGGCTAACTCTTTTGACGAATAGATGTCGTCGATACATAACCAATTCCAGACGCAAATGTACAAAAAAGGCGATTTATTAATAACCATTACTTGATAAGACTGCAACTTATTGATGTATTTTTGTAACTGCTCTAGGAGTAAATAAATAATGCTAATAAATTACAAAGCACTATAAAAACCTACACAGTAAGCTCTTTCATGAATAATATTAAGCTAAACTTTGCACTCAAAGTAACCTCAATTTAACACTGGGCCCTGGAAAAATTGTCCTTATGCATGTTAACACTAGAAAGACGGGAGCAGTCATTTGACCGGATTTTCAATTTGCGAGTTGGATTATTCCAAAACTGTTTGACCAAACTTAAAGATATTTTGTGACTTTTATTATTATGAATAGACTCTTAAGAAAAAATAAACAAAACATTCGTAGTTACTTTATTTACCGTTTAAAATATTGATATACCGACAAAGACGGCGACAGTCATTTGACTGCTATAATCTAAAATATGTTTATTTGTAATTTGAGGGTACTTTTGTAAACATTTGAAGTGCTTACTTTTACTTGTTAGTTGCTAGATGAACTTAGTTCATATTGAACGTATTATTTTGAATAAATAAATCGTGTTATAATGTCTCAATGACTCCGAAACGATAAAATACTTGGCTTATTACAAATCCTACCAGAAGATCAATCGGAATGTGAATCTGAAAGTGCTGAACTTAACAGTGACAGTGATGATGATTCTGAGTTACGCGCTATTAGTTCAAGCTCGGATAGTGCCGACTCTGACCCAGAAGATCAGCTACTCCTAGCAAATTTACTTCAAATTAGCATTGTCAATCGTGGTCGTGGTCGGGGTCGTGGTAGAGGTAGGAGTCACCGCTTGCTTTCCAGCACTAATCACGAGCAGGATTATAACTATACGGCCATAGACGGGACAGCATGGGTACCTCAGACGGATACAACTCGACCTGGTTGCCGAGCTCGACAGAATATTATGACTGAGCAGACAGGGCCTACATCGTTCGCAAAAAGGAATTTCAAAGGAAGTGTAATTGATGCATGGAGGCTGATTATTGACGAATTAATTTTGAGACACATTCAAAAATGCACACAAGAAGAAGCTAGGAGGCAACTAGGACATACTAATTGGACACTAACTTTAGAAGAATCTAGCAGGAATCAATTCTTATATTTTATATAAGAAATTGACAGGAGTAAACATAAAACGCAGGAAATACATTTTGAATTTAGCGAATGCACTAAGTAGACATATGGATATTGATGCAGAACCTCCCAGTGTTGAACCCTTGCGTGTTGAAGCTACGCCTTCTACTTCTCAACCTTCCTTGCTTATCATCCAGGAGAATCGAAAAAGACGAGAGTGTAATATTAGCAAATGTAAAAATAAAACTAATAAAGTATGTGATGGTTGTAATAAGCCAGTTTGTGGTTCCTGTAATGTAAATAAAACTTTCAAATGTAAAAACTGCTGCTAAATATGATACGATAAACATTAGATTACTATGATAAGTCTTTTGTAACGTATTTTTTAAATAAATAAATAATTATCTGAAAATTAACGCAAGCAGTCATTTGACCGGTCGCCGTCTTTGTAGGTAGCAACGTTTTGCCGTCTTTCTAGTGTTAAGCAATCTCCTCACACGTTTAAACGGAAAACAATCATGTAAATCGACATTAAAATTCGAACCACAGCAAATCGATTGCAGTAGGTACCAACAATCTTGCTAAGAACAATGAAAAATTGCACTCTTGAAAAATATCATGTTATTGGCGTATTAAGACTTATAATGTTGTTTTAAATTAGTATTTAGTGTATTGCGTGTTAGGATAATCGTTCCAATAGTATTCTATCTATATTTATTTAACAATATTCAACAACTGTCAATTAAGTACTTGTAAAGAAAATGAGCGAAAAAATATTAACAAAAACTGGATAGGTATATTCCTACTAATCGTTTGGCAACAGTCCCAGAAAAATATTTTTTTGCATATTGAAGTGCAAATGAAAACAAATTTTTCATCACTCGCAGACACTAGTTATCATTTTCTTCTAATTAGTTGTTGGTAAACTCAACACGATGTAGCCAATAGGTACTAAGAAACAAAAATGTATACCTATACTTCCTATATTATGAGTTAATACAAAAAAATACAAATGTGTCGAAAGAAAGTAATGTAGGTAACAATAGAAATGTCATGTTAAAAATATTTTCGACCTATAGAAAATTTGTTTAGTCATCACGGTTCTAATCATTTTGGGGGAACTATCTATAATAGAGGTCGGTTTGTTGGTCGTTTGTTGGTTACGGTATACTTCCCTCATACTCCTTGCTGACATTCAGCTTTAATTTTTACAGTGATAAAATAACAGCGAACAATATAGTCTTTTTCACTAGCTAAGACGGTAAAATTACTATATTTTCGTGCATCATAAGTTATAATTTAACTCAATTTGCTTCTAAGTTAAAAATGGTAAGTATTCTTCAAGTAAGTAAATAGTTAACTTGTAGGTAAATGCAACGGGTATTATTTGTAATAATACATTTAAAATCTTCGTTGTCGTAATAAGAAAATTCAAGAGAAGATGTGTAGAAAATAAAATAAGTTCAACACAGCCTCTCTTGTTGGGAGAATTAGGAAGCGTATAGATTCGCCATTTCCTTATTACAAGGCCGGCAATACGTTAATCGTTTTGTCTGGTGTTGCCAACTTTATATCTCACCGTCCATCGTAGCACCATGTATTTTTTCCATCTTTATAGGAGATTTTTCATTATCTTTTTAGGGTTCCGTAGTCCACAAGGAACCCTTATAGTTTCGTCATGTCCGTCCGTCTGTCCGTCCGCAGCCTAGCTCAAAGCCTGGTGCTAGAAAGCTGATATTTGACATGAATATAGACATAAGATATTGCAACAAAACTGTAGAATAAAATTTAGGAATATATGTTTTTAAGGGTATCTCCCCTACATATATAGTGAGGTTGAATTTTTTTTGGTTGAGTACTCCATCATGTGGATATCCCACGTGATGGAGTACTCAACCAAAAAAAAATTGGATAGGTTTTAAAAAAATATTATTAGTTTGCTCAAATAATTTTTCGATCAAGTGATTGGTTTGTCAAATATCAAGCATTGAAGTGAAAAAAATTGTAAGACTCAAGTGCCCCCCCCCCCCCCCCTTCTGCCGGCTAAACTATTAATTTGGAAGAGGTGAAAAAAATCGCAAATATAGTACATATAACGAATTTAAAAGGAAAACTATCACGGCTAAGTAGATATCACTAGTTTACGAGTAATCGTTGGTTAACTTATAAATACCTATTTCTGTGAGTTTACATTGGGCGCGCTGGCTTAATCTTAGATATACGTACTTTGGTATGTAATGTACTACGGTACTACGTATGTATAGTAGTAGTATATCTTGGAAACCACATTTTATGTTTACAATACATAACTGGATATACCTAGTATTTTTCTAAACAAAACTTAGGTTCTTATAATAGTGTTATTACAATTATTTTTTTAGCAAAATAAACAGACGGATTTGTTGTACATTAATACCCTTTGCAGCAAGTCATTATGGGCAACTGCGGAACCCTACATTGCGCGTGGCCCGACACGCACTTGGCCGGTTTTTTTTTTAATTCAATCAATACAGTACAAGTCCATTTTTAACGATAATTCATATTCCTATACAAGCTCACATTATAGTTTCTCAGCATTTGAGTATTTTACTTTCGCCAAATTTAGTCAAATTGCAGTTTTAAAACATGACAACATTTACAAACAGCGTATTCCCGAGTGGTTTTAATAATAACATTTTAATTCCTCCTCCTTTTCGGACTGTTTACTCTCATACTTGGCAGTAATATTAATACTAAATTTGGAAAAGCTAAAATGTAGAGTCACCGTGGTAAAAATAACATCGGCCTGTAATTGTCGTAGCCTCGGTGGCTACAACATAGGCTACGGTGAATATCATAAATTGACCGTCAGTGTTATATTTACTATGTATAATCTTCGATGCTTTTGTTGCCCATATTATTGATTACTTATAAGCATTAGGCGGTTTAGACAATATTATATTTATTACATTGTGTGTACGTTTTTAAAGAGCATATAGCTTAAGCAGATGAGTACCTTCGAGAAAATCAAGTCAAAGTAAGACCATACACACTTAAAAAAAGCGAGATGGGGCCGGTGCTTCCCTCCTGACTACTCGGGCGATATTCTCTTTTAAAGTCCAGTCAGCCAGAAACAAAGTGTATTTCAAGTAGTGAGGATTAGGTTATCGTATGACTATTTTGGGCAGTTTACTGTAGGTATCGATTACCACACCTGACAACAGAAGTCGACTGTTATACAAACGAACGGATGTGACGTTTTTGAGTGATTGCTTGTCAAAGGACGTGACTGAGGTCAGGTCGTGTCCCCACTATTACTATTGGACGTCGTGTATTATGTAAAAAAAGTGCGATAAGTAAAACGCACGTAGACATCGTACGGTCCATGCTGTGATCACGGTGCATTCACCATAATTATTGTGATTGATGTAGCTGAAGATGTTGCCACAATTTTACGAAATAGTTACTGACAAACAAAAACAATTATTTTTTAAAGAGGAATAACGTCTGCTTCATAAAATTGATTGTCTGTCAATACCTATTTACCTAATTAATTTCGTTGCAGAATATCTTACACGGTACCTATAGATATTAAGCACCACAATCATTTACAGAGAAGTGGAACTAGTCATAAATTAAATAGGTAATTGAAAACTTTATCGTATTACATTTTACACAACGGGCCTTTTTTGTAAGTGAGGCCCCATTGCACTTTTGAAAACAATATTTATTTTCATTAATGATGCAGAAAACGTGCTTCAGAACACACGTAACCGCAGTAATAACTACATTTAGGCAGGCAGCTGTCTCTGGTAACATTCATCACCTGGGTTCAGTGACATCGATGAATCTCCATAAGTTCTCCAGTTGAACGTCCTACATTTCGGGTCCACAACTTCTACTTGAACTTATTTATCGCGTCATAACCGCTGTAAATATCGACTTAAACGTCGCCTTTTATAGGTTTCGTTTTGTATAAAGTTACTATATTTCTAAAGTAAATACGGGTTCTATGGGCATTCAATTGGATTGGATTTAACTCCCACACGAAGTCTTTGATTGCTGACTACTTACTGGTTTGGAAAGCAGTTGATCTTGATTAAGGCAATTTGAATCGTTTTGGTGATCTTTGATGCTTCGTTGATTCTTGATGTTGATGTATCGTGATGGTAATTGACTACCTTATTAGCTTTATGGTTTAGGATTGCGTTTGCTATTGCAATGAATATTATAATTATCATCGAACAAAGTATCAAATAGAAAACCTCCCTGAACTAAAACATAGGAATAGGAATGTGGTTCATACTTTTGTTTTGTTTTGGGACTAGACCCACCTTCATTCCCAATACCGTATTACCTGCTTGGCCAGGCTAGTGCAGACTATTGACGAAGACAAGCCTTTACAGTCCTGCAGACTCGGGTAAGCAGAGCAGCGATAGCCGAGTGGAAAGATCGTCGGACTGCTACGCCGAGGCTCTCGGGTTCGAATCCACAGCGCACACCAATGACTTTTCGAAGTTATGTGCGTTTTAAATTGTTAATTATCGCTTGCTTAACGGTGAAGGAAAACATCGTGAGGAAACCTGCATGTCTGAGAGTTCTCCATAAGGTTCTCGAAAGACATGTGAAGTCTGCCAACCTGCACTTGGCCAGCCACTGTGGCCTTACCCTTCTCATAGTGAAAAGTCGCTCGTGCCCAGCAATGGGACAGTTTATATACAGGGCCGATGATGAGATGATGAGACTCGGGTAAGCTAAACTGTCATGGAACCCGAGAGGAATTGAATCAGAAGTGACTATTTTTTATTTTCTCTTTTAGGGTTACTGGCTTAATTACCTCCTAGGGATGCACGATCATGTAAGTTCTTCGAAAAATAAATACTTGGTAATTACTTGCAAGTTACATCATACAAAACATTATTATCTTCACCGTGTGTAAGAAAAAGCACTTATTAAAAGAAATCAGCATAAAGTTTTATACAAATTACGTTTTGACGTTCCTCTAATTACCACGGGCGCGGTAGACTGTCGATCGCGGTGGGTGGGATGTTGCATGGGCCGAGCATTTATTTTATATATGTGTGGCGTGGGTTTGCACTTGTATCAAAGGAAACATTCTAAGAAATGATATCCTTATATTATAATAAAAATCCATATTTGTTCGAATTTATTTTGCATCGAGCTTCATCTATAAACTGTTGCCGCGTTATTGTCTATAAACTAAATGATTACGTCACAAGTCAGTAGCGCTGTCTTACTCTTATTATAAATATTAAAATGGCGCCGACTTCCTATTTATTTCAAGGATTTTTTGAGAATTTCATTGTCACTAATAATTATTGTGTCACAACACCATATTATCTGCAGTTCCATTGCAAAACTCCGAATGAATAATCATGTTCTTGTTTAAGAAAATAAACGCGTTCTAAAATACACTACTTTATTCCACATTCTTACAGACAAGAAAAACTGTTTCATCGTTAATGTAAACACAGTTATATACGATAATGCGTGTTGAAATCTTAAAAATATAAATAATCTGACAACGAAGTTATTGACCGATATATTAAACGCACAATAGAGTTGTGTTTGCTTATGTTGGTACACATTGCTGGTAGGAGTACCAACATATACCTAAAAGTAACCAAGGACAAATACGTTCGGTAGTCGTCGCGTGTCGCGTGTAAATCAAAAGGCGCCAAAAGCCACTCGCTAATTTGGTGTCTCGGTACTCGAAGCATATATCTTCTACAGTCATGCTTAGAATTTGTAAATCTACATACATAATTCTCAATGATTTATAACTAACGTCAGGTCCGGCACGCCTCCAGTACCTCCGGTGTAGGTCCTTTGCTTTAAAAACGGATTTCTAGTCTATGATTCTAATCATAGAATAGATGGATGTTGATTGTGTTTTTTTCTGTGCGATGAACGATGTATAAAGATTTATGAATGCTAAATTGATATACAATGTTGGTCTGTATTGTGTTTCAATTTGGCGCCTCCGCCTCTCAGATACGTCTATCAACGAGCCGTATTATTTGAACACGACTGTTGAAACTTTTAGTATATTTAGACCACGTATCTTATTACGCTAATATTGCGGAATAAAAACAAAAATACATATAATTTATTACGGACTGAAAGGGTTCATTGGTTTATCTTAAACTCTAGGACGAAAGTTTTTAGGCCTCTATGTGCTTATGTGTTACACGTAGTACAATTACATAGACAATTACATTTTTATTTAATTTTAAAATAAAAGTATTGTGAGTATAAAAAAACATAAGTTACACATCGCCAAACTATCTAATGTCTGTAGGAATATTTTCAAACATACAGACTCTGATAAAAAAAACGGTCATGTAGGCGTGACTAGAGCCATATTAGCAATCGGTGTTATTTGTATTTGTTCTGATAAAACAAAAGATAAAGGCTGATATCTGTTGCGATAGCAGACGCGGCCAGGTAGCGAGATAGTGGTGAACTATACACACCTACCTACTGTGAATAATGTATAGACACGTGAAACTTTCGAAAACTGATAGGTACTTGTTGCTAAAGCTTTTGACTACCGACAGTTGTATTGATAAAGCAAAAGAATTACGAGTTTTGAAAATAACGTAGGTAAGTTTATCAAGCTATGGAAAGGTTTGATAAGTAGGTTGTTCAAATAATACTGATTATCTTTTGTCAACAATGTACAGATTATTATCCAGAAAGACAAAGGGCAAGCAAGGAGTCCCACAGATTAGCACACATGCTGGAAATGTAGCAGCTGATGTGTTTAGATGGAATATTCGCCGTATAAGTAAGGAAGACGCGGACTTCACAAATCCAATATTTTTGTAGCCTAAAAGCGTACTTTTAATGCATTAGCACAAAATGATTGAACCAGAAATAGCCAATGATCGCATCGTCCTTTAAGGCATGATAATTAATATTGCCACCTTAGCTGTCCTTGAACGAATGAAGATCTACGCTACTTGCGTAGTGCGTCATCGACTAAAATAAATCAATTGGACGTACGCTGGTTAGATTTATTGCTAGGCATTAACACTTTAAGAGCCTTGCTGTGAGATCAGGCATTTACGATGATCGTTACCCTGACTTATATTCCCTTTACGTCAAGTACTTGACACGGGCCCACCCTGGTATGTGGTTACCGTTAGCTTTAGGTATTGCTTTTAAGGTCCTTTACTTTGTAAGACTGCTGATTGCGGTAAGGTTACCAACTCGCTTTTGTGTATCACAACCTATTGTTTAAAAGCCTATGAACTTTGCCAAAACACCGACTAAGGCAATTTTCAATTGTTAAATGAAGATGGAATTGGTAGCTTCATTGTATTTACGCGTTCGAAGTCATCAGAAAGGAAATTGCTAATACAAGAAAATTGTATTTTCCATCAAATGTCATACGTTAAATTTCAAGTAATGATTTCTCCTTTTATTACAATTTGCTTGCTGTACGTTTATAAGCGGAGCTAAATTCGGAGAACGGAAAACGGCGCGACAGGAAGCGAGTATGAATTGGTTTTAGATTGGTTTATTGGTCTCGTTTATGTGGTGCTTAGACCGAACGACTGCGGCGTACTAAAATAGGTATATATTCGACAGATTTCTTTGCAATTTTCTGATTTGAGACCGATTGATAGGCCGTTAACAAGAGTCAGACACGATCAACAAATGTTCTACATCACCAGAATGACATGAAATGACGCAAAATTCCAAAACTGTTAGTAGGTATTATCACTGGCAGGCAATAGACTAGTACCTGAATTATAACTGCTAATTCGTTGTTTAAACATAATTATATGTATATTCAAGAAAAACCTTAGTGGCGTAAGCATGTAACAATATACATTATGTATACCTACCTATCTAAAATTCATAGCTTCATGTGTCGAAGATTGTATGACTATGACAACGATTAATATTTTTAGCCGCGCTACATGGTTTTATATTGTCCGTTTATTAACATTTGTTATGTGGTTACCCAATGCTATCACAGAACAAAACATACGTAGGTAGTAATAAATGTTAGAATCTCTATGTACACAGAATGCCGTTTGCGAAGGCGCCTTGTTCACTAGTATTCACCATCGGGCGTGTTGAAGTCATGCCTTGAGTTACATAACAGCTTACTATACATTGTTATATGTATGTATTAGTTCCTACTTTATTGATATTATTCTAAGACACATTGCTATTATTGCGAGGTCCTCATCTTTTGAAATACTGTGTCCTTTGGTACTTTATCTCGACATTGTATAAACCAGTCGCTCTTCGCCGACAATACGCTTGGATCCTTCAAACTACGCCAGCGGATATCAACAATAGCCATAGTGATTAAAAACGAAGGTTTAGAATTATGAAGGTAGGTAGGGAATACATGCATACTATAGTAGAGAAAAGCTGCGGGTGAAAGCTAGTGGTAGTTACATAGGTGTAGTAGTATTTTATATTAATTAGAGTACACCTTTGCAGCAACTAATAACTGTCATCTCACGGGATTATATTTATAGGTTTTGTAAATTGTTGTCTGGATGTGGCACCCGGAAGATCACAGCAGGCTTCAGCTACAGAATAAGGAGCTGAAACATGTCTGACAAAGTAGAGTATCTATCTTTGTCTCCCTTTTTGGAGATGTAGAGGCGGGCATTTATAGAAATGTTTAGATATAGTTTGATTTATTAACTACCTACAACATTTAATGACTGATCGATTTAGGTTACATTGAGACGCTTTTTTTGAAGAGCTTTTAGGATATAATCAAAATTATTTTAGCATGCTATATGTAATATTGTTACACTACATAATACATAGGTACAATGTAATTTCGTGGGCGTAAGTTTGACTTTCATGGTATTTTGTGACCTAGATTATTAATTGTTGAACTTTTGACTTTAACGGGGCCTGGCGCCTGTTGGAAAGATCAGAAAATATAGGCAAAATATTAACATTGTACAAAGGGCATTTGTCGTGGTAATATAAATTATTTACATTAAAATAATTACTTTTCATTAACTTTTTTGACATGATAAATCTTACTGTTTAAGTTTATTCTTCAACGGACTCAAAAGGATAACTGAACTCGGAATAACTAATAAGTAGAAATAGTACCTTGCGACAATCCAACTGATTAGATTATAAAATTGTTGTAATAATCCTGATAGTGACATTATCAGTTTTGACAGAAGAGGTAATAAGTAAATAACTCAAATATTATAATATTATTATTAGGTTTCAGTAGATCCCTTCACAAACATTAAGGTTAGCTAGAAGACGAAACAAATGGCTAGACTATACGTCTTTCTACAGAGAGAAAGTTAGTTTAAAGATGCTTATCAGTCATTTAGACATTTATTTTGTTTATGGATGCAGTCTGGTTTGGCTGTTCGGACAATGGACAGATTATAATAATGGTCGACATTAAAAAGTGACCTCTGTGAAATTAGGGTCACGGATATTGAGATAAAGATGTGCATTTCTCTTTTTGCTCCGTATAAATATTATAATGTTTAATGGTAGTTTTATTTTTTATAGTAATAGGCGGCAAACGAGCAGACAGATCGCCTGATGGTAAGCGATAACCGCCGCCCATGGACACAAGCAACACCACACGAGTCACAAGTGCGTTGTCGCCCCTTGCGGTTGGGTAAAGGGATAGGATAAGGAGTGGGATGAGGGAGAAGGAATAGGGGATAGGGCCTCCGGCACTCTCACTCACCGAACGAAACGCAACAGCTTAGGTACTGTTACTTTACGTCGATTTTCTGTGAGAGGGTAGTACTTCGCCGGTCGAGCCGGCCCATTCATGCTGAAATCAGCAAGGCTCTACTACCAATAAGGTAAGTGTTAATCGTCTTAGACGAGTATTTTTTTGGATGGCAGACCACAGCCACTGTATTTATACTTTATTCTGTACATCATTTGGCACAGTCGTTTTAAAATTGGGCAAAAATTCTTCTTTGATGTTTATCAACATACAATCTAAACCTGCTCGGCTTATTGAGTTAAGTATTTCTATTATTTTACGTCAATGATATACAAGCTCTTTTCTAACAAAAACGCAAGCTTGACAAGCACATATCTACGGAAAAATTGCCGCAACAAGTGGCCAAATGTCCAAAAACTCGGTACCTATGTAAGCCTTTGCCAATATTCTTACAACGAGGAATCGCAAAAACTGTTAGGTATAATTATTGCCAACCAAGCAAGAAGTACACTAGTAACATGTTGCTTGTACATAACAAAGTCAGTAAACACATTATTTTTTACCATTAATATAAGGACCATTATTGTGAATATTAAAGGCACTCTGCGTTTTTATGTATTCTTGTTGCAGGTAAGCAATATACTGGTATAAAAGCAAAAACGTTGTGTTTCACAATAAGTTATTCGTTGTTCATCTGAGATCCCTTGATGTTTATTCTTCACTGCATTACATACAAAATCTGAGATTTTACGACGGCTATAAAGAATGGCACTAAAGACCAATAAATTAAGAGGTCGGTCGTGATTCGTGAGGTTAAATGGCTTCATAGCAAGGGGTCGGATCGTTCGATTCGTCCAATATTCGATATATTAGTAACCTTAATTTTCCATACCTATCTGTTATTGAGGCAAGTGCTGATGATAATATTTGATAGTTATGAAGCAATACTACGGGTATTAAAACCTAAAGGGCCGTGCTGTTGATTGAGGAGATTGAATCCTAATATTAGAATGATGCTTCAGTGTCACAAGCGTTTATGTGTTTATACAGAGTAACACTTATAAAAGTCAAAACAAGTTGTATATCCAAATTCGGATAGGTAATAGGGCTATGAAGAGTATCTAGATGAAGAAACATCACATCAATTATAGATCACTATTTTGTCGAAAAGCTCAATAATCAATACGACAGTTAATAGCGTAAGGGGTCAAAATAACTGCTCAATCTATGATGGTTTACTAGTTAACGTTATTACGGTTACGACTCGATCATGAAAAATCTTGCATATCTATTAATTTTAATCAAAACTTCGTGTCAAATGCATAATAACCATTTCAACTTTAAAATATTTGCGATTATGGGACTTCACTATAAGTTACGTTATTCTCGTAGTTGTTATTTCTTCATTCAATGTTGACTGTTATTTCATAATTTTAGGATACATTGCCTTGATATGTATATATTTCTTGCATATAACCAACCATACATTGAAAATCACGGGCAAGAGGCGAGCCGCATATTTTTCATAAAATTTCAGAATCAGCGAAAGAAATCGATTGCCAAATAAATTATCACGGGGCTGTGAAGGTAATATTTCGCTGGCCTTTAGTATCCACGGCAAATATCAAGCTAGTATATCCATTGTAAGCTAACCTACACTTTGTACGGCAAGTCCATATAACAATAGGTCAATTTATACTGGCAATTTATCTTAACATTTAGCTACGTTAGCACCGTAGTCGCTGCACAAGCTGATAATATGTCTACAAATAAATTGACACAATTTTCTAGCACTGATTGAGTAAATTATGTTGTCATGGGAAAACAGGAGTAAGCAATTGGACTGTGATTGATACGTTCATTGATTGTCTTAAAAGTCTGAATAGCAGGTTATTTGTGACTCAGACGGCGTTGTAAGGCATAGGCAGCTAATGTAACTATTACTGAAGGCTTTTATAAATAGCTTTAGCAACAGCTGACGTAATGTGGGTGATTTATTGCAGTTACATTTCATCAGTTACGTTTTTGTACTTGGTCTTAATTGAGAAAAGGCGAGTCTAAGTCTTTCAGTGTTCTTAGTACCTACCTACCTAGCAATAGGTAGGTACTAATAAATTCGATCTAGGAAACCCAAATTGACTCAGAAGCGCTGATTTCAAATTTCACGTTTGTTCGCAGATTTTCACGCAGTAATGCCATGGCAAAGACGACTCAATCTCAGTTTTACTTTCTTTACAATATGTAAAAAAAAAACTTGAAATTTGATGAGAAACGGCAGGTAGAGCGAAGATTTTATCAATGCAAAAAGGCGCAGTCGTGCAATCTCGATTATCTTTGCCAAAGCTGATAAAATATAAAAATCTAAACTAGTCTGAGGACATGGACACAAGTACTAAGTAATAGATATGGTATAATCTAGTTCGCATACAAAATAACGCGCCCATAACAACTTCATTGTTTGTAATAAACCGAAACATTTTCTATTTTCCTTAACAGATTTTATAAGTTAAGAAGCAAAATATTGCAACCATGACAGAAGCAAACTGGATACTCTGAGCAAATCTCAGTGATGTCGAAAACTGTCCCGCACAGACCTCAAACAACAACACACTGGGACTAGGCAACCGCTGCTTGTAAAGTCATTAATGATAAAAACAAATATTACGTGCCAAAAGCGTGAAATTACAATCGGGCAATGTTCCAATCTCGTGCGGCCATGCAGAATCGATCCCTGTGCAACTGCGCATTATAAAACCGTGTACACTGCACCAGTGTTAATATTTTAGTATGCCTTTGTTCATTCAGTACGACTTTATTTGTTAGTAATAAAGAAATAATGCCGGCATGAACACGCAGTTTCGAAGCAATCTGGACACTGCAATTGATGTATTTTGAGTTGCAATTGCACCTGGGTAAGTTGTGTGGTATATTTTGAAGTGGCATGTATCACCGAGTTATATATTGTAACGAGGCTCATGAAGCTTTTCCAGTTGTGACCAATTCTTTGGTGTCCGAAGATCCCTTTCTTCGTCATTATTTATCACGCGCCTAGCGATGGGTTCGTAAATAAAATTAACGTGGCATAATTATTTGAATTTGCAAATCCTATTTCCAATGGTCATTGGATTCTACTAGAGGTCTTAATGTAGCAAAATGTTTTACGTTTCTATTTCGGACCTTTTAAAGCACTGGTGAAATTTTCGAAAAGCGCGCTTTTGGTCAGTGGGACCTGCAACCCCCTTTGCGAAAATATTAGTAGTTGTTGGCTATGTAGCTTATTTCAGGCTATGTCAGCTGTGCACCTCTTCCAGGATATACAGATCTAAGTCTGTGTCCAATTCAATTCAGTATTTTAATTACTACAAATGTCGCAATGTCTGATGCATAATTGTTGATTGGCATCAGCATCCGTATCCGCTGCACAAACAACAGTCGACACGGTCGGGGTGGTCTGAAGATATAGACGGATATGGTTTAAGTTATGACAGGATCAGGTGCATATGCTTATACTCGATTCGGCATATATTCAATTGTAACAGTACCTAGTTGTATATTTCAATGAATCCATCACACTATCCATTTTGTTAGGGTTCGCATTAAACAAACATGAGATACCTAAGCTTACATAATTATATTAGTTATATGTACCTACTAGCTTCCGCTGCCGCCCACATGGTAAGCTGAGTCTTGATAAACTATACACCTCAGTCTTTACCATGAATCACTTTGACTTTAAGTTAAAAGTAAATGAAAATTCGTACAGTAGTTTTTGAGTTTATCACGAACAAATAGATAGGCAAGCAGTTGTAGCGGAGAGGACTTTGGTTAATAATATGTAATGTTAATAAACCAGACAACTGATGCAGAATCTATTGCTACAAAAAACGCATTTACATACAGTTTCTAAAATATACTAGCGTAAACATGTCGGTATGGCAGTAGACTGCGTGACAAAAATAATTGCTTGTATCAATGTAAAGTAAATCTTTAGACGTGAATCTACGATTTATATTATAGATGTTACGTAACACCAAAGAAAACACAACCGCAAATTGTGTAGATAAACGTAATACAGTCTTGTACAAACAGAATGTAATTTACAATTGAATAGAAGACTTTGTATGGAATGTTCGAGAGTAATCCTTGAATGCTTTTAATTGTTACTTGTGTAAACTAATACTCTTGGCTTTACAATTTACAAGCACCAAGTTTAACTGAAGTTTAGATTTATTCATTGTTGTTATTCTTGTTGTGAACTAAATGGGTATTTGCTAATGAAAGAAATGAGGCTTTCACATGATCGAAAACTTCCGATGACAATGTGAAAACTGTCCACCTATTATAGGTATATAAATAAATTGTAGCGCCTGTCTTGTCTTCAAAATAACTTTGTTTCCACAAATTGTTATAGTTATTAAGCTTATATTTTTTTGTTATACTTATAAGCTGTACCTGATAGTAAACCATAAAAAACGGTTTTAAAATGCTTGTGTATTCGTTTGTCTTTGCGTTCATCCGGGGTCCCCGAAACGGCTTAACTGTATTTATGGGACTTTCACTGGAAGACAGAGGAGGTTGTTGTACGTCGTAGGTATGGATTCCACGCTATGGTACTCACAGACCTTTTAAAAAGCAAAATCCTATAATTCAGGAAAATTCAAATGTTTCTGTCTGTGCACAGCTGCAGAAAAATTCGTTTTTGTGTATTCTTTGTAAATACCGCTCCAAATAAATTTTAGATAAAAGTTATGTGATGTACTTTTGCAGATGGAATACGTCGGTTCCTTGCAGTGTTTTGTCAAGGCAAACATTGGTTTGTGCTGGTTTATTGTGTGCCAAATACCATCTGGAGATACAATGAAGCGTGCACAAGAGCAGTAACTCAATATTTGAGTGGAATTGTATCTATGATATGGTTCGATGTGTTGGGCAAGCGGTAAGCCAATATTTGGAAGAATTTGTTGCACCAACAAGTTCAATAGTTGAGTGGTTAAAACGTATTTGTTTGGTTGTTTTAGACACAAATACCTAAATGCAATATTTTGAAGTTGACTGAAACCACATAAAACGCGTCTAATATGAAAGAGATGGATAGGAATGTGGACACTGTTATTGTTAGTCTAGTACTTTCATATGGTGCAAACTGTACAAGGCCATTAAATCCATCTGTTATTTGGTGCCTCAAAAAACAAAATGAGGACATCAAGAGCAAAGTGATGTCATATCTCTGTATATAAAATATGTTAAACAAACATGAATCCAAAATCATAAAATAACATTACACAAAATACGTGTTTCTGACGAGTACTTAAAAATATTAAATTGTTTCTAAAACGAATAATGCGTGGTCCATTATGTAATGATGACACGCTCAGTCAAGCACGAAATCTGATGAGATGAGTCTACAACATTATACATAAAATACAATTCATAAGTAAAAACGTCTTTACAAAAATAAATAAGTTGTATTCTAGAGCCACTGAGTCTATTCTGCCAGTATAACACGAAAAAAGGGAAGTAATTGAAGTAAAACCTTTCCAGGAAAGGCAGAATGTGTTTGTTACTTCGTTAAGCAGGCGAGCCATGAAACAGGTAAACAACAAATTACTGTTCGCTGTTGAATAGATAAACGTAAGTCCTAGTGTCCCGTTACACCTTATCTGAAGCATTTTAAGTCGAGTTTATCAACACGTTCGTAATTAACTAAATGCTATTTAGGAATACAAACACAGTATGTTCATTTAGCCACAATCAGGCATTCGAAGGAGATAGTGTTTACGGAATAGGTTGCTAATTAATTCTAGCAACTCTCTATATGAATAAAACTTAGCTGGGAATACTAGAAAGATACTTTGGAATTACTTTTTGTTATAAGTGATAGGTATTATCGATATCGACACACAAAAACTCGATGGTAAAAATCCAAATTTAATATTGTGAATATAGTTGGACATTTATAAGTTTTATAACATACAATTATACACTGACAGATCGAGAAATCAACTGACACACATAATTTCAAGAACATCATGCGATCGGTGTGTGTCTACAGTCGTCGATTATCGAGCAAAGAATCTCGCCTAGACGAGTCGCGGCCTCACTTGCTTAATGTTTACCTTATTACTTATTGCCGCCGACGCGACGCTTACCTACAGAAATAAAAACACACACCCACGGAACAACCGGCCACATTAGACACACACAGTTTTCAATGAGAAACTACCAGACGATTGGACTTTTCAATTTGACCGAGAAATCGAATGCTTATAGTGGGAGAACGCAAGCTGTGCGGTTACAAATCGTAATGTGTATGAATGGCGGATAATTCGTCTCGCTCGCTCTCATGCAGCAATGCGAGACAAAAGAAGAGCTTTTTGAACATAATTCACCGGGAAGCAGACCGAAATGGCATTGAACAAAAATTGTGGTATTAAACATTCTATTGTTGAAAAGGATTTTCAGGTACTTTAACGAGAAGAAACTGTTTTTAAAACACAAAATTATCTAAAATCCTCTTAAAAAGTAAATAGTATACTAATGGTGGGTGTAAAGGTACGGTAATTGAGACAGTAATTTGTTGAGATTTACAATGAGTTTCAAGGAATTTAAGAAGCATGACCGGCTATTGTCATCGCGGGATTCGTCGAAACGCCTCGTTGCAGATCAATGAAGTGTAAACTGACGATACTGTTCCGATAATATAATATAACAACTTGAGCATCTCGTCAAGATGAACGATGAATACAGTCGATCAAGAATGACAAGGAGAAATAAAACTCCTACGCAGAAATCTATACCTGCTGTTGGTTATCCAACAGCAGATATACAATTTACTTTATAGTAAAAATACAAGTCCGACGTTCATGATGACATTATTTTAGGTACCTATATTGCAAGCAGCGTGGTAAAATAATAAACGATGATAAGAATATTATAATAAGGAATATTTATGTAATTAAATTTTAATATATGAATGTACCTACTATTATTTCTCGTACATGGCTTTGAGTAGCAATAATTCTGGCGTCTGTATGTGAATGGTATTAGGAGGAATTAAGTGGACTAGAAATTTACTCGGTACCTAGCAAAAAAGATTCTGTATTCGAAAATTGAAATGTTTTGACTGTTTTTTGAAAAGAGGTTTAAAAAGGACTTTTTGATTTGAAAAATGTTAACACCACTTATAAGACTAGGTACTCCCAAAACTGTCCTCATAAAGTCATAAAGATCAAAGGAGGCAAGAATATAACCCTCGACGAATAATGTTAGTGTTCACCGTACAGTAATACATAGAGACCCCTTTGTTTAATTGTGCCTTATCTTAGCCTTCAAGAAAGAGTGTTAAGCTCAAAAATATGTGTTTTTATAACGCCTCGTTGTTTGAACAAACATTTTTGTGCGATAACACGTCTCAGCCGTCTGAATTATGAAGCAGTGTGATCATTTTATAATATTCAGAACACTGTTTTAAATTATTAGGCACTTAAAATACCGAGCGATACAGTACCACAACGTTTTTCAACAACACGCAACACTAACAGATATCATTTGTGATTGTAATAACCATCTGAGCTAACAAAATCGCTACATCTCTTTCTGTTTAACCACATAGAAAAGGACGCTAGATTTAGCCAAACTCCAAATAAGTCCGTTTGTTTGTCGTTAACGTTAAATTGGTCGCCATCTTTTAGTACCTCTATAATTTTACGTAATTAACGAAGGAATTATTTGACAGTAATTTTAAAATACTGCGTCCTTTTCGTTTAGTTTTTGTAAGAGAGAGATGATGCGACATACAATTAGTATAGTTAGATGGTCAACGATATTGATACTACTGTGTAAAGAAGCTGAAGGTTGTGTAAAGTTGTTCAACGTACCTACTGATATAGTAAGTGTATAAATTGCTATATATTTATACGTGTAATTACTACAAAATAATAGACACGTGTAAATAGATTTCTTGGGCATAGTTCTACCAGTTTCTTGGTCATAGGCCAAAGTTCGCGATTGCAGAAACTAGTTTATAAACATCAAGACATCATCAACTTTTTCACATCCGTTACCAACGCGTTCAAAAAGTTTTAATGCATAAATTAGCACTTGTTGCAAACTTTTTGCTTGGTATGTATTGACGCGTATCAGCTTTTCCAGCATCTATACAGGTTGTCTGGAAAATACGAAAATAATTGACTTTAATGGACAAGCAGTTCGGTATTTCCGTGACTTGGTCAATTAGAACCAATAGTATTTTATAGACAGACAAATCTTAGATTTCCTTGTCTGATTGTTGTGGTTTTACAACATGATGCATCAAATCTTTATTGATGCCTCTATGCTCCAAAATTATGCATTCATAATGCTAATATTATTGTTCAAGTAATAAAAAACAACTGAGGCCAATAGGTGACTGCTGTGTACAATTCGCGTCTTATTAGTTATGCAAGATTACACAGTACACACAATAAATAAAACCACTATTTGTATAAACGAAATATCAAATAACAGTGGTCTCTTTCTAGCAGACGACATACATTAAATGTAAGAACCATAGCCGGTTTATTTTCCATATTATTTAGACTGGACGATTATGAGTCAGGCTTTTATATTTTTTACACGTACTATACCAGTTATCTAACTTATTTTAATAAAAAAAACTGCTCAATACACTGATCAATTCTTGGAATTAATTAGGGTATACGTTCTGGTTAACGGACCGGATTTTAAAAGTGAAATTTTCTCGCTAGTGCGGCCGCGTCAGATGAAGACTCGTGGCATAGGCCGACGGCGAACACGGTCACTTGTGAAACAGTTGAATATATGAATGTACTATAAAGGCGACATGAAGGTCACATATGTAATAAACAATATAAAGTATTACTATTAAAGAAAACACCTACAGCATTGCAAACTGATTGTATGATTTATTATAAAAAATCAGAACATATATGGAGCTATAATCTGTCGGTCCTTGGCTTTTGATGTAATCAAACCATTGATTAAAATAAAACAACTTGTCATCGCATCACAGGAATACCAAACAGCAATTAATGGACCGTCTAATTGAAATAAATCAAAGACAAACAAAGAACGATTGATTGAAGAGTAGTAATTAATTACAAAACTCATTAGACTAACTAATTGCATCGCTATTTAAAATTGAGTCATAATATTTTAAAAAATAAGTAACCGGCATAGGAATAAGATTTAATTCAAATGATACGTGATAATAAGCTACTAGACTGCGCCACAGGAGCAATTCCTCATTCCATTCCTCATGTGGTGTTAAATAAACGGATAGAAAATGTTTTTGTTTCAGTTTATTTAAGTTTATAATCCTTAGTCTCTAGTGCTTTCCTAGTACGAGTCAGGTCTTTCAATGAGTCTTTACACCAACCAGAACATGGTTGGGGTATTTTTACAGCGTTTCTGCTGTATCGCTTTCTCTAGCTGATCTGCCTTCATTCACTTCAAATGGTCTGTGATATGCCAGTTTTTGGTCCAATTTATCATTTTAAGTCTATATATAGATAGCTTCCAGGTCACTATATGTTAGTTAAAATTCACTATGGCTTCTTATAACGGTATGTTTTTGGCCGCATCGTCGTAGTTTGTTACTTTATCAGGCTCGATCTCAAACGATACACGTCATTACCCATCAAGGGCCCCTTCAAATATTACCCGTGAGTATATTTCCATGGCATGTGTTTCACATTATTAAGTAGTTTGTACTCTAAAGTACCATAAGGCTGTCAAATTTTCATTCAGGGTACATTAGTCTGTCCCTCTTTATGATTTCATTATAGTCACTGGCTGTGACCGTTACAAAGCTTGCACCCAAATTAGTCCTCATGTTATTCGTCACTATGCGTGCATTAAACAACTTTAACCAACTTAAAGGTACACTATTTTAGAACTAACAATGCTTCCCGAGGCACGTTCCGCTTAAAAATAAAACAGTATCTAAGAGAATAGTATGAGCAAGTTGACTTCATTTTCGACTAAGTTCATGCATTTTGCATTTACCTCAATTCTCCTGATGTCCAATATTATAACATTGAATTGAATATTGCACCTTAATTAGTTTTAATCTGCAATTTTTTAATCATTGTGTATCTTCTAGTAAAGCGCATTATCGTTGGAGCAATCTGTAATCATTTTGCACTTATCTCTGCCAGACTTATTGTATTCTATAAAAATAGACGGACAAACTTATTGATACACTTGGGCGTGGCACCATCATCCATGCCATAGCTTAGTAATGTTCAGGTTTATAATAGTTCGTATTTTTGTCAACTGCACGGCGGAATTGGTCACGCCTCGCATTGAGAGTCAGGCTTACGTCATGTTTGTCAAGTCTGTTACATACTTAGCAGCCATGTGGCCATATGTTTGCGAATAAGTAGTTACTGAGATGGAACTCTGTGGATAGATTTGGCACATTATGTTCTATCGTAGTACTGCGTGTTATCGGGCGATTCCCATTCCATTGGAAATAGAACAGCTTGCATAATAACACGTAATAACAAAAACAAACGTAGGTAATTGTGACGCGATACGGTACCAAAATAGCAAATGGAACAAATGAAGTTTTTATTTGTCACTTTGTAGCAGACACTAGAAACAAAATACTTTCGTGGAATTCAAATCTGTTTGTCACAAGTGTTAGAGACTTAGCACACATATTTAATTATTCACATGAAGTCATGCTCAAACAATTTTTCTTATCGGTACGTATGCCATACAACAGTGAACAAGACTTGAGTTCGTATACACACATGTACCTACATAATATAGGAAACTAAATAAATGAAATGCAAAGCACCCGCAGCGGTAATCATTCAGATGATTTCCTTAAAACATAAATAAAACAATTTTGTCAGTCGGTGTAGAATAAAGAGTAAAATAAAGGCTGGAGAGAGGTTCGCCGACGTGCGTGCGCTTCGCAGAATGTGAAGAATGCTCGTGCGTTTCTCAGAACAAGACTGGACCTTCATTCCTGCCCTTAGCTTGGATCGTTGTGTGCCATTAGCTTTTTCACAAAACACATGACGCTCCGCCTGGTTTTTAGTATCTTCATGTGGAGCACATTGCTTTATTGCAGTCAAGTTAACCAGTGTTTCTGCTAATCTTTTAAAAATAAATTTCTGTTGTTTTTCTACGCTTTTTCATCCGGTGAACGACATGGTTTACTTTTTATAGCTGTTTTGACTTTAATAAATACGAGTTTCTTTATGCACCGCAAATTGCGATCACTTTTGGTGGCCTCTATGTTTGAAAAGATAAAATGCATTTTCCGAAACTGTTGCTAAAGACAAGCGCGTGCAATCTTTCAAAGCCATATATCATGCTATTTTGTAATCATAAGAGAAAAACGTGTATGATTATTCATAGACACATAATGTATCAGTAATGCAGTAACCGGGTATTTAGGTATAATCTTTGCTCTTGAAATCAAGTGTAAAGCCCTTGAAGTACATATTCAAGAACGAACAATAGTGAAATAACAGCTTGCAACTTTGGATGACCGTGAGAATGAGTGTATTTTTGGAAGCCATACGTTTTTACGACAAGCTCAACCATTTATGAATGTCAAGTTGTGTCAAGTCTTGCTAAGTTCGACGACTTATTAAACACCTGCCGATTACTCAATTGTCGATCAATGCGATGTAAGTACAAAGTACAAAAATGTCAACGCAGCAGACAGTCAACTTGTTGCCAATATGATTCCATCGAATAAATAAGTCGTATCTAAGTTACAACGAGTCTAAAAAGGTGTAAAGCAAAATATTTAATATGAGCGTATCTTGACGTGTCGATTCGGTCAGTTATTTCAAAATTCAGATTCGGTTTGTTGATCACGCACATGCTAGAAACAAACACTGTTACAGAGCTAAGTTTATTAACCTCTGAACAATATTGGTCGTAATAGCTCACGAAAATAAACATTTTAACGGTAGATCCAAAGTTACGTCATATTTCGGAGGGCAATTTACACGAACAATATATATCTAGCTGTTGTGCTTAATTTAATTGAGGCAATATAATTGATTTGCCTACGCAGCTACAGAACATTCTCATTGTTCAAGAAATTCTTACCAAACTGCCGTCTTTGTGTATTTACTTAGAATCCGCAATTGATGTTACGCAACCCTGGAATCTGCTGGAACAATATTATGATACTAAATATTTTCCTAAAGCTCGCAGATGTCGGTAATTTAATGTACCTCATCTGTAGCACCGAGCCTTAATTGCTTCCAAATGTGAATAAAACAAGGTTACAAGACCATTTTCCTTCGAAGTTCAATGTTTTTTGTCAAGCACTCTCGATCGACTCTTAAGTATTTCACGTCGACGCTTGTCACATACCTACTCATGAATTATTTTTATTAAAGCGTTAACGGAATTGTTATAAAACGTTTGATTACAGATTCAGCAGAATGGTCAACATAAACCACACTTTAAACTAACGGTTAAATTTCCAAACTAACGTTTAGCACAATGTTGGAAATTGTTCATTTGGTTCGTTTAGTGCACAGGATCACATGATCGCCGCGTCACATCGCGCAGGCGCAGGCGCATAGGCCATAGCCTTGTATTTATCCGCAACCGTCGCGTCGCGTCGCTACATCAATTGTACCGATTGATTGTTACCATATCCACAAATTGTCCTAGTCCGTTTATCTGATGTCATGACTTATTAGAAGCCGCAAGTTTAATGGGATCAATTAGGTCAATCATTTGGTAAATTACATGCTTCGTCAAGTTCCATCCTGAACATGGGTTAACCAACTACGAATATTAAGAAGCACATTGTCTCCACGACAAAATTTTGCAATAATACATGCAGATTTGACATACATGACGGCTACATGTGATGAGAGGAAACCGACAATGAATTTTATGACATAGCGGGACGGACAACCGCACACATGCTCACAACATATGAATGGTATCGGTTCAAGAGGTTTTAATTACGTTTTTTATTACAACTGTACATAAGAGTCGAAAGTGAATTCGAGTGTACTTAAAATATCAATACAGATGTTTTTATTGTTTCTGCTAAGCTCCATAAAGAGCGGCGATTAAAAAGTCCTGCGCATTTTGTCACGACAAAGTTTTAAATATAAGAAAATATTGATATCGTTCGCGCTGATTATACACAAGGAGAACAATGGAAAAGTTTATTGCTTATTGGAAATGCACTGTTCGGTGAACAATCATGAGTAGCTATTTCTGCAATAGTCAACTAGTGGTAAACGAATGGTCAAAATGTTTCGAGACTTCCTATAATGAATCATTTGGGTCAGAAAGCGGTGGTCGTAAAAAAGAAAAGGCAGCACCAATTTAATTAGGTGTTCCTTTTAAGCAAGGTCTATCGTCATCAATCATTGAGTTTGATAAAGGAGAGTGGTGGGTTCGGACAAGCGCCCGTCACCTACCTTCGACGATCGTTGGCTTTTTATTACGTTGACACTTGTAATATCTTATGGTTCCTTGATGACTTCACACGTCCAAGATATTGCTATTGCAATGTTGCAACTTTTATGTAATTTAATAACTTTATTACCACAATCTAAGAAACTTATAAATTGTTTTGCGATGGGTTCTACTTCTATCAACTGGCTAGATTATCTCGTCTGCTTTGAAAAGGTTTTTTATGTTTATTGAAATGGCGAAACGTGCAATGAATGTGTATTGTAGAGTCTGAGTGAAAGCCTCGGCTCTGCAATTTCTTCGTACTCATGATGCAATCTCCAGCCAAATGTCACCTTTTTTAAACTTGATACTTGAGCAATGTGTGGTCAGTTTGACTCATAACGCTAGCATCAATTTCATTTTAAAGCTGGATAACAATGATTATTTATTTTTAATGTTGTGTATCGTCGCTATTGGGGCTAATTGCGACAGATTGCTTTATCTGCTTCGATAGTAGGTATTCTATTGTTTTCAAGGGAACTTCATTGATTTGTCACACCTGATCAATCAAATTATTTTTTATTTTGTGACTTTCCTGCCACGGTATGACGTTATACCTAGTTGAACATTGTATCATTGGAGGATGTCATCGCGATAAATATTTATAGGCGCCAAAGTACATGGAAACAGCACCACAGTAGGTACAAGATAAGGCGCTTAACTCAAGGAGAATTACTTAAGGTGTAACTTCATGCGTCAGCGCGAGAAATGAAGACGAGTGCTCACAAGTTGCACAACACAAAGAAGCTTGTAACCTTATTGTCTCGGAACAGGCGGCTACCGTCGTCTTATCACGGATCAAAACACCACGGGGCACAAACAATGCACTCAAGTACACGAAACACTGAACACGATATGAAACTGGCACGTGATTTACTAAAATTGACACATTAAAGTATGAAGAGAGCAGGGTGCGCACTTGCGCAGGCGGCGGTGGCAGAGGCAGCGCCGCTCACCTCACCGCGCCGCCGAGCCTCCGACTCGCCCGTATGCACACACCGCCCTCAGTAAATTCTTTGCATAAATAAACGAGAAAGCTCCTCCAGCCTGCCCACTAAACTAGCTTTTCTTTGACACTCACTTCGCGGAATTATATTTCACTGCTTCCAAATCAACTTAAAACTAACTTCCTTACCTTAACACTGCGCAGTAATGATGTTCTAACACGATCGATGAAGAAAAACAAGCGAAAGGCAGGCACAGTCACGTTCGTGCGGATACGTCGAGAGGTAATGGCGCCGAGCCGCCGGTTCGTTCGTTTGTTGAGTGTCTCACACACAGACTAGGAAGACAAGCCTTGTTTGAATAGTGACGTGAGCCCAGATGGCCTCCTACCTTTTCTACACCGCGCGGTTCACCTTTGCGCAGAAAGAGACGGCGCTAGTCGAGTCGACGTCGTCTTGTACCTGTGGTGCAGCAACCTACATCGCCGTGTGTCGAACAAACTGAACAATGTCAAGTCTGATATTTGCTCGTTTGTCTCGAAAATTATGCAAAATATTCACAATATGCGCATTTTGAGTTCACGGCAAGCCTTGAGACTTCACTTGCCCTAAAGCTGCAAATAAATAAAAACCGTTTGCGTGACTCTAATGTTCCAAATATAAAATTAGGCGCGGCAGCCGTCGATTATTGTATGGGATGTAGATGCGACAAAGTTTGTAATTTTAAATTTACACAAAGTGATTCTAGTAGCAAAACAGACTAGAAAGTACCGTCAAAGTTAAAACTCGGAAGAAAATTACAAGAACACATCATCAAACAGCACACGAAAGTAGTAGAAAGTCAAAACATGAAAACTTCTTCAGACATTTTTGACAAAAGTTTTGAGTGCTGCCATCTAGTGGCCGTACGTGTAAAAGTATAACACAACCATTTGCGTAAATTGCTGCACCGTGTTACGAGGAGTTCGCGTTCTACTGTGGCGAAGTGAGGCGACGGCACTTTTAGTTGCTTGATATATATTATAGATGGCGTTTAACTGAATTGCATTTTTTTAAGGATTGATGCCTACTAGTCGACCAAGCCAACTAGACGAATGTCAACGTGACAAAATTCAATACAATTCAATAATTATAATCCAGAAATTCCTATTACCGATTGTAGGCGCATTGTACGTTCACACGCCGCGTTCGCACGTTACGATAAATAATTTCTGGATTATAATTGTTGAATTATGTTGAATTTTGTCACGTTGACATTCGTCTAGTTGGCTTGGTCGACTAGTATTTTACCCGACTACGGCGAAGCCAAAAGGAAGGGTAATGTTTTTATAATAGTTGAAGATTTCAGTTAATGACATGCCAATTAACGACCTCTTACTTTCTTCATGGTTGTTAACAACTTTACCTAATATTTTTCTTCTTTCACATTCGAGACGCACATACATACTAAGATATATAACACATGTTATCAACAATTTAAAATATTGTAAGGATAATTATATTAGGTAATGTCTGATTGAAGACTTACTTACTTCATTTATTTACGTTTCGGTACGATAATAAATAATAATAATAATTAATTCTTTATTGTACACCAGGCAATAACAAGAGTGCATTACAGAGAGTTTCTTATAAACTAGTGTTACAAGGGCGGTCTTATCGCATAATGCGATTTCTGCCAGACAACTGTGTACGGACAGTATTAAATAACAGGACAGGTAGTACATATGCGGGTGCACTTTAAAGGGTCAAACAAATTAAAATAATTATACCTGTATACTTACTTAAAACTAAAATAAGCTTATCTAAACCGATGAGAAAAACATATACATCCATAATCCATATACATAAATTATATATGATAATAATATAAAATAAATCACAAATATATAAATAAATATATACACATATATCTTCATATATATTATGTAATATACACCACTATTTTTTAATTAGTACAAAACAAATTAACAGGTCTCTAAGTACCTTTAACTGATCATATTTGTGTAGATAAAAAATAAAAACACTAAGTCCCAAAACTGTCTCAAAACTGTCCACAAAAATACGTAATAATTGGTAATTGCATAACTAAAACTATGAGTAGTAAATTAGTAGTAGTAGTAAACTATTTCATTGATAAATTCCCCCTGTCCCTCTGCGCCCGCGCTGCGCCCCGCCCGACGCGACAAACAGTGCTAAATTGTAACCGGTAATGAGCGCATCGTTTATGTAGCTATGCTTCGTGCGTACTTTTTGAGTGGATAAAACGCGAAGGGGAAGAGTTTGGAAGCCAGTGGATCGGTCGAGGCGGCCCCGTAGCTTGGCCTCCATGCTCACCTGGCCATGGACTTCTTTTTGTAGGTGTACAAAAGTGAGCCGGTTAGTGTCGAACAATTAAAACAGCGCATATTGGACGCTTATGACGAAGTGAAAAGACAGAAGCGTACTTCTCTCGTTAAAAAACAATTTAATTAAACTATTGACAATAGTGGTGGTCATTTTGAAGGACAATTGAAATACTTGTAAGTAAAAATTACCTACCTACGTAAATAATAACTTGATGCGGGCGGATCAAAATCGGTCTGTGTGGAGAACCTTGGGGGAGCCCTATGTCCAGCAGTGGACGTCTCTAGGCTGACATGATGATGATGAAATTTGTAAATAGCAGCTGATTTTAACTTCATAAATACGCCAAAATTACTAGTTTCTTTTCGTCCAGGGTACCTTCTTTTATTTGTTTGCTTTCTAATTACATACCTCCGTATTTAATTACTTGTAAAACGGTAAATTTTGCCGGTCCTAAGCCCGGATGAAGTATGAAGGAAAGGGTAGAATTAGGAAAATTAAAAAGTAACTACCTTCACTTATTATTTTGCTTAATTTTATTGTCTAAGGCTACCTATATCATAAGTGCAACAGAGAGAATGCGAATGAGCAGGATGGAATATTATCAATGAATTAGTGAATGGATTGTAAAATATGACTATGATTTAAGTGAGATTTTCTACAATAAACAAATGATAATAACTTTGCTCTTTATAGATATTATGAAATTCTTACGTCACATATATGATGATAATGTCTTCGCTAATCTGTCCTTAAAGTTTTTGTACTAATTAAAAAATAGTGGTGTATATTATAATATACTATAATATAGAAGATATTATTGTAGTGACAAGTAATGTTTCTTTAGAAGATTTTTAAATATTGGCAAGTATTTTGAACGTGTTATCGTTTCCGGTAGTGCATTCCACAATTTGACAGCTAAGACAGTAAAAGATTTATCAAAAATCTTAGTATAATGCACAGGAATTTTTAGCTTTAGATTTTCCTATGATCTCAAGCACTTACAATGCGTGTCATGCAGGTAGACGAATCTGTTCTTGAGATATAAGGGATATGAAGAATTAAACAGAATATTATATAAGAGACAGAGAATATGAGTATTCCGGCGAAGGCGGATGGGTAGCCATTTAAGCTTGTTTCGAAATTCGGAAACGTGTTCATATTTGCGTAAACCAAATATGAACAGTATACAAAAGTTTTGGAGTCGCTCAAGCTTGTCTAGCTGGTCCTCATTAAGATCTAGATAGCTGGCATCGGCATAGTCAACAATAGGAAGAAGGATAGACTGCACGAGCGCAACTTTAGTGGCAATTGGAAGAAAATTTCGCAATCTTCTTAGCGATGCGGCAGCTGCAAAGAGTTTCCGACTAGTAGTTTGCAGTTGAAAGCTCGAAGAGAGTGTTTGGTCAGTGTATATCCCCAAGTTCTTTACTTTGTCACTGAAAGGAATTGAAATACCATCAAAAGATACAAGCGGAACCATGACCAATCGATCTTAGAGATTAGTTTGAAACTACCAACCAAATTAACCTGAGTGTTCGTAGGATTAACCCTGAGTCCAAACCTTTTTGTCCAGTCACAAATTTGATCCAGATCATTATTTATTATTGTAATACCTTAAGACAGGCTTTCAGGCTTGATTTGACAATAAATCTGCATATCATCTGCATATAGGTGGTAAGAAGAAAAAATATGGTAGGAGATATTATTTATAAAAATTGAGAAGAGCAAAAGAGATAGAACGCCGCCCTGTGGTACGCCGGCAGAGTTGTCATACCAAGTAGAATAGATGTCATCTAGCCGGATTCGTTGTCGGCTTTGGAAAGGAACGGTACTATGGATATAGGACGATATTCTGAAAAGGATTCAGGATTAGGTTTCTTAGGTAAAGGGATGACTTGAGCATTTTTCCAAGCAGTTGGGAAAATGCCACTGGATATGGAGAAATTAAGGATGTGGGAAATGATAGGTAGGATTTCATAAAGGATTGGAAGGATCATATTACAGGTGATACCATCACAGCCAACAGCGTTGGATGTTATGGATAAGATACTCTTCTTAACACCACATTCAGGAAATTGACTAAAGACAAATGGACTATAATCTGGAGTTGAGAGAGAGAAGCGATGAAAGATAATTTAGGGTGTTTATTTTTGTGATTTCAAGTGATTTAAGAAATTTCCATACCTTTGATGGATCTACCAGTTATACGGAGCTGTGAATGATGTAAATATTATTTAGGTAGGTACTGAATAAAAATGTTAATTATCGCTCGCTAATAATGTGCCCGGTAGATGGCAATAGGCTCACCCCCTATTACATTGGGACCTAAACACAACTGGGATAGTACAACAGCACAAACGGCACTTCGTCGTTGCTGAGCTGCTACTTCTTCTCTTCGCGTTCCATTGCTGTCTGCAGTTGATGCCATTCTAGCGCGAATCCTGTTAGCCTGTAAAGTTCACTGGCGAGCAAACGAGATCCACGTTGTAGACCAGACCCTCCTCCGAGCGAGAGAGCGCGTATAACATAACACGCCAGATGTCGTGGATAGAAATGTAAAGCTGGCAGATCCTAAAATGTCCCCACACCAGATTACAGACATACTAAAGCAAAACCATCTCGGTTTGCGGATTCCACAAAGGCGAACACAAAATGTTATGACAGCAAATGTAAAAATGTATGCCGATCTTGTAGAAATCTTGAGTGTACCTGAATCTACTACTTTTCTGGGATGGAGTTTAATTCTAAATTCCCAACAAGTAAGTATTCATGGTCCAACTTTTTGTCTCCTACAGAAATCTAATACACCTACATTAGGCGCGCCGTTCTTTTGATCACGTAACCTATCAAAGCGAATAAATATCAAAGACCTATCAAAAAAGTGTTCACTGTTAGACACTAAGTAACAACAGCACTTTCTATTTGCTAAACATTCAATCAGTTTGTTACTAATCGACACTGACTTTCACGATTCTATCGGTATCATTGATAAATCGTTATTACCTGGCTATCTATTAAAAGTGAATTCGCGCGCGCAGCGGCGACGTACTCAAACAAATACCTTTCCAACTTTCTGCCTTTATTTATTTAGATAGTTATTTCGTGATGGCTACCAGTTTTACGCCAGCGTGGTTTTTCGTGGTATTTAGCTAACAAAAAAAGATGTACTATATGAGCAATGAAGTTACCGTTCAAAGACTTTTTATTGGTATTTAGATTTTACGATCCTTTACACCGGCACTTGATACGTCCTTTTTGTTTATCAATAAATTTTTGCAGCGAGCAGTCCTTCAGCCAAGATCCGCTCATCATTAACCGAAATTAAACGAATATCAATTAACTGAGTAAATCATTTAAGCAGTTGATAAATTCATTTAGAAGATTGTATTTCCTTCACTACACCACAATGTTGTAATCTAAAATACTAAAGTCATCCCGTCTTAAGCTCAAGTTGGTTTAATCTCGTCTTAAGTTACGTAATAGGTTTTACATTATCAAATGCGAGCTAACCTATTTACGGCGTCCCCTCATCAGTTCCCAGACCACACATCGCTGTTTACTTTGCCTACAATCACTTTACCGTACCGCTCTACACTTATCTTCATAATTGACACTAAGGAACTACTTTCCCTGCTTCCACTTATGGACCCTAAGGGACGGGCAGAACATATAGCAGTGATAAATCCAAGCACGGAATCAGTGTCCACTTTCGAATACTCACTAGCCTTCTATTATTCATTTAGTATGTAATAAATTGGAAGAAAACGAGCGAATCCATTGATCACGAGGGCCCTAGGTGCCTGTGCTTTACTCGGACTGCTTATAAAATATTGCATTTCTGCGGTGTGCCGCGGAGTTACTAACACTAAGATGTTCTAGTCTAGAATATCTAAGTAATTTGAATATATTAGGTATATACGTTTGGTATTGGAATTTGATTGCGGAAGTAGAGTCATTTCACTGGCTAATTTTAGTTACATTTAAAGGCATCATAAACCCCTATGACTTCTCTGTGTTTTTGCAGAAATTCAAGAGGTATGTACTAGATACATCAAGAGGCAACCTTCCTGACTCAAAGTCAAAGTCAATTGTCCATTGTCAGAAGATGGCGAGCATTCCAAGCAAATTCTAGACTGCAGCACTCGCAATCAAAGCTTAGCCTAAATCTCAATGCCGTTTACACATGCATGTCTAATAATTCATAAAATCGTCTGCTTCCAGTTGTGTCGGTATTATCGTTATAGTATAATTTAAAACTAGAATAAAATTATTTCATCATTATTCGACGTTTTTGTTACTTTGCAAGAATCATAGTCACCAACAACGTCCATGTTTTAAAAAGTGCTTTATTTAAATATAATCTAGTAAACAGTATGTTATTCAGGTCACGTGGTTTGTAGTATGTCAGTTAGGTTCCGGGTTCGATTCTCAGGTCGGGCAAAAGTATTACTGGGTTTTTTCGAATTCTCAGTAGCAGCACGGAGTCTGGTGATGTGCCCGGTAACGGCAATAGGCTCGCCCCCTATAACGTGGGACTGCAGGACCTAAAAATTAATGGCGAAATGTGGGTGTAATATTAAACCTCTGCCTACCCTTTCGGGAATACAGGCGTGAGTCTATAAATAAAATAAAGAAACAGTATGTTAGTCACATGAAATCTGGATGACATTGTGTTACTTAGAATGCAAGGATTTGAAAGGCTACAAATGCCCGTGACTGACTGTCAGTTGGAAAGGCCTGCTCATAAAATCTTGGGTGATGATGATGTCATATCATGTGAATGATGTGGTGACTATTCTGTTGCGGTAAATTAATGTAAAATGGTGTAGTGAAGGCGTGGTAAATTCTAAAAAGTGTAACAATATTATTAAATTGAGTTATCCTTTACAGATTTTGCAGGCCTGATGTATTATGATTATGATGCTAAATTGTTGATATAGCTGTATTTTTAAAACATTCAGAGACATATTGAAAGCAAACTACGATTTACGGATTATAACGCGATATACCTATGTATTTATTTTACATATTTAATTTATGCCGAATGATCAGGGCCGTTCCGACCCAATCCAGCGCCTGTGTGCGAAATCCATGAAGCGCCTGTTGCGTGGCAGCACCCGGCAGTTGGCGGATGACCTGTTTTTTTTTTTTAGTCGATGAACAATTCCGCGCTAACTCTCGATGTCGTTTTTTTTGGATGCGCACTACGCCACTGCGCCTGTGTGCGAAATCTGTGAAGCGCCTTTTTGGCATCCTTTTTCGAAAATAACTGTTATAATTAACGCATATCTCAGCGCGCGGCGCCCCTGCCACCCTGGCGCCTGTGTGCGCCGCGCACATTGCACATAGGGACGGTTCGGCCCTGCGAATGATCTAGAAACTAAATTTTTTATCCGACTTTTTCATAAACCACAGTTTGATTTCAATGTGTAACATTCGCGTAAAACTTGTTTTTTTTTGTTCCGTGGTTGAACCTCCTTACGAGCCGTCTATACTCCGCCAATCGGTCGAATTGGTCAATCAATCGAGTTGGGGGCTGGCAGTGGAGGTGTTTGAGGCTCTCACCTAGAGGCTTACTTACTAAAATCCCCGCGGTGTCCACTAGGTCCCGTGTTGTGGCGGGGTCACGCGATTCGCGGTTAGCATTCTTTACCGCGACCACGCCAGGGATTCAGCGCACCAGCTGGCGAGCCCCGTCGATGGGAATTATTCAGTAAATGCTACTTGTGGAGGCGCACGTGGACACGGCGCCGCCTCTTTGGCCTTTGCGGCGGACGGGGAGCGGCCCCTAGAGCTCACCGTCCACAGGCTCACAAGTTACGGTGGTCGGAGATCTTCACGTACTGTGCGACGTCCCGGACGCCCAGGCCTACGGTTGGGGAAAGGACGATGAGTTTCCCATCACCGCTCCGCCGTCTCCTTGGTCAGCATAACTGGTTCACAGAAGGTGATCGCGGCGTTCCAAGAGCTCTCGCTCCGGACCATAGACAGAACCAGTCTCTACAACCACTCCTCAATGATGGAACTTATCGCCACAATGGTGGTGTGCCCTGCGCTGGGTCGGGCAAGTCGTGCCTTCCACTCCGCTACTAGAATCCGGTGGAGCTCGGACCGCCCGAACCTCAATATCGCGAGGCGCCGGTTTCTTACCCTGCTCTTGGGCGTCTAGACGCTAAAAATAGAGCGACGCCTAGAGCCTAGCTACTAAATACCAGGGCGGGGATCCAGCTAGGAGGCTCGGCGCCTCGAAGGAGATCGTGCGATAGCCTCTGATGATCCTGACGGCTATGGCGCGCTGCGGTGTACGAAGCGCCGTGATGTTGATGGCCGTCAGGTACTTGCCCATACTGGTGCGCCATAGAGGGCCATGGATCGCACGACTCCTTCGTAGAGCCTCCGGCAGGAGGCACATGGCTCCCCAACATTGGGCAGCAGCCTTGACACCGCGGCCATTGTCCCCAAGATTTTGGGAGACAAGCGTTTAAAATGTTTTCGAAAGTCTCATCGGCTATACCCGTGGAATGAAATAGCCTTGCATTTGCATAGAGCTACCTCGAGGCCGAATCGCTGGATGTCTAACGACTTGTGCGACCCCTGCGGTCGCCCTTATTGCCACCGCCCGGTGCGTTTTATCTCTAGCAGTGACGAGGGTATCGTCGGCATAACAGACGACACCCACGCCAGGGAGGCACACACCTCGCAGCACCCAGTCGTATCCGATGTTCCACAGAAGAGGGCCAAGAACCGACCCCTGCGGAACACCGCACGACATGTTTCGACGACTATATCCAGCATGACTCGGGTAGATAATAGATCTATCGTGTAAATAGTCCCCAACTATGCGGTAGACGTAGGGAGGCACTTAATGATACAAAAGTGCTTCCCGAATAGAACTCCAGGGCAGAGTGTTAAACGCGTTGGCAATGTCTAAAGACACCGCCAGGACCACCCCGCCCCGGGAAACCTCTGCCTCCACCAGTCTCCTCACTTTCCTAATCGCGTCAATGGGGGAACGCCCTCGGCGGAAACCGAACTGGTCGGCCGCCAGATCAGGTCCCACTGGTTGTTAAGTGCTGGACGAGACGCTCCGTGATGATGTACTCGAACATCTTGGCGACCTCGTTCAGCAACACTATGGGCCTATCGGCCCATAGTGTCGCCAAGCCTTCTTAATAAGTACCAGTTTTCCCGTCTTCCATAGTCGCGGAAACCGGCCCTCCCGGAGGCACGCAGTGAAGAGTCCTTTAAGTCGGGGTCCGACAAAATACATAGACGTCTGAGGACGGAAGAAAGAGCACAACCCCCGCTGTCTGCTTGGTGGTAGGGTGAGTACGAACCAAGCCCGTCAATGGCTCGTCCCAATTCCCCTCTGAAGAGCAGAGGAGCACCGGGAGAGACGTAGGCAGTGCCGAAGAGAGGCACTGCGAAGGAGCGGTGCTCGCAAGAGGCGAAACCGCTCTCTCCGTGACCAGGCGTGGCCAAGGTTCGACCAGCCACCCGTCCATCTCAGAATTAGTCACAAGTAGCAATATAGGGATATTGCTGCTTGTGTGTTAAAGGGTTAAAGCAAGAGAATTGCTGCCTGTGTTGGCCGGGAAGCACCGGGCCAAGCAACTGCTCTTGCCCCTAACATTCGCGTAAACCTAAGAAGATACTGTTCAGAGACATTTTCACCACTCACCAATCAATTCTAGATATATTTGACTAATAGCATCATAGAAATTTTGCTCCATTTTTGAATTTATCGAGAACTAGAGGACGCCAGTAGCTACGCCTGCATTTTTTTTAAATTTACCCGTTTTGGCCGATCCTGTGGGAATTTCGGGAAATCCCTTCTTAATGCACCCATACGGTCCTCAAGGAACAAATGTGCCAAATTTCAGTTTCCTGCGCCCAATAGTTTCGGCTGTAGCGTGTCTGTCAGTCAGTAAGTAACGCAAGGATTTTATATATTAAGATAATGCAAAGCCAGATGTATTGGAATGGCCGATAGATGCATAATTAAATAATTTACTTACAAAATAATTTTATTTTAAAACGTTTTAAAATAAATATGATAATAAAACCAAATGGAGTGCTACTTTAAACAGAACTAATACAAATAAAATATGTTTATCTTAGAACAGGTGTTAGCATAAACTAATCGCTTCACGTCGCTCGATTTTGGGCAATTATGACGTCACACTTATCCGATATGGCTTTGCAGTTCTAAAATAGAATACATATTAAATTTGAATTTAAAATTCTTGGTTTTGATAGGGATTTATATTTAATAAAAAATATATATTATTATTGACCAAAATGAGTATTGAAATCTATAGTTATCGATAAATGCAATAATAGAGTAAAGAAGTAAAAATGTTTTTTGTTTTTCGGTTTCCCTCGTAATATACAGGGTGCCACAAGACCCATCACCAAGCCGCAGTCTACTCGTTGTAGACTTCACGCCAAGTCATACAAACCAAAAATAATACCTGGGAAACCATTTTTTTTTAAGTTTTCACATTTTTAAACCGAATTTAAAGGCGCGCGCGTGCAATGCTCGAAATACCTACTTATACATGGGGTTATGGGCATATAAAGAATATATTGGCAGGATAAATGCATCGATTTTGTACCTAATTAGAAAAATTCCATACTAAGTTTGAGCCTCAATATCTCCTGAACCAGTATTTTCCCAGGTATGGTGCCCAAGTAAAAAATGTTCGTAGTGATTGGTACAACATGGGATTTCAGTTTTCGTTAAGGGTCTTTTTACACCCGATATAATCAAAACTCTTGCAAGAAATAAAAGTTACATCAAGTAATTCAGCTCTGTACGCAAGTAATAATACTCAAATTCTGTTTCTATCTCTTGAGTCTGCAATGGCTTAAATTTATGTCTAACGCTTGTCAGTGAGGTGTTTAGACTTACAAAGCATTTCAAATCCTTTATAGGCAATTTTTATAACCAAAATGTTATTGGTATTGAATCTAAAATTAGTCCAGTGAATGTCGACGACAGATTGTCTATCCGATCTTCCGATCGTGACCTTTCGAGTTGTAGGTACCTAACAGAGCCAGTTCCACTCAAAACCTGGTTGTGAGTCATAACAGTTATTAAAACTAAAGCTAGACTGTCTGCTAAAATAAATTGTATTCATTTGGCAAAAACTGAACTCTAGGCATCTTGCTTCAGTGGTCAGGTCACTTTTTTATGTACTTACACAGAGTTACTATAAAGAATTCAGTCAATTGAATAAAATCCGTGACTAATTTATACATTGTGGCAAGCTGCACTAATAATAACTACAGTTCTGTGTAACTTGTTTGCCAATAGGAGATATCATTGCATAATTTTCTCAAAGAGCTCGGCTGTCCACCATTTGTTTTATACGGTGAGATACATCGGACACATAGCTGATAATCTGGCAAAGCTGACAGTGGTAGGAAAAAGACCACGCGGACGTTCACCCACCCGTTGGTCAAACTTAGTCAATCGATCACCGGCTTGCCAATACCTGAAGCTATTAAGGCCACCTAGGACAAGAGCAACTGAATAAAATCTAATGCTAAGAGTGATCAGGGGCGATAACTCTGCCAGAAACGATCTTCAGCAATGAAGAAAATGACTTAGTAAAAAGGTGCGCTAGTAGTGCCAATGAATACAGATTTACATAATAGAAGCCCATTTCTTAAGGATTTTGTGTGCCAATTCCAACTGGCGTATTGACGGTTGTCAGTGTAGTACGTAGTTGGCGCCGTTGGTGGCGCTGGCGTCGTTTTCCGTCTTTCTTGCTCTCGTAGTTAAGTGACACAGGAGAAACTTTCGTCTCTCTTGCACTCGTAGAGTCAGCTGTCACAGCGCGACTGCCACGCCGCCAAGCGGCAATATGGGTCACACTGGTCACAGAAAGTTTGTCTACAGAGCGCCCATAAGAAATGTGCCTCTATATCTATGCTCTACGGTAGTGCCATATGTTTGTTTGACATGTTTTTGACAGATGACGTAGTCACCATGACAGTTCGTTTAATACGTTTGCTTGTAACGGAACGAACCGAACTTTGCGTTGCCTTCAATATGACCTAGTAAACCATTTTGTACTTATTACTGACCTTTGATATGAATTGTTTGAGTTAAATGAATACAACATTGTAAATTCTAAGAGGTTGGTACGATTGGGCACGTTGCACGCACAGCGAGTCAACAGTGTCAACACACTTAATGTTTGATGTCAAAATGGTTACGGATCCCTCGGGACATCAGTTTTTATTGCGCTAGGTCATGTACCGAACAGTTTGAATGAATTCGGAATTTTATTGTTGTGTAGAGAGATTAAAACTTACGACTGTTGAATATTGCCGTGTCCAATAACAAAGGAGGCAGTTTTGAATAAAAAATAAGCTCCTTTTTAGGGTTCCGTAGTCCACAAGGAACCCTTATAGGTTCGTCATGTCCGTCCGTCTGTCCGTCCGCAGCCTAGCTTAAAGACGCCTGGTGCTAGAAAGCTGATATTTGACATGAATATAGACATATGATATTGCAACAAAACTGTAGAATAAAATTTAGGAAAATATTTTTTTAAGGGTCTCTTCCCTACATATATAATGGGGTTGAATTTTTTTTTGGTTGAGTACCCCATCATGTGGGATATCATTGGATAGGTTTTAAAAAAATATTATTAGTTTGCTCAAATCATTTTTCGATCAAGTGATTGGTTTGTCAAATATCAAGCTTTGAAGTGAAAAAAATTGTTAGACTCATGTGTCCCCCCCCCTCTGCCGGCTAAACTATTAATTTGGAAGAGGTGAAAAAAATTACAATTGAGGTACATATAACGAATTTAAAAGGAAAACTATCACGGCTAAGTAGATATCACTAGTTTACGAGTAATCGTCGGTTAACTTATAAATACCTATTTCTGTGAGTTTACATTGGGCGCGCTGGCTTAATCTTAAAGATATACGTACTTTGGTATGTAATGTACGACGGTACTACGTATGTATAGTAGTAGTATATCTTGGAAACCACATTTTATGTTTACAATACATAACTGGATACATACCTAGTATTTTTCTAAACAAAACTTAGGTTCTTATAATAGTGTTATTAAAATTATTTTTCAGCAAAATAAACAGTCGGATTTGTTGTACATTAATACCCTTTGCAGCAAGTCATTATGGGCAACTACGGAACCCTACATTGCGCGTGGCCCGACACGCACTTGGCCGGTTTTTATTTCTAATTTAAATTCATCCACAAAATAAAAGGTATGTGCAAAGGCGAACTTAATATCTAATACATTTGCGGTCTATCAACCTTTGCATGGTACAGAGACAAATCAAGAGTATTGCATAAATCAGCTCATTATATTATACATTTTCTATAAGATTTCTCAGTAGTTTGTAAAATGTCTTTGAGAAGTGAGCAAGGTAGGAAGGAATAACCTAATCATCTTTTATTTCATACTTACATAATTATCTGAAGTTCGCAAAGCACCGGAAAGGTCGGATGAAATATAAATTCTCTGGTTGGATGTTATAATTGCCTCTCAGACTAGCAGTGATTGAGTTGCCCAAAGTACTATTTATCCGGGCATAGATTCGTCAATGGCAGCATGCTAAATTAGGTGAACTATTTTGCTTGTCATCCTAACGCCGTATATATACCAACTAGATTTCTTAGTTCTAGGAAGAGTCCTATTCAGATCTTGATTAATGTTTGTGCTGTTTTATTCTTTGTACTTTGAAGCATGTAATGTTAATAAATGTTCCTCGTTGTTACAACCACGTATGTAGTTACGTTATTTTCTGTGTTTATGCGTCAATCATTTAGATATGATTTGAATTTGGAGTTTTGTTACGGGAATAAGTTCTTCGTGACGGAGGCAGTATGTTTCTCGCCTTAAAACTTAATTTTTATACATTTAAATTTTATTTACCTATAATATGTGTTCTGAGTCGAGGATTACCTAGGAGAGGATTACCTTCTGGACAAACAAAAATATAGTCAGACGTATTTTTTAACAGTTTCCTTCGTTGTAATAGGGTTATCCCGGTCGCATTCAACATCATCTTTGAGCTCCACATCTCGTCGTAACTGGATTTGAGAGAACATTCGCCTTTTTATGTTGTAGCTTTGGAGAAATCCTATTAATTCAGACAGACACTTTATATTTATTTATATGTGTAGAACGTAGATATTATATTTCGTTGTTCGTAAATGTCCGGTCCTGCGTTTCTTCGCTCGATGTAGCCAGCTTCAAAGCTCGCCGCGAGCTTTCACCTACAATCGGTACTGTTTATTATTTTACCCGTAACTGTTGCTGTCACGATACAGAACGAACACTTTAATTAACTAACCGTCGCACTTATGTTTTGTTCTATTTTTATGTTTTTTTCTTAGATCTAGGTTTTGTATGATTGATCGGTTTACGGTTTGATTGAGATGTTAGTTTAACTAGTGATTGTAGTGTACGTAAATGTCTGTTGTTATTTATTTACTTTGTTGTACACTGATATACATTTGCACGTATGGCGTAGGTAGTGGTTCGCCTCCTGTTTAGAAGTAAGAATACATACATAGAGAACTGAAGTAGTCGCTTAGTGGAGAGACTAACTAAAAAAAACTGCTAAGCAGAGAGTCTCGAGTGTCAAAGTCACGGATAAAGTCTTGATTTTTTTAAATTAGGTATCACTTGATAAACGGTGTAGGAACATAAAAATATCACTTCACCATCATCAGCCCTTTATACAGTCCCACTGCTGATCACGGGCCTCTTCTCACTATGAGAAGGGTAAGGCCATAGTCCACCACGCTGGCCTAGTGCGGGTTGGCAGACTTTACATCTCTTTCGAGAACATTATTGAGAACTCTCCAACATGCAGGTTTCCTCACGATGTTTTCCTTCACCGATTAGCCAGTCTATCGGTCTCTCCACTCAGCTATCGCTGCTTGCTTAACGAGACTACTACTAAAATTGAAAAAAACTTGCTAATCGAGAAACTAGCATTCGGGAGTTCTTCATAACGTTCTTGAAAGACATACGAAGTATGCCAATTCGCACAAGCCTCATGCTCGGTGGAGTATTGCCTTACACTTATCACGATAAGAGGAGGCCCATGTCCAGCAGTGGGTCAGATTATGAACACGGTCGATGATGATACGCAGAGAGAATTCATTCACCATTAGCCATTGTGCCTACTTCGTATTGTAATCATCATCATCATCAGCCTTTAACAGTCCACTGCTCGACTAGGCCTCTCCTTTGAAAGGAGGAATCGGCCTACTATACCACGCTGGCCAAACGGGTTGGTATAGGGTTTGTATCAAGTTCTTCTTCTCTTACAGTGCTGTTATATGCATAATATGCTGCCTCTGTCGGCTCTTACGACACCCATGGGATGGTATGGGGTGGTGAAATTCCTTATTCTTAATCCGTCACCACACTTATTAGGCCAATTCCGTCTTTAAAAGGAGAGGCCTAGTCCAGCAATGGACTGTTAAAGGCTGATGATGTATTGTAAATAACGCTTTAAATAAAATAAGTTATTTTATATATCTATAGCTATTCTTTATTAATAAATTAGACATTTATGTTGCCATTCAGCGTAATTGAGTACTTAATTACATTTATTGGTTTAATGTAATGCGTTCCACAACATGAAATGCGATACTTAACGAAGGAGACTTTGCTTCTTACGTCAGGTCTAATTGACAGAACAGGTTTCATCTTATTACTCATACATAAAATAATTAAAGTTGACGATGAAACTTCGCTTTTGGTCGACTGGTGAGATTTTGGATATAATTTCATGAATACATCATCAATACGGAGAATACGACAGTACGGCAATGTACTTGCTACAACTTTAAATTCGAAGTCCTTATTCCATTTCGGCTACAGAGTACAACTTAATTATGAATGTCAAAAGCCTAAAAGAAGCTCACGTTTCACACCGATTAGTAGATTAACTAAAATAGTAATTTGAGAATAATAACACGGTTATAAAAATAACACATAACATAACATGAATTCACGCCTTTTATCCCCGAAGGGGTAGGCTGAGATGTATACACACCCACATTTCGCCAGCTATGTTTAGGTCCCAATGTAATAGGGGGCGAGCCTATTGCCATCTACCGGGCACATTATTAAGCGAGCGATAATTAACATTTTTAATAAACACATAACTTCGAAAAGTCAGAGGTGTGTGCCCGGGGTACCTGGAGATCGAACCCGAGACCATTTTCACGGTAGTCCGTAACGTGGTGTACGTACTAGGATATTGCCGCCATAATAAAATTATAATAAAAATAACTATGGCAACGGAACTTGTTTATATAACCGAAAACGCTATTGTTAGTAGAGTATAGCGCAAACCTCATAAGGGGTTTATTGATTTCGTTTCACTGCATTTTCAATCGCAACGATTCAAAAGAAGTTTCACTTTAAAAAACGTATGAAAATAGAAGTTAAAAGCATTCGTGGATCGAACAAATCAGCTATTATAAGGAGCTTGGAAGAGAATCTAATTGGCATCCAAACATTTGCAACTAAATCAATATTTAATATTCAAATCCTGGCAGTGATTCGCTCCGATCTGTACGTGTTTTGAAGATCGTTCCATGGATTATAGAAAATCAATGGTTATGGAAATCGGATTTCGTGGGCGCATATTCTCTTTCAGCAAGTGATTATTGTTGATATGTTGAGTTCATACCTAATAGAAAAGAAATTTTGAATCGCTGCTTTGTTGATTGGTTTGTGCCAGGAGTTTTTGTACCGCAGTGCTATAAGTGTCGCAGGCTTTACTTTGTGGTAATCCTACCTACTATACCACGGCCTACTATACCACGCTGGCCAAACGGGTTGGTATAGGGTTTGTATCAAGTTTTCCTTCTCTTACAGTGCTGTTCTCTGCATAATATGCTCCCTCTATCAGCTCTGACGACACCCAAGGGATTGTATGGGGTGGTGACATTCCGTATTCATAATCCGTCACCACACGGACGTGTTTACCTCATACCTCATGATAATCAATTTAGGTACCTATAAAATCCATGCAATCCAACGCACACGGTCGCATAAACTATATGTTCACTACAGACGATCAAAACAATAAACAAAATCTACGGACCTTGACAAATTCAACTATAAATCACTTAACATATGCCATTTAATTTCTAGAAATTGATATGATGAACTTGACTCACATAAGTACAGAGAACTGTAGTTATCAATTTGTTTACCACAAGTGGGAGAGATACATGTAGCCTATACCTATATGTATGTAGGTACATGTATAATGTATTAACTGACATTGACTGGCCTGTTGGTCGAAAGGCCTTAGTGACCCTTGCTGCCGGACGTCATGGGTTCGATACCCATCCCGAACAAATCATAGTGTGGTAAGCACGATTATTTAGCACCCATCCAAGTGGTGACCTATGTAAGCATACTTGACTTTGTGATCAGCAAGTCAAGTCATTTAGAGAGATTATATTTTAGAGTAGATTTTATTTGCATCACAAAGGGGTGGTAAAAAAGGGGTGGTAGTCTTATTTTGGGGCAAACAGACAGGGAAGTTGAAGACTGCTCGCAGATCAATAAATTAGACAAATCGGAATCTTTTGAGATATGTAGCATTAAAGATGTCAATACGGGCTTGTATTTATGCTGCTGTTATCGTAGTCGAAACGATAAAAACTTTGATGATTTTATGCAGCGCCTAGAAAAGACACTAGAATTCTTAATTAATAAGAAATCAATTATATGCGGTGATCATAATGTTGATGGACACTATGTGCGGTCGATAAAGGTTGACCATAATGGGTTGGCTGACGGACATGCAGGGATTTCTTGTAACGTGACTTTCCAGAATGAGGTGTGTAAGAAATCAGTCATAAACCAAACTATTTCCGTAAACCGAAGAATTTACAATAAAAAAATCATAATACGTTTCGACATTTAATTTTGGGTAGTTGTTGGCAGTCGATGGGAATAAATACATTTTTAAGTAAATTCATGAATGATTTTAAAAGTAGTTTTAAAAAGAGAACAAAGTGAACTGTAATATGGGTATCCGCTGGATAACAAAGGGTATTAAAATTTCAAGTAAAATGAAACTATTTTTGTGTGTAAATCCTTGCAAGATAATAGCATTTCAATATATAAAAGTAATTATATCAGATTATTTAGATAAATAGTTAGGACAGCTAAGAAAAATGCGGTTAAGAGATAGCTTCTACATGCAAAGAATGTTAGCAGAGAAATCTGGAAAGTAGTTAATCGACACAGAAACAAAACAAAGCACAAGTTATTAAGGCCGTTCACTATAACACATAACAACACTACCATTGACAACCCTAGAGATATTGCAAATATATTTGCCAAGTTATTTAACCGGACACAGTCTCTTGATTCTAGCAGTATAAATCGGGCGACATCGTATCTATGTGAAAGCGTAAACAGGGTTCAAAAGAATATGATCTTGTCATCTGTAACACCTCGCGAGGTAGAAAAACTTGTTGTTGGAATGGAGACCAAAAGTTCATGTGGATACGATGAAGTACAAATATCTCTTATCAAAGAACATATTAAGATATTAGCGTATTCCCTATCATATTTTTTAAATAAATGTTATGAAAATCATGTTTTCCCTGATCAATTAAAGATAGCAAAAGTTGTACCATTGCTAAAAAAGGGATTGCATATGGATGCAAGGAACTATAGGCCCATATCGGTGCTACCTACACTTCCAAAAATATTCGAATAGATAATAAAAGATAGACTCGTGGATTATCTCAGAGAAAATAGAGTTTTAAATGATAGGCAATTTGGTTACCAAAGGGGAGTTGGCACCACTGATGCAATGAATGGGCTAGTTGATGATATTTTGGGAAAAATGAATTCTAGAATGAAAGTGGCCGGAATGTTTCTAGATTTAAGTTCTGCATTCGACACGGTTGACCATGAGCTTGTTCTGGTAAAGTTAGAACATTACGGAGTAAGAGAGGAAGCATTGGAACTGTTTCGTTCTTACTTTCAGAATAGAAAAATGTATGTTGAAATAAAAGCCACCGATGAAATAAAATGTCAAAGATCCTATCGCTCTGAACTATACAGTGTAAATAAAGGTGTTCCTCAGGGATCAATATTGGGTCCAATTTTATTTCTCGTTTTTACCAACGATTTAATAAACTATGCAACACGAGTAAACACTGACACTCAACTTATAGTATTTGCAGATGACACAAATGCAGTTAGTGCAAACGACATCGGAGTTTTAAATTCTAGAGTAAATACGGCACTTGAGATGTTTTAAAAATGGTTAATGGCAAATCACTTAATAATCAATTCTAAGAAGACAAATATAATGCTATTTAAATCCAATGCGCGTACTAATGATAACTTAAACGTCAGACTAAATGGAGTAAATATAGATTTGGTAGACTCCACAAAATTCTTAGGCATTTACATAGATTCTTTCTTTTGCTGAAAAAATTAACTACAAGCCATAGATTCGTCTATATCATCTGCATGCTTCGCCTTAAGAAGCTTACGTGATGAGGTCAGTTTAGAACATTTGAAAGCTGTTTATTATGCTCTGGTTGAGTCTAGGTTACGTTATAGTGTCCAGCTTTGGGGAAATAGCTATAAATATAACTGCAATCCAGCTTTCATACTACAAAAGAGGGCTATTAAGACAATTGTACGAATTCCACAATGGCAATCTTGTAGAGAACATTTTAAAACGCTATCAATTCTTACCTATACATACTCATAGTTCTAACTGACATGGCTAAATATATAACCAGGTTCAAAAATGAGGAGGAGAGATTGTTAAGGGAAGGTACAAGAACACTGCATTTAAAAAAATTAAATAAAAACATTTTTTATGTTAAACGGTTTTATTACAATAAAAAATATGTAGTTAGGTTATGTACTAAAATCTAAAAAATAATTCGGTTAGGCCTAGCTACCAGATCGCACCAATCTTCTCATCAATCTGGGTATTGATCAGATAAATATAAAATCGTTGGGCGCGTGAAATTTCTATCAAAATGTTTACTCTGGATACGCTGCGCCCAACGATTTCATATTTATCTAATCAATACTCAGATTGATGAGAAGATTGGTGCGATCTGGTAGCTAGGACTAACCGAATTATTTTTTAGCTTTTAGTACATAACCTAACTACATATTTTTTACTGTAATAAAACCGTTTAACATAAAACAAATATTTTATTTTATTTTCAAGTTTTTAGTTTTGTTGTTAGTTCATAGCCCTATTCTTCTCATCAAGCCCTTTCATTCGATACCCATTTTGAGGTATTTGTGGAAAATATGTAGGTAATCCACCATTTTGTGGCGGCGGCCATCTTGGATTTTTCATAGTGAGCTCTATTCTACCAATCAATCCCTTTCATTTGATACCCATATTGAGGTTGTTATGAAGTAATATGTGATCCGCCATTTTGTATCGGCGGCCATCTTGGCCATCTTGGATTTTTCATAGTGAACTCTATTCTGCCAATCAAGCCCTTTCATTTAATACCCATATTGAGGTTGTTGTGAAGAAATATGTGATCCGCCATTTTGTATCGGCGGCCATCTTGGATTTACAATGATAAGGAATATATTATGTTGTATTGTCATCAAGATTAAGAGTCTGTACCAAATATCAGATCAATCTGTCATCAGGAAGGTGGTAAAATTCCAATAACTAAATTTGACCCAAACAAACAAATAAACAGGTCAAGCTAAGTAAAATCGTTTAAAAACCGTTTAAAAATAAACTGTTCCCGAAATTAAATATTGTTAAGCATTGTGCAAGGTATCAAGCAGTGAAATTGTTTAATTGTTTGCCAATTGAGATAAAAAAAGAAATTTACAAGCCGCAGTCATTTAAAAACAAGATTAGGGCCTTCTTATTATTCGATTGAAGAATATACTGCAATGAATTATAATAAATCAATTTTGTTTACATTATTTACATAATAGTATTTGCAATTAGTTTTTTTTTATAATTTAATATTAATTTGACATTTAATGCTTCTCATTATCTTTGACATTTTCTTTTATTTAATTACTTTTTTATTTATTTTTTGACATTTCATTAATTCTTCGATCAAGTTTGGTATACTATAAAATTTATGATGAATATGTATTAATATTGTAATTTATCAGTTAAGAATAGTAGGTACCTAAATATATTTCATGTGTGCTATGTGGTGAAATTTTTATGTGAAATTATATTGGCTTAGATAGTATAAGGTGAAGAAAGATATTTAGTTGTAAATAATGTTAATGTTAGTTGTAAATGTTCATACTATGTACAAACTACACATATTCAAACACAATTTGTAATTATTTACTTGAATAAATATAAACTGAAACTGAAGTCACGTTATGAGCGCTAAATCTATCGCAATAATGTGTGAGTTATGAGTAACTCACACATTATTGCGATAGACTCTCTATCTTATCCAGTTTCTTGTTACAGATGTAGGTAAGTACATCTATAAATTTCGTAGAAGGAAGGATAGAAGGAAGGAACTTACAATAAAATTAAACTAAGTAGGTATGTATTTTTTTTAACGGTATGCAATTTTCCTCGACTCTGAAAATCGCAATTGTTTAATGTTGCCAATTATTACACTGTAACATAAAATATAAATAATATAGGTAGGTGGGTGGAAACGCTAGGTTCATAGGGTCCGACCGCTCGTTCTCTATTCCGGGAAATTTCTAAACGGTTAATCGACGTCTCACGTGACCAGAAGGCTGGTTTATTCTTTGCTCAAGAATCAGCATTGCCATCCAGCGTGGCAATGCTGCCAGCCTTCTGGGCACGTTACCCGATGACATTGATGTGGAGGCATTTTACGACGCCTAAACCGTGTAAATATTTTCACTTTTGATTTTATTTTAATGTTTTTTCACATTATTTTATTAATTAGATTAAGCTTGTTTATTTAATGTAAATAAATAAAAAAGCAGAGTGTAAATAAAAAATAATACCTAATATAGGTACCTAAATACATTGAAATGTGTAGCTTATGCGTTGTGCCAGTCACCTCATCATATGCATCCATTAAAATATACATTCTAGTGATAAATAAATTCTACATGAATGATGAGAACTAGCAATAGCGTCCTATAATCTTCCCTACCCTCTGTGTGCAGCAGCAGCAGCATCAGCTTGATGGACTAAGGCCTATCCATGGCGAGAAGAGGCCTGTGCCGAGCAGTAGGACATTTTGTATAATTATTTTCATTATTCATTCTGTATGCCCGATGACCAGGTATTACACAATCGACTGATGCAAACAGTTGAGTCACATGAGTAGATAAACAGAATGAGTTGTTGAGTTTATCCCGTTCATAGAAAAAGACAGGAAGAAAAGAGGACTTCACTATATTCTAAGTATAGATTTCTAACATTGCCTTTCCTTACGAATATTCCAATACTATTACAAACGGAGCTCATTTCTCAGATTGTTCTTACAAGTAGCCTACAGCGATTGGCCCGATTGCCTGTCATATCTGATTTCAGATGCATAATAGCGAACACGCTCTTGCGGCTACACGTAACGAGACAACGACCAAGTAACATATTATAATATGTTACTGTAAGCCTGCGAAGTACGGCAAATTCTAAAATATACGACAAATAAGATTTGTCATTGCGAAAAAATGCTGATTCGAATTTGCAGCTTGATTTAGGCTTCTGGGATAGAATAAGGTTTTCTGCACAGAATCTACCATGTTTTTGGGGAATCTGTGATCAGGAGTCTCGTTTCGTGAACTTTCGTGCATCTATTTCTGCGCTTAGGATCACAAAAAAACGTTGAGGTTTGTTAATCCTAATATTCCTAGCCTAATTCAAGGAATCAGTTGGCAATACCGACTTGCCATTTCGTGTCGGTAGACTTAGGGGTATGCCGTAGTCAAGAGTTTTGCAGTAACATCATTATAATATATATACGTTTGAGCCTACTAATACTGTTTTTCTTTTGTTTTGCGATAAGAATCTAGAGGAGGTACTAATTAGTAATTACTTTACTTTTTATAACAGTTCGTCATGGTCTTGATCTGTTATGTTTGCTTGATATATGTTGAAGTTTTGAAATGTTGTGTTTTGACGAAGCAACTTTATTTCTATTCGAATAAGATTGATATTTGAACCATGGTACATGTGCAAAATGTATCTCGATTCAATGGCTCGAATATAGGTTATACCTACAACTTTGCATAATATATTCTTACTTTCGTACTAAAGAGAAAGTATTTTAATTAAACACGTAAGGGTCTTATTGACACTACATTACTTGTTATGTTTTTTTAAAAGAAAGTTTAAGTTTTTTAATTACCTACTTATAAAAAGTAGGTAATTAAAAAATAATAGGGTTTTGGCAGATCATTTGCGATAAAATCCATAACTAAGTAGCTTGTAGGAAGTAATAGGTAAGTACTATTTTTAAATCTCTTAATAAGTAAAAGACAGGTTTCACTATCAAAAACATTGTCTACCAGACATATAAAAAAATTGCCGTAATAACTTAAACTAATAACTTACTTATAATTAATTATCCTTGAATCAGACTCTTTAGAAAACTTAAGCCATTATTAATCAGTAAATTAGTCTCTGTAGAAATACAAAGTACGCACAGTTTCTTATTATTCTATTGGTAATGGTAACCCGATACAAGCACTTCCACCCCTTTACAAACACACAAGCACACACACATGCACAATCGAAACCATCGTCTACCAGGACACGATTCAAGATTACGACAAGATATCCCACTTTTTCATAGTGTTTCAAAATTATCGGATATTCAAACAAACTGACTACGCCTCCATACTATGTCATACGTCGTAAAAGAAACTCACCGTCCAAATTTCTTGTTCCTAAATTCAGTAATTTATGATCCTTGAAGAATCCTCTTTTAGTGATTACACTGCTCCATACACTTACTCCCCAAACGACAGCTTCGTCCATTTTTACTGTCGGCTGTGCGTTGTCTGTCAGTTGGTCTTTAACAGAAGAGTTTCATATAGCATATTGATTATAATATTCTACCACTTACACACATCACCATCTAGTCCAAAACTAAGCAGAGCTTGTACTATGGGTACTAGATAATGGATAAACATACATATATACTTTTTTTTTGTAAATACATACATATTATACATAGAAAAACCCAGACCAAGACAAACATCCATGTTAATGCACACAAATGTTTGAGTTGAGCGGGAATCGAACCCGCGACCATCGGCGTAGCAGTCGCTTACACTCCCGCTGCGCCAACCGGATTGATATAGTAAGACTCATTATAATGCGTAAAGCACTTTAGAAATACACAAACAAAGTCGCCCGCTCTCTATATGCCGCTGGTAGCCCGATACGAATCTATGTATGTTATGTTAGTGTATAAGTTTTGCTCACTTATCGATGGAATTCGACTTTCATCCTGGCCAATTAAGAGGCCCAGCTTTAACAAGATTTTATAGCGGCTATTAGACTTGGCATAAAAAGTTTAACTGAACCTGTTGGCGGCTTGTACTGTACATTAATTTTAATAGTTATTATGTTGTGGTTATCATACTTATCATAGATGGTAGTGAGAATATTCTTAAGCACCTAGTTTTTTTCGTTCATTGAAGAATATCGGCCTCCAATAGTTAAGATGATGGCTAATATTAAATTATCTAGAAACTTGGCTCGTTCGTCATAAGTTGCTTATCTCATATAAGGTTTAATACCGTAAAATATTTCGCATATAAATCAATGCGAATAAAAATAGTGTTGTATAAAATCTCCTTCAATAAAAACAAGTAAACAATTCTTTGACATTACGAACTAGTAATTTTTAGTCCTTGAATGATTTATTATACTTTCAAGCACACTAGTTTTCTTTATTAGAATTCTAGTAAGAGTTACAGTTACACAGATAATTATAATTAATATTTTGACGCGTCACGTTCATATTTCTCGGTATACGCGCGGTCATTACATGGACTATTGTGCATATGCACTCATAGTGTCTAATTCCTTAATTTGTTTTTTTATTGGAAGCTAAATGCACGCCGCCGCCGGTAGAGCGTGAATGCTAATCAGTACAGAGTACAATGAATGGTGAGTACAGTCAAGCACAAACCGCGATAACTTCAAATTTAATATTAAATATTAAAATGTAATGACAATGAAATATGATTATATTACAGAATAGAACTGGTAGTAGGTAGTTATGTAGGTATTTTTTGTAAAGAGCGATAGTAGGTTGTAGATATTATTACCGTACGATTATATTCGATTATAACAAATATCATCTTTTCAGAAGTAGGTAAATTATGAAGCTATCGAAGTCGAAATCAATTCACCTAATATTTTCATTTTCCAAAGGTATTCATTAAGTTTATCTGGTTGTTCGACATTGAGAAGAGGAAAGTTATTAACCGATTTCAAAAAAGAGGAGATTCTCGATTAAGCTGGTATTTTTGTTGGCCCTAAATCGAATTTAATCTCAAAGTAGCAATAACATTTCCCTTCCACCCTTATGACGGAATTCTGTGAAGTAAAACTGAAACCTGATTCATCATCACCAGCCTCTAACAGTCCACTGTTGGACTAGGCCTCTCCTTTGAAAGGAGGAATTGGCCTACTATACCACGCTGGCCAAACGGGTTGGTATAGGGTTTGTATCAAGCTTTCCTTCTCTTACAGTGCTGTTCTCTGCATAACGTGTTCCCTCTGTCGGCTCTTACGACACCCATGGGATGATATGGGGTGGTGACATTCCGTATTCTTAATCCGTCACCACACGGAAACCTGATTGCTATTAAGTAATACCGCAGTAACAGTGTAGGCATAAACTGTATTTAGTGTCGGTGCACTTTCTTCAATCAGAGTAAATGTCAAATAAGCTTTCGTTTTCACGCACTTCGAGTTGAACTCGTATTCAGTAAAAAGATAGTAATTACATGTTGAAAAAGTTTATACAGTAGTATCATGTACAGAATATTAAGTACTTTGAATTGATAATTTTTAATTAACTGCAGCAGTTAATCTTTTCAGAACAGTTAGTAATATTACTAGCTGAACTTAGTTGGAGACAATAACATGAATAAGTATTAGTCCCTTGAGACCACCGTTTATTTTATTTAAAACGATGCAGCAGTCGATGCACTCGTCGTAGTGTAAAACAATGAGTGGTGACTCTCAATGTTCATCTTATACTAATATATAAAGCTGAAGAGTTTGTTTGGTTGTACGCGCTAATTTCAGGAACTACTGGTCCGATTTGAAAAAATCTTTCAGTGCTAGATAGCCCATGTATCGAGGAAGGCTATAGGCTATATAACATCACGCTATGAGTGACGGCAGCAGAGCAGCTGCCTTAAATAACGCGGGTGTAACCGCGGGTATCCTCTAGTATTTAAATAAAAACAATATTATGCTGTTAAACTCTTTTAATGTGTTTCTTCTTAATAGACACAATAAAATAGTAATACGCCATCTTATAGCCACATCAAAATTACACAACAATCGAATGACGTAAAACGTCAAGTCCAAACTTCAAAGTTCATAGGCAAGCACTTTTGTTGCCGACACTACCAGCGCTAGGCACGCGCGCATCCTGCCTGCATGTTTGGTAAATATCATGTGAACTTCGTGACCCCGGCTCCACGTGTACCGAGCGCATATAAACTAACAGTTCCTGTTATGCGTATGTGTTTGCAAAGCTTTTGCAATAACGAACGCGACTTTCGCGAGAACAGTTTTAGTTTACTCTTCCATTTACTTACTGTTTTATTTGTAATGCTTCACTTGTAGTGTATAATTAGAATATCCTGGAGTAGTATTTATGTTGTAGTAATTAACAAAATATACATCCCAATGTAATAAAGTGTTTAATGTTAGTTGTGACTTTAGACAATATTGACTGCCTAATAGGCTCATTGGACAATTTTAAAAGCATGAACGATAATGGCGATATTTTAGAAGTAGGTGCTGGGATGATCTGGTTGTCTATAAAGAGATAGGTCATCTATTTGCAGTATCGGCATGATTAAAAAAGCATTTTCCTTTTCAGTGGTAGATCCAGGAAGTTTTAGTTTCTAATGGTTGAGGCTCAAGTATGATTTGGGAGGCTTACACCTAGTGAAGGAAGGTTTTATCGAGGAAAACACTAAAAAGTAGTTCGTCTTTGTAGACAAACAGATAATTTTTTGGGCTTAGGCATCCTAGCCCTTCCCCTGCACCCGCCACTTCTCTTTTCTCCACTCCGTAACTAGACCTTGCCACAGTGTCCAATTTCCATTCAAGAAATAAAATATTGGCATTTAATAAGTAAACATACAATTGTACGTAACCAGTCCATAATTAAATTACGATTAGATGACTAAACCGTACGTACCTAGCAAAATTAAAAACGCTTTTTCTCAACGATTTATTATTTAGCCAGCTAACGAAACAATACTTAATTATAGTCCGTGCCACGAGCACATAGACTTTTTGTAAACAAAGAATTTCTACTAAGTGACTTAGCGATAGTTCTGTCAAGACCAAATAATGTCAAATCCAATGAGAGCCACGGTACATAGATACGTGTCATTGGAAAGTAATATATCAATGGATCGGGTTTTAATCGATATTATGCGCTGTCGACAGGATCTTTTGATGTTTTGAGATACTGACGCCTAGAATGTCAACATTTGGCGCTAGTTAATTGAAATTACATTCTTGAGCTTAACATGCATTTATCAGAGGACAAAATTAAATTTTTTAGTTATCAAGAAGGGGTAAATGTAAAGTTAAATACAAGTTTATAGGATCGCAACGCTCTTCCCGCTGCACTCATCTCGAAAAAGCGGGTGCAGGATAGCAGATGGCAAACTATTAGTCGCGCAGAAAATTATTTATACCAAAAAAAGAAATTGCATTTTCAGACTACCGTAACTTTTAATGGATTTTGTTTAAGTTCATTCTGACGATTTCAGTCACAGACAACGTAAAATCTCTATGCCTAGAAATTTTTATGCAATGTACTAGCTAGTTATCTGTAATATTATTCATTGTTGGTCAATAATTTAATATTTTAGGATAGGTAGGCTACTTTGCAAATGATTTATTGTCTATGATTAAAAAAAATCATGTCAATAATAGAGTAACATGTATGTACTCTATCATTTACATACATGGTACTTACTCTATTTTTCCTTAATTAACAGAATAAATTACGTGTAAAACGACAAAAAAGTCGGCAAATTTATGAACATTCGACCATTCAAACACAAAATCTAATATTTTTATTTCAGTAAAATTTAACAATATAAATTTAAAAACATAGTGGCATAATTAGGCACTGAAAAAAAAGAATGTTCAAAAAGTATAAAATCTAAAACACAACTGTTTGAAAAAAGGTTGTGAAGCCCTGATTGTTTGTTTACAAAAAGTCTATCTTCTCGTGGCACCAACTATACATAATTCATTCTAATGCAAATATGATAAGACTAGATCCTTTATGTCACAACTAGATGAGCCCGCGGTTACACCCGCGTTAGTTAAGGCTACTGCTTCTCTCCCGTGGCGCATAGCGTGATGTTATACAGCCTATAGCCTTCCTCGGCAAATGGGCTATCTAACACTGAAATACTTTTTCAAATCGGACCAGTAGTTTCTGAGATTAGCGCGTTCAACCAAACAAACAAACAAACTCTTCAGCTTTAAATATTAGTATAAGATACTAGCTGACCCAGCGAACTCCGTATCGCCTTTTTAAGAGTTTTTATTTAATTCCCTTTTTTCCAAGCCCCTTTTCCAAAGTTACCATTGACTTAGCGCTTAATCTCTTATCATTTCAGAGTCTATAAATGATGAACAAACAAACATAGATTTTTATATAATATTGAATTCCCCATTCCTTAAAATATCGAAGACGATACCCATATCGACTTTAAAAAAAATCCCGTCCGCCATCTTTGATTTCCTATCCGCCATCTTTGATCACGAAATAGATGTTGTATTTGGATTCACCATCCCTTAAATCTTCGGAGACGATACCCATATTGATTTTTAAAATGTTTCCCATCGGCCATCTTTGATTTCCCATCCGCCATCTTGAATCACGAAACAGATGTTGTATTTGGATTCCCCACCCCTTGAAACATCGTAGACGATACCCATATTGATTTAAAAAAAAATCCCATCCGCCATCTTTGATCACGAAATAGATGGTGTTTTTGAATTCCCCATTCCTTAAAATATCGGAGACTATACCCATATATTGACTTTAAAAAAAATCCCGTCCGCCATCTTTGATTTCCTATCCGCCATCTTTGATCACGAAATAGATGTTGTATTTAGATTCTCCATCCCTTTAAACATCGGAGAGGATACCCATATTGATTTTTTAAATTGTTCCCATCTGCCATCTTTGATTTCCCATCCACCACCTTGAATCACGAAACAGATGATGTATTTGGATTCTCCATCCCTTTTAACATCGCAGACGATGCCAATATTGATTTTTAAAATTTTCCCATCCGCCATCTTTGATCACGAAATAGATGGTGTTTTTGAATTCCCCATTCGTTAAAATATCGGAGACGATACCTATATTGATTTTTTAATTTTTTTCCATCCGCCATCTTCGATTTCCCATCTACCATCTTGAATCACGAAACAGATGTTGTATTTGAATTCCCCATCCCTTTAAACATCGGAGAGGATACCCATATTGGTTTTTAAAGTTTTCTCATCCGCCATCTTTGATCACGAAATGGATGGTGTTTTTGAATGCCCCATTCCTTAAAATATTGGAGACGATACCCATATCGACTTAAAAAAAATCCGTCCGCCATCTTTGATTTCCTATCCGCCATCTTTGATCACGAAATAGATGTTGTATTTGGATTCTCCATCCCTTAAATCATCAGAGACGATACCCATATTGATTTTTTAAATTTTCCCATCCGCCATCTTTGATTTCCCATCCACCATCTTGAATCACTAAACAGATGTTGTATTTGGATTCCCCATCCCTTTTAACATCGCAGATGATACCAATATTGATTTTATAAAATTTTCCCATCCGCCATCTTTGATTTCCCATCCGCCATCTTTGATCACGAATTAGATGTTGTTTTTCGATTCCCCACCCCTTAAAATATCGAATGCGATACCCATATTGATTTTTTAAATTTTCTCATCCACCATCTTTGATTTCTCGTCCGCCATCTTGGATCACTAAATAAATTTCATATTATTAATCAGCATCCCGAAAATCTCGAAAACGATACCCCTATAGATTGTATCCTATTCGTTTAGCCTTTTTTTGCCTTTGGCCCAGCCCTCCCCCTTCTCGTTTGACCATTTTATTATTTTTGTCTGGCCCCTAAAAGTTGTGGCGTAATTTTATATAGCCTATAGCAGCCATACTCAACCTGCGGCCCGCGGGCCGCATGCGGCCCGCTAACCTTATTAGTGCGGCCCGAGCCGCGGCATAGCCCAGTACTTTTATTTTTACAGAAGTATTACTGATTAGGGTTCAAAATTACGTGAAATTAACGTATTAATCAATTCACGCATTTACTCATGTTTTCTCCCTTATTGCGTACACATAACACTACATATTACTACCTATGTTCTCAGCGGTTATCACGCGAGTGCGCGCGGATTTCAAAATGTAGTCTGTGGCGCATGGGCGCCCGTCTAATATACAGGGTGAATACAAGACCCATCACCAAACCGAATTCTACTCGTTTTCTACAACATGCCGAGTCATACTAAGCAAAAATAATACCTGGGAAACGAAGTCTCTTTTTGAAGTTGGCACCTTTTTTAAACCGAAATTAAAAGTGCACGCGTGCAATGTTCGCAATGCCTACTTATCCATGGGTGCATAGGACATCTATAGAACACATTGGCAGGGTTAATTCATCGATTTGATACCTAACTAGAGGACGCCAGCAGCTACGCCTGCATTTTTTTTAATTTACCCGTTTTGGCTGATCCCGTGGTAATTTCGGGAAATCCCTTCTTAGTGCACCCCTACGGGCCCCAAGGAACATACATGCCAAATTTCAGCTTCCTGCGCCCAATAGTTTCGGCTGTAGCGTGTCTGTCAGTCAGTCAGTAACGCAAGGATTTTATATATTAAGATTAGAAAAATTATATAGTGACTTTCAGCCTCAATATCTCCTGGACCAGTAACTTCCCAGGTATGGTGCCGAAGTAAAAAATGTTCCGTTATGATTGGTACAATATGGGATTTCAGTTTTCGTTATGGGTCTTTTTACAGCGTGTATACATATAATAGTTTTATTTTACTGTCGCATAACTTCCTCACTAATATTACAAATGCGAAAGACACTCTGTTTGTCTGTTACGGTTTCACGACTAATACACTGAATCGACATAGACTTACGAATACACACGAATACACTGAATCGACATAGACTTACGACTGTTTCCCCGAAGGGGTAGGCAGAGGCATATTAAACGCCCACTTTTCGCCAGTGTTTTGATCCCACGTAATAGGTGGCGAGCCTATTGCCGCTTAGCGGGATATTTTGTATGCACACTGAATCGACTTTTGATGAAATTAGGTACATAGATAGACTATAGATCGGTAAAAGACGTAGGTGACATAGGTACAATCAAACAAGTCGGCGGTGAACCAGTTTCACAGTAGAAACTGGTTTTGTATACAAGTGTCAATGTGCGTGTAAAGTAGGGTGTGTGTGGAAGCGACTGTCTTCCTGAGTGAGACTTCGCCCTTATGGTGGTCTAGCGGGAAGTTGTTCGACTGTACGTAGGTAAATTACTGCGGCCCGCAAGATTAAACAGTAGCACTTATGTGGCCCAGGGTAAAAAAAGGTTGAGTATGGCTGGCCTATAGCCTTTCGGAATAATTGGGCTATCATAGGCAATAACAATTTTTAAAATCCGACTGCTAGTTCCTGAGATTAGCCGACATAATCTTTTAGCCTTTTTAGCCTTTTGCCCGGCCCCAAAGGGTCGAAGCGTTATGTTATATAGCCTATAGCCTTCCGGAATAACCGGGCTATCGTACACAAAAAGAATTTTTCAGATCCGACCGGTAGTTCCTGAGATTAGCGCGTTCAAACAAACAAACAAACAAACAAACAAACAAACTCTTCCGCTTTATTATATTAGTATAGATAATTACAATACAAAGAGCATTAACAATACTCAGTGAGGAGCTAATTACCGTTGAATGAGAGTCTTGTTCTAATCGAGATCATATTTAGACCGACGTAACATATTTGGGACGATTGGGTCTCTGGATTGATGGGTTGCATAACATTGTTCCAGATAAGACATAAACGCATGGACCAATTTCAGAAGCATTTTTCAATTGACCTGTATACTTGTTTAGACATCTTAACTTATCCAATCAAGTCATGGAACCACGGCCTAATTAAACACAGTTTAATGAATTGATCTGTACACATCTTTACTAACTAATCAAGGAAAAACAATAGCAATCAAATGGAATAGGTCATTGGCACGGAGCAAGAAGCTGATCCAATTTTCAACCATCGTTAGACAGGTTGCTCTGATGAGCCTGTGAAAAAAGGATAACTAGGAATAATTTTCTTGACTGCTTAGAACTTCTCGTATCTTCTGGTTAGATAGACATTGTACTCCTTTGAGAATACTCATTAGGTTGGAGCGAAACAATTTTTGGGGCCTTATAAGTCACCTATATAAAATACGTACTGCGCTTGGCGTCAGCGCCTTTTGACCCTCGGCACCTGAAGCGGCTGCACAGTTCGCTATGTGGAAGAGCTAGCCTGGTGTATACCAACCATACGTAGAACCGTTCGTGAGTGACGTCTAACCACGCGAACCAACTATCAACGCGCTTATTCCTCTAGTGTTTCCATAGAGATATAAAGGATAGAGTGGCAGAACAGTACCTAACTCAATACTGTGTCGTGTCCGTCGGTGCGAGAGAGAACGCAACATTAAAGGCCCCCTGCATCTCTCTCTAACAATACATGCACAACATCAACATTACGCAGTGGCGTGCTACCTGTAACTATTATTTAAATCAGTTTATTAGTAATCAATAGCTTAAAAATATATAAACATTCTTGTAACTTCAAACTATCTTCGTGTATCAATAAAAACAACTTTTAAACTATTGATTACTAATAAACTGATTTAAATAATAGTTACAGGTAGCACGCCACTGCGTAATGTTGATGTTGTGCATGTATTGTTAGAGAGAGATGCAGGGGGCCTTTAATGTTGCGTTCTCTCTCCCACCGGCGGACACGAATAGGCCCCACTCTGCCACTCTATTCTAATATCTCTATGAGTGTTTCGTTTGTTCGGAACTCACAACGAATTGGACCTTATTAGCCGTCGCTCCCAAAGGATCAAGCTTATAGTTGACACCTGATACACAAACCGTGGAATCTATCTACGTCTTTACATATTCCTACAGTTACGTAATAGAGCGTCTATTTGTCATGGCACATAAAAAAATTGCAAATGAGTTTAATGCCCGATATTTTACAGTTAACATCGTTAGACGTAGTACCAGTATTTATTGACAAAATAAGTGATGTTAGTAATCTATTATAATCGATAAAAAATAAATTATAGATTACGACTGTCCATGTTACGTTCCTAGGCGATAATTTTTTAATGGCTTATAAACATAACTTACCTACATTTCAAAATCACACGTCCACTGGGTAGTCCACTGGGTTGGTATAATAAGCATTACTATTGGTTGTAGTTACTCATTATCAATTTTTAATACGATGATGATCTATTAGAGTTTATAAAGGAGAGTTCCAACCAAAAGCATTCGCGCGAACAGAAAATAATATGTTCGTCCGAGCTTTTAGTTTTACTTTAATACATTTTGATAATAAGACGGTTTGGATATAATATCATCATCATCCTCTTAGCGTTATCCCAGTTTCAATCTGGGGTCCGCTTTCTAGTCTAACCGGATTTGGCTGAATATTAGCTTTTCCACAGAGCGACTGCCTGTCTGACCTCCGCAACCCGAAGGGATAGCGATATTCCATGGTTTAGACTAGTGTCAGTTTATTTAGTAGGTACTGACGACCTGTAACGACTGTCAAAGATCTTCATGACAACCGGGACCGACGGCTTAACGTGCTCTCCGAGGCACGGGACAAGCGATAATTAACCATTCAATACGCACATAACTCCGAAAAGTCATTGGTGCGCGCCGTGGATTCGAACCCGATACCCTCTGCATGGCAGTCTGTTGGTATATCCACTCGGCTATCGCCGCCGCCGGTTTGGATATAATATATTAACCTAAAATTGGGATACTTGGAGTGGCCACAAAAGTACTGTAATTCGCCACAGTAATTTTGCATTATTGCGTTACACGTCATAGCTTATAGCACAGAATAATTAATAGTTCTTATAGTGAATATTCACCTTACTGTGAATAATTACCAATCTGTAATATATAAGTTTTTCTTTTGTCCTTGGGTTATTAATAGTTTATGTAAAGACCTTTTGATTAAAATCAAATATGCAATGAGGATTACGGTACTGTTTATGAAATTGTATCCCTTATATTTTATGAATTTTACATCAAATACCTTTGGCGTAGACTAAGCTTTGAATATATCATAAACTTATCATAAACTTTGCGTCTTCAATTCGACATGTACATTAAAAATATATTCAATCCAAAGTACCGTTGCTACTTTACGTCTGGACCTCGAGGTCTATTAAATTAATTAATGGCACCATTAGACCCCAACTCACCTATCGCGTAATGTTGAATAATTTATTCAAAACCATTTATTTCGCACTTAATTCGAAACATAAATGGATTACTTATAAAACCGTTTCTTCCTTCTAGTAGATATAGCAGTATCTAAATATCTAGTAGTTTGAGTGAGAAATAATGGTGTGACTACATACAATAAGTAATATCCATTCTTATTATGTTACTAGAGGACGCCAGCAGCTACGCCTGCATTTTTTTTTAAATTTAACCGTTTTGGCCGATCCCGTGGGAATTTCGGGAAATCCCTTCTTAGTGCACCCCTACGGTCCCCAAGGAACATACATGCCAAATTTCATCTTCCTGCGCCCAATAGTTTCGGCTGTAGCGTGTCTGTCAGTCAGTCAGTAACGCAAGGATTTTATATATTAAGATTGTATCAATTTGTTCACTTAACCTGCAGTACCATTGTCGCATATTTAGTTAGGACAATTATTTTTAGTGGTTTCTCAAGTAATCGTTTATTGGTATGTATGTATATTAGTTTCAGGATGAACGGGCCTTAGAATTTTAAATACTATTATATTTTATTTTTATTTTCAATAATCAGACTCTCCGTGTGGTAATGGATTAAGAATACGGAATGTCACCACCCCATATCATCCCATGGGTGTTGTAAGAGCCGACAGAGGGAGCATATTATGCAGAGAACAGCACTGTAAGGGAAGGAAAACTTGATAAAAACCCTATACCAACCCGTCTGGTCAGCGTGGTATAGTAGGCCAATTCCTCATTTCAAATGAGAGGACTAGTCCAGCAGTGGACTGTTAAAGGCTGAGAATGAATGAATCAGATTGCAGGATACATAATTATTTCCTGTCTTTATCTTCTTCCCCTTCCTTCCTGTAGAAGGGTAGTTCCTGGTTTCTGTGATGCTTACAGAGCACTGGAAACGGAGAAGATGGTTAGAAATATCAGTAAGGAAGAAACGATTAGTCCTTTGGTGCACTATAAATAAGAAGATAAGTATCGGAACTCAAATGAAATAGGATGATGCAGCAAAACGAGACCCTTCTTCTACGCGTTGTCTTTCGTGTCCCGCTAGTCACCTGGCGTCACATGGGGCAGGGTCGCATGATTTTGTTTATAGGTAAGGTTCACTTTATCTCTTGTTAGTGTAGTCTATATAATCTTCAGGCAATCAGTGTTCGTCTTAATAAAATTAATAATCAAATTGAGCCTATTATCACAATGTTGACTTTATTATGTTTCGAATACGTGTCAAATATGTAGATAATTATAACATTTATAAATTGAATGTGTTCTTCTTATTTCTATTTATAACTGGCATACAGTAACTTCGTTAGACTCAATAGTTTCTAAGGCCTAAAATGTATATATTTTTGTCTAAAACAAGACAATGGACTCACTAGAAATAAATCCTGTGTTGCGGAGGACTTTACAAACATTCAGTCCATAGACAAAAATAACTTTAAGGCTCGAAAAACCCATTTGTGGATCACACAAAGTTTATACGAGGTTATCGCTTAAACCACTGAGTCATCAGCCTAGTCTCTTGTTTGTTTTGTTTTTCGTGTGAGTGTGTGGCCAACTCTGGTGTCGGAGTTTTCAGACCGCCCAAAGGCCTCCGACATGGCCTAGTCTCTAAGACATGTCCAAAAATCATGTCATCAAAATACCACCTATTAAAATTTGCATTCGTATCAAATATTGATACTATACAAACTTGTTTTATCATCTATCTAATACGACTTGATTAATGCGCCGGGAAACATGATTAATTACTTCAAAACTCGTTCTGGAGACAGATAAGTCTAAGAGAATATTTTGTTTCCTTTATATTAGTTTATTGGATGCATGAACACGTAGAATATTTTTATGTCAACGAAGAAATGGGTATAGTTTTATTTTATTATTTATTCTTAATCAGATTAGTGTGGGTTATAAAAAGGGAATGTCACTCCTGACATAATAATGGGCGGACCACCCGGACTAGATTGCTTTTGTTCGGTTTGTAGGATTGAGTGAATTGAACAAATATAGATAATGTATAGTCGTGTATTATTATTTTGTTCCCTTTAAATGATTTATTTAATATTGTCCCTATCTTAGAAACTAAATGATTATTGAAAGTAAAGTAATAACTTTCGTTAGTGTATGTTGAAAAATAGGGTTGTAAGTAGTGGTCATAATTATTTTTGGTGAAGTTGTCCAATACATAGTTGAGATAGTCCGTTAAATTCATATAGATATTGAAACTAGCCGGTAGCGCCGCATTTGGTGTATCCAAATTCAATGATCAAATTTTTGAAACAAATTCATGGATGATAGGAGCATCGTTCATGTTCAAAGCCAGCTATGACGCACTAGCACGCATACAATTATTATTGACTAGGTGCTTCCCGCGTTTTCACCCGCGTCCTGAGGGAACTACTTCGCGTACCCGAAAAACCCAAATATCTTACGGATCCCTATTTTTTCTAAAATAAAATATAGCATATGTTACTTGCAGATAATGTAGCTTTCTAATGGTGAACGAATTTTTAAAATCGGTCCAGTAGTTTTTGAGTTTATCCATTACAAACAAAAATACAAACTTCATCAATGCTATTAGGCTACTCTGACTGTGCGTGTAAGTCGTGTCGGAGGTCCATGGCTTGTTGAATCTAGCCATAAGATGAGGGAGGCTTTCGCTTGAAAATTATATCGGTAATAAATTATTGTAAGTTATCCTATAGCAGTAGAAATATTTATAGCAAACATATAAATTGCTTAAGTTATTTAAAAGAATCTACTTAGGTCCGTTCCTATAGCTTAGCTTGATTTTATTCGTCATTCTGGTTTGGGCCTCATCTTATGGTCTTGTTACCCAGTTGAGCGCTGGCAAGACAGCAATAGTCTAGTGGTGAATGTGAAGATGATGTAATGTGAGCTACGTAGGATCTGGAGGTATGTAAGACTCTCCTTTAAAAGCGTTCGAGGCCTACTTACTAAAACCACGAAGACACGAACTGTGGCTGTTATACCTGATAGCCTGCTACAGGTAGATAGTTAATCTATTTTTTTTTATTTGTTTTTAAAAGTCAACTCCCGCTTTAGGACTAAATCCTGTGTCGCGGGGGACTTTACAAACTTACAACTAACGGACACAATGAACACCCAGACTCGAAACAACAATTTGTGACTTACACAAGGTGTTGTCTCGTGTGGGGATCGAACCCTCAACACATGGCGCAGTGTGAAGCGGCGTGACGGCCGCTTAAACCACTATACCAACCGAGCAGTCAATCTATCTGAAGAACCACACAAGTGTAGTTAAATCCTTATTAACCAAATTATAAATATAAAAACTACAGTCTGCATGACTGTGTTTTTGTATCAAGTATTTATAAACACTTTCGAATTAATTTCCTAAGTGGTATTCTAATGCAGTCGGAGTGCAGTGACCATTCATCAAACGTTTGTTTGATCCGTCAGACTGTCTGTCTGTGCGTCTAATGAGTATTTCACGTTTTGAGAGCGATGACTCGACTACATCGAACATACTAAATAGTTCCGTTGCACTAACATTAAAACAAGAATTTTATTTTTATTCGCGATTTCTTCGTATATAATTGAAATTAAACAACAGTTAATGGATTTTTAATTGAGATATATCGGTTTGACTGCGATTACATTTAAACAGAATGATCTAGAAACTTATTTATTGTACTTATACTTATTTAGAGTAATTCGACGTTTCGACTACTTTACAGGAATCATAGTCACGGAAGAACTTGTATTTTTTTCGTATATCGTACAAGTTTATATTATTTAAAGGTATGTCAATATCTTTATTATTTCTTTCTTTTTCATGTGAGTGTGTAGCCAACTCTCGTGTCGGAGTTTTCAAAAAGCCATTAAAAATGTCTTTACTTCCCGACACATTTGTGTATGTCTTGGTTAAGCAAAATAATATAAAATAATCATATAAAAATATTTCTTTTTTTGTCTATATCGCGGTGCGGTTTCACGACATTTTGTATCCAATCGCTGCACTTTTGTCGCATAAAAGGGATGATTCCTGCAAGTAAAAAAGAACATTAGACTATCGGAAAGCAATCTTAAGTAAGTCTTACTAGAGAAGTGTCCTCTATGAGTTTTTGTCGCACCGGTACTCTGTATGAATTTGCATATATGTATTATTTTTGAGACCTAAAGCTCACTGTAAACAACATAACAAACCCTTCGAGAATAATTTTATACCTAAATCTCAGCAAAGATATTGACAAAACCATTCTCTTAATAATGGGACAACATATCAATAGAATGTATTCACCGATGCACAGCTAAAAGTGTATTGTACGTGACGTTATACATATATTGGTTTTGAGAACGCATTACGTCAGTACAGAGAATGCGCCCGTCTCCATGACACTTCGGTGGAAACGCGACGATCGGATTACTCGCCGACATTCTTTACTGTACACCGAGTAAATTGGCCTTTATATCTTTTCTTTCTCAGACACGGCCATCTAATCCCAAATTAGGCTCGTTTGGGACCAGATCTAGTACTATGTTAATAAGGCAAGTGATAAATCTATTTAAATGCATAATATAGACAAAATACTCATAGACTGAAGAAAGTGCAGAAAAAAATCTCGGGTGGTAACATAACTTATGACATCCAGCTTAGCAGTCAAGGTGACTAACCACTAGGCCAAAACTCTAACTGTCTAGTTTCCTGGTTATCCAGGCTCTGTCTTATTAAAACGAGTGAGTGTGAGCTGTCCTGGGATATTATAATTATATTAAACTATCTAGTTCGTTTTACACAAGCTTATAAATAAGAATTAATTGGCGAAAAGTGGGCGTTTAATATGCCTCTGCCTACCCCTTCAGGGAAACAGGCGTGAGTCTATGTATGTATGTATAAATAAGAACGACAATGAGTCGTAGTTCCGACAGGTAAATAGTTATTTGTGCAACAAGAGAGCAAAGTTGTTTTTTGTTTCGAGTGCTGATTTTGAGTCCCGAGCAAGCGAGGGATTCTATGATTGATTCACGAGCGTAGCGAGTGAATCAAAGTTAGAATCCTGAGCGTGGTGAGGGACTCAACAGCACGAGATACAAAAATATTTGCTCTCGTGTAGCACACATAACTTTTCACCACATAAGTGAGAACACATATTACTTAGGAGACATAGAAATGAATAGGAATAGACTGAATTCTGCATAATCACTTGTTGATTTAACTCTTCTGGTGTTAAAGTACAGTCATCATCGCTAGTTTCACTCATCTTTTTAGATTATTTAATTTAACACGTTACGCTATACCTACCTACTGTATCAGCTTCAGCGAAATTTTTATTCCCGCTACTTTTTTAAATAACGTTTTAATACCGCGTCCCTGATGTTTATTTTTCAAATGTATCATTGTTGTAATTCTAAATAAAAATGTATTGGTTAAATACTTATTTTATAGTATTAATTAGACGTATATTTATTAAAATACAATATAATAAATTAAACATGTAAACCATAACATATAAAAAAAGTAATTTCTTTATTACAAATATCTTTTTTTTTGCGTTGCCGTAGTAAGTGTTTTCTTTGAGGTCGAATTCCAAAATCGAATTTCGAATTCGAAGGGGTTTGTTTTTTCACTCACTTTTTATATGCATGTGTCTTTCACATGCATATAAAAAGTGAGTGAAAAAACATAGAACAGACAGAGCACAGTAACATTCGAATGTTTCAAATTTATGGCTGAACAATGTCAATTCGTGACACTGAAGATTGAAAAATTAAAAAGCTACTTTTACTCACGCTCGAATCAAAATCGCGTTTTGTTCACTGTTGTCTCGCAGCAAAAGCGGCATGTTTGAGCTGCAGTGGTGAAAAATAAATTTTCGGAAAAGTACGCGCAAAAAATACAAACATATGCTACGAAGCTCGCAAAATAAATAAATATGGAATGACGTATTACAATTTGGAATGTAATTATAATTAGTCAACAAATCAACAGCGATCGATCAGCACGTAAACTTTTTATTCACAAAGCCTATATATTTGTAGCTGTAGGTATATTTAAACACAGCTGTGAGGGGCAAGGTGTAACACGTGAGTAAAAGAAGACATAATTAAGGCGATTGACGTCAATTGGAGACGTGGAGGTAGGTATGTACATTGGTGTTGCCTATCCTTAAGTCCAAGTCTATAGAAAGGTTCATTTGTGACTTTGTGAGGAAGAGGTGGGTATAATTTTGTGAGAAAATGGAAGGAAAGAGGAACCCACCACGCACCCTCGGATTGACCACCCCAACTATTGCAAGGTTGACAATACCGAACTCCTCTAAAAGGATAAGGGATATAGGAATGGTATGGGTTCCAGGAAGATACCTGACTTGCAGTATCCCGCTGTATGCGCCGACTATTCTTCGACACGTGTTTCGTCTCTGCACGAGGCATCCTCAGGAGCGATGGGCAACGACTGAGCCTCTTCCCTTCCATTAGGTTACAATGGAGTTCCGCCAAGTAACGCCTGATTCAATCAACTATATTTGTGAGAAAAGTTGGACCAAGACGCAATCAAACACAGCACAAGTCAGCAGACTGAAGCACAAGTCTGCTGACTTGTGCTGAGAGCAAAACTGGAGTTTTGCTTAAGTAAAGTGCTATAAGTAGGGATGCTTACTTTTAATCAGCGCGGCGCCGGCCGCCGTCTCAATTCATTTTGACACCAAAAGCAATAACATCACACAATGTTACGACTCTAAAATTCATCGCTATATTATTAGCCGTAACAACTATATAATATGTTGTATAATATAATGTTATTATTAAACAGAATTTGTTTGTAATGTTCGGGCCTTGAATATTTGTTTTTGTTTTTCATACGCAATGGAACAAAAACAGCAACTTGTTTTGGTCTTGAGACTGAGTTGCTATTGTTAAACCGTATTGGATATTCCCAGATGTTACCTCTAACGTATATTATTATTTTCATTATTTTTTTTTACATTTCGGTAATTGACGATAAATATCGCTTGCACTGTGCCTCGAAGAGCACGTTAAACTATCGGTCTCGGCTGTCATGAAGTCGTTGTAGAGAGTCAGTCATTCATCATCAGCCTTTAACAGTCCACTGCTGGACTAGGCCTCTCCTTTGAAAGGAGGAATTGGCCTACTATACCACGCTGGCCAAACGGGTTGGTATAGGGTTTGTATCAAGTTTTCCTTCTCTTACAGTGCCGTTCTCTGCATAATATGCTTCCGCTGTCGGCTCTTACGACACCCATGGGATGATATGGGGTGGTGACAATCCGTATTCTTAATCCGTCACCACACGGAGGAGAGTAGTCTTCAAAGAGAGAGTCAGTACCTCTGAGTAAACCGACACTAGCCTAATCCACAGAATATTGCTGTTTGGGTTTTTTGGGCTGCAGAGGTCGAACAGGCAGCCGTTCTGTGGAAAAATAATAATCAGTCAAAAAAACTCACCAGATTTTCCGTTGGCTAATGCGTGTGGTTAGCTATAAAAGTAAACAGTTGGTAGTAACTCATTCTACATGCTCTCTAAGACTTTGTGTGATCCCAAAATTGTTGTTTCGGGTCTGGGTGGGTTCTTTAGGTTCCCCGCAATATTTTAAATTGATCCTTTGGGCTGACTTACCTTTAGTCTAATATCTAAAATAGACGTCTGACAATGAAAAATCGAAATGCTGTAGACCAATACAGCGTAAGTTATTTATAGAATAGCAAGTAGGTGAACTTAATTTTTCACATCACTAAATTGTTACGCCTGCTGCTGCTGTGGCTCGTACTGGATGGTATCAACAAAGATTAGGAATTTCAATGCAACTGATGATCTGTGAATTAAATTGTAGCATAGCCATAATATAAGCAGCGATAGCCTAGTATAGAGACCGACGAACTGCTACGCAGAGGGTCTCGGGTTTGAATCCACGGCACGCACCAATAACTTTTTGAAGTTATGTGCGTTTTAAATAGTTAATTATCGCTTGCTAGTCCTCCCAGCTGTAGGACAGTTTATATACGGGGCCGATGAAAATAATATGACCGTCTTACTTCACTAACTAATCTAAATACTGCTGTATTGTAAGCCCTGGAGACTTCAAAGGGGTGGACTTCTGGGTGACTAAAAGAATTGGCGATAATGAATAACTATAAACTAGACACTGGAATAAATAAATGAATAAAATTACCGGATTATCAATCAATAATCTCAATCTTTTAAAGACTTCCTTTTCAGGACATTGCCAAATTAAAACTTTGGTCGTAAATCCTTCAAAGAGGTCAGGTAACATTCGTTTTCCTTGAAAATTTCTATCAGAGGTCACATGACATGGTAATTTTTTCCTGGAATAATTCGATCGGCATGAATAATCATTGTCAGTTGGATCGCGATAGACCAAAATGGAGACATAAACCATATTGTCGAGTCCAATTCGAACAATGAGAAAGGTTGACGCGCTTCCGTCCCTTTATTATTCATTTACAACCTTCTCTTTGTATTCGGCATCCTGCTGTACACTCAAGTTTTTTGACAGATAAATTATTGTTTATCTTTTAGTTAGTGGCCATAGAAGCAGCGAGTCTTGCTAATCGCTGACAAAGACTGCTATCTTATCCATCAGGAACATAGATTAATTTTTAAAATGCCGCTGTGTTATGTAAAAATGTTACTGGAATGTAAAGAATGTGACCGATAACTAGTGATGCCAATGCGAGTTGTCTTTGTTATAATGGAAATTAAGTCTACGGGGGCTTAGATGATAGGGCTTTTTGCAGTTATACCTACATTATTTCTTGGGAATCATTACAACAAGTCTAAGTAAGACTGCTAGATGTTAATGTATATAAAGGAAAAAAAAATTATAAATAGCAATAGGTACATACTTATATTATTACCTGCTTAAAGAGTGTTATTTTTTCAATAAGGTCTCCATATTGGTTTTGTGATGCAGATTTGACTGGCCTCTTGGTGTAGTGGTTAGTGATCCCGACTTCTATGGGCTTTGGACTGACCTGACTGGTTTCTGGGTGGTTGATTTGCTCTGTGTCTTGGTGGTAAAGTCTATGTAAGTATTTAAAATATGTAAGTAGATTATGTATGTTTACCAGTTGTCTATCCAATGTATGTCTGTCTAAATATGGCTGGCTCTGCTGTTCTTTTATTGGATCGGAGTATTATGATTATTGGCGATATTGGGACTTTTTGTGTTAGTTTAGTGCACGAGGCAGGAGCTGTTAATCACCAACAGCTACATTTTTGTATAGCTCCAAGTTTGTACATCAATGGCTTCAAGACGTGTTTTGGGTGTACACATTAAAAATAATATTACAAGGCTATTGAAGTTATAAATATAATATTTATGTTTGCACGTTAATGCATTAAGAAAGTGTATTTTTATAACCTTAACTTATCGCTATAAGAACTGTTTTAAGTGTTATTTTAATATCTTCCTCTCTGCATTAGTATCGATTAATATAAAAATATATCCGTGTAAATTTTTTGTACTTAATTCAGAAAGTACTAAGCAGCTTGACGGCAATCCAGTTATTATCATTTAGGGATCGATTTTAATTTATCTATTTATTGTAAAGCTAGATGGATATGTAGCTATCCTTATATCGCACAAGTTCTAGCGGAATAATGCAATGAGTGGTTTATGCCTTATGGTGTTCAATAGGGAAGATTCCTGCAAGTGAAATAAATTATACAAGTATTTTTATCTAGTGAAACATGTCAAAATAATAGTAGTTTCATTCACCGCTTAATGTTAAAACTTTATTTAATATTTTTTATCGTCAATTTATTGATAATAAGTATTCTACTTGACAGCAAAACACTGACGTCACTACGTCATATTTTATACAAAACCCTTGGCAAAGGTCGTTTTTGACATTTCATTAAAAGTGCTTGATTTGTCTAGTTGGAAACAACCCTATAGCGGCTGAAACGAGTTGGACAATATGTTTGCGGTCGTCGCTTATCCACTGCCGATAGCCGAATGTAATGAGCTCGCCGAACAAGAGCTCGCCGAACAAAAAACTTCGAATTACTTTCGAACTTTCTGTATATCAGTAATGATCGACACAGCAATTTATTAGCCAGTGTTTATATTTTACTATAAATTTTAAAACCTAGTTTGATACTTGAATCCGCTGTACATCTTGCTTTATGGCCCAACGTACTACGCGCGGTTAGCCCACAGTCACTATTTGACCAAACATTTATAGTTTTTTCCAGTGATTGTTCTCCATTTTATCTAATTCAATAAACTAAACAAAGGCTTCTGTGTCGAGTTATCGTCATCTGCAGCCCTAAATAAGCAGTTGCCTTGATAAGCGATGAGTATTCGCTAAAAGATTCGACATGACACATCGCATTGTAATACAAATAACGTGTTTTGTCTTTGTTGTGCATTGTGCAACAGAGTGAGTGATAAGCATAATATAAGTAAGTGGGTTAATGTTGTTGATGCTAAATGTCATACTTATTTGCGTACATTCACGTTCTAATATAATATCATAGAATTTTCTCGAGTGGTAGTAGAAAACCATTTTATAATTATATTGTAAGACTAGAGGACGCCAGCAGCTATGCCTGCATTTTTTTTTAATTTACCCATTTTGGCCGATCCCGTGGGAATTTCGGGAAATCCCTTCTTAGTGAGCACCTACGGTCCCCAAAGAACATACATGCCAAATTTCAGCTTCCTGCGCCCAATAGTTTCGGCTGTAGCGTGTCTGTCAGTCAGTCAGTAACGCAAGGATTTTATATATTAAGATTGTAAGATTTTAAAGTTTATTTATTTTTTATTTATAGACTCACGCCTGTATCCCCGAAGGGGTAGGCAGAGGTGTAATATTACACCCACATTTCGCCTTGAATTTTTAGGTCCCACGTAATAGGGAGCGAGCCTATTGCCGTACCGGGCACATTACCAGACTCCGTGCTGCTACTGAGAATTTCCTAACGGAAAAACCGAATAACACTTTACCCGACCCGGGAATCGAACCCGAGACCTCCCAATCCCACGCGCACATTTATGCCGCGAGACCAACGAGGCAGTCCAGAGATTTTAAAGTTGTTCGCATAAAACGTTAAACGTTAGTACTAATAAGCGGACCCCGGGCTGCAACTGGGATAACGCTACAGCACGATGATGATGAACGGACACTGTAGGATGTTTACTGGTCTACACAAGCTCTGAGTTGTTTTTAAGGCTTAGGTATATGATAACTTCGTTCAATGTGGGCACTTTTCCTTCGGTCGACTTATATACATCTGGTGGCAGACAAAGTTTGGTCTTCGGCGATACTAGTTGTAGAGACAGCCTGCATAAACTAGCCTTAAATAACGGATGTTCGTTAATTGACGATGTAAATATGCTTATAGCACGTTATGTGCTATTGACCAGTTAGTATGAAGAACTGTACTTTGGCAATGCAGCTTTGCCAAACAGAATTGTACTTTGGCAATTGCCAAAGAACACTTTTTCTGTCCTTTGAAAAAAATCCTTTGCATCTGTTAGAGCAGTTTTCTGAAGAAGTCTTCGATACTGCCTGTCTGTTCACTAATCGTTTTAAACCACCACACCAGCTACCAGTTAAGTAATAAAATTACTTAGTAATCCGTGAAAGTGTGTGACATTATCAGCGGGGAAGAGGATAGCATTATCGCGTGAGTAATATCCGGCGTGCGCTTGCAGTTCGTTGCACTTTACATGAACAGCTTTCGGCGTTCAGCTTCTAGTTATATCTACACTACACTTCGCCCGCGACTCCACCGCCATATATGCTATCTATTTGTGAAAACGTACAAAAATCCGTCGGATATTTTTGAGCTTTTCGTCTTCATACACATAGAACGTGTATGTACGTATAGATACTTATATAGAAAGCACAATAGGTACATACTATAAAATCAGAAGCTATAGCATTCAATTATGAATAGATGATCTTCTTGGTGTTGCGGGAAGCAGACCGATGCCTACGTCCAGCAGTGGTTGACTGAGGTTATTATGATAATAGAATACTAAAAAGCTTCCTAATGTAAAATCAAAAAACAGACTCTTCCGCTTTATTATATAATTATAGATAGGGAAACGCTCTAAAAACGTTGCAAAAATAAAAAAAAAACTTTTATGACCAGAGTAAAAACATAGAACATTTACGTACTATCCTTTGGTCCCAACACTAGGCAAGCCTGTCCTGTGGGTACCTAGTAAATACCTACCATACATCTATTTTTGGAGTAAACAGTAATTGATATTAAGTAAAAAATAGTTAATAATATTCTAGGTCAAGTACAATTTGTATAACAATTGTTTTTCCTTAAGGATATAGGTATTACCAACCAGGAATATCAAACGAAAAAAAATGTCAAAATTATTAAAATTGCAAAAATCCCAAGTTTGCGGTTGATAACCCATAGCTGGATAAAATGTTAATTAAAATAAATAAAGTAGGTCATTTTACAACTAAATTATTAGGAAAATGTATGATTTATTAATCGAGTAATAATAAACCGAATCAAGTACAATTTGAATAAGAACTATTTTTACTTAACGACATAGGTATTACCAACCAGGCAAATTGATAAAAAAATTAGATTATCAAAATCCTTTTAATTCCAATAAATGCCGAGCTTGCGGTTGATAACCAATAGCTAGAAAAAATATTTAATTAAAATAGTTATATTTGTGGGTAGTTTTATACCTAATTTGTTAGGATAATTTCTTTTTCTTATTTCTGCCGAACACATTGACTCCATGCTGTCTGATGTGAAGTCCCATAGTGATGGCCATCATCCCAGCAGCCAGCATGGCATTATTGCATGATGGCCCTCACCTTGACGGCCTTGAGAAAAGCTTTTTCACGCCCCGCTTAAAGGACCCAGGATCATAAGTTGAGGGAAACACGTGGGCTGGTAAAGAGTTCCACATCTTAATGGTACGGCAGAGATAAGAGGCGCCGAACCGTTTGGTGCGTGACGGTATCTGTCCTACCGTGTAAGAGTGGCACCTCAACCCAGCACGTGTCGTTCGGGATAGGAAAATGTGTGCTTTATTAATCCAGTCCTTTATTAATCGAGTGCGTTTTTCAAAGTTATAGCTTCATGAATCCCTTTTAAATTAATTTGATTAGCACAAATCCTTTTATAATAAAAAAAAACAACTGCTTAACATACATAGTCGATTTCAAACTTTTCAATTTGTATACCTACATCCTACAAGTTTATTCAATAAGTCCCGCGACCACGACCGTTGTAAGCCGGTCGAAACGTTGGCAACACATTGTTGTTCTACGCGATTAACACCCATTAAAAACTTGTTCTGTTTTCCAGAATTATGGGAAAACATTTAAAAAGTTAATATGGTTCTGCATAGTGCATATTGTGTAGATATGAGCGAGCAGTTGATATTACATACATACATACTCTTACACCTATATATCCCCGAAGAGGTAGGCAGAGGTATATTGCTACACCCACTTTTCGCCAGTTGATATTATTCAAAGCCGATTAATAAGACTGAACTTTCTATTTGTTCTGGAAGCATTTAATTGGCATTTTATTGGGTTTGTACTTGGTCATAATTACACGGATAACGAGAACAGTAAACAGATTGCGTCCAATGTTTCTTTATTAAAGATCAACTTTATTTAAAACAAGACTTCGCGCGCGGTTCCACGTATATTATTCACCTAAGCTTGAGGACGAGGAATAACACTACAAGTATCTACTGGTGAAAACCGTATAAATCTTAGTTTGGTAGTTTTTGAGTATACCTATTCCGTTTTAATTTTATGACTAGAATATGCAGCTACGCCTTCTCATTTTATTATTTAACACCGTTTTAGCCGACACCGTGGTTATGGGTCTTGTGACAACCTGTATATATAGATATGTAATTTCATTATTTAATTGATGTATATGTTACGAGCAACGTAATTAACGGGGCCGTATTAATAAGAGCCGAGTATTATGAATAGTTCCCGAGAGCATCGGGCTATTTGATAAATTTGAGTATTTTAACTACTAAGACTGGTCCATATTATAATGCCCGACAGCCCGTGGTCTATTTAAAAAAATCAACGTAAGCCCGTAAGGTTAGGTGAGACTAACTCAAGTAAGTAGGTTATGTTAGGTTCTCTTGTGACCCTTAATGCAAAAATAGAAGCCCTGCGAAGCAGGGCTCCTCTTTTTAGTATGTAGGTACGTAGGATGTAGGTATAAAACTTTAGTGTTTTTTTACCAGTGATTTACCAGAAAATCCTAACCAGCATAAGTTGGTAAATGTCCGAATTTTTAAATAAAGAAACACTAAGTTGACGAAATAAAGAAACACTAAGTTACGTGAGACTGTAACTCAAGTAACTACTTGAGTTACAGTCTCACGTAACTAACCTTCATTTCATTTGTTTTATTATTTTGCCCAAAACGTATTTGCCCTTATTCAAACTGACCGGGAAAAGTGATTAGCCATAATATTTCGATCAAATTGCCCAGGTGACATGGGCAATTATGTCATACAGGCTGATCACTATTCATAGGGACCAGACTTCTCAAGTTGCCCGTAACATATAGATTAACTTAATTTTGACCAGTTTGGTTGGCTTTTACCGAGGAGAACTAACAGGACCTAACTTCCTAGTATCAACCTCTCTAGATAATCTCAGAGGATTCCAGCTAGTTTTGAATGATTAATAGTTAATTAGATGCCCGCAGCTAGCGGCCCGATCCCGTGAGAATTTCGAGCAATCCCTTCTTGGTGCACCCTTCCAAGGAACAAAAATGCCAAATTTCAACTTATTACAATAGTTTCGGATGTGCCTTGTCTGTCAGTCAGTCAGTAACGCAAGAATTTTATATTTACAGATATGATTTTTGTTCTGATAACCTTGTAACCATACTTTTTATGTTGCGGGTGTAGTATTGCCGTTGGTCAACATAATTGTCCGTAAAGGTCAGTGCGCACGCGACACTGTGTGCCCTGTGGTCCGGAACATAGATTATATTCAATGAATACGTTTATTATGCATTGTGATTCATACAACTAAATAATGTTTATCGTTTCATAAAATGGCTGAGTCCCGTTGGGTGAGTTTACGCTTGCAGTAGAGAGTGCGTATTCGATAGAGAGATCATTGAAAGGAGAGTTACAGAATCCTAAACTGGAGAGCATGCATTAACAGGGCTGTTTCCAACTAGTCAAATCAAGCACTTTTAATAAAATGTCAAAAACGACCTTTGCCAAGGGTTTTGTATGAAATATGACGTAGTGACGTCATAGTGTTTTGCTGTCAATTAGAATACTTATTATCAATAAATTGACGATAAAAATGTTAAATAAAGTTATAACATTACTTGATGAATGAAACTACTATTATTTTGACATGTTTCACTCGATAAAAATACTTGTATAATTTATTTCACTTGCAGGAAACTTCCCTATTATATTTGATTAGAGTGAATGAAACTAGAGAGAGATGTCAGGCTTGTTGCAAATGGCGGTCCTTAGTCTCTACATACCATTACCCTTCGGGAAACAGGCTTAAAAAATGCTTAGTGATGTGTGGCATTTTAGGTATAGATACATTCTCGGTGTGTCCAGAGAAAAGCAGCTATTGACTTATCCCATCATCAAGGCTGGAGATGGATAGGTATTGACATACCCCATCATTCTGCCTTTATCTTACCTAATTGCGTCCAGCAGCTTCGTCTTTGAATCCAAAGTAGGCAATGTCCTACGTGAGCTCCGAGGCACGGAGGGAGCGTCTTTTTTAACTGGCCTGCATTCACAAAGTATACGGTGACTAACGCACTCATCATCAGCCCTGCATATACACTGTCCCACTGCTGGGCACGGGCCTCTTCTCACTATGAGATGTGTAAGGCCATAGTCCACCACGCTGGCCAAGTGCGGGTTGGTAGACTTCACATGTCTTTCGAGAACATTACGGAGAACTCTAAGACATACAGGTTTCCTCACGATGTTTTCCTTCACCGTTTAGCAAGCGATAATTAACAATTTAATACGCACATAACTCCAAAAAGTTTGGTAGGCGCCGTGGATTCGAATCCGGACCGTCTGCATAGCAGTCTGTGGGTCACTCCACTAGGGTATCGCTTGATGACTAACGCACTGAATTTAGAAAGTTTGCCGATTTGCAAAGATTGTACATTCGCTTCTGTTTTCTTGTATAATATTAAACAAATAGCTACAAGCAGTAAATAGAGTCCGAAGTTTTTTTTTTTTTCTGCCGAACAAATTGTCTCCATGCTGCCTGATATTAAGCAGTCAGTGAAGTCCCATAGTGATGGCCATCATTCCAGTTTGATTTGAAACATGGCAATAGTCTTTTCTCTGTTATTATAACCTATTGTCGATTTACTAGCTGATACAAGAACAAGGGGTAGGCAGAGGTGTAATATCACACCTCTGCCTACCCCTTCGGGGATACAGGCGTCTGTCTATAAATAAAATAAATAAATATATTCACATAATATCCAGCAATCTCAAAAAATCACTTGATTGTCTTTAATTTACAAATCAAGACAGAAATATGTGAGTTTGCATACCGGCAAAGGTCAACGACCTCGGACATTGTCAACGAACCAGATACATAATGACTTTGCGTCAGAAGCAGATAATTTAATGGCGTAATAAACTGCATATCTATCATACAATGTAAGGTATACAAAGTTTATTCTTCATTGGAAGCTTTGATAAAATTGTTGTGCATTTTTATCTTCTCTACCTAATAAAAATAAGTAAGTACTGTGTTTTATGTTTTAAAGTTTATTGAATTATTATGTATTTTATGGGTATCGGTGATAGCTAGCTGGTCCTTTGACACTTGACAATGAGTGTTGTTATGTGCGTCGTCGTTCTAAGGCCACTTACTTAATATATCTATGAGAAATGGCATGTATGCGGCAAGTTTCGGCACGACGAGGCATCCTTGGGCATTTTCTTTTCACATCTACATATTCTGTAGCAATCCTAGACATAATTTGACGTCTCGAATTATGTTTGAGGTTAAAGAAATGTTGTACGTTATAGTTAGTGGGTACCTAAGTAGTCACCTTAGTGTTCCTTGAGTATACCTACGCTGAACTATTTATGATAAACAAACTAAGTTAATGTTAAATATATAGTCATGTTAATACAGCTATTCAAATAACGATCGATTTCTGAAAAACTGCAATAAAACTCAAATATGTATAGTTCTTCAGCATGTAGTAGAGCCTTGCTGATTTCAGCATGAATGGGCTGGCTCGACCGGGGAAGTACTACCCTCTCACAGAAAATCGACATAAAGTAACAGTACCTAAGCTGTTGCGTTTCGTTCGGTGAGTGAGAGTTCCGGAGGCCCTATCCCCTATTCCTTCTCCCTCATCCCACTCCTCATCCTATCCCTTTTCCTAATCCCAAGGGGCGGCAACGCACTTGTGACTCCTGTGGTGTTGCTTGTGTCCATGGGCGGCGGTAATTGCTTACCATCAGGCAATCCGTCTGCTCGTTTGCCACCTATTACTATAAAAAAAAAGTTCTTCATTTAATGAAGAAAAGAACAGCAGTGTTGAATACTTTAACATCTGGAATTGATCGCATTTACCTGTATGGGGAGTTACATGGAACTATTCCTTAATATAAAGGAGTTACATTTTGATACACTTCATACTGTCAATTTTAAGTACAGAATTGAAATTCGTCGACAGGCGGATACTTCTTTACTATGGAACCCTAAAAAGAAACCGATATGTCTACTTAGCATCTAGACTTTAATTTTTCTTTCCTTAACTGGTCACTCCTACGATAAAAGAAAGTGACAGCCGAATCGAGAGAACAATAGCACTTCTATTTGTTTAAAGTCTAAAGTTAAGATAGGTATAAAGAGCCAACCTACACACAGATTTGCGACATAACATGTTCTGAATTGCACTGAACTCTTGCGCTTTTTTATATTACATAATGCTTTACGTAACTGATCGATATAGTTTATTTTGCAACAGTATTTTGAATAAAAATATTTTTTGGTGAGCAAAAGAAATACAGGGCAATATTGGATAGGTCTCTACAGTTTTAACTGATACAGCTTCTTTAATTTCCACTACTGTGTCACCTGTGTAGCCAAGTTTGGCAGCTGTGACCATTGAAGACAACAGGTTTTTACACTAGTGAAGTCTCATGGAAAGGATTTTTTTTGATTATTTCACCAGGTTCCTATCGTCATCAGCCCCTTACAGTCCACCGCTGGACTAGGCCTTTGAAAGGAGGAATTGGCCTACTATACCACGCTGGCCAAACGGGTTGGTATAGGGTTTGTTTTAAGTTTTCCTTCTCTTACAGTGCTGTTCTCTGCATAATATGCTCCCTCTGTCGGCTCTTACGACACCCATGGGATGATATGGGGTGGTGACATTGCGTATTCTTAATCCGTCACCACACGGACAAAGCTTCCTAAATGGTTTGATAATAGAGTTGGACCCGGAAGATAGTGCTGCAATCAGTGTGTCACCAAATTTGCGGGACAAGCATCATATCCACCGGATCTGGGTGTTATTCAAGTATAACAATGTAATTGTAGGGTTGCTTTGCCGAAATAAAAAATGTTTAGTCTTCAATAATGCACATTACCCACCAACCCGTAATAGATTGTTACAATTATGCCACCAAATATTCTAAGCGGTACAACAATAGTGTCAATAGCCACCTTTAATTTCTTCTTAAACTGTTACGTACCTATACCTACTTGTATCAAAGCCGTGCTTCGACAATCAGTCACCGCCGTTGGCCGCCGCGCCGTCTCAAGCGACTCGTTACGTCACAAAGTTCATTGATCTTAAGTGGTGCGATATTACAGCTTATACTACGTACGCATCATTCATGAGATGTGCGAAGCGGGTTGAGAGATGAAAGGGGTTTTCACCAATATAGTTTTATTGGGCTTTTTGTGATCCTGCGGTGGAAACCCTTTAATGTAGCTCCCTTCCCGGAATATTGGACTCCACGATGACGAATGCTTTCTGTTTAGAAGCCAAAATTGTTGCTTAAAAGTTTATTTTCGCGGTGTAAACCCTGGTGTCCTCTCCAGGGAATTAGGGACTCTTTAGCGGGGCCCGGGGGATAGTGAGATGTTCCTGGAATCGTTTGAGCCACTCACTAAAACTACCCCTGTATTCCTCTTATAGGAAAAATAAAAATAGGTCATTTTTTAATAGTAGAGTCATAGGACCACCTTAGTATGACATATCCGTGACCTAGCCTGGGATGGCCCGCCTCGTTTGGTGAAATTTCTCTCAAGCTACAAAAACAAGAAGAATTATTGTGTTGTGGGACGTTTCGTTGTATTCCTTGTACAGCTCAGCTCGCTTAGCTAACTTGTCTATATCTTGTCTTTCGAAGTAACATTTATATTGGCCATTAGGCACTTCTGTAACACCATTTTAAATGAACTGTTTCTGACAGCTTGTGAGAGGGACACAACTATAATAATGAAGTGGGATGCAGGTATTTTTGTGAATGTCCAAATATTGTTGTGAACATCTAATGTGTCTCTTCTCGGAATGCGTCACATACTATTGTAGTGCTAATATTTCAAGTGGGACGAAAGGTATCACTGTGCATAAAACGCACATCGAATGCTTTGGGTATTCAGATATTTTTATCTTTAATAGTTGATAATAGTCTTTTGGTCTACAGTTCTATGTCGTTAATCATTATCCTACTCAAGGCTGACATGTCTAACCTGCTATTCACACAAGAAACATTACGACTAACAGTAATGTAACCTTAATCTGAGGTGTACCCGCTTCAAACAATTCCAGTATTCCAACGAACAAGGCATTCGACCTTTACTTGTGAAAATAAATTACAGAGATTACATGCAGTACCTTTTCATATCCTCACCGTTTTACGTAGAAAGTGGTCGATAGCATACCGCCAAGAGTTTCTCATACGTACACCCTGCGTGTGAATGTGTGTGTCATGAATGTCATGGTGTGCGTAAATGACATAATAAGGTGGCGTGCACATTCGTAATATCACTCGTGTCGCAGTTTTGTTCGACGCCAACCATCAATGCGAGGTCTGGTTGCAACTCAATTTCTATGCCAGTATTGTTGTCAAGAAATGTATTGGCCGTGAATGGACTTTGTAGTGGTTTCGTGCAGACAGCTATAATATAGGTATATTGTGTTAGATCTGTTTGCTATCTATTAACTAACCGTGTTCTAAGTATTATCCGTGTGGTGACGGATTAAGAATACGGATTGTCACCACCCCATATCTTCCCATGGGTGTCGTAAGAACCGACAGAGGGAGCATATTATGCAGAGAACAGCACTGTAAGAGAAGGAAAACTTGATACAAACCCTATACCAACCCGTTTGGCCAGCGTGGTATAGTAGGCCAGTTCCCCCTTTCAAAGGAGAGGCCTAGTCCAGCAGTGGACTGTTATTGGCTGATGATGAACTGATGAACTAACCGTTAATCAGAGGCTTTTTTAGTTTCCTAATCTATTCGGAGGAAAAAATACATGTTCTAAGTATTACCGAAGAATTATGAATAATTAGGTTTAATAATACATATTTGGATGATCCTTAAATATTTCGAAACTTGTTATAAGTTTACACGTGTACTTAAAAAAGATCTACAAGCCAACCTGTTAGGAAACAAAAAATATACGCCTGGTGTGACTGATCCACAAATTGGACGAAATAATTATGTGCTACGCATATTTTAGAGTTATGGGATTCACTCCTAGAACCTTTTGGGATATTATTGTTTCGTCCATCTGTTTGTCTGTTTTAAGTATCTAGGTACTAATTGGTACTGCGAATCAAAAGAGTAAATTAAAAATGATTTCACAATTAGATGAAAGTTGACTTAGAAAAGTATATACTAAGTGCCAGGTTAACACAGAACACACGAATAAGTACATTGCCTTCTTTTACGTCGCGTAGTCGGATAAAAAATAAGTCACGATCCAAAACAGAGTTGTCCTTTTTCAGGAGGCAATACACTTGTTTCATACTAAGGAATGATTTCCTTAATAGCGTGAGTTATTAATTGTCGCGGTACAAGCAATATGGCCGGCGGTCCGGACTCCCACGTAGCTATCGCTTGGCCCAACTTCCAAGCACACGAGGATTATGACGAGGTGAAATTATAACCTCACTGTCAATGCTTCAACGCTTACGGCTTATAAGATTAGTAATTAGTAGGTGACAATTTTAATACGATTTAGAATTTGATATGTAAATGACATATTATACATTAAATATCGACATACTCATAGCACTTTCTTTTGGGATTAGTTCTTGTGTGTACTTATCTGTTTCAATTATATAATTATGTTGACTTTAATTCGTAAAATGTAATAGTTGATTTTATTACTATCCATTTTGAGATGTATATTTGTTTCAGTATGGTCCGTTTTTTACGTGTCCATCGGCGCCTTCTAGAGAAACACTTTGGATGCTTGCGAGATACATATTAAAAATTTACGGATATTTGCCAGAACTAACGACGGGGCCTGAGAGCATCAGATGGCGGACCAATCCTGGCGGATCGCGAGCATACCTACATGCCAACCGCGCTTCGCGAGACCCCACCGCTATGGTTCACCGAGGACACCGTGGTTTCGATTAGAGAGAAGTCATAATACTAAACCACAAGAAACAAATAAAAGAACAGTCGAAGCTACTTGATAGTTTATCATTCGATGTGTACGAACCAGGAATCGCCATCAAGACGTTCTATTCAAGAACTACCGAATCACCTGTGACTTGGACCCCAGCCGAAATGGTCCGTCTGACCACCGTCTACTAATAAGCACGTAATGACCTTTGATCATCGCTTACCGGATTTCATCCATAACAGATGATACCTGTCCTCAAGTGTCGGTACTGCTACCGTAACTGTGGTATTTACTCGCATTACTTGGTCTGCAATTATGGGAGAAACAACCGATCGCGATGTAGACGGTATGGTATTTTTATTGCTCAATTTGTAATGAGAACCAGGTATGTTTCTAGACAGTAAGGCAGACACTGTTTCTAAGTTGCTTTTCGGTAATTTGATACCTCCTTGATCGCTCAGACAACATTTTCTAGCTCTGTGCCACTCACCTGAGTACCCTACCAACTTTATACATTTTCCAAGACACGATGTGGTATGTATGTATCGTGAAAAGACTTTTAGGACATATTAGTCAGCTGTAAGTTTACTGCTGCTATCATTTTTGACATAAATAAATTTAATGAAGTTTTACTTTCACTCATTGATGTATACATTTTATAGTGTAATTAAATAAAAATACCTATTCGTTAGATTTATCATATTTTACAAGATTTGTTTTACAGCCTGGTGAATATCTTCAAATTTTCACGATTTGTACTCATACCATTGTTTATATAACGGGTTTATATCGTGTGCTATATTGAAATTGGTTCCGTGTGGTGACGGATTAAGAATGCGGAATGTCACCACCCCATATCATCCCATGGGTGTCGTAAGAGCCGACAGAGGGAGCATATTATGCAGAGAACAGCACTGTAAGAGAAGGAAAACTTGATACAAACCCTGTACCAACCCGTTTGGCCAGCGTGGTATAGTAGGCCAATTCCTCCTATCAAAGGCTCTCCTGGACCAGGCCTCTGCCTGGTCCAGCAGTGGACTGTTAAAGGCTGGTGATGATGATACTGAAATTAAAGGTAAAATACCTCTTATTTGCACCGACGTTTCGGTGTGGGTTACACTAGCCGTACGTAATCCAAAACCATTTCATTTATATTGTTAACAAGGTACCCTTACGTAAAGAAATTGATAATGTTGATTATCTTATTGGCTTAGATTAGGTTTGATTCTTTACGATCTTATAAATAAATGTAGTCAAGATGACGCCATTTTGTACAAATGGAATAACTCAATCATTGCTTGACATCATCACAATGTATCACATACATTCTGAAGGTGTAATGATGACATATCAAGTATGTAAATGCTTCCTGAATTACAGTAACAAGTAGATGGATGTATTTTCCGTAAGTTGTGTGTGTCATCAGATTATATCCAAAGATCGCCTCATCATCAGCCTTTAACAGTCCACTGCTGGACTAGGCCTCTCCTTTGAAAGGAGGAATTGGCCTACTATACCACGCTGGCCAAACGGGTTGGTATAGGGTTTGTATCAAGTTTTCCTTCTCTTACAGTGCTGTTCTCTGCATAATATGCTCCCTCTGTCGGCTCTTACAACACCCATGGGATGATATGGGGTGGTGACATTACGTATTCTTAATCCGTCACCACACGGATTATCCGTCACCACACGGTCGCCTAAGCTGTTGAATATATTATAAAGCTAGGACGATGATGATCTGAATAGATATAATTGGCAAATAGGAAGTTAACAAAGTTATGTGCAGAAATGCTCAATTATGTTGTACAGAACAAATAAACAAAATGTTTCCCCAAAACACTCGTGTCGGACGTAATTTCCTTTAGAGATAGAGGTCCAACAACCACATTGCACGAATTACGCCATCAATATGTTATTTATTGAATGTGACGAGATACAAAGCCGCGTGGTTTATTACAAGCCGTACCTACTACACTTTCTACTCAAACAACATAAACCGAGTTATAAAACGTAAACTAAACGTTGTGATTGACGATAAAATTTTAGAGCAGCTCTCAATTACTACCATAGACTACGATAGTAAATCAAAGGAGTCTGGATTAGGGTTGCATGCTGTAATAATCATAACTACCATTATATTATACATAGAGATGATTTTCTCAAATTTTGAGACAGAGAAAGACTAATATATTTTTGCGAGTTTAGTCACATGCAGCAGCAAAGAAAGTCAAATTAAAATGTCTAGATGAATGATAACTTGAATACGGTTAAAAGCATAGTAGGTACTGTTCGCCTAAAGGACGACTGCGTACTGAATGAGCGTTATAATGTGGTTCCATATACGAACATTTAAGTAAGATCCGTGAACATGCAATATTTTGACAAATATGATAAGGACTCATCATTGATTTTTGTGGTTATTCCCATGTGTCGAGTCAAATACGTGACAACCCTATCACTAAAAGCCGTGATTTACTAAAAAGAAGGTGATCTATTAAAATATATATACCCAAATAAACCCACAAAATTGAAAATAATTCTTTAAGACGGTCATCTGTAATGGTATTGTACAATATTGTAGTGAACGGTTTTGCTCCCTGTATCACGTAGAGCTATCCTTTTCTAACCCTAAGTACTTTTTCGGATCTCTCTTTCCTGTGTCCAAACGGGTGTGGAGATCTTCCTATAGTAGTTGGATCATAATACGTACAAAGTGGTGCGTATTAAGGCTTTGATAAATGTACCATTAACATTCCAAGGGCTCGAGAATAGCTATCTGTCATCTTATAGGATTAGTGGTTACAATTTAGGAGAGGTGTTTTACGAATAAAATACTTAATTGACGTTTTATCTAAGCAGCGTGAAAGAAAAGGACAGTGTTCATAGTTAATTAGTATAAATGTTTTAGTTTTACATTATCGTTTTTGGTTCCTGTATATTTTGTTCGTTTTGGCAAATGTTATGCAAGTTTAGAGTGACGTAAATAACTGATCTGTATGTACTAAACAGAACTTTGATACCGACAAAATGTACTAAACAGAACTTTCATACCGAAAAAATGTATGGAACAGCAAAATTTTTCGCGGTTTTAGCATAAACCTAGAAAAAAGGGTTTTCCATAATAAGGAGTACAACCATCCTCTTAAAAAAATGTTTTACTTAAAATAACGATAGTATATTAATCGAATGCTATATGCCCAAGTAGTGCCTACAAACGACAGGCTGTTAAGTGTTTGAAATAACCATCCAATAAGTCTTTTAAGGCCAGCGTAGGAATAATACCAAAATATTACAACAATTAATTTTAACGTAGTATTGTTGAGAAAGAGAAAGTAGAGTAAAGAAGGGAATGACCTGCATTGTTTTCAATCGGTAATTTTTTTTGTGTTGTTATGTTTATATTCTAGGCTGTGAAATTCGGCACCGACAAGCATTTTTGAAATTATCTTTTTGCTTACTCAGCGTCCGATATTATGAATGTAAGAGACGAACTTAATATCAATATAATATCAAAGTAGCGCCCCATACTTATTATATGTACCTAATAATTTGGAAACTAAATATGTTTGTAAGAAACAAATATACAGGATATTAAGGCTCAACTAAACATTAATTATAATAGTATAAAATGGATCTAATTTATGTTTACGAGTATAAATTAATTTGTTAAGTAGTCGTTAATTTCTGAACTCTGTTCATAATTTTAACCAATCAGTTGCGATCACCCCGGGGGACAAGTTTATTATATCGTAAAGTAAATCAATTTGTTATACCTTGGGAACAGTGTTTCTCCATAAGGAATTAGACATTTGTTATTTTTACTTTTTCGACAGCTTGTTTGTAAACTGATTACATACATATCTAACTATGCTCACGCCTTTTCCCCGTCGGGGTAGACAGAGACAACAGAACGCCACTTGCTTCTATCCTTACAAACCTCCCGCGCTTCCTCTACATTCATTACTCTTTTCATACATGTTTTTGACGTCCCCGATTTGATCGGCGAACGTCTTACGAGGTCTGCCGCAACCGGCTTGCCTACACACATCTGCATTATATATTTGATTCGTCAATCTTTCTTCACTCATTCGCTCCACGTGTCTTAACCTTTTCAGCATTCCTTTCTCAATCCTTGTTACGACATCTTCTTTCAGGCCCCATATCGCTCACGTATTAATGCATTCGGATAGAATAGACAATCCCCTTAAGGAGTGATTATACTCATTATCGAAAACGACTTTCGCTGTGGGACATATGGGGACTTTGCAAAAAATCTGCTGCCTTGTAGGTACTTACCTAAATTTTACCCGCAATTTGGGCGATGTCTAGAACAAAAGTTGTTCAGCTATATTAAAAACAAATTGTTATAATTGTTCTTCTATACATACAAGGCTACGAAAATATTTACTGAAAGCAGTTTCATAGGTAAATATATTCTTATCTACTGTTTATTCAATTTAAATTTACTTATTATCTACTGTAGTATTCTAAGATAACGTGAACGATTGAAATTATAATGCAATGCAAATTATTTTGCTATTGCTAACCAAAGCATTTGAAATAGAATGCATTAATAATATAATTTGCAATATGTCGTTTAAAACCTGGTAGCCAGCCGTTTCAAAGAGATAAGGCCTTGATGTAATATTGAGCTTTAATTATTTAAATATTAGTTGGTGCATAATTAATATAATTTAAGTTGTATCTTTAATAATAATGTTTATTAAAGGCAGCTGCAAATTGAATCAGCTGCTGATGAGTCAGGCTGCTGTTGAGATTATTTTCGAATCACGAATATATTGTGACACTAGTTTTTACCTGCGATCTCGCACGCGTGAAAGGTATCATTATAGTTATCGAAGTACCAAATCAAAAAATATTCCTACGATTAAGGAAATAAAATAAAACTAGGTTCTCCCATTGATCTGTATAAGTTATGTTATCTCAATGGGTTCTCCTGTCATCACCTGATCATGAAATTCTATTCCGCCGTTTTGACGTTAAATCCGAACATGCAAAGGAACTTAAAACGAACACAAAAATGTGTATGTATGTACACTTTCGGACTTATAATATTAAGAGATTTACATTGGGCGTATAACTATATTTTCTCAAGTGGTAAAAGATGGACTCAGATTTCTCTGCTGTCATCTCCTTGTTGTCAAGGTTGTTATATTGCTGCTGGTGTTAGAGGAATATAGCTTCTTTGATAGCTGATAGTCTTCATACACCTTAACATCTTGAAGGACAATAAACCATCAGGTCATAACATTAAACCTTGTATTGTGTCTTCTTTAGTGACATTCAAAGTTATCTCGTTTAATATCCTTCACGAAAAGCCGAAAATCGGGCTCAGTGACGTGCCATTGGAGAGGCCTATATCCAGCAGTGGAATACGGCTGGCTGATGATGATGATGATTAATATCCTTCAAAATAAGCTTATTTCTACGTTAAATAATACAACCTTCTTATAGCATTATTAATAATTTTTACTCCGTATAGAGATCAAATCGCTACTAATCGGCGCATCCAATACTCTAAATACATGCACCTGGATTACTTTAAATCTCTCATTCACCTGCTCATTTGCTCATTGACACACAGCACCTTGGGTTCAGGTCAAAGTACCCTGGTGGTAAGCAGGTGTGCAGGACGTGAATATTATTGTTACAAACAGGATCGGTCTGTTGTGCGCGCTGCTCGCTACCGAGCTAACGAACCTGTCTTACAATAAGGAGCCTGTTGAACTATATACATATCGAGTTTGTGATTATAAGAATCGATTTTAACTTTCGCGATTTGTATACATCATACAAAATAAATTAGCGAGTCTTAATCGCGTACAATTAATTTATTTAAGGTATAAATACCTATTTGTTTCCAAACAATACCTGAAATAAATTAATTGTACGCGATTAAGACCCGCTAATTTATTTTTTATGATGTGATTATAAGCTCAATGTGTATACTGTATAGATACAAATATGTAGGTTGTTGTTTTGAGAACCTTTTATTTTAAGTTAAGGGCAAAGTTATTGGAGGTTCTTCTATCTACATATACTTGTATAATTATATAAAATGACTTGTCTGGACTGATATATTATCACAGAACCTTAACTACTGAAGCTAGAAACATACGATTAGGACAGCGGGTTCCTTTTATGATATAGACGCTCACTATGTAAAAAATAATGATACTCCACCACTGGGTCTCCCTTTTAAAATAGGTGTTCTAATTTTGATTGAAAGATCGTTGATTTTATGAAGTTACACTGTAAAAATGCGGGCAACAAAACCCATATTCTCAACTTGCACATTGATTTTGTGCAACTATTGATAGAAATGTCCAGGTGTCCTCAAAATTAGACACATTATTTTCAAAGAAAGTATTTACATATAGATGCACATAAAATGGGCTTATTATGCGTCATCAGTCATCAGTTTCGCCCTTTATAACGAGCTTCGTAATATATGTATATTTCAGTGACATTTCTTGCTATATCTACAAATGCTTCAACCGATTTGTTATAAACATGCTATATTAGAAGATCTCAGTGCTAACGAACGTATATACCGTACATCTTTAATATATATTATATGGCTTGGCTACTTCCATAGTGGGGGCATTAATCTGCCAAATGAGCCTCGGGGTGACTAGTAACGATTGACAATAAAGAATCGCACACGTTGATGTAAATCTATGTTTGCATCCGTCTCAGAGCTTACTGGAGGTCTATAAACCTTTTAGCCATGGTTTATCCGTAGAAATCTGTTTATTTTACTCTTCTATTTAAAACAACGATAGCCGCTGCTGACTCTGAATTTATTTGATTGGTACGTTTGAGGCTTTTCTTCTTCAGTTTAAAAGTATATAGGTTGCATGGTATGAGTATACTTAATCACGCAAATATGGACTGGATTTCATTGGTCTCATCTGTGGGTCTATCTACGTTTGGGCTTTACATGTATTTTCTTGTTTTGCTTGCTAAATTGAATGACTGGATCTATAGTCGATCTTATAAACATAACGACGACCCCCACGAAACCAGTCCACCCACAAAAAAGTTCACACACATTTTTGTATTGAAGTCACAACGATGCCCATGTCATTCATCATTTTGCTACAGAGATGAGCAAGCCGAAGAGTCCATAATTTAAACCCACCAACTATTGTTATACTATGGAATGTTATAAAGTATTGTGAATTATTGGGCATGGGGATGGTTAAAGGAGGTAGTAAAGAAGAGTAGAGATCAACTCCGCTAAAAATATCTAAAGCTAATCAGCTGATACTGAATATACTATAAGCACATCTACATATATGTGTGTTGCGTATCTCGCTTTGTATTGAGTGTGCTTTTTCTATAAAACCTGTGTCACCTTTATAATAGTAACCTGCTACTAGAGTCTACATGCGTTAAAATATGACTGAAATAGTGGAAACGAGCAATTTTTCAATTACACCTTTATGTTTACATCACATAAAGGTGTATGTTCATGCACACAAATGTTTGACTTGAGCGGGAATCGAACCCGCAACCTTCGGCGTAGCAGTCGCTTACACTCCCGCTGCGCCAACCTACACGGTCGTCAAAATTAAAATGTGCGGTTGTAGCTGCATCTGCCAATCCTCTAGTGTACAGTCGAACAACTTCCCGCTAGACCACCACGCGTTTACGCTTGTATCAAAAAACCACATATTTCCGGTACATTTTACGACAATTTTAGATAATAACTAATAAAACTAATGATTACGATAAATTGATTACTTTTTTATCTATAAATCAATTTGAAAATAAATAAAAAATATTCAATTAATATTAATGTAAAATCGATTCGAAACGGCCTCTTAAATAAAAAATAGGCATATACTGCTATTTTTGGGTACAATTTTCTCTCTATTTTAACATTTATTTAGATTTTCAAAGATAGAATAGGGTAGTAAATATAGTCAACTCAAAAACAATTTGATTTTTTTTTTCAAAATATTGTAAATTGACTCAAAAAAAGCAAAAAATCATCTTACATTTTTCTTCTATTTTGCTCGCATACATGTGTCTTAATGTGTGGCAATAAGGTTCGTTTTATTTAGCCACTTTCTTGATTTATATATCCAAATTCTGCAATGAGATCTCAGTCTGCGCTTGAGCGCCGTCGGGAGTGGTAGAGATGGGTAGGTCCGGATGGACACGCATCCGCGGACCTGCATCACTCACTTTAAGGATGGATATACATCCAACGTCAATTCGGATACCGATCCGACAGTACCGACCACAACCATACAAATTGCAACTTTAATACGTACTGGTACGTATTAAAGTTGCTAGAAGTATCGCTCTAATACGTATCAATACCGGAGCGGAAACGAAACGCATTGGAACTGCATTGTGACAGCGGACCTGGAACCGAGAGCGAAAGGACACGCAAAGGAGAACGAGATCACGCACACGATTTGCAACTTTAAAACATGCTGATAGATATGAAAGTTGTTAATAGTGGTACCGCTCCGAAACGTACCAGTACCGGAGCGGTAACGAAACACTGTTTATTTATGTTATTATTTTATCTTTATTTTTTTCTGTTAATTATGATTTTATGTTAAATATGTAATTATAATTAATACTTATCCAACAAGTACAAAAGTATAAGACTGATTTGTGCCATATTTAAAAAAATAATTATAATATAAAATTCATATGTATTTTATTTATTCTTGTAGGTTAACCTAAAACATACATTTGATTAGTCAAGTACTAAATCTAATATGAATCTTAGTTATGGTAGGTATTTCACTCCCGAGTTCCATAATTCGCATGCATTAGGTACGAACATGCGTCATCAGTACCGGAGTGGTACCGAAACGCATCCAGTGCGTGGAACTGAATCGTGAATGGCGGACCGAGAAGTGTCGGGAATTAAATAAAACACTAAGAAGAACGGAATCGCGCGCTCGGTTCCGAATCCCCCGCGTCTATCAGTTCATTCAGTTCACCGGACCCATATGGGTCCGACGGACACGGGACCTGGATGTAGGTCTTTGGAGCTGGATGCGTATCCGGATCTCACTCCGAATTATTTGCGGACCTACCCATCTCTAGAGTGGACTCTATGTCGCTTGTCGCTGCAGCCCGAAGACGAAAAAAGCAATATACGAATACAGAATATTCGCTAAAATCAATTTGATACTTCTCGTATTCTGGGCGAATTACGTACTAGTAAATTTCTTTTGTATAAATGGACATTATTACTTTATTTTCTCCGTTATGTTGAGTCAGGATATATTTCGGTATTTAGATATTATTTTGTTTCTTGCGTTGAAATCTGGTAAGATTATCTGGACTGATGGTATACCATCCCGTTCAAGTGATGCGACTGGAACTCATAAAAGAGTAGACCTAGTTATGCCAGGTTGGGGCTCATTTTATTTGTTTTGGTGAGACCCTACCACTGGTACTAGTGAAGTAACCTTCCAAGGTTATTCGATGAGTCTTGCTGGTACTCATATGTGAGTAAAGCTACGCATGCCGAGTTTGGGCTCATTTTGTTTGTACATAAGAGACCCTACCACTGGAACTTATGAAGTAACCTTCCAGGGTTATTCGATGACTCTTACTGGTACTCATATGTGAGTAGAGCTAGGCATGCCGAGTTTGGGCTCATTTTGTTTGTACATGAGAGACTCTACCACTGGAACTTATGAAGTAACCTTCCAGGGTTATTCAATGACTCTTGCTAGTACTCATGTGTGAGTAGAGCTAGGCATGCCGAGTTTGTGCTCATTTTGTTTGGTACATAAGAGACCCTACCACTGGAACTTATAAAGTAACCTTCCAGGGTTATTCGATGACTCTTGCTGGTACTCATATGTGAGTAAAGCTAGGCATGCCGAGTTTGGGCTCATTTTGTTTGTACATAAGTAACCCTACCACTGGAACTTATGAAGTAACCTTCCAGGGTTATTCGATGACTCTTGCTGGTACTCATATGTGAGTAGAGCTAGGCATGTCAAGTTTGGGCTCATTTTGTTTGTACATAAGAGACCCTACCACTGGAACTTATGAAGTAACCTTCCAGGGTTATTCAATGACTCTTACTGGTACTCATATGTCAGTAGAGCTAGGCATGCCGAGTTTGGGTTCATTTTGTTTGTACATAAGTAACCCTACCACTGGAACTTATAAAGTAACCTTCCAGGGTTATTCGATGACTCTTGCTGGTACTCATATGTGAGTAAAGCTAGGCATGCCGAGTTTGGGCTCATTTTGTTTGTACATAAGTAACCCTACCACTGGAACTTATGAAGTAACCTTCCAGGGTTATTCGATGACTCTTGCTGGTACTCATATGTGAGTAGAGCTAGGCATGTCAAGTTTGGGCTCATTTTGTTTGTACATAAGAGACCCTACCACTGGAACTTATGAAGTAACCTTCCAGGGTTATTCAATGACTCTTACTGGTACTCATATGTCAGCAGAGCTAGGCATGCCGAGTTTGGGTTCATTTTGTTTGTACATAAGTAACCCTACCACTGGAACTTTTGAAGTAACCTTCCAGGGTTATTCGATGACTCTTGCTGGTACTCATATGTGAGTAGAGCTAGGCATGCCGAGTTTGGGCTCATTTTGTTTGTACATAAGAGACCCTACCACTGGAGCTTATGAAGTAACCTTCCAGGGTTATTCGATGACTCTTACTGGTACTCATATGTGAGTAGAGCTAGGCATGCTGAGTTTGGGCTCATTTTGTTTGTACATAAGAGACCCTACCACTGCATTTTATAAAGTAATCTTCCATGGTTATTCAATGACTCTTACTGGTACTCATATGTCAGTACAGCTAGGCATGCCGAGTTTGGGTTCATTTTGTTTGTACATAAGTGACCCTACCACTGGAACTTATAAAGTAACCTTCCAGGGTTATTCGATGACTCTTGCTGGTACTCATATGTGAGTAGAGCTAGGCATGCCGAGTTTGGGCTCATTTTGTTTGTACATAAGAGACCCTACCACTGGAATTTATGAAGTAACCTTCCAGTGTTATTCAATGACTCTTACTGGTACTCATATGTCAGTAGAGCTAGGCATGCCGAGTTTGGGTTCATTTTGTTTGTACATAAGAGACCCCACCACTGGAACTTATAAAGTAACCTTTCAGGTTTTTCAGGTTTATTCGAAGACTCTTAGTGGTTCTCATATGTGAGTAGAGCTAGGTATGTTCCAGTGGTAGGGTCTCTGATGTTCATACAAAATGAGTCCAAACTCGGTATGCTTAGCTCTACTCACATATGAGTACCAGCAAGAGTGATCGAATAACCCTGGAAGGTTACTTCATAAGTTTCAGTGGTAGGGTCTCTCATGTACAAACAAAATGAGCCCAAACTCGGCATGCCTAGCTCTACTCACATATGAGTACCAGCAAGTGTCATTGAATAACCCTGGAAGGTTACTTCATAAGTTCCAGTGGTAGGGTCTCTTATGTACAAACAAAATGAGCCCAAACTCGGCATGCCTAGCTCTACTCACACATGAGTACCAGCAAGAGTCATTGAATAACCCTGGTAGGTTACTTCATAAGTTCCTGTGGTAGGGTCTCTTATGTACAAACAAAATGAGCCCAAACTCGGTATGCCTAGCTCTACTCACATATTAGTACCAGCAAGTGTCATCTAATAACCCTGGAAGGTTACTTCATAAGTTCCAGTGGTAGGGTCTCTTATGTACAAACAAAGTGAGCCCAAACTCGGCATGCCTAGCTCTACTCACATAAGAGTACCAGTAAGACTCATCGAATAACCTTGGAAGGTTACTTCACTAGTACCAGTGGTAGGGTCTCACTAAAACAAATAAAATGAGCCCCAACCTGGCATAACTAGGTCTACTCTTTTATGAGTTCCAGTCGCAACACATGAATGGGATGGTATACCATCAGTCCTCATAATCTTACCAGATTTCAACGCAAGAAACAAAATAATATCTAAATACCGAAATATATCCTGAATCAACATAATAGAAAAAATAAAGTAATAATGTCCATTTAGGTATATAAAAATAAGAAACTTATTTGTACGTAATTCGCACAGCCAGGCCTATAACACATAGATACATATCACAAAAAATTCTAAGTCTCAAAGTTATTTAGTTGAACTACATTTCCGCAAGTTACCGTACGTAGTACGTACTGTTGCCGCCGTGTCGCTGTAGTGACGCGATTTTGTACCTACTAATTTTGTAAACGCGTCCTTAAGGGCGAGAATCGCTCAGCAAGACATCGTCGCTTCCAGTGCTACTTTACACACACATTGAAACTCGTATACAAAACCAGTTTCTAGTGTGCCGCGACTCTATGAGCGAGTCAAGAGATTTTTTTCAAACTGGTCCACCACCGACTTGTTCGATTATACCTAGTTATAAAGATTTGATTTGTGCCAGTCATTAGGTGAAGGGTTTTGAATACACATTTCATTCCGTAGAAGAGGCTGAGGCAAATAGGCGAAGCAAATCTTTGGCACGAGACGAAAACTCAACATCAAATCCTATACCAACCATCCTGGCTAATGTGGTACATACTCGTAGTAGGGCAATCCAAATCCTCCTAGGAGAAGCTTATGCCCAGCAGTGGACTGCAAAAGCTGTATGATTGATTGTGTAGGTAAACAGTATACTCTTATTTACCGCGTTTATAGCATCAATCAATAATATAACAAACTTAAATGTATGATTGTGTCACACAATTATGTCGAGATTGATATACTATAACTTTCATTCAATAAAAAGGATTGCGTATCAATAGTTGTGGGCGCGGCTTTATAAGTACCATCGTAAGTAGGGGTACCACCCCCGGAGAAGTAATGTAATTTTATGAGCAATGAATATGACTATATGGATGACACGATGGTTTAAGGCGGTCACTTTGTCACTTCGCTGCCAAGAGTTGTAAATACGATGTTCATATGGAACAAAGATAACGTGACCTTGAAATAATTATTCCGGCTTTGATACATAACCTAACTTCACGCCTTTTATCCCCGAAGGGGTAGGCAGAGGTGTATTACACACCCAGAAATCACTTTTAGTTGCTTGTAATGAAAAATAATTCATGCGAAAAAAATCTACCACAAAGGTTGAATAACTAAATTCTTCCGCCCAATTTTGAGTAATTCATAAATCGAACAAGTCCAAACTTTGAAGCTTTTATGACATTTTGCTGTCAACCGGTGACAGTTGACAGCCCTGATTGGACAGAAAGCTGCGCAGAAGCAGCCAGGAGCTTCACGAGCCGATTAGTTCGGCACAAGCACAAACGTTTGTACAGAACGCGAAAGTTTTTTAATAGACATCGGTATTGATTGATGCGAGTACCCGTTAGCGGTTAGTCCATCGCACTGTCACCAGAGAAAGGCGATGAAAGTGATTTTGTTATTAAATTACTGTTCTATGTACCGTACGTGTAAACTTTACGATATTAACACTATAATTACATTAATGGTTATGTCGTATAATGCGATGATGTTGGCACGAAGTAAATAGTTATTATTTTATTTCTGTTACTTATTAGATACTGTCGTATAAGGAAAATGACGCTTGATACTGCCTGAGCAGAGGTTTTGGTAATTTTATTTACTTTAACCGTAGTTCTTTCAATTAAAATTGGTAGCCTTTAGTTGACGCATTTTAAGCCCCTTTTTCTATGTGTTGTGTAGCTATTTATTTATATACAGTAGTAGTGTGTTTTTCAGCTATTTGACTCTAGACGTTTCGATCGAGTTGTATCGAGCGTGTAAGCAATCTAATCAGGCGATCGATGACCACGGTCAGTGCGATTCAACCGAAACTACGTCAAGGGTATTGCACCCTTGTGATTTCGTGACATTGGATTTATAAAATTCAGCTTTGATTTAAGAATAGTTAGGTACTAAGTTGCATGTAGCTTTAATGCTGCATGAAACTGACCTTAACAGTAAGGGACCTTATATCATATAGTAATTTCAGCCCTATATACCTACTTACATACTTAGGTATATACTGAACTGGTCCACTGCTGGGCACGAGCTTCTTTTTACTATAAGAAGAGTCAGGTTACATTAATTGCTTTTTACATAAAAGAATATATTAGGCAACATTTACTTTAAGGTTATACATATGCTATGAAAAAACCTGATAGTGTCGTATCTGTAGGTAGGTATGTCATTTGAATCACTTTGACATATATCGCGGCTTGCCAGCGTAAAACGTAAATTTTTATAAGATGCTGACCCGCCGAACTTCCATGTATTTTTTAAATATTTTTTGTGAATTTAAACCATTCTCAAATCCCCTTGAACACACACAAGAAATGACATCAAAATCGGTCGAGTCGTTTAGGAGGACTTCAGTGACATACACACGCACACAAGAAACATATATAAAGATATTAGCCCTGCATACGAATATTATCGGGAGTCTTTATGGGAATACTCTTGAATGTACTGACACTGATCTAAGCCATGGCCGCCATGTCTTTGGGTTGTGGAAGTCGGACGGTAGTATCATCATGTTAGGCTAGAAGATGAAACCTGGACTCCGAGTCGAAAGTCAAGCATGCACTGGAATAAAGCTCGGCCGGTAATGGGCCTGTGAATGCCACATATTCATACCGTTGCTTAGCAATTAAAGTTGCTATGTGAATAATTATGCTATGGGTTTTTCCAAATTCGCCGCCTACCCCTTTGGGGATACAGGCGTGAGTCTATAAAAAATGTGTATTATTTTAGAAGACGTCGTAACAATGACATGACAATAATAATATGATGTCTATATTTGAAAATAATTTATCTACATGGGGCTTTGGTTACACATTAATGATTTCTATCTTCATTTATTTTTCTAAATGTATGACAGTAAATTCTTAATTCTTTACAACCATATTGAGATAAAAAATGTGCATGGTGCATATTTTTTTGTCTCGTTTCAGAAGATGCGGCGCACGTGTGTTCTTGGCAACACATGTTCGGTTGATAGTCTGTTTGTTTTAAATGTCCTTTGTTCGACCATAAGCATTGTTACAACGAATTTGGTTTCACACTTTTTTTGACGTTCATAAACGTCACTTTGGCGTCAACGTCAAATGGCATCATCAAACAATAGCTATTGTTCTACATAATTCTCGAAGAATAATTTATTTCGGTAATTTAATAAATATCTATTGTTTGATTATTTATATTTAATAACCAGTTTTTTTCTAGGGGAGCGCCGATACCCACTTAATTATCGATCAGATCATACAAGATTGTAATTTGTAAGGACTTGAAAGGCTTTTATATGCATACCTGGGTGTAGTGTTGTGAAGATCGAAACAAAGTGGCCCGCACATTTAGTAAAAACGCTCGAACGAACAATATACCTAATTTCTTTGTAGAAGATTTTTTGTCCTATTTCTAAATGTATGCCGTGTTGTTTATTATTCTTTATTCAGGCATTTTTTTAATAACATGTGATGAAGGTACATTATGATGCGCCTATATGTAAAACTTTATGGTGAGCGTGATGTTTATACAAAGAAGATAAATAACATATTTTATAAAAAATATAATTACGGTCTTACGATCTAACAACTATGTGCATATATAAATTTCATGGCTTACTGACTGACTCATAAACAAGGCACAGCTAAAACTTTTGAGCGCAAGAAGCTGAAAGGCATGTATATAATTGTATATATGCCTTGGGGACTGCGGGGGTGCACCAAGATGAGATTTCCCGAAATTCTCACGGGATCGGGAAAAACGGTTAAATTAAAATAAAATGCGTTGGCGTAGCTGCGGACATCTTCTAGTTTAAACATAAGTCCAATATCCCAGGGCCGCCAGACCTTACTTATTTTCTCAGAAACGAAATATATAGAATAATGTAGTGTTAGTATGTGTCATGAGTGTACACATACTTGTTAGCTTGGATCGTGGTCTAATTTTTAGGTACGAGGTGCTAAAGTTAGGTAAAAATAGTACTAACTTTTCTTAAATTCTCAGTGCTGATTTTTATGTATGTTTTAGAAAATATTATTAAAAATGTATAAATAACATTGTCGCACTCATTTCGGCGGCGGTAATTTTTACCAGACGCTTTAAAGTTTCCAAAATATCTAGCTATCGGTAGAGACCACTAAGGGGCGCATTTAGAAAATATATGGAAATTGTTCCCGTGCACCTTTAGCACCTCATAAATAAGAATTGGCCCACGATCCAAGCTAGCAAGTATGCGTACACTCATAGCGGATACTAACACTACATTATTCTATACGGCCCTGGGATCTTACTCTAATAGAAATACTATAACTTTGAAACTTTTTATTGTTTTACAATAAAGTATTATCTTTCTCAATGAACATTTTTACGACTGACAATCGTTTTAGTTTCTAGGTCGAATTCAAAGGTTACGTGTTATGAAGGTAACAGGAATGCTTTATTATATGCTTTATTAGTTGTTCGATATCTGTCATCCTATATAATATTACGTACTAGATGACCCGGCGAACTCCGTATCGCTTTTTAAGCGTTTTTATTTAATTCCCTTTTTCCAAGCCCCTTTTCCAAAGTTACCATTGACTTAGAGCTTAATCTCTTATCATTTCAGAGTCTATAAATAATGAACAAACAAACATAGATTTTTATATAATATTGAATTCCCCATTCCTTAAAATATCGGAGACGATACCCATATCGACTTTTAAAAAAATCCCGTCCGCCATCTTTGATTTCCTATCCGCCATCTTTGATCACGAAATAGATGTTGTATTTGGATTCACCATCCCTTAAATCATCAGAGACGATACTCATATAGATTTTTTTAATTTTTCCCAACCGCCATCTTTGATTTCCCCTCCGCTATCTTGAATCACGAAATAGATGTTGTATTTGGATTCCCTATCCCTTTAAAAATCGGAGATGATACCCATATTGATTTAAAAAAAAATCCCGTCCGCCATCTTTGATTTCCTATCCGCCATCTTTGATCACGAAATAGATGTCGTATTTGGATTCACCATCCCTTAAATCATCAGAGACGATACCCATATTGACTTTTTAAATTTTTCCCATCCGCCATCTTTGATTTCCATCCGCCATCTTGAATCACGAAACAGATGTTGTATTCGGATTCCCCATCCCTTTTAACATCGCAGACGATACCAATATTATTTTTTTTTAATTTTCCCATCCGCTATCTTTGATTTCCCATCCACCATCTTTGATCACGAAATAGATGTTGTATTTCGATCCCCCCCCACCCCCTAAAATATCGACGGCGATACCCATATTGATTTCTAAAATTTTCCCATCCGCCATCTTTGATTTCCCGTCCGCCATCATCATCATCACTAAATCAATTTCATATTATTAATCAGCGTCCCGAAAATCTCTAAAACGATACCCATATAGATTGTATCCTATTCGTTTAGCCTTTTTTTGCCTTTGACCCAACCCTCCCCCTTCTCGTTTGACCATTTTATTATTTTTGTCTGGCCCTTAAAAGTTGTGGCGTAATTTTATATAGCCTATAGCCTTTCGGGATAATTGGGCTATCATAGGCAATAACAATTTTTAAAATCCGACTGCTAGTTCCTGAGATTAGCCGACATTATCTTGAAGCCTTTTTAGCCTTTTGCCGGTCCCAAAGGGTCGAAGCGTTATGTTATATATAGCCTATAGCCTTCCGGAATAACTGGGCTATCGTATACAAAAAGAATTTTCCAGATCCGACCGGTAGTTCCTGAGATTAGCGCGTTCAAACAAACAAACAAACAAACTCTTCAGCTTTATTATATTAGTATAGATAGATGTAAAAGCAAAATATGTTTATTGTGGGTTATCCTTGGAAGATAGACATATACCATTGCGGACTTTTTTGTAGATCTATTAAAGAGGTACAATCCCACCATACATTGTTTTGTTATAACTCGAAAGGTTTTGGCTGCGTTTTCGAGGAAAGCTCCCGATTGGCTCATTTTTTGCCGGCGCGTTGAACTAATATCGTCGTAATATGGTCAGTTTGCACAAAACCTAAACTTATTATACACTAAAACCTTCCTCAGGGATCACTCTCGATGTTGTTGAAAACCGTATAAAAATTTGTCCAGTACTTTTCGAGTTTTAAGCGAACAGACAGACAGACACCGCGGCGGGGGACTTTTTTTATAATATGTATAGATAAAACAGCAAAGATGAGAGATCAAAAGTTCAATTAAGTAACTTAAATAAATTTTTGCTCTACATATATCTATTTTACTAAATGTTTTAGCACCTTTATGTAGCTATCCTATAATGTTGCTAATTATTAAAATACTATTTTTATTTTTATTCTTATCTCTATCTCTGTAACATCAGAGACTTTTCAGCTTCACCAGATTTATACCTCATTTCTGAAAAATATTAATTTGTTTCTCCACAGAGCTATTGCCTTTGAAGCGATACTACATGGCATATACCACTTTCAGTATAATTATGAAAGCTAGTATAAAGCTTGCTAAAGAACATTAATAATTAATAGCTCTCCAAATAGCCAGGCTGAACTGGCAATGGGCAGGGCACATAGCGCGAAGAACCGATGGCCGTTGGGGTAGGAGGGTTCTGGAGTAGCGACCACGTACCGGACGACGCAACAGGAGTAGGCCTGCCGCAAGGTGGACCGACGATCTGGTTAAGATCGCGGGAAGCGGTTGGATGCGGGCGGCTCAAAATCGGTCTGTGTGGAGAACGTTGGGGGAGGCCTATGTCCAGCAGTGGACGTCTCTAGGCTGACATGATGATGATGATGAATAAACATTACAATTATAAATGTATTATATTTTTTACAAACATCTTGTCTTCAGTCGTAACAGTTACTTAGAATATTTTATTGTTACCTAGATTTCAGTTTTCTCTTATCTTTCTGCCAATCAACAAGAATAATTTCATTAGTCACAGGCATTCTGTAATTAACAAGAAAAATTAAAGGCTTATTATTTTTAATTACTTTCTGTTGGGTTTCGTGTTGCTACACGAAACAAAATATTGAAATACTATTGAAAAATAAATAAATACTATTGAACTTCCTCAGCTAAAATCCTTTAATGAAAAAACAATGCGTTCGGTATAGTTTGTGAACTTTATTGTCTAAGGATGCATAAGCAGATGAAAGTTGTAGGAAACTAGGGTGGGGTAGGAATAAAATGCTATTTCCAAAAATTAAATGCATAAATACTTCACACTAATTATGTCATTTGATTTGAATAATAAGTGTGACATTGATTTTTGCAGTAATTAGTGATGGCGTGTCTGAGTGCTAATAATTATAATTCTCTTTCGTGCTTTATCAACGCCAGTGCCAACTGATGCTTTTTGTACCTATTTAAATTCAACTGACTATTGCTTTTTGCTGACTGAGTGGTTATACAAACTTTCATTGATGAAGGTTTGTACACATAGGAACAAGGCGAATAAGTTAAGCTATCCAGTTGTGGTACGATTTAAATACTTATTACTACGTCATAAGAACGGTAAATGTTAAAGTGTCTTGCTTGGCGTGTTGCTGTGTGTACAAACAAACCCAAAAAAAATGTCACACCACATGATGCGCAACGCTCTAATCGGAGCAGCATGTCCTGAGTCACGTATTGACGGATTTCAGGGTTACGTAAATTCAATTATTTTAGCGAGTTATGTTGGGGCTAATAAGTAATAACAAGATGCCCGACAACTTGACGCCAAATGCTAACTAGAAATAAATTCACGTGTTTCAGCTAGACCTGCTAGACAATGACTAAATTCTATAGCATACAATTGTATGGAAACGGGTCTTATTCGCGGTATATAATAAATTTAAGGTATAAATACCTCTGTTTTACCGACGTTTCGGCCGTCTTACAACAGCCGGGACGCGGGTCGCGGCGGGACTGATGTCATCTCTGGCCTTGTGAAGTGCGGGTTTCAACAGCTACCCTCATACGAATTGTCGGTACGTCGACACACAACACTCATGACGTCTACACACTGGTGATGTGTATTACTGCGGCGGGGTTTACATTTGTTGATTACTGCATTCCAAGTTGTAGACAGTCTGTATCCAATCCTCTCGGTTGAAATTTTTATGGTTTTTTATTTCAACCGCTTCACGTGCTATCCTGGAGTAATAGTGACGATCGGTAGATGAGATCTTTAGCTGATGCAGTTCGATCCAGTGGTTTGGTCCAGACTCCAACAAAGGCTCAGCTATGGCAGACTTGTTAATTTGCCGGTTTTTAACACGCTTTTATTAGGTCGTCGTGTATGTAACTAACTATGTAATGGAATCTAAGCTAACTAATTTAACCATCTTCAAAGGGTCGTAGCGTAATGAAAATTGGCAGCTGTATGTAGTTCTGATGACAATACAATAATATGGTACTGTCATCTACTGATCTGATTATTTTATTTATAACAAACATATATTTATTTATAAGTATTTATAACAAGACAGACCCAAACTTAGCATATAACGAATTTTACGAACTTTTCATCCTTTTTTATAATCTTTGTTTTCCCTTGGTTAAAATAAAAATAACAAATAGGCGCCGGCCTCAATGGGTGACGAAAGGCCTAAAAATATGCTGTAAGCGTAAACGACAGCTTTTATGGGAGTACAGAAAAAAACCAACAGATGAAAATAAAAGTAATTTCTTAACTTTATCCGCACGGCTTAATCGTATCATCAGGCTAACTCAAAAGTCTCGTAATGATCATTATATAAATAATGCTAGTAATAAATCACAAGCCACCTGGCAGATAATAAATGCCAATAAGCTAAATGTACCAACCGAGCAAATACAACAAATTTTGTTAGACGGTAATGTGATAAATGATCCCAAACAGACAGCGAACCATTTTAATATTTTTTTCGTTGACCAGACTAAAACCGATCAAAATGTCATATCTCATATGAGAAAAGTTCAATATTTGTTCGCCCAACCATGCCAAACGATATATATATAAGATTATAAGAGACTTAAAAAATAACACTAAACAGCACTGGGTATGACGATATATCAACAAAAATTTTAAAACATGGTGCCACTAAACTTGCAGATATTCTAAAGTTTAGAATCTAAACCATGTAATAAACTTATGTATTACGACTGGTATATTTCCAGAAAAACTCAAACTAACGGTAATTAAACCTTTATTTAAGAAAAATTATAGGTATGACATGAGCTGCTATCGTCCAATAGCGCTTGTGCCTGTCATATCAAAAATTTTTGAAAAATATTTTTATGATAGAATTTATAATTACTTTGAAAATAACGCTTTATTTTGTAACGAACAGGTTGGTTTTCGTAAAAAGAAAACGATTGAAATGGCAATATACAACTTTCTTCATACTATATTAACTAACATGGATAAAGGTAAACAGGCATGTGCGCTATTTTATGGACCTCACAAAGGCCTTCGATTATGTGGATCATGACATACTACTAGACAAACTGTACGCCTATGGTGTGAGAGGGAACATGCATGATTTGATTAAAAGTTATTTGAGTAATAGAAATCAAATAACTCAGATTATTAGGATACGTCTCATTACAAAACTAATAAAAAAACATTCATCAACATACAGAATAGTAAGATCGGGCGTACCACAAGGAAGTGTGCTTGGTCCGCTTCTATTTATCATATACGTAAATGACCTTCCTTTAGCCTCGAAGCATAACACAGTTCTGTTTGCTGATGATAGCACAGTACTTTTCACAGGAAATAATAAATCTGATATGGAAGCAGAAATAAACAAGACTCTGGAGAATATTGTAAACTGGTTGACAGCAAATAATTTACATGTTAATTTAAGCAAAACTAATTTAATGACATTTAGAGTTAGATTTAATAAAATAGCAAGTATGAATATTAATTACCAAAACAATAAGATTCAAGAAGTAGACATAACAAGATTTTTAGGCCTGAACATTGATAATACTTTAAACTTTAAACAACATATTGATTCACTTTGCTCTAGAATTAATACCTATTCATATCCACTGCATATGCTTAGACAAACGGCCAGTAACTCAACCCTTCTTACAGCATATCATGGCTATGTTGCATCCATTTTAAGGTATTGTGTTATTTTTGGGGCAATTCTACCGATAGACAGGTGGTCTTTAATGCGCAAAAGAAATGTATTCGAGCCATATCTAATATAAAGCAGACATAGCTGCAAACCATTCTTTATAAAATTAAATATTCTTACATTGCCATGTCTATATATAAATGAAGTTGTATTATTTGTCAGAAATAACATGCACTATTTTAATAATTTAAAAAGTAACAGACATAATAATAGAACAGCACTACTCAATAAAAGTATTTTTTGCATGGCATCACGCATATATAACCATTTACCTAGATCACTCCTCGAGATAGCAGACATTAACATATTTAAGAAAAAAATTCAAACATTACTATTGTCAAAATCTTATTATAGGGTTAGTGAATGTTTGCAAGATAAATTATAATTGTATTTTCAGTGTCGTACCTACTTTATTACTACTAATCTCTATTTGTACATTTTACACTGTTTTATTAATAGTTTTGCGTGCCTTACCAGGACCTACCAGGACTAGAGGACGCCAGCAGCTACGCCTGCATTTTTTTTAAATTTACCCGTTTTGGCGGCTCCCGTGGGAATTTCGGGAAATCCCTTCTTAGTGCACCCTTACGGTCCCCAAGGAACATACATACATGCCAAATTTCAGCTTCCTGCACCCAATAGTTTCGGCTGTAGCGTGTCTGTCAGTCAGTCAGTAACGCAAGGATTTTATATATTAAGATATGGTCAATGCATATTTGTTAACTATATAAGATCTTTATGTACCCATATTCAGTCAATTTGAATTTGATGATGGAACTGGAAGACATGAACTGGAACTTCATGATGGAAATTCGTATCATAGCTGTTTTGGATTTCTTAGAAAAGTATTGTAATGAACTTTGGCTACGATTAGGTTTAAAAGTCTGATGATGAAGCCGGAAGATAGGTACTGGCATTCCATGATGGAATATCGTATCATAGTCGTGTTTGCACTTGTGAGAAAGGCCATGTAATGGACTTTGAACACAATCAGGTTTCAAGGTTATAACAAACCAATTATATATTGTAGATCACGCAGTGGTGTACTAAGGGTCCCGTACTTTTGGCGTGTGTGGCCCTGAATAGAGTAAAATCACTTAGTGGTCTCCTAATTGAAGAGCTAGATTGTTATAAGCTGACAGATAAAACACCATATAATACAGACGCACTGGCGGAGATGAAGAGGATGCGGGCTCATTCGACTACTTAAAATAAATGTATAAATGTTAAAAATACGTCGTTATCAAAGACCGAAAAGTATAAAATAAATAAATAGTTTGAAAAACTAGTAAAACACGCTTTTATAAATGCACATAAAAACAAAAAAATAAATAATGGATCGTTCAAGTTGTCTCTATTTCTGGGCTGAAGTATAAACTATGTGCTTTTAATTATAATATTTGATTGTAAAAGCGTGGGGCGCTTATAAAAGCGTGTTTTTCTAGTTTTTTTTTAACTATTTATTTATTTACAGCTGCAATATGTTCCTTGAACCTGTCAGCGATGGTTCGTTTGGTCTGTCCGATATAGGAACTACCACAACTGCAGCCGACCTTGTAGACGCCAGGTGTTTGTAGAGGAATGACATCCTTTGGGGTGCGAAGATTGTGTGCTACCTTGGAGAGCGGACTATATACAGTCTTGATGGAGTATTTCTGTAGTACTGTTCCAATTTTGTCCGTCACTCCCTTTATGTAAGGCATATAAGCCGGTACTCTGCTTACTTCTGGTTTAAGGTCCTTCCTCTTCAGGCGTTGTATCTTCTTGTTGAATCCGTTGCACCTAAGTACCTCCTGAACATGTGACAGCTCACTGTTCAAATGTTCCGGGTCACAGAGGTCATACGCTCTGTTTACTAGTGAAGTCACTACGGATTCTAAGTGTCGCAGGTGATGATTTATAGAAAACCGACATACACATATAGGTATCGCAACGCATACTCGCATCATCACCCGCGACGAGGCCGAAACATCGGTAAAACAGAGGTATTTATACCTTAAATTCATTATACATCGCGAATAAGACCCGTTTTCATAAAATTGTATGATGTATACAAATCGCGAAAGTTTAGAATGAGTTCTATATGCTTGTCACCTAGGCACCATTCAGATTGCAAGTCGTGATTTTCCATCGAAGATCACTGACTGTGTTCTATCGGTCCTTTGAATGAACTTAAGGCTCGTTATCGTATAGATTCAAGCTAGTGTAGTTATTTTAATGTGGCATTTCTTTAGAACAATGCTGTTGACAACATGAGAGTTCAGGACGCGTGGCTGTAGATACAATACAGCTCTCTTGTATTTCTGACGTGTCATGACACTCCGTCAGATGCGGTGTTGGTAAATTTAAAAAGTACCCTATGCGTGCACATGAATTAATGATAGAGTTTATATCCGTGTTTTATTGTAACAGAAAAAAAAATCGGGCAAGTGCGAGTCTGATCCGCGCACCGAGGGTTCCGTACGCATATTACCTTATTAGAGGTTGGTGTTAATTACGCTAGTCCTCTAAATCTGTATGAGCGCCCATACAAACTTAGAGGACTATCTTAAATGGAGTCTACTATGTATGTATGGGGACACCCTTACATTTTCCACTTTTTTTCATTTTTTGTAATTTTTCCTTTATTTGTGCTGTAAGACCCTGCTTTTGGCTAAATTTCGTGGTTCTAGTTCAACGGGAACTACCATATAGGTTTTCGACCCAAAACCTATAGGGTACTTACGGTTGACCTAGAATTGTCAATTTTGGTTAAAACCCAGGTCTTACAGCACAAGTAAAAGAAAAATTCCGAAAATTTAAAAAAAGTTGAAAATTAAGGTTAACTTTGGTACTTACAAGTTTTCGCAAAAATCTAATTTTGACCATATCTTTTTATCGGGTTGACCCAGGACTTTACTGACTGATTTTTATACACCTAATAGGAACCATAGACCTCAGTATCTGGTATAAATTTAAATTTGCTTGGTCCACCCGTTCCTGAGAAAATCGGTGGTGACACACGGACAGACAGACAGATGGACAAGAAAGTGATCTTATAAGGGTTCCTTTTTTTACCTTGTGAGGTACGGAACCCTAAAAATAGTTTTCCCACTTGCATGCACAGACGAGTTTCATTGGGATCTCGGGCAGCGAATGGCTGCGGGCAGCTCAAGATCGGGCAGAGTGAGCCTTTTTGGGGACCTATAACCAGCAGTGGACCTCTATCGGCTGATGACGATAAACAAAGTGATTTATAACAAAATAGGTTTCCTCTTAAAAGTACGAATAAAAGCTACAAGCAATGAATTTGAAAATAAATAACTTTAAGTAGGTAGGTATTGTTGAAAACCGTTACTTCCGAAAACTGAGCCCTTTTAGATACATTGTGTAGGAATTAGTTTTTATCTCGAAAATTGTTTCTACGAGACTCTAGTACTTTACGCTAACGGCAAAATAAGACTGTAAAATCTTTAGCAAACGTGCCGCATTGTCAGTATAAATGCCAATTTGTTGTATTTTTTGTAGTCTCGTAACTTTTTACGAATAACGTTATATAATTTGAGGAAAATACAATCAAACAGACAACAAGACACAAAAACTGTTGAATGAAAACTTTTGTAACGCTGTGGTTAAAGAAGATAAACGCTGTTTGTGAGATTTTTATAGAAATGTGGTCTTATATCAGTTGAGTAGTTTTAGCGATATTTGTGCGTTACAAATATATTTTCGGAAGAGTACGACTATTTACAAATATTTCCCAAATTACTTTTATTGTACAGAGCCCATCTATCATCGGTTCCACGTTTCATCACGTGAGTTGTCTTTATGACCAATGTCATTAAAAGTATTATTACATACATACATAGACTCACGCCTGTTTCCCGGAGGGGTAGGCAGAGACTACAGAACGCAATTTGCAACGATCCTGACATACCTCTCTTGCTTCATTCACTCCCATCAAGTTTCTCATGCATGCTCTTCTGTTTAGGGTACTTCTGACCTTTTTTTAGGAAGTCCCCAATCTGGTCCTGTCCTATTCACACTTGCCTTATATATCTTCTTTGTCAGTCTTTCGTCATCCATCAAATAACAGATAATTTTGTAGATTCTATAGTTCAACATAGTATATATCATACAGGTCAAATAGTCAGACCCGAGTATGTATGTACTTAGCTCGGCAGCAATCTGTTTGGTGACATCGCTTGTTAAAGAAAATTGCTGTTCAATTCAAATTACCTGCTATTCTGAAAGCCGGTCTACAGAACTATTTAAGGCGGCGTTGGTGGATAAGTGGTGTACCGACTTCAGCACAGGTGGCACTTGCGTTGACAGGTTAGCGATTAGTATAATAAGATGGGCTGCGAGTATTACGTCTTTGGCTTCGCTAATATCAGTAGACAGACTATAATTATGATAATTTCAAGCGTATGGTGTGTTAGGTGTAGAAACTATTGATAATATTTTTAAATGGTACCTGGTTTGAATGTGATTCCTGTAAATTATACAATATCCGATTTCAAGCGCAATGTTACTTGACAAATAAGTAGAGGTGAAAAGTCTTCTAAAAACTTTTTGACACGTGTTCACACGGGATGTCTGATACAAAATATCAGTCTCAAATATAGGTACCTACACAAGATGTAGTTACCTATAAGTTCAAAGCATAGTTAATTAAATCCGCATGTTTTCCACGCTAAAAAAGTATTATATTCAAATCAAATACAAAAAACACTTCTAAGAAGGAACCATAACTGGGCAGTAATTATTTATGCTCGAATCAAAATAGAAAGGTCCTTGGCAATGATTAGTGCAGTGACATTACGAGGCGTGCGATAAATAAAAGCGCACCGTGCGACAATTGTCTACTACTGAAACCTTGGGAAGCTTTGACCGAGGTCACTCACTCGCCGTTTTAGACGCTGCGGTTTTTGTTCAATAATATTATTTTTATAATGTTAGCAATTTGTTTTCCTTGAAATGGAAGTGGGTGTTTATTGCTTTGAACAAGGAAAGGGGATTGTATGTAGGTAGTGCTAAATGAAAACAATTTGCACAGTTGAAAGGAAAATGCTCGAATCAAAAAATAAAACGTTCTACCTACCAACTACAACCTACAAATTATAATTTTATAGTAACAGAATAATAAAACTGTCTCCGTGGTCCAGTGGATAGCGTATGCGACTGCTGATCGGAGGTCCCGGGTTCGATTCCCGGGTCGGGCAAAAGTGTAACTGGGTATTTCCGAATACTCAGCAGCAGCCCGGAGTCTGGTGATGTACCCGGTAACGGCAATAGGCTCGCCCCTATTACGTGGGACCTAAAAAGTCATGGCGAAATGTGGGTGTAATATTTACACCTCTGCCTACACCTTCGGGTATACAGGCGTGACGCTATAAATAAATATATATAAATATAAAAATAGAATAATAAAATATGTGGGTATTAATTTTTGATCGTGTGGGCGATTTCTATGACCACAAATATTATATTGTATCCTAGATAAGCTTCGAAAATAATATAGGACGCATCATGTGCATTTGTACACGTCTTAGAGCTTCCTAAAATCCTGCCATACGCTATTATATTTTCTAGGTTTCCTCTTTAATTTCGGTGACAAGTCTAGTGCGTAACCAGGACGTAGGTTCCGTTCACACCGTGCAGTCAGGTCGAGACGACGCGCGCCGGACCGGAACGACACTCGATACGGTTGCCGCTCGGGTTACAGATAACCAATATATTTTTACACCCCGACACAAAACCTGCATACAAAAACCACCCTTATTGTGCTTGCAATAAAGCCTATTTATCTCTAGCGAAATGAGATTATAGATCTCATAGGCGTAAGATAGTATTGGCGTCGCGCCAGAACTCTTTTGCCTAGATAATCTGAAGTGTGGTCGATAGTTGACAATGAATTGCGGTCTGCGATTTGAGTACTAGATTTTAATATTGCAAAAAAGTTTTTGAACTTTTGAAGCAATGTCAGTGTATTCATACGATTACCAAAACAACGTTACATAGCACTTTTATTATTAACTCATGAAAAGGTGACAGAGGGCAATGTTTTTCGACTTGTGTAGCGCAAAAATACCTACATATGTGCAGCATACAAATATTAAATTCAAGATGTCATTAATCATGACAAAAGCATAATCTTTTTAAGGCATGAATTAAATTCAAGGTGTCGACAATAATTACAAAAACATAATCTATCTATTTAAATATTTTTGACGAGTTTCTATGAAATAATGTTTCCATGATACAATTAAACAACAAAAAAATTGTAAAGATATTTGAAATCTCCTGGCTTCGAAATACTTTTAAAACAAAAAGTAGTTGCAAACTATCAATATGCATTGTTTAATATTTGTAAGCTTTTTTGTCTTCATTTCTGAAGTGACATTATTTTTTGTGTATCTGAAAATCTTTGTCGGCTAAGAATGGAATATGCAATAGAGCCAACACAAATTGGACTTGGTGGATAGAGCTGGTGCCGAAATAAAATATAATGTAAATGCAACACCCACTGTAATAAACGAAAACCATTCAGTTTTCTCGAAAATAAGACAATACCTTCTTTTTTTTTTCAAATAAAAGTACCCTAAACAGAAGAGCATGCATGAGAAACTTGATGGAAGTGAATGAAGCAAGAGAGGTATGTCAGGATCGTTGCAAATGGCGTTCCGTAGTCTCTGCCTACCCCTCCGGGAAACAGGCGTGAGTCAACGTTCAAATAATAACGCGATTAAGACCCGTTGCTTTAATAAGGGTATGTGAACAAATCCTGAAAGTTTAGTTTTTATTTAGTTTTCATTTCAAATATGATTACCAGGCTTTTCTGCAATTACAGCAATTAGCCACAGTCCGCAACCACCAAATTAGTTACTTCATTGCATTACCGCAACCAGATTGAGTTGTAACAGATAATATGAACCCAGCTTATTATTGCGGCGGCCATTCCCACGAGATGTACCGATTCAAACTGTAATCACTTAGTTATCGCCTGTGGTTATCGCCATCAGACGGACTGCTGAATGGACTGTTTATAATGTAAACGCCTTTGTCTTTACGCTCGCTAAACTGTGCGAGAACTGGGGATGACTTAGATTTAGTTGTGGTCTATAGTGTGCTGAGTGAAAGATCTACGTTAAGAATACCGTCTTCTTCAGTGGTTTATTGTCAAAATAGGACTTCAAACCAAATTGTGTAGAATGAACTCACTTACTATACGAAACTACAAGTATTTTACTACCTATAGTTTTCTTTAAAAACATGAAAAACAACAAATCGTTGTTTATTATATCTGTGGTATGGATGATGCTCGCAGCTACGCCATTTTAATTAAAAACCTTTTCTGCCCGATCCTCTGAGAATTTATGGTAGGTAATACCTTCTTAGTGCATCCCTTTATCCCCGGTCCCAAAGGAATATACTTACATGCCAAATTTCATGGGCCCTGTAGTTTTGGTTTTGCGTTCTCTGTCAGTTAGTCAGTAAGGCAACAATTTTATATATGTATACAGATTTTTGCATGTTTTACTCTGTACCTAACAGGATGCGATTAAGGCAATGCTAACAGTAGTATGTCCGTGTGATGACGGATTAAGAATACGGATTGTCACCACCCCATATCATCCCATGGGTGTCGTAAGAGCCGACAGAGGGAACACATTTTGCAGAGAACAGCACTGTAAGAGAAGGAAAACTTGATACAAGCCCTATACCAACCCGTTTGGCCAGCGTGGTATAGTAGGCCAATTCCTCCTTTCAAAGGAGAGGCCTAGTCCAGCAGTGGACAGTTAAAGGCTGATGATAGAACAGTAATATTATTATGTATTGTCGATAAATGATTTTGCGAATTTACGGGTGCAATGTACGAATTGTTTTGTGTTTTGTATGCATATTTTGCCATTTGTTTCCAGTTTGAATTTACTTTGTGTTTTAGTTGTAAGGTTGGAAGGGCACGTTGAAAAAAAAAAAATAAGACATGTTTAAAAAAATTTAAGGCCTTCTTTAAAAAACAATTTCTATATAAACTTTTTGAATACGTTTATTATAATAGTCTACTCGTGACCGAACAAACGATTAAACATAAGCACGTGACATTTCAAACTTGTGGAAATCTATATTTCTTTCGTATTCAACCAATTAACTTTTACTTGTTTCGGTTCATTGTATTATTTTCTTTATTTTCTATGCTATAAAAATCAGTGTTCTGCATTTTATAAACCTGCAAAGGCTTCTTCTTTTTACAATTTTTAAAAATATCCATAATATATTCTTTAGCTATATACAGACGCTGGTGACGTTTTAGTGCAGTTTCAATTTTCGAGAAGTCTGTGTCGTTTGGTAAAAACGTGTGCCCGGACTTGAGAAATCGAAATTATATGTTTTTTAAAGTTTGATGGGCGTATAATATTGCCTTAAGCGTTAAAACAATTTTAATATTGCAGTTCTACCCACCGTAGCAGTCACTCCATACAATGAGGTGTTCCACAGAGGGCCGAAGTTTCATATCCAGGTAGTTATATTGTATTTTAAAAGGCATGATTCTACCTCCTGTGTACCTCTTCCTGCTTCACCTTCTTCTAGCACAACAATGTCCAACACGTCGTCAGATGTAGAGTGGACACCACTATTATATAGCCACAATTGTCTCTTATAGAACGCGACGTTCGTGGGTATGCGGGGTAATGGTAGTGTCTTTTCCAAATCAAATGTTAAGCACTCAACAGTAGGTAAAACTAGGGCTTCTGGGAAATCGCGTTTCATTTGGTATCTTAATTTGGATTTTATCGTTGGATATTTTTTGTGGTGATCAAAACTAATATTACAGATTTTCGTCATAAATATTAAAAGGAATTTTGTTGACGTAGGTCCGTAATTTAAATTTAAGATTTGTAAACAGGTAAGTAGGTATACCTATGAAGAATATTATAATGGTTTGGAATGTTTAAAAAAACTAAATTAATTGTAAATATTTACTGAATAAAGTGAATAATAATTAGTTTTCTAAAACATTTCAAATACATTGGAACATTCTTACCGAGGAAAAAAAGCACAAATTAATTTGCTAAAACGTTCCAAACTCACTGGAACGTTGTTAGTTTGTTACCAAGGAAATAAAGCATAGATCTATATTAATTTGCTAAAACGTTCCAAAAACATTGGAACGTTATAACCAGTGATCGGATGCATATTCACCTAAACTTCATTTTTGGCTACGATATTATGGAAGCGGCTTCTTAAAACATATTTTTTTAAATATAAAACCCGGGATTCCAGAAAATTCGGGAATGTGAAACTACTCTGTAACATGGTGAGGAAACGACGTCTTTAACATGTGGTTTTTATTTAAAAAAGAAACTGGTCTCCGGGATTACATAATTATTATTGTGTATTTACTTGAAGTTAATTTTAAACTCGCCATCAATTTATGAGTATGTTGAGTGTAAGAGGAATGGTAGGCAGTGGGTGTTAAGTAAAAAAATGTATATATAATATGTATCCTTAACTTTCAACTTAGTTCTTTAATACGATACTGCCAGTCAGACTCAGTTGAGCGCGGGAGTTCGTTGGTGATGCTGTTGTAAGTTAATAATTATTAAGAGACTGAATGGTTTTTCTTTGCAATTCTTATTTATTATTTGTTTGAGATAAATGTTTTGAAAATTTAAGAAAATTAAGAGGATTTTATTATTTTAGAGCTTTTGTTTTGAAACAAGAGTTAAAATAAGTAAATATACCTACACCCGATTTGATTCTATATTAAAAACACAAAATTTGTCGATTCCGAAGTCCCGGGATTTTTTCGAAATAAAAGTGTATTCCATATTAGCCAACACCTTACAATAAGTAAATATACCCACACCCGATTTGATCCTTTAGTAAAAAGAAAACAAAATTTGTCAATTCCGTAATCCCGTGATTTTTCGATTCAAAAGTGCATTCCATAATACACCTCAACTTTAGGTAAATATGCATCCGATTATCCGATCACTGGTTATAACCATGGAAAAAGAGCATTAGATAAATTTGCAAAAACGTTCCTGAAACCTTGGAACATTATATTAAAGAAAAATTAAAAATTATACTAATTTGCTAAATCGTTTCAAAATGATTGAGCCATTATGCGAAAATGTGGTTAATGAATAGTAATTAACCATAAACGTTTCAGGCGGATTAATACGCTTTATTTTTAACATATGCATTTGATCGGATAAAGTTGTGGATTGGGACATACGCGAAATAAAAAAGAACTCAAATAGTGTCAATAAAGGCATAAAACAGTTGTTAATCAGACACGAGATGACAAATTAAGTACCTAGATTAGTCAAAAGAACTCAATTTTGTGTGACTTGTGGGTTGGAACGTTTTTGCTTAACTACGTCCAAGTGTGAAATTGATTTTTGCAGTAATTAGTGATGGCGTGTCTTAGTGCTAATAATTAATTTTCTTTCTTGCTTATCGCCCAAGTTTACTGTTGCTTTTTGTATTTAAATTCAACTGACTATTGTTTTTTGCTGTCCGAGTGGTTATACAAACCTTCATTGATGAAGGTTTGTACACATAGGAACAAGCCGAACAAGTTAAACTATACAGTTGCAGTACAATTTAAATACTTATTACTACGTCTTAAGACCGGTAAAAATGTTAAAGTGTCTTGCTTGGCGGGTTGCTGTGTGTATGTGAATACAAACCCAAACAAAATGTCACAACACATGATGCGCAACGCTGTAATCGGAGCAGCGTGTCCTGTGTCACGTATTGACTAGTAAAGCACTAGCTTTACACAGCGATGGGCAGCATGTTGCTTAGACCATTACGATTTCGGGGTTACATAAATTCAATGATTTTTATTTATATTAGCGAGTTATGCTGGGGCTCATAATCGGACAAAATGCCCAACAACTTGACGCGAAATAACGCCAACTTGAAATAAATTCACGTGTTTCAGCTAGACAATGACTGAATTATATATGCTTGTCACCTAGGCGCCATTCAGACCAGTCGTGATTTTCAATCGAAGATCGCTGACTGTGTTCTATCGGTCCTTTGGATGATCTTAAGGCTCGTGATCGTATTGATTCAAGGTAGGGTATTTTAGAACATAATGTGATAGATATTTTATATGATGTATACAAATCGCGAAGGTTTAAAATCGATTATAATGTGATAGTTTGATGTGATATTTATAGAACAATGCTTTTGTCAGCACGAGAGCAATCTTTAAACATAAATAAAATTGGAGTGTCTGTTTGTAATATTAAAATAACCGCTTTTTACTAAATGCATATGTATGTATATACGGTACATATACCGAAATGTCATTATTACAATTTTTGTCTGTCTGTCTGTTTGTTCTCGCTAATCTTTGGAACGGCTGGACCGATTTTGACGGGACTTTCACTGGCGGATAGTTGATGAACCAAGGAGTAACTTGGGCTATAAATTAACCGGGTACGCGAAGTAGTTCCCTCAGGACGCAACGCA